>CM062297.1:560076756-560724588 GCA_031216915.1 Pictodentalium vernedei
AGAAATTTTGGGCGGGGCAAAAATTCTTGCCCCTCTCAGAACGAAGCCAAATATTGCCCGTCAAACTTCTCTTGAACAAACTTGAGTCTACACCTCAAATGGAAGCTGCAAACCAAATGTCAAGTCTCTGCTATGGCTGGTTCATGAGAAGATTTTTTAAAATTTTGTGCATTTTGGCCCTACTCCCCTCCACAATATGAACAGAAACCCAATTTGAAGAAAAACCCAAATGCCCCTATATAACCACTACTCATGTGAATTTGCACTGAACTGCAGCCAGTGGCTTGGAAGGAAATGACCCAAACACCACCTTCACGACGTACAACAGACGAGGGACGACAGACGACATACAAAAAGCTAACAAGATAGAATTCTTCATGAACTCACACCTGACATGAAGTCTAAATTAATTTAATTTGACTGTCAAGTTTTCAGGTCGTGTTGGTATTTTCCATAAAATTTTCAACTAAAAGCAATTGATGTGAGCTGGTGGACTTGTGGAAAGAGGTGCATTATAGCTCTTTACTTAGCTTTTTAAATGAACATCATTTGTGATCTTCTTGACTCGGACGATCACTAGTCAATGTTTGTCGTTCTTCTTCCGTTTTGCTTCCGGGTTCCATCTTTTCTTCCGGGGGGTGGGGGGGGGGGGGGGGGGGGAGGTCATATAGATATAGCTACCTTTTTGCACAAAATCAATCTATATCGTTTCAAAACGCATTTTGGAGCAGAAAATAAGGTGTGGGTGGGGGAGGGGAAGGGTGAGGTAATAAGAGCTAATTTTTCACATAAAAATCACTATAAATTGTTCAAAATGCATTTTGGGGCACAAAAATAACAGTCAGTGTTGGTAAACCCCCCCCCCCCCCCCCCCCCCCAACAAAAGCAAGCACTCCTATTCTATATTTCTTAAGCCATTAATTGCCTTCATCCACACAATTAAACACCAGGTACAAGTTGACCAGCCACTGGTACGAGCTTCCGACCTTGGGTACGAGTTGTCCAATTGTGAGTACAAGTCGTCCCCAATTTTGGGAACGACTTCACTGATATGAGTTGCCATGGAAAACGCATTGTCGAGAAACCTTTCGGTCAAAACGTCCCCACCAGTTCAAAACCCGCCCCACTCATTGGCCAAAACAGCCCCACTCTCATTGGTCAAAACGGCACCTGCCGATAGTACAGTGGAATCTTGTTAATTGAATATCCACTTTGTCAGAAAAATCTATATTCAATTAACAGGAGTATACAATTAACAGGACTGGGCCATTTTCCTATCTAATAGTGATAAATTGACTATTTATTCTATTATATCTTGTTTGACAGAGCTCATTCAGCTCGGCAAAAAAAATATAATAGGTTAAATACCAAAATTGGGTGTACAGAGGCTAAAAGGTATATCAATGTGGGAATTTGCTGGTTGTCAAAATAATTCTTCTTCGACAGACTGCAAGATTTTTTATTCAATTAAGAGAAGTTTACTTTTCAACACATATGCAATTAACAGGTCAAATTTGTACTGAATGTATACTGAATGGTTTTGTGGTCATCATTTATATTTGATTAACTGGAATATATAATTAAGTGATGCCCAATTAAGTGGACTCCACTGTATGATGTTACTGACCGGAGTAGGGACGTTTTCCACACAAGTTGGCCAATGCGTGAAACATATTGTCCTCTGGAGTTGGTCACAATGGCCCCAATTTTGGTAAAAATGTCGCTGCTAGTTGACTAAAACAGCCCCACTCATTGGTCAAAACACAGTCTACAATGTACTTTTCAAAATCAGCCATGATCATGACTCGCAATGTCGTTGTACAAATCATGGTAGAATGCCACTTACCACTGCATTGCAGATTTTCTTCATGCCCACAATTTTCTGGGACAACGAGACTCACATGTGTATATCACATCAAAATTAGCCTCGGCTGGGCGGTCGGCAGTATCGTGGTAAAACACACGATAGAGTACCACATTTTTTTAACACTACAATGACTATTCCGTAATTGGCTAAGTTAATAAATAAATACCACAAGTTGCCTGGGGGTGCCATGTTTATCAAAATTAGCCTCGACAATCGGCAATATCGTGGTAGAACCCATGCTAGATTGCCGCATGTTCAACAACTACATTGCCTATTGCCGTGCCTAATTCCTGGGGAAGCCATGTTTACCAAAATTAGGTGTGAGGATCCGGGTCTTTTGGGTCTTTTAAAAAGTCATTTGACCACATGTTTTTGAACATAAGAGAAGTCGTCCCAAACAAAGTCGATCCCCGAGAGAAGTCAGCACAAAACAAATTGGCCCACAAGACGCATGTATGAGGTTTCCAGGCTGGTTGAGCATATACTGCAATCGAAACTGGCGAGCAGGAGTTAGCGTGAAAAGATCACTGCAGGGGTTACAATATAAAGAACTTTGAAAAGTACCTAGATGGCACCTTTGGGGGTCACTACTGTTCAAACTGAGATCAAGATCACTGGAGCTTAGGGGGGAAATTGGGAGAGATGGGGAAAAGGGATGCCAAATGTGGCACTCTGGAGTAGTGAAGACCCTGGGACATTTTCTCTTGGAATGCCCATAGTATATACCTCATAGATTAAAATTTACTGGAAGAATAATAAAGAAATGGGGTGGAGAAACAAAGGATAGATGGCTGAGGGGGGGGGGGACACGAGGGACAGGGTAGGAGTGCTGATCTGATTGAAGAAGTTGAAAAAGGGGAAGTGAGGGACACTATTAAACACTTTATATCTGAATGCTGGGAGGAGGAGGGAGGGGGTGAGGGGCAGAGGGAATGATGGGCCTTCTCTTATGAGAACAGCCACAAATCAGTGGATGGCCAAAGAGTTATTATTATTAAGAGAAGTCGGCCCCATACAAAGTCATCCCACGAGAGAAGTCGGCCCAAAACAAAGACAACCCGAAAAAGAAGTTGGCCCAAGGGAGAGGTTGGCCCCAAACAAAGTTGGGCCCATGGGAGGAGTCGAAAAATGACATGGGTGGGTCCTGAAAGCATGCAATGTTGCGTAGACTTTTAAAAGTGCAGTTTCTACATGGCTTTTTATTATGCTATAGTCTCACCATTTATGGATTGATCAGTATACAATTTGACATCCAGGCGTAATTTGACAAGGATATTGACATGGCTTGGGTCCCAACTGCATTCAATGTTGTGTTAATCCCTTTACCAGTGCAGTTTCGAAAGTGTCAATGACACTGTAGCTTATCTTGATCTTATGGTATATTTCTAAGAGTATGTTATAATTACTTAACTTACGTAACATTTAAGTAAATTGCGCCATAATTATTGACTTTTTTTTGGTAATTCCATTAAAATTGGAGTGAAAAATATATGTCTGAAGCAGCAATGCTACATTGGTTGACTCTTAGTTTTCGACCCATTCAAGGCTAATCTACCAGTGAAACTACCCATCTCAGACCAAGTTGGTCAAAATTGGAAGAAAAATGACACAGCTGCAGCAGCCATGCTACCATTGGCTGATTTGAAGCCAACCATTATGAAAAGTACTGATAAAACTAAACCTGCATATGAAATTTCGTTGAAATTGGGAGAAAAAAAAATCATGGCTGAAGCAGCCATGCTACCATTGGCGGATTTGAAGTCAAACTTTAGGAAAAGTAGTCATGGTTGAAACAAAAAAAAAAACAACTTGCATATCAAATTTCATCAAGTGGGCAAAATATATACACATTTAAAATGTACTTGCTGATCTAAACACTCGCAGTCATAACAGTGTCCTACATGCCTGAAATATCATAATACATTCACCACACAAAGACAATTTCTTTCAGCGTATTATTGTCTTTTTCATCCAAATGTGGTATAACAAAAATAAGATAAAACAACTTCACCCCTCAATTCACCCACCCTGGGGGCAGCCAACGATCAAAATAGGAAGGTCCTCATCTACTCATCAATCTAAGACAACCTGCCAAATTTCAAGAAATTTGCGTAAGATAACAATTTTTAAAATCAACCCACACTGCGGCTGCTGCAGCAGCCACTGTGTGCAGCCAACTGAGACCAAAATAGGACGTTCTCATCTGGACATCAACCCGAATATGCAGATGAAATTTCGTGATGATCAGATGAGAACTACGGCCTGTAGGCTGCGCCATACAAAATTCACGATGGCTGCTGCAGCAGCCAATGTAAGCAGCCAGTCATAAACCAAAATATGACGATCTCATCTAGACAACCAACGCGAACATGCATCTCAAATTTGGTGATGATAGATAAGAACTATGGCCTATAGCCTGTGCCGAACAAATTGTGGACAGACAGACTCACAGACTTCCGCCATGCCCCAATGACAATAGCATAGCTTGACTTTGTCAAGAAAAGCTAAAAATTGAACTAATAAAAAACAACACAAAGTCTTTTCAAGATTACTGTACTTTTAGATTGTCATTACCGCAAAGTAGTCATGTATAATTTAAACAAGGGATTCTGCCTTGTTATCAAGTTTTTCAACATAAAATTGTTTACCCTACTTAGTAACCCAAAGTGTTCATATGTTAGATACCCATATTGGGTACTCAATAATTTATCTATTTATTTATTGGAATTTAAGGTCACTTTCAGCATCTAAGGCTACATCTTACAGAGGCGTAATTATAATATCAAGTTTGGTCAATCGTTTATGCCTATCACTGCCCACTTTACAGGGCTTTCAATGCAGGAATTGGTTACTACTGGGCCCAATTTTATCAATAAAGCAGAACTTGAACAAACTTCAATTGTGCCACTTCTAAGAAAATCAAAAATCAAATATCAAAAGATTCTGACAGGAGTAACAGAAAAAAAAAGATTTTTTAAGAATATTTCTCATACTGAACTAAGTTATACATGTGCTCCCATAGGGAGCCCAAAAATAAAAGCTTCTGAAGCTAGTGTTTTGGGAGAAGAAGATTCTTCAACGTTATTCCCATTAGCTACAACTGTTAAAAAATGATGACTCGGCACTTTTAGTCCTAGAAAAGGAACCTTATGATAAAATTTTTACCATTTTTTTCTTCCGGTCCTAAGGAAGCTTCACACCATATAAAAATTCTCAGTGCCATGTAGTGTTCTGGAGATATGGGCATTTAAAAAAGAAAAAAATTTTTTAGCTCCTGCAGTTCCCGTGGGGGACAGGAAAACAATTTTCGGCATAAATTAGGTACTTATGACCCAATAAGCCCTCATATCAAATTTGGTTCAAATCGACTTTTTGGTTTGGAAAATAAAAATTTTGGTATAATTTGGGCTCCCACAGTGAGCCCAAATATGAACCCAGGTACTTGGCTTTACCAAACTTCACTCTCAGCCCCTAAGAATGCTGTACATCAAATATCAAAACATTTTGACTGGTGGATCTGAAAAAAAAAATTTTTTTAAAGAATATTCCTCATATTGAACTAGTTATAATTTGGGCTCCCACAGGGAGACCAAATATGAGCCGAAGGACTTGACTTGAACAAACTTGAATCTCACCTCCCTAAGCATACTGTATACCAAATATCAAAAGATTCTGACCGGTGGATGCGAAGAAGAAGATTTTAAAAGAATATTACCTCGTATTGCACTAAGTTACAATTTGGGTTCCCAAAGGGAGTCCAAATATGAACTCAGGGGACTTGGCTTGAACAAACATCAATCTCACCCCCCTAAGGATGATGCATAGCAAATATCAAAAGATTCTGATTTGTGGATCCGAAGAAGAAGATTTTTTAAAATATATCCCTCATATTGCACTAATTTGAACATTTGGGTTCCCATAGGGAACCCAAAATATGGACCGAGGGAATTTGATTTCTACAAATATGTGAATCAATGTTCAAAGATGTTATATGTAAAATATGAAAGCTTTTAGACCAGTGGTTTGGAAGAAAACAATTCTTTATTTTTTTCCCATTGCCTACTGTGTTAAAAAATACTGACTCAGCACTTTTTCAGAGTCCCGAAAAAGTACCCTATGATAAAACCGATAGCAATTTTTTTTTACCAATCCTTTCTGTTGGTCCCAAGAAAGCTTCACACCAAATAAAAATTCTCACTGCCGTGCAGTTTTTGAGATATAGGCGTTTTAATTTTTTTCTATTTTTAGCTCCTGTGGTTCCACGGGGCTACAGGAAAAAAAATTTCTGCATAAATTAGGTACTTATGACCCAATAAGCCCTCACATAAAATTTGGTTCAAATTGGCCTCTCGGTTTAAAAAATAGAAATTTGGGGGTGGGGCCAAAAATTTTTGCTCCTCCCATAACATCGCCAAGTATAGACCTACAAACTTCTCTTGAACAAACTTGAGTCTACACCTCAAAAGGAAAGCTGCATACCAAATATCAAGTCTCTGCTATTGCTGGTTCTTGAGAAGAAGATTTTTTTAAGAATTGGAGCATTTTTGCCCCACCCCTCTGCTCAATATGAGCCGAAACCTAATTTGCCCAAAAATCAAAATGCCGCTATATAACCCCTACTCACATGAAATTTCTTTAACATGCGGCCAGTGGTTTGGAAGAAAAAGACCCAAACACCACCTTCACGCCGGACGACGGACGCCGGACGACGGACGACGGAACGAAAAGTGATCAGAAAAGCTCACCCTGACTTTCAGTCAGGTGAGCTAATAATAATATAGCGCATAATTTGAAAACCTTGGGTGCCCACCCTACTACCACCACCACCCATCTAAAGCTTTAAACTACAGGCATTACATTACGTTTGGATTGTAATAGCGCCACCCAGTAGCATTAAATTGACCGTTGCATGAATGAGCCCAAACCGTAAATTCACGGGAGATACGAACAACGGCCGAGCCACATAGATAGACATCACGTGCATGAGTTAAATTAAGGCTGTAGACTGCGTATAAAAAATAATAATAATTCCTTCTCGTCACGTAAGATATAATTATATGTGAACAATTGATATAGTTGGCTGTTTATGCAATGTAATGCATTTTCGCAATTAGATTTTAGTTTGGCCGATATAGAAATATTTGATTTTGTCTCAAAATAAAGGTATATACGACCATGGTTTTAAGAAACTTCATAAAACAAATTCATATCCCCCCCCCCCCCCCAAACCTAATACTTTTAAACAATACAGGCTTCAAAGTGCTGCTCGGTTTAAACAGTAAAATCACTTTCTCCCAAGCGAACATCGAGAATATCTTGATGAAAACACGCTGGTATTACTAATCACTAGTATAAATAACATAATATATAAAAAATAATGCGGTTTCCTTTATCCTAGAAATTAAATTAAAAAAGGTTGTGGGCTCTGAAAATACCCGGTATATTTGTTTCCCCACATATCCTTCCCACGCCAAATCTCTGTATATTTGTATGTTGATAATACCCATATTTCTGCATAATGTTTGGGAATGAACTCCTCACTCCGACTCCAACTCGAACCCTCGAGAGTGTTTATCATTCCCCGCGGAGTCGAGCCGGACTCGGGGCAAGCGTCATTGTTCATGTAAGAAAAGGTTGGGTAAGTAGGGGTCTATACACAAAGACTTACTGTGCCGATAGTGTTATTTCTATGAAACATAACATATAAAATAATGATGTTGCCTTCATACTAGAATTAAAGTCTATGGACTCTGAATATATGTGTTTTTTCACGAATGTTTCCTTATTATCTTCACGATACCAACATTTCTACATAATTTAAATTTATGGCTGTGAGCGTCTTACTCAGACTCCAGCTCGACACCACGAGATTCTTTACTCAGTACCACGTGGAGTCGAGTCGGACCCCGGTGCAAAGCGTTCTATAACAGATAACTTATGCGACGCAAACTGAGGCGAGCATGATCTTCCGATAAATAAATTCAAGTTATCAGTAGGTAATGCTATAATTATATAACACGGTGGTATGCCCCCCTCCGGACCCCACCGGGGGGGGGGGGGGGAGGGGGGAGGGGGAGGGGGGGGGGGGGGGGGGGGACTCCGTACCCATAATGTGTCCCATTGTCGCCACTCCTGTTGTAAGGAAAAATAGTACGATTAGATAAAGAATTAAAATGGGAATCATAAGGATGAACAAATTAATAATACAAAATGAGCTGGTCATTCAACTCACCCCCCCCCCCCACACACACACAAACACCAAACTAATGCTTACATTAATCCCCATTATATTACATTACTTAAACTCATCCTCAGTATCAACAAAGGAAGTTTCCTCTCCCAAGTGAACACCGACAAAAGCCTTATAAAAGGCAAGCAGGTGTTGGTAATTACTATTATAAAGAGAGCCATCCAAAACGATTTAAAAGGGAATTAAATATACGGCCAGGTTTTTAAGAAAAATCATAAAACAAATTCATCTCCACCACTCCCACCCCCACCCACCACCACCAACCTAATGCTTTAAAAACAATACAAGCTTAAATGTACTGCTTGGTGTCAACAATAGAATCCCTTTCCCCCAAGCGAACAGCGAGAATATCTTACTAAAAACACGATGGTATTACCAATCACTATTATAAAGGGATCCACCCTAAGCAATTGAAAGGGGTTAGTTATCTACCCTTCAATGTCAAGATAATAATAAAAAAGTAGCGTTTCATTATAATGCCAAGGGTATATAAACTGTAATGGAAACGTAAGTTTTATACAACTCATCACCCCCCACCCCGCCCCACCCAATCAACTAACACATTCAACCATCGCCATTGCATTGCATAATTTAAACGCATCCTCATTGTTAAAGGATATCCAACCCCTTTATCTCCCCCCACCCAAGAGAACACCGGCAAAATCTTTCCGAAAGTACGCTGGTATTAGTAATTACTTGTCTAAAGGGGAGCCATCTCCAACGACTTAGAAGGGGTTAGTTATTTACTATTCAGAGTTAAGACAATAATAATCAAGTCGCGTTAATTGTAGCGCCTGAGAAGTATGCGGTCGAATGTAAACTGAAGGAATATAAAGCTAGGGGACCTCCCACCCCCCCACTCCCCACCCTCGGGGAACCACAACCTACACCAATCTGATACTTCGACCACCGCCACTACATTACGTTTGGAATGCAGTAGTACTGGTCAGAAGCATTAGATTGGCCGTTATTTATGCAGAAATATGGGTATTATCAACATACAAATATACAGAGATTTGGCGTGGGAAGGATATGTGGGGAAACAAATATACCGAGTATTTTCAGAGCCCACAACCTTTTTTAATTTAATTTCTAGGATAAAGGAAACCGCATTATTTTTTATATATTACATTAATTTATACTAGTGATTAGTAATACCAGCGTGTTTTCATCAAGATATTCTCGATGTTCGCTTGGGAGAAAGTGATTTTACTGTTTAAACCGAGCAGCACTTTGAAGCCTGTATTGTTTAAAAGTATTAGGTTTGGGGGGGGGGGGGGGGGGGGGGGGGATATGAATTTGTTTTATGAAGTTTCTTAAAACCATGGTCGTATATACCTTTATTTTGAGACAAAATCAAATATTTCTATATCGGCCAAACTAAAATCTAATTGCGAAAATGCATTACATTGCATAAACAGCCAACTATATCAATTGTTCACATATAATTATATCTTACATGACGAGAAGGAATTATTATTATTTTTTATACGCAGTCTACAGCCTTAATTTAACTCATGCACGTGATGTCGATCTATGTGGCTCGGCCGTTGTTCGTATCTCCCGTGAATTTACGGTTTGGGCTCATTCATGCAACGGTCAATTTAATGCTACTGGGTGGCGCTATTACAATCCAAACGTAATGTAATGCCTGTAGTTTTAAAGCTTTAGATGGGTGGTGGTGGTAGTAGGGTGGGCACCCAAGGTTTTCAAATTATGCGCTATATTATTATTTTTATAGTCTTAACTTTGGAGGGGGGGGGTGGGGGGGGGTGGGGGGGGGGGGGTATAGATAATTAATCCATTTTAAATCGTTTGGGATGGCTCTTTTTATAATAGTAATTACCTACACCTGCTTGTTTTTATAAGGCTTTTGTCCATGTTCACTTGGGGGGGGGGGGGGGGGGGGGGGGGGGGGACTTCCTTTGTTGAGACTGAGGATGAGTTTAAGTAATGTAATATAATGGGGATGATTGTAAGCATTAGTTTGGTGTAGGGGGTGACGGAGGTGGGGGGTGGGTGGGTTGGATGACCAGCTCATTAAGAATTATTTATTTGTTCATCCTTATAATTCCTATTTTAATTCTTTATCTAATCGTACAATTTTTCCTTATTACAGGAGTGGCATCAACGGGACACATAATGGCTACGGATTCCCGGGGGGGGGGGGGGGAGGGGGGATTAAACCACGGAGTTACAAAAGTATAGTCTCTCTACGGATAACTTGACTTTATTTATCGGAATATCATGCTTGACTCCGTTTACGTCGGATTAGTTCTCTGTTCAAGAACGCTTGCATCGGATCCAGCTCGACTCCAGGAGGTGTCGAGCTGGGAGTCTGAGTAAGGCACTCACAGCCATTAATTTAAATTATGCGGAAATATTGGTATCGTGAAAATAAATATAAATAGATGGTTAACATAGGAAAATTCGTGGAAATACACATATATTCTGAGTTCATAAACTTTACTTCTAGTATAAAGGCCATAATCATGGTATTATATGTTATGTTTCATAGAAATAACACGATTGGCACAGTGAGTCTTTGTGTATAGCCCCCTACTTACCCAACCTTTTCTTCTCCCTTAGCCAGAGAGTTACATGTACAGTGGCGCTTGCCCCGAGTCCGGCTCGACTCCCCGAGAATGACAAACACTCTCGGGGGTTCGAGCTAGAGTCGGGAGTAAGGAGTTCATTCCCTTACATTATGCAGAATATGGGTATTACCAACATAGTAATATATAGAGAGTTGGAGTGGGAAGCATCTGTGGGAAATAAATATACGGTTTTTTTCGGAGCCCACAACCTTTACAACTTAATTTCTAGGATAAAAGAAACATCATTATTTTATTTGTTATGTTAATTTCGTTATAATTTCTTAAAGGATCAACACGCCCTCTGTTCAAATGTATGAAATAATTATTGCATATGCAGTTTCTGGAACAACGTCTCCAAAATCGATAGACCACACCCAGTGGTTTACGTCATAACGGTTGATTTTGTAAATATTTGTATAACGTATTTTATAAAAATAAAAATGCCTGAAGATCCGCATGCAGAGCGGGTGAAAGCGCTAGCAGGAATATAGTCAGTGATGTCGTTGTATTTGTTTTGAACTTTAATATTTTTTTCTTATAAATATATATATATGTGTAGGTGTGTGTGCATGAATCTGGTGTATGAAGGCGAATTGGTCGCTTCAATATTGGAAGTGTTAAATCACTTTGTGGTGGTCTTAAGTTTTCGCACACATTAGTGAGAGATAGAAAAATGGGTTAATTTCCACGTCGACTGATTGTCTCTTGTTGATCGTCGAGGTGAAACAACTCATGCGGTAATCAATGTGAACACCGCACGGGATTATTGGGGATCTGGAAGTCGAAGTGATTGGGTTGACTCCCAATACTTTTGAGAAGACATCGGGACTTCATAGAGGTAGGTTGTACTTTTGTACTCTCCTCCAAATTAACTCCCCATCGGGTCCGGTCACTATATCATGGATTTCTGATCCTCGTCCTACGCCGAATTCCCAATGACGGTTCTATTAATTTAGTAAAAAGACAAGTTTATTCACGATTAGGTCCAATGCATCTTATTTAGTTGTGAGATGCCTCGGTCTAATCGATGAAATTTGGCGTACGACGTGTTTCAGAGGGTCGATAGATTTGAAACCCCGTCCCTCCAATTTGGCATCTTTACGGAAGTTTATGGTTGCATTCATTGGCACGATTCTACCATTTGAATATGCGTATTTTTATTTAAGGGGGAAGAAGGTGGAGATACGACGGGCAGGCTGTTTGGTGTAACGGCCTAAATTTTTGATGTGTAGACAAAATTTGTGAGCGGCAAGGGATTCAGATTGAACAGCTCTTGATAAGAAAATTTGTAGTTTTATACGATTGTTGGCGTAACCCTTCTGCCGGTAGAGAGTTTCAGGTGTTGGAACTGTTGGTTCCAACTTATGAGCGCTCCCCTTCTTTAGCCAAGGGTGGTAGCAGCCGTAATATTGATAATGAAAGTGTCAATGACACTGTAGCTCAACTTGTCAAGACAAAGACATGTACATGTATAGTATGTGACACAGCAATGACAAACATCTAGGTAATGACCTGATAACAAAGGTACATATAAAGTATTGTAACGGTCTGTACATAAATACTGACCGTTGCCTGTAACAAATATATAGGTAAAGTATTGTAAAGGTGGGTGACAGTCAGATGCTAAACTAGAAAAGAAATCTTTGAGTCCCAGAGTGGGTCTGACTGAACCCCAAAATATTTGTTCTCATAGCACAGTGATAACAAAGGCGCCCCAAAACACACTCATTCCTGTCCCAAGGTGAAAACAAAGGTACTCAAGAAGTTTCGTGAAGATCAGTTCACAAATATGAGCTGTGTAGAAGTTGTGACAAAAAACTGATTGGACCTAATTTCGGTACAAAATGGCCACTGGCAGCCATCTTGAATTTTGGACCGCACCCAGAAACACTCGTTCTCATCCCAAGGTGATAACAAAAGTACCCAAGAAGTTTTGTGAAGATCGGTTCATAAATACAGCCTCTAGCCCGAGCCGTATTGACATGTGCACTTACAGTGTATAAGTAGCACTGAATAAATCAAAGTTCATCTAATTTGCATAATTTCTGCACGAGAAAAAAACCTGTACTATATGTGATGTATTCCATGTTACTAAACATTCATAAAAAAAATTTATTCAAATCAGAACTTTCATACAGAAGTTCTGTACAAAAGACTGATTGCACTAATTTTGGTACAAAATGGCTGCTGGTGGCCATGTTGAATTTCGGACCACACCCAAAAACACTCGTTCTCATCCCACGGTGATAACAAAGGTACCCAAGAAGTTTCGTAAAGATCGGTTCATAAATACGACCTCTAGTCTGAGCCGTATAGAAGTTGTGTACAAAAAACTGATTAGACCTAATTTCGGTACAAAATGGCCATTGGCAGCCATCTTGAATTTTGGACCGCACACAGAAACACTCGTTCTCGTCCCAAGGTGATAACAAAGGTACCCAAGACGTTTTGTGAAGATCGGTTCATAAATACAGACTCTAGCCCGAGCCGCATTGACATGTGTACTTACTGTGTGTAAGTAGCACTGAAAAAATCAAAGTTCATCTAATTTGCATAATTTCTGCACGAGAAAAAAACCCGTATTATATGTGATGTATCCCATGGTACTAAACATTCACACACAAAATTATTCAAATCAGCGCTTTCATATGGAAGTTCTGTGCAAAAATCTGATTGCACCAAATTTTGTACAAAATGGCTGCCATCAGCCATCTTGAATTTCGGACCGGACCCAAAAACACTCGTTCTCGTCCCATGGTGATAACAAAGGTACTCAAGGAGTTTCGTAAAGATCGGTTCATAAATACGGCCTCTAGCCCGAGCCGTTTTGGCATTTGCACTTACAGTGCTGAAAGTAACACCAAAAAACATCAAAGTTAGTCTAATTTGCATAATTTACACACGAGAAAAAAACCCGTATTATATGTGATGTATCCCATGGTACTAAACATTCATACAAAAAATTATTCAAATCAGAGCTTTCATATGGAAGTTCTGTACACTGAAAGTGTCAATGACACTGTAGCTCAACTTGTCAAGACATGTACATGTATAGTAAGTGACACAGCAATGACAAACATCTAGGTAATGACCTGATAACAAAGGTACATATAAAGTATTGTAACGGTCTGTACATAAATACTGACCGTTGCCTGTAACAAATGTATAGGTAAAGTATTGTAAAGGTGGGTGACAGTCAGATGCTAAACTAGAAAAAAATCTTTGAGTCCCAGAGTGGGTCTGACTGAACCCCAAAATATTTGTTCTCATAGCACAGTGATAACAAAGGCACCCCAAAACACACTCATTCCTGTCCCAAGGTGAAAACAAAGGTACTCAAGAAGTTTCGTGAAGATCAGTTCACAAATATGAGCTGTGTAGAAGTTGTGACAAAAAACTGATTGGACCTAATTTCGGTACAAAATGGCCACTGGCAGCCATCTTGAATTTTGGACCGCACCCAGAAACACTCGTTCTCATCCCAAGGTGATAACAAAAGTACCCAAGAAGTTTTGTGAAGATCGGTTCATAAATACAGCCTCTAGCCCGAGCCGTATTGACATGTGCACTTACAGTGTATAAGTAGCACTGAATAAATCAAAGTTCATCTAATTTGCATAATTTCTGCACGAGAAAAAAACCTGTACTATATGTGATGTATTCCATGTTACTAAATATTCATACAAAAAATTTATTCAAATCAGAACTTTCATACAGAAGTCCTGTACAAAAGACTGATTGCACTAATTTTGGTACAAAATGGCTGCTGGTGGCCATCTTGAATTTCGGACAACACCCCAAAACACCCGTTCTCATCCCACGGTGATAACAAAGGTACCCATGACGTTTCGTAAATATCGGTTCATAAATACGGCCTCTAGCCTGAGCCGTATAGAAGTTGTGTACAAAAAACTGATTAGACCTAATTTTGGTACAAAATGGCAACTGGCAGCCATCTTGAATTTCGGACCGCATTCAGAAACACTCGTTATCGTCCCAAGGTGATAGCAGAGGTTCCCAAGAAGTTTCGTGAAGATCGGTTGATAAATACAGCCTCTAGCCCGAGCCGTATTGACATGTGTACTTACTGTGTGTAAGTGGCACTGAAAAAATCAAAGTTCATCTAATTTGCATAATTTCTGCACGAGAAAAAAAACCCGTATTATATGTGATGTATCCCATGGTACTAAACATTCACACAAAAAATTATTCAAATCAGAGCTTTCATGTGGAAGTTCTGCGCAAAAATCTGATTGCCCCTAATTTTGAACAAAATGGCTGCCAGTGGCCATCTTGAATTTTGGACCGCACACAAAAACACTCGTTCTCGTCCCACGGTGATACCAAAGGTACCCAAGAAGTTTCGTAAAGATCGGTTCAGAAATGCGGCCTCTAGCCCGAGCCATATTGGCATTTGCACTGACAGTGCTGAAAGTGAAAGTAATACTAAATACATCAAAGTTAGTCTAATTTGCATAATTTACGTATGAGAAAAAAAGCCGTATTATATGTGATGCATCCCATGGTACTAAACATTCATACAAAAAATTATTCAAATCAGCGCTTTCATATGGAAGTTCTGTGCAAAAAACTGATTTCTGCATCGTCGGTACAAAATGGCGGCTGGCAGCCATCTTGAATTTTGGACCGCACCCCAAAACACTCGTTCTCATCCCACGGTCATAACAAAGGTACCCAAGAAGTTTCGTAAAGATTGGTTCCTAAATACAGCCTCTAGCCCGAGCCATAGCAGCTTGGCACTTACAGCTCTGAAAGTAACACTAAATAAATCAAAGTCAGTCTAATTTGCATAATTTACGCACGAGAAAAAAACCCGTATTATATGTGATGTATCCCATGGTACTAAACATTTATACAAAACTTTATTCAAATCAGAACTTTCATACAGAAGTTCTGTACAAAAAACTGATTTTTGCATCATCGGTACAAAATGGCCGCTGGCAGTCATCTTGAATTTCGGACCACACCTAAAAACACTCGTTCCCGTCCCAGGGTCATAACAAAGGTACACAAGAAGTTTCGTAAAGATCGGTTCATAAATACGACCTCTAGCCCGAGCCATAGCCAATTGTTGACGTATGGACAGACGGACAGATGGACGGACGGACAGACGGACGACGGGCCATGACAATAGCTCAAATTTGACTTCGTCAAAGTTGAGCTAAAAAACAGATTTCTGCATCGTCGGTACAAAATGGTGGCTGGCAGCCATCTTGAATTTCGGACCGCACCCAAAAACACTCGTTCTCGTCCCACGGTCATAACAAAGGTGCCCAAGAAGTTTCGTAAAGATCGGTTCATAAATACGGCCTCTAGCCCGAGCCGTATCCAATTGTTGACGGACAGACGGACAGACGGACGACGGGCCATGGCATAAGCTCAAATTTCGCCAAAGTTGAGCTAAAAATCATCGATGTTTGGTATGTGACTCTTTTGCCGAGAAGTGGGACTTGGTGATCGAAACAGTGGTTATGGCCTGAAAAGTGAATACCTAATAGACGGTAGAATAAATTTGTTTCCACCTATAGAGTGGAGATGTAGTTGTACATGCCAAATGAAATATGAAAAATGAAAATCCAAAATTCCATGTGACTTCCTCCGAAGTTGAAATAGTAATAGGGGGAATTGTAATAAACGTTAAATTAATATATATATTTAAATCTTTCGCCATTTGTTGTTGTTTGGTTTTTTTTTCAGCTTATAGCCCTTTCAATGAGCCCTTGACCGGATATTATTATTTTTTTTTATCATTAAACGCGGTTCAATAGTGGATTTGAAACATGCCCTTTAAATTCACCTATGTGTATGATTACCCTTGGTTGGCTTTTGCGACGGGGTTGTCGGCTAGAACTCATTTCTTATAAGTGGGTTCGAGCCGAGAGCAACGGCGCAAGAAGGGTGCCAAGGCAGCCTTAAACGTTTGTGACAGTCCTAGGTAACTGAGAAAGGAAACTAATCCCTATTTAGGAACGAACCTGCAGAAACCCCAGACAACAAATTTGTGTATGGCTAGATCTTGCTTGACTTCTGTGCGAGGCTGTCTGCTGGAACTCCCTTTTTGTAAGTGAGTTTGGGCCGAGAGCGTCGGTGCAGAGGAAGGGTCTAGGCGGGGTTTGATCAGTGTCATTACAGGGCCCAAACCTTTATCCGGTGGTAAATGACACCTCACATAACAAAGTATGAAAAGGCAGGGGAATTGTATGTTTTGATGCAATCAAATAACAGGCAGTTTTTACAGAGTTAAAAAACTTGCTTTCGGAATGATCTTGTGTTAATTTGTTCCAGTAAGATTGATCATTTACAGCTACTTTTTATGCCCAGGGAGAACACAATACCGGTAAACATTTTAACAGAAGAAAAAAAAAACTCAGTCGGTTCTTTTTCAAAGTCTAAGTTTACCCATGCAATCAATTGAAAATGTAACAGCTTTTGGGGGGAGGGAGGCAGCAAAATAGGGTGATGCCTAGGTCTAAAGTGAGCTCAAGCTTGCCTTGTAAAACAAGTGTTAGACCTCTTTGCAAAATACAAAAAATGCATTGCATTTTGAGAGATAATAGTAAGATTCTTTTTGTTATTTTTTGTTCGACGTGAGTGAATAGTCGCAGTCAAAATAAAGTAACAAGAGGATCATTTTCTCGCACGAACGATAAATGTGTGCATCCATGTACATGTATGTTATAACATGTATGATAATAACACGTTTGCTACAACCGAAACAAACAGTTCTTTTTATGAGTGACATTTTTACTGGCATTAATTAAATTTATTCCCAATCACCGGATACTGTGGCAGATCACTCAAACTGAAGCATTTTCCATTCATTAAAACTCAACCATTTCCAGAAAAGTGCTACTCCTCAACACTTGCATTTGCAGTGATAGTTTCTTGGTTTGAGTGGTCCGTAGTAGATTTTAATCCTCTCCACTTGTTGTCGCTGCTGCAGCAACGAGCATTTTTGTGATACTAGTAAAACCCCTGGCACGTACAGTATGCGGGTGACGTCATATGCATGGGGAGGACAAACTACAAGATTGACAGTTATTGATGACATTTGTGGTATGTGCATAACAAAGCAAGTGGCACACAAATAGAAGTGATGGATTGCGGAGGGGGGGGGGGGGGGGTGTGGTGCACACTATTAAGGAATTCTGTTTAGTCCTGTATACTGCTATGTACATGTAGAACATCACATAACATGTCCATACCATGGACTCTCCAGAAAGTAGTTTCAAAAAGTGGTGTTTCTTACAGCTTCAGTATTTCATTGATGTTTCCATTTGATTACATAATTTGAAATAAAAACTGAGACTTGAATCTTTTATTGCAATCGACCCCAAAACTGAAGCCGAAGCAAAATTTCACAACCAAAAGGCTCTACTGTTTGTTTTAGCAGTTCTACGTGTACATTATCATGTATTTGAAACATTACATCGTTGATCAGGACCATGGAAATCCACGAGAAACAACACAAGGCAGCCACTCATTTGCAACTTGGAACGTGATTCTAAACTAAAAATTGTAGTTGAGTGGACAGGTCGAAAACATGATGTTTTTTTTCATTACTTTTTCAATAGTAATGGTTATTTAATACACGAATGATTGCTTCCTACCTAATAGATTACAAAAATGTGATACAAATTTTTTAAAAAAAGAATTTACTCACCAAAAAAATGCTTTTAAAAATTCCTAACTCACGGTCAACTTCCTGCCACCAAAACTTAAAATATGAATCTCACATTGAAAAATATGTTTTCTATGTGCACTGGAGGAACAACAGTTGAGCAGGGCTTGATTTAATCTGAAAATTTTGAATAGCAATTTACTATTCACCCTGGAAAATTGATTAGCAGTTTGATCCAAAAGCACTTGAAACTAATAAATCTTGAATAGCAAAATTCAGAAATTGGAGAGCAAAGTGCTATGCTAATCCAGTTAAATCAAGCCCTGTTGAGTCATAACTTTTTAAAAAAATAAATCCAATTGTATGTTTATTTAAATTTTTGAAGGACCACTGCATGCACTGGTCCAGCCATTTTTTCACAGGGAACTATTTACAGTTCAAAAGTATGGCACACCACACTAATCAGTAATCTAGTTGACCTCCCCTGGAAATATTAGCCATACAAGTGATATGTCTGTTCTGCTCTCTTCCACAAGTAAAACTGTCTTGACATGAAATGACCCCTGTTGCAAGTGTATCGTCAAATCCCAATAATAGAAAATAAAAGAGCTGCGTGGGCTACTCCCCCCCCCCCCCCCCCCCCCCCCCCCCCCCCCCCATCACAAAAAAATGAATTTTTCAAAATTGAAAAAGGGACATAACTCTGGAAATGTCGGATCAAACCCTGATCTCACTTGACCTGCATTTTATGTTGATACACCTACACAACAAATTTTATTTGATTCTGTCAATTACAGCTCAAGTTATTGGTTGGAAACTAAAATGAAAGTGTCAATGACACTGTAGCTCAACTTGTCAAGACAAAGACCATGTACATGTATAGTATGTGACACAGCAATGACAAACATCTAGGTAATGACCTGATAACAAAGGTACATATAAAGTACTGTAACGGTCTGTACATAAATGCTGACCGTTGCCTGTAACAAATGTGTAGGTAAAGTATTGTAAAGGTGGGTGACAGTCAGATGCTAAACTAGAAAAGAAATCTTTGAGTCCCAGAGTGGGTCTGACTGAACCCCAAAATATTTGTTCTCATAGCACAGTGATAACAAAGGCACCCCAAAACACACTCATTCCTGTCCCAAGGTGAAAACAAAGGTATCCAAGAAGTTTCGTGAAGATCAGTTCACAAATATGAGCTGTGTAGAAGTTGTGACAAAAACTGATTGGACCTAATTTCGGTACAAAATGGCCACTGGCAACCATCTTGAATTTTGGACCGCACCCAGAAACACTCGTTCTCGTCCCAAGGTGATAACAAAGATACCCAAGAAGTTTTGTGAAGATCGGTTGATAAATACAGCCTCTAGCCCGAGCCGTATTGAGATGTGCACTTACAGTGTATAAGTAGCACTGAATAAATCAAAGTTCATCTAATTTGCATAATTTCTGCACGAGAAAAAAACCCGTACTATATGTGATGTATTCCATGTTACTAAACATTCATACAAAAATTTATTCAAATCAGAACTTTCATACAGAAGTTCTGTACAAAAGACTGATTGCACTAATTTTGGTACAAAAATGGCTGCTGGTGCCCATCTTGAATTTTGGACCACACCCAAAAACACTCGTTCTCATCCCACGGTGATAACAAAGGTACCCAAGAAGTTTCGTAAAGATCGGTTCATAAATGCGGCCTCTAGCCTGAGCCGTATAGAAGTTTTTGTACAAAAAACTGATTAGACCTAATTTCGGTACAAAATGGCCACTGGCAGCCATCTTGAATTTTGGACCGCACCCAGAAACACTCGTTCTCGCCCCAAGGTGATAACAAAGGTACCCAAGACGTTTCGTGAAGATCGGTTCATAAATACAGAATCTAGCCCGAGCCGTATTGATATGTGTACTTACTGTGTGTAAGTAGCACTGAAAAAATCAAAGTTCATCTAATTTGCATAATTTCTGCACGAGAAAAAAACCCGTATTATATGTGATGTATCCCATGGTACTAAACATTCACACAAAAAATTATTCAAATCAGCGCTTTCATATGGAAGCATTCACACAAAAAAATTATTCAAATCAGCGCTTTCATATGGAAGTTCTGTGCAAAAAACTGATTGCACCAAATTTTGTACAAAATGGCTGCCATCGGCCATCTTGAATTTCGGACCAGACCCAAAGACACTCGTTCTCATCCCACGGTGATAACAAAGGTACCCAAGGAGTTTCGTAAAGATCGGTTCATAAATACAGCTTCTAGCCCGAGCCGTATTGGCATTAGCACTTACAGTGCTGAAAGTAACACCAAAAAACATCAAAGTTCATCTAATTTGCATAATTTCTGCATGACAAAAAAACCTGTACTATATGTGATGTATTCCATGTTACTAAACATTCATACAAAAATTTATTCAAATCAGAACTTTCATACAGAAATTCTGTACAAAAGACTGATTGCAATAATTTTGTTACAAAATGGCTGCTAGTGGCCATCTTGAATTTCGGACCACACCCAAAAACACTCGTTCTCATCCCACGGTGATAACGAAGGTACCCAAGAGGTTTCGTAAAGATCAGTTCATAAATACGGCCTCTAGCCTGAGCCGTATAGAAGTTGTGTACAAAAAACTGATTGGACCTAATTTTGGTACAAAATGGCCACTGGCAGCCATCTTGAATTTTGGACCGCACCCAGAATCACTCTTTCTCATCCCAAGATGATAACAAAGGTACCCAAGACGTTTCGTGAAGATCGGTTCATAAATACAGACTCTAGCCCGAGCCGTATTGACATGTGTACTTACTGTGTGTAAGTAGCACTGAAAAAATCAAAGTTCATCTAATTTGCATAATTTCTGCATGAGAAAAAAAAACGTATTATATGTGATGTATCCCATGGTACTAAACATTCACACAAAATATTATTCAAATCAGCGCTTTCATATGGAAGTTCTGTGCAAAAATCTGATTTCACCAAATTTTGTACAAAATGGCTGCCATCGGCCATCTTGAATATCGGACCGCACCCAAAAACACTCGTTCTCGTCCCTCGGTGAACAAAGGTACCCAAGGAGTTTCGTAAAGATCGGTTCATAAATACGGCCTCTAGCCCGAGCCGTATTGGCATTTGCACTTACATTGATGAAAGTAACACCAAAAAACATCAAAGTTAGTCTAATTTGCATAATTTACGCACGAGACAAAAACCCGTATTATATGTGATGTGTCCCATGGTACTAAGCATTCACACAAAAAATTATTCAAAACAGAGCTTTCATATGGAAGTTCTGTACAAAAAACAGATTTCTGCATCGTCGGTACAAAATGGCGGCTGGCAGCCATCTTAAATTTCGGACCGCACCCAAAAACACTCGTTCTCGTCTCACGGTCATAACAAAGGTACCCAAGAAGTTTCGTAAAGATCGGTTCATAAATACGGACTCTAGCCCGAGCCGTATCCAATTGTTGACGGACAGACGGACAGACGGCCAGACGGACCATGGCATAAGCTCAAATTTGGCTTCGCCAAAGTTGAGCTAAAAAAGGGGAGTTTTCAAAGTTGAAAAAGTGTGTCACTGGAACCACCTACCAGTACAACATGCAGGCTCGAAGGGAAGTTATGGAACTGAATTCTGCCAATAAGTCGTATCGACTGACCAATACTTACAGTGCTCAAAGTATAAAATATTCATCCAATTATTGAAAAAATCCGATAAGGAGCTTAATGTATAAAAGTATTTTTCATGTGCTAAATGCTATGTTTTGGATCATGAATAAACTCATGTTGTGTCAGAAACCTACCTTGTATTATTTTTTTGGGGGGTGGTGAGTTGACCCGTGACGACTTGACCCGGGTGGCGAGTTGACCCGTTCCCAAAAATTTGATGCTCGATTGTGCCCTGTGTGTGTTGCCATACTTCACTTTCGTTGAGAATTTCTCTGCAACGACTGATAAAATAAATTTCTAGAGAAAAATTTCATGTTCACACTTCTGTCATATTTTATTTGTGATTAGGAGGTCTAGTGGCGTGGATAGAAAGAAAAAATATTATTTTTCGCACTTTGAACAAGCGACTTACCAACGCATGTGACTTTCCAGTGACAACAACTTCGATCAACAAATACTTGCAGGCATGAGTCTAATAGCCCACAGATTATTCGAAATTATCGATGATCTTTGTGGATTGCAAACAAATTTAATGAAATACATCATTTACAATGATTCGCAATGTAAATCACACCAGATCGCAAAATTAGGAGCATTATTTCTGGAACTCACCGAAACCAGACCGAAACGGGACCGAATGACAGACCAATAAAGTTAACCATCAATATTACATGACGAACAATAGTTCCCCCGATTTGCGATTAAAAGAAGTGAAAAAGCAACCAGTTTACGAATATTTCAACAACGAAAGAATACAACATGGTTTTCTAATTCCACTATATGTCACCGTTTTGTTAATTAAAGAAAATTGAAATTTTTGTTCTCTATTGGTAATTTTGGTGCATGAGTACAAACTAATGGCAAGGTCGATCCATGTAAACAAATTTATTGCTTCGGTTGGTGAGGGAAGAATATTTACATAGAACAAACAATCAATGCAATTTGCCTCTATTAGTCTGCTTCCCTTGAGATACATCGACAATCAGAATTTCAGCAGTGGCATTGTCATGAGAATTTACGGGACATATGGCGAGATCTTTTGTCGCAATGTTGCCCACAACCTTCAGTGTTTTGAATTTCCCACCGTAAACATGGCGGACACTTTGAGACTGAAACGACCCAGGGTTGACAACGTGCTTAGTCCTATCTTTGATGTGTTTTATTAAAATTAAGACTCAACTGCTGCAGTACATTATTGATAGTTCACGCTGGTTGTTCATTGGAAGGTGAGGCGTCTCGCTATTTTTTTAAATCCTGCCCACGCCATTTCCGACTTGTTGACAGCACACATTTTCTAATGTCTCCAAAACGAATGCACCCCAAACCGTCCTCTGGCCGAACCGTCCTCTAGCAATTTGACCCAAACCGTCCTCCAATCTAACCCGAACCGTCCTCCACAGCGACCGAACCGTCCTCTGAGCAATTTGACCCGAACCGTCCTCCGGGGAAAGAGCGAATTCATGAGAGAAAAGAGTGGTAGAATAATAACATAAAACTGGTTGTTTATTTATTGATTTTATTTATTTTTTCATTTTCAACTACGTTTCAAATGTTTTTGTTTTTACAAAACATAATAATGATTATATGACACGAATACACGATAACAAAACAATATTTGTGATAATAATAATAGTGAACAACTCGATCATGTGATTACTTAGAGGTGATGAGCTACTTTCTATTCTTTCTTTTTTTTGAGGGGGGGGTGGGGGGGGGGGGGGGGGTGGGCGTTTACAAGTGATTTTCAGTTTTAACTAGGCATTATTTCTTTTCGGGGGGGGGGGGGGGGGGAGAGGCTGTTTACAAATATAATTTTTTTGTTATCATGCATTGAAAATTACCGACAGTGATTTTCAGTGCATGATAACAGAAAATAATATTTTTAAACAGGCATTGTTTCTTTATGGGGGGGGGGGGGGGATTCTGTTTACAAATATAATTTTTTGTAAACCTGATTTATGTCTACTTTTTCCTTTTATTCCATTTGCCGACTTATTTTCCCTTTTTGATTCCTCCGATGGTTTTATTAGCTCCAATTTTTCTTTCTCAAACTGTTCTTTTGGGCCCTAAGATCCCAGCGCAAACCCTCACAGTGTCGTTCAATCTGGCTATCTCTTTTTGAAAACCAGACAACATCGATGTTAAATCCACTCCCGAAGTGGGTTCAGTGGGAGTACCGGGTATAATGGGGGAAGTGGGATGGGAGAATGAAGGACATGTGGTTAGGGGGGCGACTTAAAGGAGAGGGTAAATATACAAATCGGAGAGATTGGGAAGAACTGGGGCAAGGGATGCCATCAAGCAGTTCGTGTCCGAGTGGTGGGAGGAGAGAAGAAGCGCGGGAATAGGGAGGCAGTTGGTAGAACAAGGGTAACCAGGGCCTTCTCATACGAGAACCGCGACAAATCAGCGTTCGGCCGAAGTGTTATTATTATTATGGTGGAGTTAGTTGCCATTTCACTGTTTAGTTATCAGTTATTGTCTAAGGCCAGAAGAAGGCATTGCCTAAAAACAACAACACCGGTACAATCTTTGTAATTACTATAATTAGTAATAAATTAAAGTAACAAACAGTGAGTGACCATTGATTAACTGAACTCAACTTGTGTTTTCTTTCACAATAAAAAATCAAAGAACTTCTACTAAAATATAATCAAATGTAAACTAAAAAAACATGTTTTCACTATGGAAACCCTGGACCGACATTCGAGATACGGGACACGAACCGACATACGAGATACGAGATATGACATACGAGATACGACATACGAGATACGAGATATGACATACGAGATATCTAAAAAGTGTAGTCTGTGTCAGAGAAAGGTGTAGTCGGGAATTAAATTATCATTTTCTCATTTATTTGTTGGTTGTTTTCTATGAAATTTGGAAAGTATACTTAAGGGATGATGACGAAATATATATGCCAAAAGAGAAGTTTGTACAATGTTATTTTAGGATGTTAAAAAGACATTTTCTCTTTCAAACACACTAAAAAGTGTAGCTGACTCGGTACCGTGTTAGCTTATTAATTGGCTTTCGCTGCGTTGACACAGCTAGGCGGGCTGATTGTCTTGGTTCTTTTTATGATTATGAGGAGGGAGATTTGTGGGGTGTTAGATTTGATTGATAGATTTTCTTTCATTACTTTTTTTCCATTTATATGGAGCAAAGTACAAGAGTAAGAGTATAATAAAATTATTTCACATAAGATTGTGTTAAATGTCTGTGGTGGGTAGTTCCACGTTCACATAGCCCCCACCCCCCCCCCTCTCTCTCTCTCTCTCTCTCTCTCTCTCTCTCTCTCTCCCGTGCGCCTCCCAATTTCACTCTCTGTTTCACAAATCGGTTGCGATGAATGAAAGAATGAATGAACGAAAGGTTTTAGCGCACTGAAGGCGCACAGGGATGATGTGGGATTTCAAAATCCCTTGCGACCCGATTAACTTTATTTTATTTTACTTGCATCACATAGACCTAGCTTTCCTATTACCTCACATGAAGACAGAAGGGGTGAGAGCGCGGTTACGGTTTCCTGTAGTATAAATTGGGATTGATAGATTGTCAATAATTGTTCTGGTTCTGCTTACTGGTCAATTAGCACCTTGCTGTCAACTAGTCAACAACTTAAGATTTTCATCAGTTTTTCCAGGAAAGTGATTACTATCATATTCTGGAAAATTAAAAAGAGTCAAACACATAAACACATTAGCACTAATATTAAATCACCCAGGAAATAAAAATGTCGCAATATATCCCTTATAAAAAAGTGGCATGGTAAATCCCAAAATACCCTGGTGTATTTTGGGATTTACCATGGTTTACCATGGTACTTTTTTATAAGGGATGAAGTCATCCACCCTTAGCATTCAGGAAAAGAAAAGAGAGGAAAAGAAAGAAAAAATAAAAAGGAGAGAGAGAAACCTGCAAGAAGATAATCTACGGGAAATAAGGTTAGTGCTGGCAGTCTTAATAAAAGTTCGGGGGGTGGGGGGTGGGCAAATGAATAAGGAGTCGGAGGGGATTAATGAATCATTCTTAAAGCAGTTAGGGGGATTAATAGCACAGATTGCTGAGCTAAGGAGAGAGTTAAAGGCCAAAGATGCTGAGATGAAGGAAACGTGGAAGGTCGAAGATGACCAAATAGCAGAGATGTTCAGAAACTCTTTTTCTATGCCATCTCCGCTATCTTCTGGGTCTCCAGCTAAAGAGATTCAAGCCGTGACAGAAATTCACTCTGTCCAGCCAATACAGCTGACCGCCCAACAAAGGTCCTAGCTCCCTCTGAAGGCATTTTCTCAAGTGAGGAAAACAATAACGTTAATATAACCATGAAGTTGGAAAAATAACTGACAGGGAATCCATGAGTTCAGTAGCTACAGCATCAGAAGAGGGCAGCAGTCCAAAATCTTATGCTGAGGCTGCACGAACTCGTGGAAACGGTTTATTCCCAACTGGCCGAATCCCAACAAGACGAATCAGTGTCGAAAATGGTCATCCCAACAAGCCGAATCCCAACAGGACGAATTTTATTAAAGTTACTATATAACCCATTTATTTTTAGGGTTTTTCTGCAAAAATGTGTATCAGGGGGTATTTTGAAGGAAAAGAAATATAAAACGATAACCTGAAATTCATAGTTTATTGTGAATGAACTCGAAAAAATTTCCTTTGTACGACGGGTACCAAACCCAAAGATTATATTACAGACTTTGGGTCCAAGCTTGGACAATGGTAAATGGACAATGGTAAAATGTGTGCATGTACCTCTACCACGCCGAACAATTTGGCAGTCCGACATTATGTCATTTGTATGAGTATTAATTTAAAGTTGAAGAATGAAAAGTTTCTGAGCGCCGAAGGCGCACAGGGGCGATGTGGGATTGAAATCCCTTGCGACCCTAATAACTTTATTTGTTTTTGTAGCTTTATTTGTTTATAAATCCACGAGAGTCGGGGGCGAGAGCCAATAATCTTATTAAGTTTGAGTGTGCGACTGGTAGTAGGATAGTGGGTTGAGATCCCCGAGAACTTCGAACTGAAAAGTGGCTAGGAATGTGCATAATTACAAGAGTTCTGCTCTGTGTTTGCTAAGAGAAGTAGGCAAATTTATGGTAATACTGAAACCGCAGTTTGGTGGTTATTTTAGAAAAAAAAGAAAAAGAAACCCAAACAATTGCTGGTTTGGGATTAATCCCAGCATATTACCCTTAACGGTTACAAAAAGGAAAAAATCCACCAATATGTGTTTTTGAAAGCTGGGAGTCATCCATCAGCCTATAAGGGAGAGTGGCTGCTGAGTATTGGCCATCTGGTCTGCCTTCAGGGGGAACAGATGATGGGGTGATTAGAGGGGGAACCCCTCCCCCCCCTCCCCCCCCCAAAAAAAACAACAACAGAAAACCCACACTCACCTGATATCTACCGTGATCCCAAATTTGATACCGATCCAGAAGAAGAGAACGACGATGACCTCGTCACCCCATCTCAAATGACGAAATCATCAATGTTATCAGAAAATGCAAAAATTGCTCTTCACCCGGAGAAGACAAGTCAATTACAAAATTCTTAAACAGAGCCCAAACTCTTTAATTGATAAACTCAACAAGCTATTCAATGCATGCATCACCCATTGCCGCTTTCCAAAATGCTGGAAAAGAGCCATCGGTGTCATGATACCGAAACCAGACAAAGTCATCTCCGATCCGGCAAGCTACCGCCCAATCAGTCGTCTCAGTTGCATTGGCAAGGTATTCGAAAGAATCATTTCCAATCGACTGAGGGATCATCTCGAAGAAACTGACTTCTTCAATAAATGGCAAAGAGCATATAGAAACCGCAAAAAAGGCATTGAACATGTCTACCGCCTAGTCCACCAAATGAAAGCCACGATAAACAACCAACAAATTGGCGCGGCAGTCTTATTAGAGATAGAAAAAGAGTTCGATTCCGTGTGGCACAGTGGAATGCGCTACAAAATGAAACTCCCAATAAAACTATTGAGATTACACTCCTCCTTCCTCAACGACCGAGAAATAAAAGTCAGAGTAAACAGCGAAATGTCCGACAGCGTCCCGCTGGAAGCGGGCACCCCAAGGATCCATCTTAAGCCCCCCTACTATACATCATCTACGTTAATGATCTCACAATCTCCGAGGACCGCATTCAAATCTCTTAGTTAGCGGACGATAAGGGCCTCTGGGACTCAACCAACTTAGTGGAAAGCACTACTAAGTGGAAAGCACTTGCCCTCCAATCCCAATTTGCAACTTATTTGTTTGGCAAATAAAAATATGTTTAACCTAACTCTACCAATACCGCCAACTTAGTTTCAAATCCCCCCCCCCCCCCCAACGCGCCCTGGACGACATTGAGGTATGGTGTGCCAAAAGGAGAATCAAGCTGAGCATCAGCAAAACCTAAAGAATAACGTTCATGCGCAAAAAAAAGAATCGCGATTTCAATCTAAAACTAACGGACAAAATCCTCCCCGAACTCACCATCGACCAAAACCTAGCCTTTAATAAACACACCAGCGACATTGCCAACAAAGCGACGAAACGCATTAACTTAATATTGAAAGTGTCATTGACACTGTAGCTCAACTTGTTAAGACATGTACATTTATAGTATGTGACAAAGCAATGACAAACATCTTGGTAATGACCTGATAACAAAGGTACTTATAAAGTATTGTAACGGTCTGTACATAACTACTGACCGTAGCCTGTTACAAATGTATAGGTAAAGTATTGTAAAGGTGGGTGACAGTCAGATACTAAACTAGAAAAGAAATCTTTGAGTCCCAGAGTGGGTCTGACTGAACCCCAAAATATTTGTTCTCATAGCACAGTGATAACAAAGGCACCCCAAAACACACTCATTCCTGTCCCAAGGTGAAAACAAAGGTACTCAAGAAGTTTCATAAAGGTCGTAAATACGAGCTGTATAGAAGTTGTGACAAAAACCTGATTGAACCTAATTTCGGTACAAAATGGCCACTGGCAGCCATCTTGAATTTTGGACCGCACCCAGAAACACTCGTTCTCGTCCCAAGGTGATAACAAAGGTACCCAAGAAGTTTCGTGAAGATCGGTTGATAAATACATCCTCTTGCCTGAGCCGCATTGACATGTGCATTTACAGTGTATAAGTAGCACTGAATAAATCAAAGTTCATCTAATTTGCATAATTTCTGCACGAGAAAAAAACCTGTACTATATGTGATGTATTCCATGTTACTAAACATTCATACAAAAATTTATTCAAATCAGAACTTTCATACAGAAGTTCTGTACAAAAGACTGATTGCACTAATTTTGGTACAAAATGGCTGCTGGTGGCCATCTTGAATTTCGAACCACACCCAAAAACACCCGTTCTCATCCCACGGTGATGCCAAAGGTGCCCAAGAAGTTTCGTAAAGATCGGTTCATAAAATACAGCCTCTAGCCCGAGCAGTATTGAATTGTTGACGGACAGACGGACGACTGGCCATGGCATATGCTCAAATTTGGCTTCGCCAGAGTTGAGCTATTTATTTATTTATTGGTGTTTAAGGTCACATACTTATGCACAATGGCTAATCGAGACCGTGACAGTTTTACGGGTGGAGGAAGCCGGAGTACCCGGAGAGAACCACCGAGCAACGACGAGCAGCTGTCAGCTCTCCAACATCGTAACTCTGAACCCTGCACCGCAGCACAGGTAGGGTTAGACTGGTTGAAGACATGCGCACCTTCGACGTGCAGTACGCCTCAGTACACAGCGTCATCGTGCCCCCATGTAGGCAATCGGGGTGAAGTGACTTGCCCAAGGACACAACGCGGTTGCCGCAGGTGGGATTCGAACCGAGGACCTCTCGGCTTGCAGCCTGCACCTCTACCAACTGAGCCACCGCGCCCCCCAGAGTTGAGCTAAAAATGATTCGAGGAACATCCTGGGGAGCCAACCAGAGTATCCTACTTAATCTATACAAAGTTTTTTATACGCCCAGTACTTGAGTATGGGGGCCATAATCTTAACTGACATTAACCAAACTAATGTGGGAAAACTCCAAGATCCAAAAAGTCCCAAATCACGCGCATATTGCCGCTCTCCGAGCCCCGTGGGATACTCCCATCAAAACACTCCATGAAAGAAAGGATATTCCAATAATGAAAGAGCACCTCTACTCTCTCGCTGCTAAATCCACATCAGGCTAGCCCACAGCCAGCTACTATCCGAACTCAAGATCACCTGCGGCAGCCGCCAAAAACCTAAAAACTCGACAATGACCAATTCTTAAAGTCCATCAATGCAGCCCAAATTTTCACAAACCGAAAATACTAAAAATCACACCGGGAAGGAGAAGGTGAACTCACAGTCAGTGAAAACGGCGAAAGCTGTGACCTTCTACCAGGAAGGGCTGTCTTCACCAACTCAACTAAAAACTAAAAATCAAACGTCTTAAAATCTGAAAGTCATCAAGATCCAGTACTCGCGAACCGACGATTTTGGAAGGAGAAATAACAGGCAGTGAAAACGGCGAAAGCTGTGACCTTCTACCAGGAAGGGCTGTCTTTACAAACTCTATGAAAACACTAAAAATTAAACGTCTTAAAATATGAAAGTCAGCAAGATCCAGTACCCATGAACCGAGAATAATGGTAAAGGGAAGGTGAACTAATAGGCAGTGAAAACGGCGAAAGCTGTGACCGTAGTAGTATGTAATGTGGTTTTGAGCCATCATTTGGAGGACCCCGGTGGGGGACCCTGGAAGTGACGTCATGTCACGCGACCCAGTGGCGTCATGTTGTGTTGTCATGGTAACCCACGTGAGCGGCCATGTTGTGACGTCATCCCCATAGTGATACGTGGTGTTAGTGCGCATGCGCAGCGCGTGTTCTTAAGGTGATACGTGTTTCCGTCGTTCATTTTGTATACTGGAGGCCGCCATCTTGGTTTCTATGGCAGCACGTGGTTGCTATGTTACCCAATTTTTCTGCAATGGGACGGGGTGTGTTCGGAGGGTATGTTTGATTGAATCGAAGTAAATCTAATCACCACAAACAACCCGAAAATCCCCCCAAATCACCAAAATCCACCCAAATCACCGAAATTGACTTTATTTGATTCAGATTTCCCATTTTATCGGCTTAGCACGTAGTGCTATAGTACCGAGGGGTCCCATGGGGTGTGTTCGATTGAATCCGAGTATCACGAATTACCACAAACAACCCGACAAGTTGTACTATTTTGAATTTTTTCATAATTCTCTGCTTCTATCTATATGTGCAATAGTTTACATCTACCTGACCACGTTCCTTTGTCCTGGAGTATACTCCAATAGCATAGAAGAGCCTATCAGTTTGAACAGTTTACCTTGATTATTAGTATATTTAGCTATTCTGGTCTATTCTTTTTAGTTCTGACCCTGGTTCCAAGTACTCTTGTTGTTTCATTTATCTAGATCATTTATATAACTAACCAATCAGATTGCTTGATTTCCCATAATCGTACAGAGTTATCTCCCTTCTGTATAATGAAAGCCTATATCCAATGGCAATCAGTATCCCCGGGCATCCCCAGTTTGGCACCCCTTTTTTGAAAAACATATGACCTTCGGCACCCTTTTTTGTTATATGTGCTTATGTGAAAAAGCACAATGTGACACAATGTGCCCTAGCACATAGGCACATGCTTTATTTGCCGATATGTGTCTTTGTGAAAAGGCACAATGTGACACAATGTGCCCTAGCACATAGGCACATATGGGTATTTGAGAATACCTATGCCTGGTATTGTATTATTTGAGGATACCTATCTAGGATACCTTCTGGAGAATCCCTTTTTGTCATCTGTGCTTATGTGAAAAAGCACAATGTGACACAATCTGCCCTAGCACATAGGCACATACGACCAAAAAGGGATTCCATAGGCGTTTTCGAAAAAGGGATTCTGTAAAATGGGATTCCTATCCGACTCTGTAAAATTTGGATTCCCGTGTTTTGAGGATACCTATATTTTGGGATCCACAGGGGATATTTCCATTGGATATAGGCTTTCATTATATAGAAGGTGATAACTCTGTACGATTATGGGAAATCAAGCAATCTGATTGGTTAGTTTATATAAATGATCTAGATAAATAAAAACAACAAGAGTACTTGGAATAGGGCCAGAACTAACAAGAATAGACCAGAATAGCTAAATATAGTAATAATAAGGTAAACTGTTCCAACCGATAGGCTCTTCTATGCTACTGGAGTATACTCCAGGACAAAGGAACATGGTCAGGTAGACGTAAAACCCTTGCATGTATAGATAGAAGCAGAGAATTCTGAAAGAATTCGAATAGTAAAACTTGTCAGGTTGTTGTGGTAATTCGTGATACTCCGATTCAATCGAACACACCCCCCAGGGGATCCCTTGGTACCCGGTAGCACTACGTGCTAAGCCGATTAAATGGGAAATCTGTTTCAAATAAAGTCAATTTCGGTGATTTGGTGTGGATTTTGGTGATTTGGAGGAATTTTCGGGTTGTTTGTGGTGATTAGATTTACTCCGATTCAATCGAACATACCCTCTAAACATACCCCGTCCCATTGCAGAAGAATTGGGTAACATAGCAACCACGTGCTACCATAGAAACCAAGATGGCGGCCTCCAGTATACAAAAATGGACAACGGAAACATGTATCACCTTAACAACACGCGCTGCGCATGCGCACTAACATCACGTATCACTATGGGGATTACGTCACAACATGGCCGCTCACGCAGGTTACCATGACAATACAACATGGCACCACTGGGTCATGTGACATGACGTCACTTCTGGGGTCCCCAACCGGGGTCCCCCAAATGATGGCTCAAAAGAACATTACATACTACTGACCTTCCTACTACGAAGGGCTGTCCTCACCAACTCCGCTAAAAAACATTAATAACTGACCGCCTAAAATAATCAAATAATTAATACTGGTAAGAGGTAAATGGTAAATCTCAAAATTTTTAATTCTCTGTATACCAAACTAATTTCCTGCCTTCTTCTTTTAGCAGGTACACAGACATGCTTTCTTTTTAATGACCAGCACCCCAATAACCTCTATGGAAACTAGAACCGTTATGGAAACATTTGCACGCCGCTGCCAGGAGAAAAATATTCCATTTTCAGTTTCTTTAGCATCCAAATTCATACATGTCTGAATGTCAAGACACTTTCATCTGTTACCTCCCCCCCCCCCCCCCCCCAAATTGGTCCATTTCCCCCCAAATTTTGTTATTCCCGGTCACAATCTTACAAACACTTGGTCATCCCCACCCCCCACCAATTTGTCCATTCCCGAACACTTTTCCACACTGCTTTCTGTGCAGTAATTTAATTAAATAATGTTTAATCATTTAACCCTTCTAGAATTTACATGCTGCAAACAAACATTGCAGACGTGTTTTTTTTTCAAGAAAGAATGAAAAAAAAAACATGAGGGAGAACTACTTTTTTTTTGGGGGGGGGGGGGGTGACTACTTTGGGGGAAATGACTACTTTTTTTTGGGGGGGGGGGGGGTGACTACTTTGGGGGAAATGACCAATTTGGGGGGGAAGTGACGGGGGTTGTTAGGGGGGAGTGTCTTGCAACCCCATGATCTGTGTCGGCATTTGCTTGACGCTTGGCTGATTGCTGGGACGGATCGTCTTTGAGGCGCCGATCGACCTGTTACCGTAAACACAACTTGCGGGCAACCTATACATAAACACCCGCCGCCCTTAAGTGATCACCTCACCAAGCAAGATGTTGACCTGTAATCAATCATATTTTGCTGTTATAAATTAAATAGTCCAATAATTAAATGAAATAACTTGAGAAAAATAAAATAAGAGCAAATATCGTCCCTGAGTTTCAATGTGTTCTATGTGCCGGTAGGCACGTAGAACACATTGGAACTCGGAGGAAGATATGTCCACCAAACAAAATTACTGTTTATCTAACGACCGACAGGGTGTAACGATTATTACTGTAACGATTATTACATAAAATAGACATATTTCATCGTAAAACACTCACAAATATGTACTTTAGAGGGGTTCTGGGGGTTCTGTGCGGTTCTGGAATTTTAGGTGAACCCAAGTCAGCTACACTTTTTAGTGTGTTTGAAAGAGAAAATGTCTTCTAACATAGTAAAATAACATCGTACAAACTTGTCTTCTCGCATATATATTTCGTATAGCCCCCTGAGTATACTATCCAAATTTCACAGAAAACAATCAACAAATAAATGAAAAAATGATAATTTAATACCCGACTACACTTTTTTTTTCCAACGCGCGAAGTACAACATTTTAGTGTGACCGTTGCAATCTTATCTCGTATCTCGTATGTCATATCTCGTATGTCGTATGTTGTATCTCGAATGTCGGTCCCAGGTTTCCATATTTCACAATAATTGTTTCAAAGTTTACTGAACATGCAAAAAAATTATGAGAAACATTCAATTTTTTTTCATTTTCTACTTATTTTCACTGGAGGACGGTTTGGGTGTTTATTAGCGGACGGTTTTGGGTCAAATGTAGCGGGACGGTTTTGGGTCAAATTGTAGAAGACGGTTTGGCCAGAGGACGGTTTGGGTGTAATTCCTCCAAAATGACTCGTAAATTTGTTAAATGCATATTTTGCGGGTGCCCATCACGTTTCTATGTGACATGGCCATTCCCCCCAACCCTGGTATCCAAGGGCAAGGCTGTTTTGTTGCCAAGTTATTGTTAAAAGAAATGTTCACATTTTTCTGTGTTTCTGGCTTCCATGTTGGCACCCATGACTTTAGAATCACCTTAAATGAAAATTTAATTTTTATGGATTACTTATGGCTTGTTTTTTTTGTAACATGATGTGCAGCTGTTTAGGTTTTATCTTTTTCACAATTTTGCTCAGAGAATAAACAGACTCTCAACCCTTTTCACTTACAATGCTGACACTGGCTTTTCTCAACTCTCTATTCTCTTCTTGCAAAGTTTTACATCTCAGCTTATATGTTTCAAGTTCCATTTTTAAAACCCTGCTCTCTTGCTGCAGTGATTCAATGCGTTTTTGAAGTTGTTCCATTTGATATGGAGTTGGAAATTTCGAAACAGGACCCCCATCAATAGAACTGGTGTCCACTCTCAACCTCAAGCTCACTGGCACTATCCGCCATTGTTTTATTTTCTTCCAGAAGTCTTGAGAAAAATGATCGGAATTTCCAGAAATTTCAGCGTACTATATTTCACGTCAAAAGCAGCAATTTCGAAATTACATAGACTAACAAACACGCATGACATATTGTTGGCGACAAAGTTTCGTATGTGGATAAATGAAGTACATATTTTATGAAAAAGTCTTCAATATTCAGAATACAAACACAAGGCCAACGTGTTTACATCCCTCGATGACCTTGCCCTCCCGAATGACCATGTCAATGAGTAATCATTAATCGCCTGAAACGCCACAGCACAGAATTTAAAAAAAAACAAAAACGGACAGTATTGTATATTCTGGATTAGAAATTCTTCAAAAATAATTGCGTACAAAATTTATGTGCAATGTTAGCCTACGAAGTAAATTGCAGAAATGTACAATAAAATGTTGATGAGTTCTGCAATGAACATCCCCACTAAACTTGTGAGACCAAACTTGGATCAGTGGGATGGACCTTTGATCCTCCCGAATGCAGAAGTTTGATGGTTTTGTTCATATGCAGTGATATTGTCAGAGGACAAAAGTTTTGGTGGTTTGCCATTGATGCTGGATTGAAAACTGAGAAAAGATGGTCTTTAAATGATGCTTCTGAAGAGTCAAAGTTTTGGCAAAAAGTAAATTTTTTCTCCTACCATAAAACTGAGGCATTTTTATTTAAAGTTAGAATAGTCAATTAGTGAATTCGTGATTCTGATAGTGGTTGACAGTGGGTTATAAACTTGGAGAGCATCAGGTTTCCACCCCCAATTAACAAGTAAGTGCCCAGCAGTGTTTTCCCTTTGTTGTGTAGCATGTTTAACTTTTTTTTTCAAACCAGCCAGCCCTACTCTTGAGTACTTAATAATAGTTCAGGAGATGGAAATGTTTGAAAATGAAATACTCTCACAGTTACATGCCCAATATTGAAATATGGTGATGACTGATGCGTGAATAATAGTGATGGTCAGGATATCTGACTGGAAATAGTAATAGCGACGGTATTGGCCCTCTATTTGATCCTCACTTCCAAATAACAGTGATTTTTTCTCCTCCAGAAATTAATAATGGGTGTCCGACACTATTATTGGGCAGGTAAAAGTAATAGTACCCCGGTTGGAATAATCACAGACCACAAGGTGGAAAATTCCAAGATGTGCACTATTTTCTATCCTTAGTGGCAAAATGATTGATTCCCCAAAATCTGCTTCTTTTAACAATTCCCTTGCATCATTGATTTCCTTGGGGGGGTGGGGGGGTGGTGGGGGGGTGGTTGGGGGGGCAAGTAGGGTATTAATGACAAGCACATAGTAAAGGAGGCAGCTTCCCTGATGGAATGGGGGCTAACTCTTTTTGGGGGGGGTGGGGGTGGGGGTGGGAGTTGTGGCTAGGTATGGTATTTAATAACAAGCACATAATAAAGGAGGCAGTTTTCCCTGATGGGATGGGGGAGGGGGGCTAACTCTTTCTGCCTGTACCTAGCCCCCCCCCCCCCCCCCCCCCCCCCCCCGCCCTGGCAGCCACCCCTGTTAGTACTATACAGGGCCAAATAAGGATCATACAGGCAGGAATTTTGTCTAAAAAAATTCTCATACATGTATGATTATTTAGGCACTCAAGAGTAGGTCATTGCACAAGTAACATGTCCCAGTTATTAAACAAAACAACAATTGTATAGGTGACAAGTAGACAAATTTATTAAGCCTCTAGTTTCTACCTACTTATAGGCCTGCATTGTAACACAATAAGTTAAAGCCTTTTATTGGAATAAACTTGACAACCCTCTTTAGGTTGAAAGTGCATAATTAACCCTTTGAATGCTGGTGGTATCTTCCAAGTCTGTTCACTGGCAGCAATTGAAGAGTCCATATTCATTATTTGGGGGTTGACCAACTAATATTGTCATGTGCAGCCTTGGGGCTGTACAATGAAAATTTCATTGTCCTACCCACACATTCACTTAACAGCCATCCGACTTAATGAAATTGTGTCAGATCATGTTCAGGGGCCGAAAAATGGGTTTCTCATTACAAAGGGTTAAGCTACATGTATGTTCTGAAACTCAAAATGAACAAATTGAAAATAACAATGTTTGAATGGTAATAGATTGCCCTGGGACACAGCCACCTGTCAAGAGTTCGAAATTCCGCAGAGCGTAAACGTCTGCCTAACCCCGATTTCTGTGGCCCATTAATTCAGTCAAAGGCACCTCAAAACTGGCCATCTCAAACAGCAATTTTCGCAGATTGGAAGGAGGTAACAAAGCGCAATTTGTGAAGTTTGTAGCGTGTCGTTGATGCAGTCACCCAGAGACAGGAATTAACTTTCCAAATATGAGCGAGAGGTCTGCCAGTCATCATGTAATGTATAGATATGGGCTTGGTTATTTGAATGCAAGATAACTATAACACTCACTGTTATTGAGTGCCATGGGTAACCTGGTATCTTGCATCCAAATATTCAAGACTGCATCTTTACATTACGTGATGACGTACATCATAATTACACAAACTATGTACCCTAAAATGATATTAGTTGTCTACCCAGCAGGCTGAAACAAAATGGCCCCCACAAACCATAAATGGCCCTCCTGGGTCATTTTAGGTAAACCCCAAATGGCCCTTGTGGGGTGATTTGAGGCGGACCATAATGGCCCTCCTGCAATTTTCAAAGTGACAAGCCTGTGACCATTTTTTAATTTGACCAATACCTGCACATTAGATGAAGGGTTAAAAAGAGAGAGGTTAGAATTTGAGAAAAAAAAATCAAATTTGTATGGATAAGTGACTCAAAATAATTTGGTTTCAAATCAGATTCAAGTTCGTATCAACCTTCTGGTTTCAAATTTGTGCTCCTTGTTGGAGCCCAAATGTTATCTTAGTTCAATATGAAGAAAATTCTTTAACCCTTTACCTAACATGAAAAGCAGACGACACTTGGAAGCAAAATTTTTTGTCTCAAAAACATAGGTTATGACCCCTCATTGGAATGAGCTCATTCCAAAGAGGGGTCATAACCTCTGTTTTTGAGACAAAAAAAAAAAAAAAAAAAATAATGAAAATTAAATGGCGATTTTTGTGAATAGCGCTGGCCGGTTTTGGCCGTTACATTGGGTAAAGGGTTAAAAATCTTTTTCTTCAGATCCACAGTCAAAATCTTTTGATATTTGGTATATAGCTTCTTTAGGGGGGTTCAGATTCAAATTTGTTTAAATCAAGTCCCCGGGTTCATATTTGGACTCCTCATGGGAGCCCAAATTTTAACTTAGTTCAATATGAGGAAAGTTCATTAAAAATCTTTTTTCTTCAGATACACCAGTCAGTGGGATCAGATTCAAGTTTGTTCAAATCAAGACTGCAGCTTCATATTTGGGCTCCTTATGGGAGTAATTAATTACTTTTTCAAAAATGCAAGTAATTACTAATTAAATTTCAATTACTTTCACATTTTTACCATCAAATATTTTACAGTACAGCTAGCCCATTTTAACCAACTCAGGCACATATAACATGTGAATGCACGTCTATGTCTATAGCACACAAGCTTTATATTCCAATAAGTTAAATGTAAATCAAATGTTGGGACACGTTTGAAGGTAATACTAATTAAAATATTTACGAATTATTTTAGAAAGTCATTTATGTAAATTTGAGGATTTCTTTTTTAAAAAATCACTTATTTTTAAGTTTCCGCACACAAAACACAGGAGTACTCAATGAAGTTGAATGAATTAATCTGTTATTTCATTTTGTTTTGGTTAAACCCATTGTTAAAGCTTGGCTGTCACCGCCTAGGTACGTTGAATTGAGTCAGAATGGTTTTGTGTGCCGAAGGCATGCAGGGACAGTGTGGGGCGAGCCCCTTTTCATCCTCTCTAAAAGTATAATAGTCTTAGTCATACTTGTACTCATGCCCTGGCACAGCAAAGGAGGAAAAGGTGGCAGGAGGTGGTAATGTCCTATCATAGGCATGGTTTCTTTTTTGTTTTCTTTTGTCTGGCCTTTGTGGTGGTTTTGTCCAGTGCATTGTGGAGGTGTGTCTTCTTTAAGATGGTTTGTGGTATTTTCTTTTTGTTCCCTTTCTTCTTTGTACTCTGTGAATGGCAGTCTGGCTTTCGCTGTAATGTCTGCCATTGTCAGCCATTGTAGCCTGTATCTGTGGTACTTGTTGTAACATTAACATTTCCATGGTGCTTAGTGGTGGCTCACCATGGTCCAAAGGGAGTAGTGAGTGGGGAGTGTGAAGTCGGGAAATGCAACTTCCATTTGCACCTCAGTCTCCACAGGACGTTCTGCATCCTCCGATACCGGCTGGGGATTAATTGGACTCCATAGGTTTGCATTACTGGAAATCTGGGCATTATTTCTGTGGTAGCATCTCAGTACTAGAAAAAATCATCTGAAATGGACAACAGAGTTATAAATAATTACCTGACTTCAGTCCTCTGTGTTGTTAACTAACCATGATACTAATTAAATCCTTCTTCAAACAACTTTTGTCGGGTGAGCAACTCGGGTCCCCTGGAGCCTCTTGTTTTAAGAAAAATCACATGTATGTATTTCTCAGTAATTTATAATATGATTTGCATGGTGGTATTTATTTGGTGTTTAAGGTCACATACTTATACACAATGGCTAATCATGACCATGTCAGTTTTACGGGTGGAGGAAGGTGAGAACCACTGAGCATCGACAAGCAACTTTCAGCTCCTCAACATTCTAACTCTGTTCAAGCTCCGCTCAAGCAGGGTTACAGCGGTTGAACACATGTGCACCATCAACGTGCAATACGCCTCATCATGCCCCCATGAAGGCAACCGGGATAAAGTCCCTTGCCCAAGGACACAATGCGGGTCGTCCCGGATTTGCATGGTGGTATCATATTGGTTAGCTCATGAGAAATGGTTGATACACGTATATTACTCATGACCGATGCTAGTCTGATCTGTTTAAGAACTTACAGATAACAGGGATGGGCAGAATACTTTCTAAATATATTCAAATACAAATACTTTGAAGTTTTATGAATGTGAATACAAAAACAAATGTACAAATTTTCAAATGTATTTGAACATGAATGCAAATACTTCAAAATGAACTTTGTGAATAGAATTTAGAAATCTTTTGAAAATAGAATTATTATCATTTAACACAACCACTTATTTAGATATACTGTATTCACAATGAGTACGCCCACACACCAAAAAAATATTAGTGGTGAAAGTGGCATTGATGAAAATGGCTGTGACAAAATAGCCAAAATGAAATTAATAATAGTAAAAAATGATTAAGTAGAAAACTGTGAAAGAGCGACTACTTTGCAAGTATTTTTGTAGATAAAAAAAAAATTAGTTCATAATTTATGTTGTTCTGCGATTGACTTAATTTTTAAGGGCAAATTATCTAATCTAGAGGAAACATCAGCTATGTGCAAATTCCAGTGATTATTCATAAACATGTTTGGCAATAAATTAACAGAACCTGAAAAGATTTCACAGTGTATTTAAGATTTAACACATCAGATACCAGAAAATAAGAAGTACAGAACAGTATTTGAGAGATTCTATGTAGTTCTTTCTAGCGAAACTTTGCTGAAATTAACATGCTTTGATCATGCAGAAGTATTCAATCAATTTACATCCAAAAACTATGTGTGACGCACCAGTTTTTCAAAACATCTTTAACTTCTTACATGCTGCTGGCAGATATTCCTGCCCAGAACAGGCTTTCTCTTGCCACGAAATTAATTAACATAATTTGAGCACAATTATCAAATTTACCCTCTGTAAATTGAATGGACTTTTTAACCAATGATTTCTTGAATTTTAAACATGGATAAATTTTTCATCAAATCTAGTCATGGCTGCTACACAGCAGCCATGACTAGATTTGATGAAAAATATTTTGAAAATACTTAGCGGGTTTAGTGTTCAACTCTACATGTACATACAGTATGTGGAGAGTGGATTGTAACTAAATCACCCGTGGAGTGGAGTTATCACCCAAACTATAACTTTCAAATTTTATACATATGGACAAAAAACACAAGCAATGTTTCAGCCAATGGACCTCCAGGTTTAACCCGGAGGTCCATTCGTTGAAACGTTGCCTGTGCTTGTTATGCTTTGCAACAAATTTGCAATTATTGCTTGGGTGGAATCTCCACTCTGCAGGTGATTTAGTGATAATACACTCTCCACGTACTGTATATACAACAAAATTAAAATCACTCAAGTACATGTATAGAACTAAAAACTGCTTGAACTTGAAGCATATCTGGTGACAAACTTGAAAATACCTGTTTCTTTGTAAGTTTCTTTAAAAGCTCTGTTTTGTCCATAAAGGAGGATTTACTTTCTTCTGATTTAGAAACATGGCATAAAACATATTCACCTTTTTGAAGCCAAGCTGGGGATTTTCAACTCTTTTGAGATCTATGTGGTGCTGGAACAGGAAGACTGTTGGATGAGACTTCAATTGCTTCAGTGGTTGCTTCTGGGAGGACTGGTCCATTACTCTCTTACTCCATTGTTTCAAATCCAGTTGGTAGAGCACAAGACTCTTAATCTTAGGGTCATAAGTTCAAGCCCCATGTTGGGTGCCAATATCTCAGCGTGCCAGATAGTACGTAATAATCAAGTCTGGAAATAAGCAGTCTGTCATTAGCAGAATGATGTCGCCAGAGGGTGTATTTGCTGATGCTGTCCCATGCAGTGGGCTAGAATCTCCCAATTTATCCTTTGGGTACCTCTTTATATTTTGGCCTGAGACCTTGATTCCGATTGAGGTTCACAGAGGGTAAATTTAGCACAGCAGGGTAGCATCTCCAAATTTGCCCTTTGCAGACCTCATTCTGCAGATGACTGTCTGCTTATTTCCAGGCTTGGTAATAAATAGGGATTAACAAGTCAATAGTATTGAAATGAGACTTCATTATCCACATAAAGTTGATCTTTTATTTATTTATTTATTTATTGGTGTTTAAGGTCACATATTTCTGCACAATGGCTAACTGTGACCATGACAGTTTTACGGGTGGAGGAAGCCGGAGTACCTGGAGAGAACCACTGAGCAATGGCGAGCTACTGTCAGCTCCCCAACATACCAACTCCACACAAGCAGGGTTAGCATTGGCTGAAGACAGGTGCACCATCGACGTGCAGTACGCCTTAGTCCATGACGGCACCGTGCCCCCAGATGGGCAATGGGGGTGTTGGGTTCCCTATGGGAGCGCAAATTTTAACTTGGTGAAATATGAGAAATATTCTTTAAAACTATTATCTTTCAGATTTACTGATCAGAATCTTTTCATATTTCATATATGGTATACAGCATAATTAGGGGGCTCAGATTTAAGCTTGTTCAAATCAAGTCTGTGATTTCATGTTTGCGTTCTCCATTCTTTCAACTTTGTGCAGTATGAGGAATATCATTCAAAAATCTTCTTCTTTATCATTCTAAGGGTGGTCCGATTCAGGTTTGTTCCAATCAAGTGCATGGGTTCATATATAGGCTCTCTAGGTGACCCCAAATTGTAACCACCTAGGGCTTTATGAGGAATATTCTTTAAAATCTTCTTCAGATCCACCAGGCAGAATATTCTGATAGTTGATTTACAGCTTCCTCATAGGGGCCAAAATCAAGTTTATTAAAATCAAGTCCATGGGTTCATATTTGAGCTCCTTGTGGGAACCCAAATTTTAATTCAGTGCAATATGAAGAAAATGTTTTAAAAATCTTCTTCAGATCCACCTAGCAGAAACTTTTCATATTTGGTGTACACCATAATTTTGAGGCAGATTCAAATATGTTCAAATCAACTCCATGGGTTGATATTTTACTGCAATATGAGGAATATTCCCCTAAGATCGTCTTCTTCAGGTCCACTAGGCAGAATCTTTTTATATTTGGTAAGAAAACAAAGTTTGTTTCAATCGAATGTTCTGTTTTCATTAATGTTTGCATCAGTTGGCGAGTGTGTAAGAATATGGAACTAAGAAGACATAGTTTGTCCAAAAAACCCTATCACAATGATTTCACTCCATTTCTTCATACAACTGATGAATTTCACCCCAAAATTCTAACTAAACTAAGTAATCTTTTCAGAGGGAAGCCCCTTTGTCATTTTTCAAAATAATCTCAAGCCTAATGTGGGGTGTGTGCTGGGAGTGGTGATTGAGAGTTTAAAAACAGACCTCATTTTCAGAGGTTTTTGGGTTACAGTCATTGCAGTACCAGTATGCACACATCTACAAAGTGACACTTCCTTTTTGCCTCTGTCTTTCTGATCCCTCAACACTAATACCCTTATTCCTTGTAGAAAACTTGATCCTGGGAGCATTTTAGGCTTACTTGAGCTATATTTGGTATGTAACATCCTTAACGAGGTGGGGGAGCAGATTGAAGTTTATTCAAAACAAGTCCCTGGGTTCATATTTGGGCTCCCTGTGGGCCTGAATATTAACTTAGTCCAACCTTTAAAAATTTTAAGAATGTCCTTGTTTTAGTGTTAATGGGAGTACATATACTGTATATGCAGGCTTCCTTTATTTGATAGCATCTGAATCTTAGAAAAATGAATGATACACAGGTTCGCTCAAATTTGAATTCCTGAGTTCCTATTTATGGGAGTTACAGTGATTCAAAATCCTGTCTCTGAAGAAACATTTGTATCTTGTCTGGTGAGCACTTCAGGGACCTCTTGTTTACATGCTCTTTCACATACAAGCAAAATGAAAGAGTCGATATTTTTCAAAGTAGCGGCTTAACGTTCCTTAAAAGTTTTTTAATTTGTTTGTGGTTCAGTTCTGGTTGTTGTGGCTAACCAGAAAACCAAACCGCAAGACCCAGCAAAAAAACTGGCCGAGGGGGTTTTACTGTGTTTGTGATCAAATTATTTTATTGGGAGGGAACTAGACTTATGGCCACTATAGACTCTGGTCACATAGTTTATCTGGCAAAGGGTCGAATACGTCACATTCGCATTGTTACATTTGCTCCCTAATGACTTGTCCACCAGACAAGTCAATAAGATAGAAATGTGACAATGAGTACACAACCAGGGCTGGGGGTCTGTTATATTCAAATGTAATATATTGTATTACTTTTGATTTTTTTTCTTACCATATTATAATACAATTACTTTTAGAAATTTGATTATTATTTTATATACTGACGGAAAAAAGAAATGCAAGTTGAGTTTTGGTAATGTAATTTTTTTTATCCGTAGACCAAATGTAGTAAAATTTGACACATAGCTATCTCAGTTTACTGTCTAAAGAGTCTTTGGTTAAAATTCAGTCAACCATGACCACATGCGTTGCTGCATGCTTTCAACAGATTTTTCGATAAAGCGTGCATCCGGGCACTCCCATGTGCTATGGGCTTGAAAACCTCCAAATTGAAGTTTTGAATAGTACACATCGATTGCACAACATTTCATTTCAACTCGATTGAAAAGCAAAATGCTGCGAATGTCTGAAGTTGATAAGGGTAGGACTATTGCTCTAATTGTGCAGGGCCAATTGCAACGTCTCACCACACAGCAATTTGAGCACCGCGAGTCAATGATAGCTCATTTAGTTGGGCATCTCTCAGATCCAAAGGAAGATTAGCTGACTGTCCCAGGAGCAGACATCCACGCATTACATCGCCATGTCAAGATCGAGGCATACTGACGCTTTACTGGCTTCACAAATAATTACAGGGTTAAAACCCCATTTACAGTTTATCAGGGTGTAATTAATGCAATTCCCAAATCTTGGAAAGCTGTGATAAAAGAACATGCAAAGATTTCCGAAGTAACAAACAAAAACATTGACATGTTGAAATCTACAAAAAAAGTTTGTTGAACATATTACCCTATATTACTTGAACAGTTTTTTGTACCCCTTCTCAATACCCAAAAGAAATGGAATAAGATTCTGAATATAAACTTACAGCTTACTGACTAGCAGTTTTTATGCAGAAACCCATTCACATTAACAGATGACACATATTTGCAAAGTTTACAATTTAAAATATTACATAAAATCTTATATACAAATTCAAAACTCTATCAATGTAAATTCTCCGAAACTGAATTATGTACCTTTTTTAACAATACAAAGGAAACTATACCACATTTATTTTTTGACTGTTCTATTACAAAAACTATGTTACTGAATTTTTCGGAAGATTTAAAAGAAAAATTCCATACACAACTATTGCTAACTAAGGAACTGGTGATTTTAGGTCAGAGCAACAAATTATCCTTATTTGATACCAGAACAAACATTTACATACTTGTCTACAAAAAGTATATCTACTCCTGCAAAACTGGAAAAATTCTTCCGACTTATGAGGGCTTCATTGAACAATTGAAAAACTATAGGAATAATGAACTTATGTCCATTTACTCTTATCACAGAAAAAGAGGCGAAGAGATTAGAACAAAATGGGAGTTGATTGATTGTTTACTCTGCACTTGATCAAGTCTCCAAGGACAACTTTGCATGAAAACGACATCCTGGCAGTTTATGCATCCAACTACTTTGTTATTTGTAGCTAGGCTGAGCAACAACAGACTTCTATTTTATACATAAATACTAAAAATACTATCCTGTTTACTCCAAGTATATTTGTAGATTTTAAAAAAAAAAAATCGGTGATATTGAAGCTATCTGTTTCTGTAAATAAGCAACTTATAAGTGAATAAAAAAATATAAAAAACAAAAAAAAAGATCGAGGCATATGTCTCTCACACCTCAATAACTGATTTCAGACAGCCACAGAGATGGCATTTACAATCAGTACGCCCACACACCAAAACAGTTTTGGTGTGTGGGCGTACTGATTGTAAATGCCATCTCAGTACATGACAGAGATGGCAAGTCAGGTTGTAGGCACTCATGATTGCTGAGAGTGTTCAAGAACAGTTAGGAATCTGTTGCAGGAGTTCAATTTAAGGCCATGATGTCCCTACTTACACACAGGAGACGTCAACGTCGTTTACAATGGCCCACTGGAGACGTGTGTTATTCACTGACGAGTCTGAGTTCATGCTTTACAGGTCAGATGGACCACAACCTTGCTATTGACGTCGAGGTGAGCAATATTCTGACGTGTGCGTTAAAGAATACAACAGATTCTGGTGAGGGTCTGTTATGGTTTGGGGGGATTTTTCATGGCGTGAAATACCTCTCGTGGTCATCCAGGGCAATCTTTGAGCCGTAAGATATCGGGATCAAGTCCTCATGCACTTATCTAGGCATGTAACCTTACATGGCAGCACGATAATGCGAAACCACATGTTGCTAGGGTTTGTCGTGACTTCCTCAACCAAAACAATGTCTCAGTTCTCGATTGACCAACCTACAGTCCAGATTCATCCCCAATCGCGCATTTGTGAGACGATCTGGACAGGGTGGTCAGGAAACATGTCAGTGTCCCAAACAAAGGCACTCAGCTCATGCAGGCCCTTCTTCAGGAGAGGAATAACATCCCACAAAGGACCATAAGCAACTTGATGGGATCATTGGTAAGGAGAGTTAGAGCAGCGACTTAACCCCAGGGTGGGCACAGCCGCTATTCAGATTCTGATCAGGAAAATGGTGTAGAGTACCCACGTTTGAACATTATTCATGCAAATGCCATCTGTGTTAAGACGACAAATCTAATCAAAATTTAATCAGTAAAGAAGAAATAACATCAAAATCCAAACAATGAAATAATCATCCATAACACATCTGAAATATTTACCACAGAAAAAACATGCATTTATTTTTATCTGCTAGTATATTACAATTACTTTGAAAAATGTACGAAATATTACATTTTTATTACTTCCATTACATTTGTCAATTATCCAAATTTCATGCAGAAATTTGTTCCCATAATGCAGATCACGACATGCATTAAGAGAACAAAAGCTTCTGCTTAATATGTAGTCTTCAATTCTCAGAAAGGTTTTTAAAAAATTGATGCAAAACACAAGGTGTTGTTGGTGAAGGAAAAGCAGGATGTGCTGTATTGTATTTTCTTTCATCAACCACACTTTGTGTTTTGCATTATTTTTTCTCCCAATAGAGGGGACTGGCTCTCACACTGATTCCTTAACCCTTTAATATATCAGCCTAGAAAAAATAGAACATTTGCAGAAATAAGACTTACATACCCAATAATAATTTCAATGAAATCATGTATTCATGGGTGTCATTGGAACAAGGTCAATGAACCCGTTCAAATGACATCCATATTTACAGGGTTTTACAATAAAACTTATTTTATAAGGTGTGTGGAGTAAAGGGTTAACCACAGGTGGATTTAATGCAATGAAACAAACAATAAATACAGTCAGTACATTTTTATTATCATTTATTCTACATGGCTATTACCGCCAATCATCATAAGTTTGGGGAATTTCTCATGGTTTATTCCATGGAGACCAATTCCACTTAGACCAATTCCATTTAGCCCAACTCCAGGTAGACCAATTCCAGGAAGACCAACTTGATAATTTGGAGTTGGTTTACCTGGATTTTTTCAGAGTTTTTCTATTATTATTAGTCCCCCACGGTTTCACCGTGAAGTAAGAGATGCTTTGGCGCTTTTGTTTCAAATTTTCAGATTTGATGGGCATTAGGAAAAATTGATGCACGTCAATTTTTTCCGAAAAAAATTCAAGATATCCGACTGGCGGCCATTTTTGTTAGAAATTTTGTGTAATTCGTTATACGCTCAGAACGTCTGAACGACATTTCCGATTTCAAGAATTTTTGGTACGGAGGTCTAGCATCATGAGATAAATAACATATCATACGTGTTTTTTTCTCGTGCATAAATTATGCAAATTAGCCTTACTTAACCTTTTTTTCGGGTAATATTTTGGGGGTTTTTTGTGTGTATTATGTTGTGTACTGTTACCACCTGTATCTCAGAGATACTTTGATGCTTTTGTTTCAAATTCTCAGATTTGATGGGGCATTAGGAAAAATTGATGCACGTCAATTTTTTTCGAAAAAAATTCAAGTTGTACAACTGGCGGCCATTTTTGTTGGAAATTGCATGTAATTCGTTATACGCTCAGAACTTCTGAACGACATTTCCGATTTCAATAATTTTTGGTATGGAGGTCTAGCAGCATAAGATAAATAACATATCATGCAAGTTTTTTTCTCGTGCATTAATTATGCAAATTATCCTCATTTAACCTTTTTCTCTGGTAGGGGGTGCGGTGGGGGTTGCTGTAACCAGTTCTCGTCAGATCACCGAAGGTAAGTAACAAGCCCAGTTAATCATTGGATGGGTGACCATCTGAGTGATCAATTCAGACTCCTGCATTGTGTCCTTGGGCAAGGAACTTAACCCTGATTGGCCACATGGGGGCACGATGACGCCGTGTACTGAGGCGTACTGCACGTCAATGGTACACATATCTTCAACCAATCTAACCCTGCCTGTGCTGCAGTGCAGAGTTACAATGTTGGGGATCTGGCAGCTGCTCGCCATTGCTCGTAGGTTCTCTGGCGGTACTCCGGCTTCCTCCACCCGTAAAACTGTCATGATTAGCCATTGTGCATTAAAGTATATGACTTTAAACATCAATAAATAAATAAATTTCTCGGGTAATAATTTTGCACGTCTTATGTTATGTACTGTTACCACTTACCACCTGTATCTCAGAGATGCTTTCATGCTTTTGTTTCAAATTTTCAGATTTGAAGGGAAGAGACATAAGATAAATAACATATTATACAGGGTTTTTTTCTTGTGCATAAATTATGCAAGTTAATCTTACTTAACTTTTTTACAGGTATTTGGATGCTTCCAGTAAAACCACAAAAATATGAGTAATATTAGGACTAGTTTGTTGAGTTGTTCCTTTAATATCCATATTTGTTTGGATTTCATTGAGGAAATATCAATATATTTCACAGTAATCCACCTACACAATTGTCTGATCGCTGTTGATCGGCATTGTACTTGTTTTTTATTCATTTATATTCAAAATGACACATATTTTTTCTCAGTTTTAAAGAATTTTATTTAGCATTTTGTCACTGGGTAGCCTAATATTTCATTTAGTAGTTATTTCTGGGATTTTTTTTTTTTTTACCTGTGTTTGTATAATAATATTTTTTATATACTTAGTGCCAACAGCTTGCTTATTTGTTTTTCCAACAAGCAAATATTTCTTTGAAGATGTTGTTTGATACCAAAATAAAATTGAATTTCTTAATTTTTGTCATGATTTATTTTAGTGCAAAAGAAATTTTCTTTTTTATCAATAAAATTATACAAATATCTGTGTGATTGGAACAAGCTCCTTCTTTGTAAATAAAAACATTTTCATTGTCCATTCATGTTGTCACCTAAAAATAAGAATGTAATGTCAACTACCTAATCCATTTAACTGATTCAGTGGACGGACGTTTCGGCCATGGACGTTTTGGCCTAGGACATTTCGGCCACAGACATTTCGGCCCAGATGTTTTGGCCTAGGACATTTTGGACACAGACGTTTTGGCCAATATGCATATATTTCTTATTATTTATTTATTGTGAATATATTTTTTGTATATATATATATTGAAAACTTTTTTTGTGAAAAAACTTGTAAAAAAGTGAGAGCTGTAGGCTTGTTCTATTGTTAGTTATGGTTGGCTGAAGCCTGAAATAAAGCTAGTATGTTGTGATAGTAATACCCAGACTTTTTTCTTTTTTTTTTATCACCTCTCACAGTCTGTGTGGAGGAAAATTTAGGCACTAGGCCTTGCAAATTTATATGAGACAGACAATGACTTCCGCCTCTATTGTGGGCAAATGAATTCATTACCATTCCTACCTGTTTCTGAAGTTCAAGAGGGTATGAATTACCTGAAAGACTCAATGCCCAAGGAAGCAGACTCCCTTATTCAGTACTTTCATAACACATATGTTAGAGGTCACCTCCATCAACGGGCAGGTAGAGAGGTTAATGGCATACAAACTGTAAGATTAACACATAACCACCATTATTTCTGCCACAAAATTGGAATATGCATGATGTTACTCTTTCTAATTAGCCATGTACAAACAATATTTCAGAAGGTTGGAGTAAGAAATTCCAAGGGCTTGTTGGTCACAGCCATCCTATTATCTGGAAATTAATTGAGTGTCTGCAGGGCGAGTGTGCTCGTGTTACGGGCGTTTTGTTACAATTTGAGCGTGGTATCAGAACAAAAAAGGTCTGTGCTGAATTACAAGCACGACTTCGTAACTTGTGCGAAGATAGGGTTTCTGGTTGTAAAACCATCCCTGAATTCCTCTGTGGTAGAAGTCACAGTCTTTGTGGTGGTCAACCTAATATATAATTATAGCTTGTTGGACAGAAGAATAGTGAACAAGAAAAAAGAATTTTTCTTCGTAATTATAACTTATGACCCTCACTTGAATGAGCTCATTGAGCTTGTTCAAGTATAGAGTCATAAGGTATAATTTGGATAAAAGAACTAGACTTTATGATTCTGGAGAATCATGGCTTTTCCTGATGAGATTCCATGATTTTTCATGACCCCCCACAGTGTCTGATGAATTGTTTTTAACTGTCTCACTGAAGTTCCTTCATTGATGTTATGAGAAAGGTGACTATAGTAGTCTCAAATGACTCAGTTTGATAAAAAAATGTTTAGATAAAAACCATCATTAACGGTGGAGTGGCTTAATATCAATATCGTCGTCCGACAAGTTAATGACTGACAAAAGGAGTTATGTTTGTTTGACATATACCCACTGAGTGCTGTGTCTATTTGAAAATGGTCCATTTTATCTCAAATGTATCCAAAATATTGATGTCTGGCAGCGTGTAGAGGGTTAACAAGTGCTAACAGGAATATTTATTCATGCAACTTGTAATTTCACACCAAAAACTGCGAATGGCCATTTTTTACTTAAAATCTACGAGATGTTTTCAGAGATGGAGGGTTAACAAATGCTTACCGGAATATTTTATCCGTGCAACTGGTAATGTGACATCAAGACCTATCAATAGCCATTTTCTGTTGAAAACTTACAAGATGTTTTTTAAAGCTTTTGATGGGTATCGCTATTAACAACCCCAAAAGGGGTTAACACTTGGGTTTTTGAATACCCTTATTACTTACAAAAATGTTCCTCAGTGAATTCCACTTCCAACAAGGGATATTATGTGTATCTCTCAGGTATGCATTGTGTGTTGTGCGTGTCTGAAAACAGCCCATTTCAACAAAATTATGATGCTTGGCAGCCTATAGAGGGTTAATAAAGGCTCATCGGAATATTTTGTCCTTGCAACTTGTAATATCACACAAAGACCTGCGAATAGTCAATTTTTCTTGAAAACCTACAAGATGTTTTTAGAGAAATCTACAGAAAATGGGAATTTTAAGCTTTTAAGGGGTATCTCTTTTTATCCTGGCAAAAATGGGTTAAGACTTTGATTTTTGAATACCCTTACTAACAAAAATGTTTCTGTATAAATTTTGCGCTCGATAAAAGAAGGTACTTTTCTTTGTGGCGTACCCATTGGGTGCTGTTGGAGTCCAACATCAGCCCATTTTATCACAATTTTGACTTTTAGCAGCCCGTGGAGGGTTAACAAATGCTCACCGGAGTATTTTGTCCATGCAACTTATATTGTCACACCAGTTCCTGCAAGTGGCCAATTTTTCTTGAAAATCTACAAGACTCATTCAGAGAAATCCACAGAAAACATGATTTTTTTAGCTTTTGAGGGGTATTGCTGTTTAACCAGCCCAAAACGGGTTAACGCGTGGTTTTATGAACACCCTTATTACTTACAAAAATGATCCTTGGTGAACTCCACTTCCATTAAAGGAAGTTATGTTTATCTCTTGTCTATCGTTTGGGGGCTGTGGGGCTTGAAAACAGACCATTTCACCAAAATTTCGATGTTTGACAGCCTGTGGAGGGTTACCATATGCCTAATATCTCTTGTGTATCAATGGTCGTGTCACAGGCAGGTCTAGCAATGATGAATGTTTAAAAAAAATCTACAAGATGTGTTTCGAGAAAGTGCCTATAAACCTCAATTTTGACAGTTTTTTGCCAATTCTGACGAAATAAGGGTTAAATCGAAAATTCCGCTTCGGTACATTTTTAGATTTTGTGACCGTCTATGAGTGTGCAAAATTCTGTGAAAATCGGTTTGAAAATGGCTTCTGAATCGTGCGGACAAAATGTGTGGAAAAAAAAAAAAAACCTGAAAAAAAAAAATAATAATCCGTAGAAAAACAATAGTCTTTTCCAGAGGGAAAAACCTAATAATGAACAAGAAAAAAAAGAATTTTTTTATTTAGTTATACAAGAATTATTTTGCAAGTGTAAAGGGTTTAAAATGCGTTAAAATAATATATCATGCGCTTTTCTGTTGCTACAAATACTAAACAAAGTGTTAAAACTATACTCTGTGCTTAGTTGTTGTGTAAAAATGTGCTATTTGTTATATTTTTATGAAAAAGTACAATATAATAAAATAAAATAAAACTGTCACAAATGGATTTTTTGTTGTTACTTCTATGTTTATAACCCCCCCCCCCCCCTCCAACCCCCCTTCAAAAAAAAAAAAATTATGTCCGAAACATCCACCCTGTCCAATATATTTGTCCAAAACGTCCTAGGATGAAATGCCCAGGCTGAAACGTCCATGGCCGAAACGTCCTACATTCAATTGATTCTCATTCTCCATATTGTTATTCTCATTCTCTGTATTGTTACCTAAACATTAAATCAACAAATAAATTACACCCTCAGACACCAAGGCTAATGCTGTTAACATGTAGCTAATCACTTTGTTATTTTTGTTAATCCTTTCCCATCTATTCATATTTCCATTTTTATTCAATAAAGATTCATTAAATCATTAGTCTGCGTGAACACACAGACTATTGTTTTTGTACGGTTTCTTTTTCTTTTTTTTTTCTTCTTCTTCTTTTTAGTCTGTGTGAAACACACAGACTATTGTTTTTGTACAGTTTCTTTTTCTTTTTTCTTTTATTTTTCTTCTTCTTCTTTTTTTCTTTTCTTTTTCTTTTTCTTATTCTCCTGTCTTCTGTCTTCTATGCACTTCCTTGTCCTCACAATAACTCAAAAACGAATTGTCCTATCTCGCTTATTTTTGGCATACTGGTGGATAGTCAAAAGTTCTTGGCCACCGATGTTTTTCAGGTCGCTAGAGCCACTGAGTATGGCCCATTCGGCCACAGGGCTTTCACAGCCTCCAATTTCCTGATACAGTAAATTCTCCCCAAGCAATACGATGCTATGTTATTCACACTAGAGATAATGTAAACACCAGTGGAGTCAGCTGTCAAAAAATGAAATGTAATCTACTAACCTTGCTATGATAATGGGATATAAGTTCCTGAAACTAAGTTGAGAGAAACCCTTTACCTTGCAAGGAAATAGATTATAAACTAGAGAAGCAGAATTTACTGCCACCAGTAAATTCAAGTCTGTGTGAAAAGGGTTAAAGTGCCAGGAAAAACCTATATGAAAAAGAATTTATGGAGGCTTATTTTCCGGAGTAAAATATTTTTCAACAAATCAGAAATGGGTTTTCGTTAACAGTGTTTACCGATATTCGTACAGGAATCAGAACAATTTTTCTAAGAAATCAGAAAAAGCATTGTATATGCACAGTATTTAAAGTGTTTGATCAAGGAATCAGAAATTGAAATCACTGGCTCTGACACTTATTTGAATGAAGACATACATGTATATTCTTCAGATTTGCATTATAGTTTTTATAAAATGCAATTCCTAACAGTTCTGAAAAATGCGTGCTTAAGGACCTCTGTTGACTGCTTTGAGGTGGACCATATATTGAACTTCCAGCAATTTCAACTCATTCGATGTAGGTTCGATGTCCATAGGTCATACCAAGCCTGAAGTATGAGCATAAACTACTTTAAAAATATTGGCTCCATCAACTCCGGATCTGCAATATTTGTAGATGAGAGCAAATATTCATATTACCTAAAAAATGTTAAGGTAAATAGTACCTCTGGGAAATATATTGCAAGCGAAAGAATTCAGTAATGTTGGAATATAGACGTCAAAAGACCTAAAGGCCCCCCCCCCCCTCCCCCCAAGAGCCTATCTGAAGGCTTATTGGCATTGGCAAAATACCGAGGTCCCATCGATGCCCATATGTGTTTAGAGCAACATGTTGAGTATGGAAAGAGTTAACGTTACTCTCGAACTGCAATAATTAAAATTTTTGCGATCCATATTAAGATCTGAAGAGGATTAAAATACTCCCTATATATACTCCATTTTAACCATTTAAAAATGACTTCATTCCAATGACAATTCATATGTTTTTCAAGCAAAAATGAAAAAAATAATGAAAATTGAATGGGAATGTCTGTGAATAACCATGTCAGGTTTTCGTCGTTACTTTGGGTAAAGAGTTATGAATGCTTTATTGACAGGGTTAAAAGCAATCCATTTAAAAAGTACACATCGTCGCCATGCCTTTTCGCAGGCAATCGTGATTATGTGCCTTGCCTAGGACACAACGCAGATACATCTGGTGGCATAGGAACCGTGAACCTTTCAGTGTAAAGTCCAACACCGTAATCTCATCTCCATCATGTGCCTGTCTGATCCATTTAAAGGCCTTAAATGCCTCTAAGGTCCTAAATAAGGCGTACGGGAAATAAGAAGATGGTTGGATCTTAAGAATGGTTGTTGTGAACAGAGGGGCAATGTGACAGAAAACATACAAACGTTCTGCTGTCGTGAGTTAAATGAAAGCATTTGGACTCGCATTGAAGTATTAAAGGAGTTAAAAAGAGGCCATTTAAATATTCTATTTCATTATAATTGTGATAGGTGTTTCGAGAAAGCCACTCACCATTGCTTCTTGAAACCCGTCGATCTTGAATTATGATTGATAATAATGTAACAGAGCACAGGAGTTCCTAAGTGGTTGGCAGTGACCAGTAAGGTTAATCAGGACCGATTCTCAAGTAATGTATATGGGTAAAATTGAAGGATAATACTCAGATTTGAAGTTGGACTTGGCCACTAAGGGTTAAAAGATATTTCAGCTAATAGACCAACAAAGGCTACTTAAAATTTCAGTAATTATTTGATTTAATTGGTCTAAAACACGTTATTCAAATTATTCATTTTAATGTAAAAAACAAACTATTATTCTAAATTCTACATTCCAGACGAGAGAAACATTTTCATACACACCAAGGCACAACTTAAAGGGGCTATAGCTCTACAAGACAGCTATAGCTCTTTCAGGAAAGTAGACCGAAATTAGTACTTTATTATAATAAAAACAGGTTATTAGCACTTTAGCCCAATTAGCCTAACATAGCTAATTGAAACTAACCCTAAATCTAGCATACATGAGCTCTTTAGGAGAGATTAGCTCTCGAGAGTTCAGTGGGAGTGGCCACCTGCACTGGCAGTACTTTGAGAGAAGTGATTATAGACAGCTCAGCAGAGCTGCAAATTGGAGTTTCTCGGCTGACAGTACCTGCTTTTATACACGGAAGGGATGAGGCAGCACCAATCAGAGGCATTCTCTTAATGGCACTTTAGCGCCAAGGCTTTCTGCACTCTAAATGAGACTCAGCCAGCCACAGAGAAAGAATATAGAACTTCTCAAATAAATTAATTTTGAACAGTCATAGCACTAACACAGTTAACAGTACAGTCAACTATGTCAGTATTGCATCTTTTACCGGCATCCTGACAGTATTGTGATAGTTTTCAATAACAATTATTCAGTGCAGTTTTACAATTACATGTACCGACTGGAATTCTTCATAATCAAGTTGTTTGTTTTTATATTATCTTGGTTTGGGAATTAATTCTGTACAATGAGATTAAATAAACAGATCATGTTATTGTGTGTGACAGTCACAGCTTACTCCATAACCGATTTGTTTATGAGATTCTTTCATGGAGAAATTATAGCTTCAATGACTACCTTTACCGGTACAATATGAGGGAGCGGATATCTAAAAGCCATTAGAGCTACATTCACGGGGCCCACAAGTCTGAAAATCATAGCTGGCCGAGTACTGGTGGCTACCAAACAGTATAACAAAATTCAGTGAGATAGGGCATTTTATAGTCGAGTTATCGTGCAGACAAAGATTGCACAGAAGACAGAAATATTCCCACAACATCATAAAGGCATGCCTTATACGAATGTAATTGGAATACTAGAGAAACAGAATTTACTGCCACCAGTAAATTCAAGTCTGTGTGAAAAGGGTTAAAGTATCAGGAATAAACTATAAAGAAAGAGAATTCATGGAGGCTTATTTTTCGGGAGTAAAATATTTTTGAACAAATCAGAAATGGGTTTTCGTTAGCAGTATTTATAGATATTCATACAGGAATCAGAACATTTTTATAAGAAACCAGTAATGGCATATATGTGACCAGCATTCAAAGGGTTTGATACATGAATCAGAAATGGACATTTTTGGCTCTGCCCACTAATTTGAGTGATGAAATACATTCATAAACTTTAGAAATGCATTAAGGTGTAATAAAATGCATTTCCCAGTCTTTCTGAATAATGCCCCCATATTAAGATCTTCCGAGGGTTAAAATATTCCCTTTAAATACTCCATTTTAATCCTTTAAATGGGGGCTTTCAAGCAAAAATGAAAAGGTAACTAGAGAAACAGAATTTACTGCATCCAGTAAATTCAAGTCTGTGTGAAAAGGGTTAAAGTATCAGGAATAAACTCTACAGAAAGAGAATTTATGGAGGCTTATCTTCTGGTGTAAAATATTTTTTAACAAATCAGAAATGGGTTTTCGTTAACAGTATTTACAGATATTCATACAGGAATCAGAACAATTTTTATAAGAAACCAGAAAAGGCATATATGTGACCAGCATTCAAAGGGTTCGATACACGAATCAGAAATGGACAATTTTGGCTTTGCCTACTAATTTGAGTGATGAAATACATTCATAAACTTTAGAAATACATTAAGGTGTAAATGCATTTCCCAGTCTTTCTGAATAATATGCACTTGATGACCTCATTCAGGTGGACCGTATATTGAATCTCCAGCACTTTTTAACTCAGTCGGTGTAGTCCCATGTCTACATCTACACTGAAGAATGAGCGCAACCCACTTTGAAATAATGGCTCCACCAACTTCAGATCTGTCATCTGTCATTCAGATGGAAAGGGTGAAAAAAACATAGATGAGTGCAAACTGGTTATTGTTAACCTGCATGCCAAAATGCATCGAGATAGGACGATCTGTATTTGAGTTGTCGCGCTGACAAAGGGTGCACAGACTCTATGTCGGAGATATTGTCATAAAAACCTTAAAAACCCCAAGAGCTCATTTGAAGGCCTGCTCATAAAAGAGCATCTAGTAACATAAACAAGGCATACATAAAACTAGAACTTCTCTAATAAATTAATTTTAAACAGTCATGGCACTAACACAGTTAACAGTACAGTCAACTATGTCAGTATTGCATATTTTACCAGCATCCTGACAGTATACAATTACATGTACACCGGAATTCTTCATGGTCAAGTTGTTTGTTTTTATATTAACTTGGTTTGGGAATTAATTCTGTAGAATGAGATTAAATAAATAGATCATGTTATTGTATGTGACAGTCACAGCTTTCTCCCTTCTGCTTTTTGTGAAATTCTTTCACAGAGAAAATATTCATACAGGAATCAGAACAATTTTTCTAAGAAATCCGAAAAGGCATATATGTGCACACCATTTATAGGGTTCGATCAAGGAATAAGAAATGGACATTACTGCAGCTGCCATTTGTTTGAATGATGAGATACATGTATAATCTTCAGAACTGCATTAACTGGTATAAAATGAAATTCCTAATAGGTCGAAAAAGTATGCATTTAATGACCTCTCTTGACCGCATAGAGGTGGACCACATTTTGAATCTCCAGCAAGTTTCAACTCATTTGGTGTAGGTACCATTACTATTGGTCATACCAAACCTGATGCATGAGTATAAACTACTTTGTAAATATTGGCTCCACCAACTCCGGATCTGCCATATTTGTAGATGATGGCAAATGTTCATATTAGCAAGACAATGATGAAGTGCATGCATGGGACCTCTGGAAAATATATTGCAAGTAAAAAGGTTCAGTAATGTTGGAATGTAGACGTTGAAAGGCCTTAAAGACCCCCCGAGAGCCTGTCTGAAGACTTATTGGCATTGTCAAAATACCGAGGTCCCATCTATATCCATGTGTGTTTAGAACAACACTGTGAGAATGGAAATGGTTTTCATTATTCTCAATGATTTTTTTGAAGAGAGGTGCACCATCGAAGTGCAGTACGCTTTAGTACACAGCACTACCGTGCCCCCATATTAAGATCTTCAGAGGGTTAAAATATTCGCTTTAAATATTCCATTTTAATCCTTTAACCCTTTACTCAACGAATCGGCCGCATCCGCCCGCGTAATATGCAAATTGAGATGTGTGTTTAGAACAACACTGTGAGAATGGAAATGGTTTTCATTATTCTCAATGATTTTTTTGAAGAGAGGTGCACCATCGAAGTGCAGTACGCTTTAGTACACAGCACTACCGTGCCCCCATATTAAGATCTTCAGAGGGTTAAAATATTCGCTTTAAATATTCCATTTTAATCCTTTAACCCTTTACTCAACGAATCGGCCGCATCCGCCCGCGTAATATGCAAATTGAGAAGTTGAAAAAATATTAGTTCCAACGAGGGGTCCCATGATATGGTTTTGTTGAAATTGTTTGGAAAATTTGAAAAAAAATGATATTTGAAATAATAAATTTTGCTATCGTCTGCGTTGGGTAAAGGGTTAAATGGGGGCACAGTGGCTGAGTTGGCAGAGGTGCAGGCTGCAAGTCGAGCGGTCCTCACTCTGTCCTTGGGCAAGACACTTCACCCCATTGCCCACGTGTGTGCATGGTGGCGATGTGTACTAAAGCGTACTGCATATCGATGGTGCACCTGTCTTCAACCAATGCTAACCCTGCTTGCGTGGAGTTAGTATGTGGGGAATCTGATAGTTGCTCGCTGTTGCCCGGAGGTTCTCCCCAGGTACTCTGGCTTCCTCCACCCGTAAAACTGTCCTGGTCATGGTAAACCACTGTGCAGAAATATGTGACATTAAACACCAATAAATAAATAATCCTTTAAAAATGAGCTCATTCCAATGCAGTGAAGGGTCATAAGCTATGTTTTTCAAGCAAAAATGAAAAAGTAATTAAAACTGAATAGACATTTCTGTGTATAAAGCTGACCGGTTTTTGCCTTTATGTTGGCTAAAGGGTTAAGAATCCCTTAGTTTGGAAAGCACACTGAAAAGGTGTCCCATTCCACATAGAATTAAATGTTTCAGAAAAGAAAGCGAAAAACATTCTGTAGCCATGAGTTATATTAAAGATATTCACATCGAAGTATTAAGAGGGTTAAAATCTGACCATTCAAATATTCCATTTTATTACTTTGTAACTGTGATAGGTGTTTCGAGAAAGCCACACACCACTCCATCCCAAAACCTCTCAATCCTGAGTTATGATTGAGAATAAATAGATTTTTTAAAAAAATGCTTTGAAAAGTGAAGGTTTCTCTCTCTCTTCAATGATTGAGACTGAAGTTTTGTAACATGATACAACATAAATATACAGTGCTGTTCAATGTAACAAAGAATTCTATCTCAGCTTTCTCTCTGGAGATTTCTGTTTTAGATAATGGTTACTGCTTCAGCTAACTCATTTCCCAGTAAATGTTGTAAACATATTTTTAACATCTAGAGTCCGAAGGCCCCACATGCCTCCAAATCATAGATGACCAAGTACCAATGGCAGGCAGTCTATCAGTATACCAAAAACACTGAGATAGGATTGATTGTTTTTGGGTTATCATGTTGACAAACAGTGCATAGAAGACATTCTATGAACGTTATTAATTTATTGGGGTTTAAAGACACTTCAACAGCTAGGCCGCCTCGTGTCGTACAGTTTTACGGATGGAGGAAACCAGAGAACACAGAGAACCACCAAACAACAACAACAAGCAACTGACTGGCTCCCCAACATGCTAACTCCACACAAGCAGGGTTAGTGCAAGTGTATCATCGACATGCAGTATGTCTTAGTACACATCATCACTATGCCATTATGTGGGCAATGGGGGTGAAGTGTTTTTGCCTAAAGACACAAGGCACTTGCCGCAGATAGGATTCAAACTGAGAACCTCTCGGCTTGCAGCCTGCACCTCTAACTGCTTAGCCACCGTGCCCCTCTATGAATGTAATGGGAATACTTTAGAGGCTTATTTTGGGGATAAAATAGTTTTAAAGAAATAAGAAATAGGTTTTCAATGACAGTATTTATAGATATTCATTCAAAAATCAGATAATTTTTTCCAAGAAACCAGAAAAGGAATATATCTTCACAGCATTCAAAGGGACCAATCAAGGGAGTGCACAAGGAGGTTCAAAAATATGATTTCCAGCAATTCTGGTAATAGCCCTCATGACTCCTGTTCGACCTTGGCCCAAATTTTGAATCTCCATCGAGTGTCAACTCATTTGGTCCCAGGTCCATACATCATACCATGCTTGAAATATGAGCATGACCCACTTTCACAAATTTTGGCCACACCAACTTTTTACATAAAAATGGATGTATGGATTTCAGGAATGCTTTAGAGAGTCAAAACATGTGATTTCCAGCAATTCTGAAAAAATGCATTCAGTGACCCCAGGTGACCTCCGTGACCTTGACCCACATTTTTGAACCTCCATCAAGTGTCAACTTATTTAGTGTTGGCTCCAGGTCCATGCATCACACCATTCTTGAGATATGAGCTTGACCCACTTTCAAAAATTTTGGCTACACCCACATTTTTCATGAAAAAATGCACATCTGAATTTTGGGGAAGCATTTGGAGGTCAAAAAATGTGATTTCCAGCAATTATGAAAAATGCACTCATTGACCCCTGAGTGACCTCGGTGACCTTGACCCATATTTTGAATCTCCATCGAGTGTCGACTCATTTGCTGTTGGTCCCAGGTCCATAAGTCATACCATGCTTGGGATATGTGCGTGACCCACTTTCAAAAATTTTGGCCACGCCCACTTTTTTTTACGTCAAAATGCATGTGTGTTTGTCAGGAATGCTTTAGGGGGTCAACAAATGTGATTTCTAGCAATTATGAAAAATGCACTTAATGACCCCTAGGTGACCTCTGTGACCTTGACCCATATTTTGAATCTCCATCAGGTGTCGACTCATTTGGTGTTGGTCCCAGGTCCATACATCATACCATGCTTGAGATATGAGCGTGACCCACTTTCAAAAATTTTGGTCACGCCCAATTTTTTATGTCAAAATGCATGTGTGTACGTCAGGAATGCTTTAGGGGGTCAAAAAATGTTATTTCTAGCAATTATGAAAAATGCACTTAATGACCCCCCAGGTGACCTCCGTGACCTTGACCCATATTTTGAATCTCCATCGAGTGTCGACTCATTTGGTGTTGGTCCCAGGTCCATATGTCGTACCATGCTTGAGATATGAGCGTGACCCACTTTCAAAAATTTTGGCTACGCCCACTTTTTTTTTACGTCAAAATGCATGTGTGTTTGTCAGGAATGCTTTAGGGGGGTAAAAAAATGTGATTTCTAGCAATTATGAAAAATGCACTTTATGACCCCTAGGTGACCTCCGTGACCTTGACCCATATTTTGAATCTCCATCAAGTGTCGACTCATTTGGTGTTGGTCCCAGGTCCATACGTCATACCATGCTTGAGATATGAGCGTGACCCACTTTCAAAAATTTTGGCCACGCCCACTTTTTTTTTACGTCAAAATGCATGTGTGTATGTCAGGAATGCTTTAGGGGTCAAAAAATGTGATTTCTAGCAATTATGAAAAATGCACTTAATGACCCCTAGGTGACCTCCGTGACCTTGACCCATATTTTGAATCTCCATCGAGTGTCGACTCGTTTGGTGTTGGTCCCAGGTCCATACGTCATACCATGCTTGAGATATGAGCGTGGCCCACTTTCAAAAATTTTGGCCACGCCCACTTTTTTACGTCAAAATGCATGTGTGTACGTCAGGAATACTTTAGGGGGTCAAAAAATGTGATTTCCAGCAATTCTGAAAAATGCACTCAATGACCCCTAGATGACCTCCGTGACCTTGACCCATATTTTGAACCTCCATTGAATGTCAACTCATTTGGTGTTGGTCCCAGGTCTGTAGGTCATACCACGCCTGAGATATGGGCGTGACCCACTTTCAAAACACCCCTACAGACACCCCTGATACCCCAGGAATCTGAAAAACATAGGTGGCCGAGAACTTCTGGCTGTCTATCAGCATGCCAAAAATCGATGAGATAGGCCTATTCGTTTTCAAGTTATCTTGCAGACAAAAAAGTGATGAGAAGAAGAAGAAGAAGAAGAAGAAAAAAAAAAAAAGAAGAAAAAAAGAAAAAGAAACCGTGCAAAAACAATAGTCTGTGTGTTTCACACAGACTAATTAAAACTGAATAGACATATCTGTGAATAATGTTGACCAGTTTTCGTGGTTATGTTGGCTAAAGGGTTAAGAATCCCTTACTTTGGAAGGCACACTGAAAGGGTGTCCCATTCCACTTAGAATTAAATGTTGAGAAAATAAAGCGAAAAACATTTAGTTTCTCGGCTGACAGTACCTGCTTTTGCACTCCGGGCATGGAACGGCACAAATCAGAGACATTCTCTCAATGGCACTTTGGCACCAAAGGTTTCTGCAGTCTCGGTGAGACCGAGCCAAGCACAGTGAAAGACTATAGACTCCTCTAACAAATGAGTTTTAAACAGTCATAGCACTAACACAGTTAACAGTACAGTTGACCATGTCAGTATTGCATTGTTACCGACATCCTAACAGTTTTGTGATAGGTTTCAACAATTATTCAGTGCAGTTTTATGGATAGGGTTAACTTTATTCTGCCTGAAATAAAATATGTGCAATCCACATTGAAGTCTTGAGAGGGTTAAAAGCATTGAACTGAATAAGATAGGTTTCAACAAATTTTACAATTATTCAGTGCAGTTTTATGGAAAGGGTTAACTTTATTCTGCCTGAAATAAAATATGTGCAATCCACATTGAAGTCTTGAGAGGGTTAAAAGCATTGAACTGAAAAAGATAGGTTTCAACAAATTTTACAATTATTCAGTGCAGTTTTATGGAAAGGGTGAACTTGATTCCGTCTGAAATAAAATTTGTGCAATCCACATTGAAGTCTTGAGAGGGCTAAAAGCATTGAACTGAATAAGAAAGGTTTCAACAAATTTTACAATTATTCAGTGCAGTTTTATGGAAAGGGTTAACTTTATTTGGCCTGAAATAAAATATGTGCAATCCACATTGACGTCTTGAGAGGGTTAAAAGCACTGAACTGAATAATTTCGAATCTATTTCCTTGCAAGGTAAAGGGTGTCTCTCAACTTAGTTCCAGAAACTTACATCCCATTATCATAACAAGGTTAGTAGATTAAATTTCATTTCTTGACAGCTGTGACAGCTGACTCCAATGGTGTTTACATTATCTCCAGTGTGAATAACATAGCATCCTATTGCTTGGGGAGAATTTACTGTATCAGGAAATTGGAGGCTGTGAAAGCCCTGTGGCCGATTAGGCCATACTCAGTGGCTCTAGCGACCTGAAAAACATAGGTGGCTGAGAACTTTTGACTGTCCACCAGTATGCCAAATATCAGCGCGATAGGATGATTTGTTTTTGAGTTATCGTGAGGACAAGGAAGTGCATATAAGACAGAAGACAGGAGAATAAGAAAAAGAAGAAGAAAAATAAAAAAAAGAAAAAGAAACCGTACAAAAACAATAGTCTGTGTGTTTCACACAGACTAATTATTCAGTTCAATGCTTTTAACCCTCTCAAGACTTCAATGTGGATTGCACATATTTTATTTCAGGTAGAATAAAGTTAACCCTTTCCATAAAACTGCACTGAATAATTGTAAAATTTGTTGAAACCTATCTTATTCAGTTCAATGCTTTTAACCCTCTCAAGACTTCAATGTGGATTGCACATATTTTATTTCAGGCGGAATAAAGTTAACCCTTTCCATAAAACTGCACTGAATAATTGTAAAATTTGTTGAAACCTATCTTTTTCAGTTCAATGCTTTTAACCCTCTCAAGACTTCAATGTGGATTGCACATATTTTATTTCAGGCAGAATAAAGTTAACCCTTTCCATAAAACTGCACTGAATAATTGTTGAAACCTTTCACAAAACTGTCAGGATGCCGGTAACAATGCAATACTGACATTGTCGACTGTACTGTTAACTGTGTTAGTGCTATGACTGTTTAAAACTCATTTGTTAGAGGAGTTCTATAGTCTTTCACTGCGCTCGGCTCGGTCTCAACGAGAGTGCAGAAACCTTTGGTGCCAAAGTGCCATTAAGAGAATGTCTCTGATTTGTGCTGTTCCATCCCTCCGGAGTGCAAAGGCAGGTACTGTCAGCTGAGAAACTAAATGTTTTTCGCTTTATTTTCTTAACATTTAATTCTATGTGGAATGGGACACCCTTTCAGTGTGCCTTCTAAAGTAAGGGATTCTTAACCCTTTAGCCAACATAACGGCGAAAACCGGTCAACATTATTCACAGAAACGTCTATTCAGTTTTAATTACCTTTTCATTTTTGCTTGAAAAACATAGCTTATGACCCTTTATTAGATTGAGCTCATTTTTTAGAGGATTATTTATTCATTGGTGTTTAATGTCACATATTTCTGCACAGTGGCTAATCATGACCACGACAGTTTTTCAGGTGGAGGAAATTAGAGTACCCGGGAAGAACCACTGGGTAACAACGAGCAACCGTCAGATCCCCCACATACTAACTGCACACAAGCAGGGTTAACGTTGGTTGAATATGGGTGCACCATCTGCAGTACGCTTTAGTACACAGCACCACCATGCACCCACGTGGGCTATGGGGTGAAGTGTCTTGCCCAAGGACAGAGTGAGGACCTCATGCCTTGCAGCCTGCACCTCTTCCAACTGAGCCACTGCCCTCCTATTTAAAGGATTAAAATGGAGTATTTAAAGGGAATAGTTTAACCCTCGGAAGATCTTAATATGTGGGCATTATTTAGAAAGACTGGGAAATGCATTTTATTACACCTTAATGCATTTCTGAAGTTTATGAATGTATTTCATCACTCAAATTAGTGGGCAGAGCCAAAAATGTCCATTTCTGATTCGTGTATCAAACCCTTTGAAAGCTGGTCACATATATGCCATTTCTGGTTTCTTATAAAAATGTTCTGATTCCTGTATGAATATCTGTGAATACTGCTAACGAAAACCCATTTCTGATTTGTTCAAAAATATTTTACTCCCGAAAAATAAGCCTCCATGAATTCTCTTCCTTTGTAGTTTATTTCTGATACTTTAACCCTTTTCACACAGACTTGAATTTACTGGTGGCAGTAAATTCTGTTTCTCTAGTTTGAAATTGTTGTTATATGTTCAGTAATATCCTTGGAAATCTTCAAAAAATCCCTAACAAAAGTAAAAAAAAAGTAGTTAAATATGTTCTATAAAATGATCATTCCATGTAGATCAATTACAGGAAGACCAATGTTGGTCTACCTGGAGTTGGTCAAAATGGAATTGGTCTTCCTGGAATTGTTTTGCATGGAAGACACCTTTCTCATCATTCTATCCAACCTGTGTAAATGTACAGTATTGATAGAAATACATGCAAATTATACCATTTTGTTACATTAATTAATATTTTTCTGATAAAAACAGTTCCTGGTATTATTACTTGAAGGGCAACATATCTAGTCTTTCAAAACACAATACCAGGGACTGGCTTTCTTGACCCGGATTTAAATTTATTTACATTAATTCACATTTGTGCCACAACTTCTGTCAGTTGACACTGTACAAATCACATTGGTATTTTGAGTTACAGTGTTGTTTATCTCCTCATGCAACCTTTGTCCAATGTTTAATAGGTCAGTAGGCATGTCATGCCTATTAAAGCAGTTGATTGGAGAGAACAATTGGATTAAATATAAATACAAATGTCAAAGTCATAAAAATAAGAAAACAATTTATTCCCCTTTCAGTATTACTGGCATCATTTGTTGGATGTGATGAGAGGATTCAATAAATGATACCATTGGTTGACCTTATCATCACAGGAAAAATGCACACTGAAGGATTTCAAGCTTGGAACCAATCACAACAGTGCATCTGTGAAAACACAAATTAACTGTGTTCATATCGCGTTAATACATTATAATTTTATTTAAGGATTTGCTCAAAATACATATTAAACATTTCCAGTATCTCATTTGTAATAAAAAAGTAATAAATATTACTCAGTTATTTTTCAGACTACTATATTATATTACTACATGTGTTACTTGTAATAAAAAAAATCTCTATTGCTTTATTACTTTATATTACTTTCAAAGTTGTAATATACTATTCAAAAAAAGTACGGGATATCCAAATTGATGATGTTTTTGGAAAATGGTATTGGATATGCGTGATTGGACACATCAATATGTAATCAAGTTTAGTGTGGATCACGAATGTCATCGGCCCACGAAACTTCATGCAGGTTTTTCGCACAAGCGCTGTGTTAATGTCTGTGTACTGGACAGGCTTTTTTGGTGGTCTCATCATTCTTTTCTTGCTATAAACTCGTTCATCAGTAGTTTCTGTTTGAAACCTAAGTTTTGAGGTATGCGAAGACTGACACATGATGAATATTTATGTGCTGTTGGCATGTTGGAAGCTGGCAGCAGACAGATTGCAGTGGCTCAAATCTTCAACGTTACGCAATCGGTGATTAGCAGGTTGTGGCCATGCTATTGTCAGACAGGCAATGTTGATGACAGATGTTGGTCAGGTCATCCAAGGGTGACAACAGCTAACCAGGATGATTTCATCCGAACCACAACATTACGTAATCGCCATCAAAGTACCTCAGAAATTGGACAGCAGCTGCACCGAGCGACAGATGTGCAAGTCAATGGTCAGACTATCCGAAATCGCCTACACAGCTGGAATTTGTACGCTTGATGACCTCAAATAATTCCATGTTTGACTGAATGTCACATCGCAGCAAGGCGCAATTGGTATGGAGCACAACAGCTCTGGGACAATAGTCGGTGGAGCAATGTCATGTTTTCCGATGAATCAAGGTTCACTCTCGACTTCCACGACAGGTAAAACAGAGTGTGGCGGCGGCAGAATGAATGATACCATGATGTAACTGTTAGGTAGTCTGATCGTTTTGGTGGTGGATCAGTTATGGTGTAGGGAGGCATAACCATGACAAGCAGAACAGCATTACATGTCATCCAAGGGCATGTCACAAGGCAGTATGACCATGACAACATGTTAGCAGCTCATGTGGTGCCATTTGCGTGACGTCACAGCCATCGATCCATTTTCCAAGATGAACTGTAAGAGCACACAGGGCCTGTGTCGCTACAGAGTCCCTTCATGAACAGAACATCACTACAATGCCTTGGCCAGTGCTAAGTCCAGACCTTTCACCAATCGAGCATGCCTGGAATATGCTTGGCAGGCACCTATGACAATGCCAACAGCCCCCTACCAATGTCCAGGAACTCACCGCTGCTCTGCAGAAAGAATGGAATAACATCAGTCAAGCTGATATTGGATGTTTGCTGAGGAGTATGCTTGAGTCATGACATCACCACAGCTGTTGACACTGGTTACAGGACAACCCCCCCCCCCCCCCGCCCCCAAGACAAAACCCTCTCGAAAAAACCCCCCTCACTTTTTGCATTAAAGACAAAACCCCCTCTAGACTAAACCCCCTCACAAGAAATATTATTTGTAGAATATGATGAAAATAAAAATGTTGATATATCATTTTCTCCCCCCACTGCATGTGTAACATACATGTGTCCCGGGTGAGATAGCAGGGAGAGCCAGATGTATCCCACCCCACCCACGTGGCATTACACATTTATAACGTTATTATGACGTTATGCATATCGTATTCGTTTCTTGCTACCAACTAATTCATATTGACGTCATTGGAATGCAGTGTGCTCGAAGTTTGATGCTCTAAAACTCTTCAACCCTCAAGCTGCCACCGTTCCTAATCGATTTTGTGGTATATACCTTTGGTTTTTACATAACTTGTGCATGGTTTTTACATAACTTGTGCATGCTCTTTTCTCAAAACAACAAATACAAAATGAGTTGATTGAATCAGCATGTGACTCCCGATTACCTCTGGCTAACGTAATCGCTGCATGGTGGGGGGAGAAAAATCCTCCTCGATGAGTCTGAAGGTGGGAATGGGGAAATCTCACGCTCGGGGCAAGATATTTGAACCAGACCCTCAGCAAGCCTCGGGTCTGGTTCAAATATCTTGCCCCTCGGGTGAGATTTCCCCATCCCACCTCCAGACTCATCGGGGATCATAATAATCCCTGCATTTTAAAAAAAAGCGGGATATTGCAGTGATCTCCGTCCATCTGTCCATTCACCCCATCCGTCCATCGAAAACATTTTCTCAAACTCCTAGGAAGCTGAAGTCTAACAAACACACCACCGTACAGTCCAACACATTACTGTGACTACGGCTCTTCAGATATTGGCATGAAGAAAATAATAATAATAATAATATCTCTACATCCCATTTTTCTATTACTGTTCTAAAAGTCTTGTTCTATTAGGCAAATATTTGGGGCATTCTAGAATGAAGTGTTCCAGGGTCTCTGTTACTCCTAAATTACACATTTGGCACACTCGTTCCTCTCCTTTCCCGATTCTCCCGCTCAACTCCAATGACTTCGATCTAACTTTAAACAACAAAGACCCCCATAAGATCCATCTAGGTAGTCCTCAAAGGCTCAGGCATTTTTTTTGGAACAAACCATCTAAAGAGCTCTTGGTCCTAATTCCAGCTCGCCAGTAATTGTCTTTTCATCTTATTTTTTTTATGATTCAAACTGCATGTGACAGAATAAAACTGAAGTTCATAATATAGAGTGCTTTCAAGAAGTACAGTGGAGCCCACTTAATTGGATATCTCTTAATTGTATATCCCTGTTAATTGAATATAATTTCCAAACACAAAACATTTACCATACCTCCAGTACAAATTTGACCTGTTAATTGAATATAGGTTATAGAGTAAACTCCTGTTAATTGAATAAAAAATCTTGTAACCCGTTGAGAAATTACCCTGCCTCTCCCCAGTTTTCCTTTGTTTATAGACCTATTTGGTCTCAGTACATTCAATACAGGCATTTAATCTATTATATCTTGTTTGACAGAGCTCATGGAGCTCTGTCAAACAAGATATAATAGAATAACTGCTTAGTTTATCTCTAGAATACAGGAAAGTGACAATCCCTGTTAATTGAATACTCCTGTTAATTGAATAATTGTCATTGGCAAAGTGGCTATTCAATTAACAGGGTTCCACTGTATTATTAAAAAACGAAGTTTTCATATCAAAAGGTGTTTATTTGTTAACTAACATATGCATGTTTATTACATTTATGAAATATATTTTTTATGAAAAAATGAGTAAACAAAAAATATAAAATAAAATAAAATTAAAAAATAAATTCAAATCATGTTCATTATCATTTATTTTTAGCTCAACTTTGACGAAGTCAAATTTGAGCTATTGTCATGGCCCGTCGTCCGTCTGTCCGTCCGTCCGTCCGTCCGTCCGTCTGGCCATCTGTCCGTCTGGCCGTCTGTCCGTACGTCAACAATTGGCTATGGCTCGGGCTAGAGGTCGTATTTATGAACCGATCATTACGAAACATCTTGTGTACCTTTGTTATGACCCTGGGACGGGAACGAGTGTTTTTAGGTGTGGTCCAAAATTCAAGATGGCTGCCAGCGGCCATTTTGTACCGATGATGCAAAAATCAGTTTTTTGTACAGAACTTCTGTATGAAAGTTCTGATTTGAATAAAGTTTTGTATAAATGTTTAGTACCATGGGATACATCACATATAATACGGGTTTTTTTCTCATGCGTAAATTATGCAAATTAGACTGACTTTGATTTATTTAGTGTTACTTTCAGAGCTGTAAGTGCCAAGCTGCTATGGCTCGGGCTAGAGGCCGTATTTATGAACCAATCTTTACGAAACTTCTTTGGTACCTTTGTTATGACCCTGGGACGGGAACGAGTGTTTTTGGGTATGGTCCGAAATTCAAGATGGCTGCCAGTGGCCATTTTGTACCGATGATGCAAAAATCAGTTTTTTGTACAGAACTTCTGTATGAAAGTTCTGATTTGAATAAAGTTTTGTATAAATGTATAGTACAATGGGATATATCACATATAATACAGGTTTTTTTCTCGTGCGTAAATTATGCAAATTAGACTAACTTTGATTTATTTAGTGTTACTTTCAGAGCTGTAAGTGCCAAGCTGCTATGGCTCGGGCTAGAGGCCGTATTTATGAACCAATCTTTACGAAACTTCTTGGGTACCTTTGTTATGACCGTGGGACGAGAACGAGTGTTTTTGGGTGCAGTCCCAAATTCCAGATGGCTGCCAGCAGCCATTTTGTACCAACGATGCCGAAATCTGTTTTTTGTACAGAACTTCCATATGAAAGCTCTGATTTGAATAATTTTTTGTATGAATGTTTAGTACCATGGGATACATTACATATATTACAGGTTTTTTTCTTGTGCGTAAATTATGCAAATTAGGCTAACTTTGATTTATTTAGTGTTACTTTCAGCACTGTGAGTGCAAATCCCAATACGGCTCGGGCTAGAGGCCGTATTTATGAACCAATCTTCACGAAACTTCTTGGGTACATTTGTTATCACTGTGGGACGAGAAGGAGTGTTTTTGTGTCCAGTCTGAAATTCAAGATGGCCACTAGCAGCCATTTTGTTCAAAATTAAGTGCAATCAGATTTTTGCGCAGAACTTCCAAATGAAAGATCTGATTTGAATAAATTTTTGTATTAATGTTTAGTACCATGGGATACATTACATATAATACAGAGTTTTTCTCGTGAATAAATTATGCAAATTAGGGGTCCGGGTGGGACTTAGAAAATTTTTGACCAAAATCCGGAAATTAGTTTTTTGTTTTTTTATGCGTTTTGGTCAATTTTAAGACAAAAAAAAAAAAATTTTTTTTACACTGAAAATTTGGGGTCCGGGTGGGACTTACAAAATTTTGGACCAAAATCCGGAAATTAGTTTTTTGTTTTTTGATGCATTTTGGTCAATTTTAAGAAGAAGAAGAAAAAATTTTAGTCTGAAAATATTTTGTTTGTGACTGAAAATTTCCACACAAAACTAATAATCTACAATGATTGGTCTTAATCTGTAGTCCATTACAGTCACCTTGTAATTCTTTTATTATTGTTGACTGGGCCAAAACAAATACTAATTCCTGTCATATTCATTATTCAGTTGTCTTGGTCACAGCAAGTACTAATTCCTGTCATATCCAAGTTGAGCTACAGAGTCATTGACTCTTTCATTGTTATGTGAGGGGGTTCTGTCCAAGAAGTCAATTAAGGCGAGGGGGTTTTGTCCTGAGGGGTTTTGTCAACAGTTTTTTTTTCTGAGGGTTGTTTTGTCTTGAGTGGGTTTTATTCCAGATTCGTAGAAACTCATCATATACAATCTGAGATTTTCCACTAAGAAATGCATACACACTAACTATACACCCCAATTCCAGCAGATGGTAACAATAACACATTAACAGTTCACAAAGACCACAGAAACCATACTTCCCAAGCTGTTGAATTTAACAAATTTATGTTTAGTGTGTTGTTAGACATTATATCACACATACATCACCTAAGCCCTTATTTGTTTCACAAATATATATAAAAAAATAATTTAAAAACATTTTCTGTGGGCATTATGTCCACCTATACATTTCAGTGAGGGCATTATGTCTTAAGGGCATTTTGTCCAGCATGCATTTTCACAGATGGCATTATGTCCGAGGGCATTTTATCCTACAATCAGTATATGTTTATACTACAGTCTGCCATAGAAATGAAAATTATTATTCCAGTGTGGTAAAATTAATCATGAAATCCAAGAAGCGAAGTGAAACATATGCTAAATACATCTAAAGTTATCATATTATTTCTTTGATAAATCAAATGGATGCAGAAAATGATGTAATCAATGCAGAAAGCTCTGCACAATTTTTTATGCTCCCTGGAATTTTTTTTTTCTCCATCCATCTGCCTGGACCAACAAATGATACACTGTGTGGCTAACTTAGTTCATAACGCTGTGTGGCTACCAAACATAGACACACAATGTACCTTTTTGCTAACAGGTGGCCACACACTTTATCTCCTGTGAAAACAATGGTTTCCATAACTTAGGTATCTAATTTCAGGTTATGCACTAAGAGCACAAAATACACTGCAAGAGTCATTGAAACATGTTTGCATGTGTATCTATTAGACACACAGTGTACCTTTAGGCTGATTGCTAGCCAGGCAATGTATTTCTCGTGAGAATGGAATTGGGTTCATCCTTTCTAACTTTGTCCAGTCCATAAAAATTTATTCAGTGTACCGGCCTTGTTCAAACTTCACACAATGGTTGCCTATGACTCAAAGTTGTGTCCTCACCTTTGCCCATTGTCATAGCTCGAAGGTCAAGATCACAAAGTGTTTGTTTGTTCATCGATTCTAATGTTGTCAGTCTATAAAAACTTATTCAATTGACCGATCTTCTTCATACTTCACACAGTGATTGCATATTACTCAAGGGTGTGTCATTACCTTAACCCAAGTCAATAGCTCCAATTTCAAAGTCACAGACTATTTGTTTGTTTGTTCGTTCCCGAATTCTAACATTGTCCAATCTTATTTATACTTCACACAATGATTGCTTATGTCTCAAGGGTGTGCTATGGCTTTGACTCAGAGTAATAGTCCCAAGGTCAAGGTCATAGACCATTCATCTATCCATTCTACTTTGTCCAGTTCTTAAACAATATTCAATGGGCAGATTTTGTTCATACTTGACTTAAAAAGGTTTTCAATGTACTAATCTTATTTATACTTCACACAATGATTGCTTATGTCTCAAGGGTGTGCCATGGCCTTGACTCAGAGTAATTGTCCAAAGGTCAAGGTCATAGACCTTTCATCTATCCATTGTACTTTGTCTTTGTGAAAAGGGAAGGACCAGGATGTAGGATAGCAACTTAAATTTTTGGAGGAGCCGGTTATTTACATTTTAAACTGTTAAAAGAGGTTTTCTGTTACAGAATGTTTCTGGGAAGTTTTTGATCCCTCTAGGATACTTAGGGGAAAACATGTATATTTTATTTACCTGTATTTACCTGGAAATGTGACTATTATTATTTATTTTTTCTCGCCGGATTTCGAGGTTTTCCAATTTACAACGTTACCATGGAAATTGTGTTAAGAGACCTGTGAAAAACTGTGTTTATGTATTTTATATAGTTCCAAGATTTCATCACAAACGGTTTCTGTTGTTTTTTTAAAGTTTGATCGGTAGTTCGGCAAGATAAACTAGAAGATTTAGACTTGATACGCCTTTGTTTTTGGTTCGTGCTGTACTTCTCACTCAAGCTGTTATGCCAACGCATGACGCAATGAACTCTGATCTTAGATCTGTGCTCAGATATGTGTGATTTATGCCTCGGTGCATTTCTGTACAACTTATGTCTTGCTATTGTGTGAAGGTCAAGACTAAAACAAAGCTTTGAACAATAGTTTATCGATCAGCAAATTCAACCCAAAGTTTATTCAGTGCGTTTGTAAAACTCTATCTGATTGCATGCCTATCAAACACAAAAACAAGAGATCTCGAATATCGGGTTCATCTTCCAGCGATCAGGGTACTATTGTTGAGGAAACATTGCCAAAAAAATCAAAAAAGGCCAAAAAGACCACAAAAAAGCACAAAGAGCAGAACGAGACTAATATTGTTGAGGACATTAACGAAGACAGACAGAACATGGCGCACCAAATCGAAGTTACCATGTTCAGTAGATTGGAGGCCTTGGAAAAAAAGATAGAAACGCTCCCATCCAAAGATATGATAGAAACAATTATTGCCAAAATTGACAACTTAGTCACGAAAGAAGAAATTATCAATAGTTTAGAAAAATTCAATGAAAAATTGACACTAAAATGTGACGCCTTGGATTCTGAAATCAACTCAATAAAAGTGGAGAATAAACAACTGAAGCAAGAAATAGAAATATTAAAAAAGGAAGCTAGTGACAATCGAACCAATGTGCTACAAAAACATCTCAAAATGGAATCTGAACAAAAGTTTCACGAAAAAGAAATATTTGACGCTCTTGTCCACGCGAACAGAAATGAACAATACTCCAGGAAATCGTCAATTAGAATTTGGGGGATTGAGGGTGATTCGAAAACGGAAACCTGGGAGGATTGTGTTGACAAAGTTTGTTCAGTAATTAATAAAAAGTTAAATACAAAGTTAACCAGTGTCGATATAGACATGGCACATAGAGTAGGAATGCCTAATGCAAATAAAAATAGAATACAAAATAGACCCATTATTGTGCACTTCCTCAAAAGAAAGGATAAAATAGAAACCATAAAAAGGCGAAAACTTCTAAAAGGGAGTCAAATTGTGATAAGAGAGGATCTGACCCGAAAAAATCAACAACTCTTACTGATGGCAAAGAAACAAAAATTTGTTAAAGAAGCTTGGTCAAATAACGGAATAATAACAGTGAAGCTGATAAACGATAAAATCATTACAATAGACTTGGATACGGACTTCGCAAACTTGGAAGTAAAATCTCAATCTTCAGGTCAACATGTTGATATGGATGTGATTCCCGGTCACAGTCACTGAGGGAGTTAATGGAACTATTCACCTAAAACATTTTAAAACACTTATGTTAACAATGAAACTAAATAGAATTATTTTAAAATCATGGTTGATTAATTATACAAGGTAAGAATAAAAAATAGAACACCCCCCCCCCCCCCCCCCACCCACAAATCTTCAACGGTAAAATCTGTTTCAGAGATTTTTGGGGAGTGACTTTTCGTGAGGGGTCTTCTGAAATCCATGCCAGAAATATTACTTTTATGAGGGGAATCCTTCAAAATACTTCTGTGATTCACTACCTCCATATTTTCACCGTGTAAACTGATACATGTAAATATTTTTTCGTTAGATTGCTGATTCACTGACTAGTTGTTAATAGCTTTATAGTTGTTTCCCCACACTCTGCGGTAAACAAGTTCTGTTTTACCGGTAAAATAGGACCCAGTCACCAATATGTGCATAAATATGTGACCTCAAATACCAATAAATAAATAAATAACATTGCGGTCATGATTAGCCAATGTGCATAAATATGTGACCTTAAACACCAATAAATAAATAAATAACACTCTATTGGTGAGTGGGTGCGTGAATTCAATCACTCTCTCACTCAGTCGCCTACTTACTCATTTATTAATTTATTTATTCATTCCATGGCCTCGTTATTGGAAGTGAGTTCATTCATTCTCCTATTCATCGCTAAGTTATTCATTCATTGATTTATTTTACTTCATGACCCGGTTGTGGAGAGTCGAAAAACCCAATAAAATATACGTTCACAAGTATTTATACCTATGTGTGTTGTATTACTGATTCATCTTTTCGTTCACTCACTCATCCATTCGTCATTCATTCTCTCATTCACTCTGTTGGTGAATGGGCGAGTGAGTGAATGGGTGGGTGGGTGCATGGATGGAGGAATAAAAGTCCGAAATTGTCAGAACCCGCAACTGGCTCAGCCTTAATCCAATCTGAGTAATACACAGTGTTAAAATTGTTGAACGCTTAACTCTCTCATTCTGTCACTTGTCTACTTATTTTTGTATCCATCCATCCATTCATTGACCCTTGTTGTCGAAAGTACCGAGATAACTTACCAAAAAAAAAATTTTCATTGCATAAAGTTAAGTGGGTAACCACAAGTATTCGAACCGTTTGCCAACTTGTTGAATGTTTCACTCGTCCACTCATTCATTCACTCAGTCATTCATTCATTCTATTGGTGAATGGGTGCGTGGGTGAATGAGTGAACAAATGTCAATGTACATGTATACAACTGGCGTTCACAGGCACCTTGAAATAAGACTGTCGATTTATTTATTCCCCCATTCATTCACTCCTTATTCATTAACTCATTCTATTGGTCAACCGTGGAACCCCGGGAAGTGAAGCAGCGCCTGTTTATTGCAGTAAACAAGTTCTGTTTTACTGGTAAAATGGGACACAGTTGCCAGTGCTTGGGGTGGTGGTCCTCTAAAATGGGCAGCATGAGTGCAGACGATTGACCTAACTTGATTTTGTCTCCATGTTGCGGTCATGATTAGCCATTGTGCATAAATATGTGACCTTAAACACCAATAAATAAATAAATTACATTCTATTGGTGAGTGGGTACACTCAGTCATTCTCTCACTCATTCGCCTACTTACTCATTTATTAATTTATTTATTCACTCCATAGCTTCGTTATTGGAAGTGAGTTCATTCATTCTCCTATTCATCGCTAAGTTATTCATCCATTGATTTATTTCATTCCTTGACCCGGCTGTGGATAGTGGAAAAACCCAATAAAACATACGTTCACAAGTATTTATAACTATGTGTGTAGTCTTACTGACTCATCTTTACGTTCACTCACTCATCCATTCGTTCATTTATTCTCACATTCACTCTTTTGGTGAATGGGCGAGTGAGTGAATGGGTGGATGGGTGCATGGATGGAGGAATGAAAGTCCGAAATTGTCAGAACTCGCATCTGGTTCAGCCTTAATCCGATCTGAGTATTACACTGTGTTAAAAGTGTTGAACGCTTAGCTCCCTCATTCTGTCACTCGTCCATTTATTTATGCATCCATCCATCCATTCATTGACCCTGGTTGTCGAAAGTACCGATAAAACTTACTAAAACCTTTTTTCATTTTTTTTCATTGTATAAAGTTAAGTGGGTAACCACAAGTATTCAGAACTGTTTGTCAACTTGTTGAATGACTCACTCGTCCACTCATTCAATCATTCATTCATTCATTGTATTGGTGAATGGGTGCGTGGGTGAATGAGTGAACAAATGTGAATGTACATGTATACAACTAGCGTTCACAGGCACCTTGAAATAAGTCTGTCGCTTTATTTATTCCCCCATTCATCCACTCCTTCACTCAATAACTCACTCTATTATCTATTCACTCCATAGCCTGGTTATTGGAAGTGAGTTCAATCATTCTCCCATTCATCGCTTATTTATTCATTCATTGATTTATTTTATTCCATGACCCGGTTGTGGAGAGTGTCGAAAAACCAAATAAAATCTATGCTCACAAGTATTTATAACTTTGTGTGTTGTCTTATTGATTCATTCTTTCGTTCACTCACTCATCCATTCGTCCATCCATTCTCTCATTCACTCTGTTGGTGAATGGGTGAGTGAGTGGATGGATGGATGGGTGCATGGAGGGAGGAATGAAAGCCCGAAATTGTCAGAACTCGTAGCTTCCTTAGCCTTTTAAATCCGATCTGAGTATTACACAGTGTTCTCTCACTCTGTAACTCGTCCGTTTATTTATGCATCATTCCATCCATTCATTGACCCTGGTTGTTGAAAGTACCGATAAAACTTATTAAAAAAAAAAAAAAAAAAAATTCCATTGCATAAAGGTAAGTGGGTAACCACAAGTATTCAGAACTGTTTGTCAACTTGTTGAATGATTCACTCGTTCACTCATTCATTCATTCACTCATTCATTCATTGTATTGGTGAATGGGTGCGCGGGTGAATGAGTGAGCCAATGGCAATGTACATGTGTACAACTGGCGTTCACAGGCACCTTGAACAAGTTTGTCGATTTATTTATTCCCCCAGTCATTCACTTCTTCATTCATTAACTCATTCTACTGGTCCATGTGGAACCCCGGGAAGTGAAGCAGCGCCTGTTTACTGCGGTAAACAAGTTCTGTTTTACTGGTAAAATAGGACCCAGTCACCAATGCTTGGAGTGGAAGTCCTCTAAAATGGGCAACATAAGTATAAACGATTGACTAAACTAGACTTTATCTCTATGTTGGGATCATGATTAACAATTGAACATAAATATGTGACCTGAAACACCAATAAATAAATAAATAACACTGCGGTCATGATTAGCCATATGTGACCTTAAACACCAATAAATAAAAAAAATAACTTTCTCTTGGTGAGTGGATGGGTGAATTCAATCATGAATTTATAGCGGTAAAAGTACATTCGCAAGTTGTCTGAACCCATATTCTCACTTTTCACTCGAGAGATAAAAATGACGACTCTGACCACGCATCCCATTTGATCTGTTAAATGCTGTGTTCAGTCATTCGTCCCCTCAATTGTTCATTTACTCTTTCATTCGTTGATTTATCCATTCATTCATGCAAATTGTGTGGCCAGAATTCGACCTGATGTTAAACTGTTAAAAGTGCTAAAAGTCGTGTTCTTCAATTCTCTCACTCAGTCGATTACTAATTCATTCACTCGTCACTCACTAATCCATTCTCTCATGGACCCTGGTTGTTCAGAGTGCCAATAAAAACCCAATAAAAACTTAAATATTCTACAAAACTTGTGCTCACAAGTAATTTAGAACATATAAACTAGTCATCCATTATTTTATTTATTTCTTTATTAATTCATTTACTCCTCACTCATAACTCATTAATTCAACCATTCAGTCATCGACCCTTGTTGTTTAGAGTGCCAATAAAACCAAATAGAATCTATTCTTCTTTTTAAAAAAAAAAAATGTGCTCAAACGTAATTCAGAACATTTTATTCATTCATTTCTTCTTTTGTTCACTTGTTTATTAATTCATTCATTCATTATTCATTAACTCATTAATTCTTCCATTCACTAATTGACCCTGGTTGTTTAGAGTGCCAATAAAACCAACTAAAAACTTATTCTTTTTTCCAAAAAATGTGCTCAGATGTAATTTAGAACATTTAATTCATTCATTCGTTCATTCATTTACTTATTCATTCATTTATTGATTTTGTTTATTTATTCCATGACCTGGTAATTGAAAATGCTGGAAAAACCCAATAAATTATTCATTGCATAAACTTCGTGCTCATAACTATTTAGAATTATGCTTGACGTCTTATTGATTTATCCATTCATTCACTTATTCATCTATTCATGCTCTTATTTGCTCGGTTGATGAATGATTGGGTGAGTGAGTGATTGGGTGCATGGCTGGATGTGCGCACGAATGGATAAATGAATGCGAGAAATATTGGAACTGGAAACTTGTTTATTTCTGATCTAACCTGATGTTAAACGTGTTGGACGCTGAGCATATTCGTTCTGGAACCCTGGTTCCAGTAAATGCCGATACACCGTAATAAAACGTATCAATTGTATAAAATTTAGGTTCACAAGTAAATATTTAGATTTCTGTTTGTCATCTCATTGATTCATCGGTTCGTTCGCTCATTGGTCCGTTCGTTCATTTCTTCATTCATCCATGCACTCGGCTGGTGCATGGGTGGGCGAGGGAATGGGTGAATGGTTGGATGGGTGGATGGATGGGAGAATCAATGAAATATCAAAACCAGTAACTTGTTGGCCACAATCCGACTACACCATAAAAAAAATAAAATAATGGCAAATGTTGGTTAAACCGTACCCTACTCTCGTTATCGACTCCACCCCCCCCCCCCCCCTAGAATAAACAGTTTCTTCATGTGTATTGCACTATGGTTCTCCTCCGAAACTTTTATAGCATCGTCCTTTACTTGAAAATGGAATATGTATATATGTTTTTGTTTACATTTTTGTTTTTTATCTGGTCAATACATTTAACCACTCCAACACTGCATACGACTCGATTTGAATCTTGTACAACTTCACTCAAACTTGCTTATACTGATTTTCAACTACAATTTCCCATGGATGTATATGTGGACACAGGTTGGCGCTATCAACCTGGACTTGGTGACCGGCCCCCCTGTTATTATGTCGTCGGATAGCATTTCATTGGACGAGATCCAGAATAATCTGAATTACGATCTACAATCAATTTTTAACGAGAGAGCTCATGAGACAGAATCTACAAACTATTTGCCATCAGCTGTCCTTAATAATGACTGTAAATATTATTTACCAGAAGAAATGCCCCCCAGTTTTAATCATCACCAGCAAGAACACTTCTCAATTCTTCACCTAAACTGTCAAAGCCTCAAGGCCCATTGGGATTCTTTTAAAGAGTTGCTGTTTAAAACTCAATATTCTCACAACCATTTTGATGTCATTGGTTTGACTGAAATATTCCAAATTCCCCCCAAATGTTCCTACACATTAAATGGCTACCATCCCATTATAAGCATTACAAGACCAGATGGCGATGATGGACGTGGTGGCATTGGAATGTACATCAAAGAGGATACAGCTTTTAAGATCCGTCAGGATCTTTCGATATTTATCCCACATGTCATTGAATCTCTGTTCATCGAAATTAATTCCAGTAAGTCTGCTAAATTGATAGGGGTAATTTATAGACCCAACACACAACCTAAGGCTGACATTGATCTGTTTTTGGCCAAATTAAACGAAATAACCGACAAAATAAACCAGGAGAACAAAAAATCGTACATAATGGGGGACTTTAACATTGACCTTTTGAAATTGGGTGTTCACACCAAAACCGCCACTTATTTAGATACCATGATCAGCCAAGGCTTCCTGCCGCATATCACTAAGCCTACTAGAGTAACGTGTCACTCTGCCACACTAATCGATCACATATTTACAAACAATATTTTGTCAACATCCCAATCAGGCATAATCATCACAGATGTTTCAGACCATTTTGCTACTTTCCATACTGAAACAGCTCAGAAAACCTATGACACTCCAACCATAACCCTAAAGCGAAAAATTAATCCTGATAGTATAGCAGCCTTTAAAACGCTACTGTCACAAAGCGACTTTTCCCCCGTATTCGATTCTAACTGTCCAAATTCTGCATACAACATCTTTATGGACATCTATCAATCTGCTTTCGAGACGGCTTTTCCTCTGAAAAATACTAAATTAAGAAAAAAATTCGTAAAGCAAAATCCCTGGATGACGAAGGGGCTCCTAATCTCATCAAACAATAAATCTAAATTCTACAACAAAAAATTGAGATACCCAACTGAGCTGAATATTAGGAAATATAAAAACTATTGTAAGATATTTAACAAGATTAAAAAACAAAGTAAAGCAATGTACTACTCAAATACACTATCAGAAAACAAAGGTAATTTACGCAGAACGTGGCAAATTATTAATGATGCCTTACTTAAAACAAACCGCGGGAGTACCTTACCACAAAGTTTTATAATAGAAAATATTAAAGAAATTAACAGCCCAACTGAAATAGCCCAAGAATTCAACAAGTTTTTCGCGAACATAGGAAAACGCACTAGTGAACAAATAAACAAATCTCAGAAAAACTTTTTAGACTTCATGGATAATGATCAACTACACAGCTTCTACATAACCCCAACAACTGAATACGAGGTGGCTGCTGTTGTCAATTCTCTTAAGCCCAAAAATAGTGAGGACCGTGATGGCATTACTTCGAACCTACTAAAACAATCAATTAATCTAATAGCCCGTCCTCTAACCCACATCATTAATATGTCCTTTACCCATGGAATAGTCCCTGATAGGATGAAGATAGCAAAAGTTATTCCGATTTTTAAAACTGGAGATGAGCATGCATTTAATAATTATAGGCCCATAAGTATTTTACCAGTTTTCTCCAAGGTATTAGAAAAACTCATGGGCAACAGAATCATGAAATATCTCGAAACATTTGATATCTTATATCAGCATCAATATGGATTTAGAAAAAATCATTCCACCATACATTTAGTAATGCAATTACTGAAATCTATAGGTTCAGAAAATAACAAGGACACTAAAAACAATACATTAGCTGCATTTCTTGATCTCTCCAAGGCATTTGATACAATAAACCACGACATCTTGGTTACTAAGATGCAAAAATATGGATTCAGGGGCATTAGCAATAGTTGGTTTAACAGTTATCTCTCTAACAGATTGCAATATGTTCAATATGGCCAACAAAAGTCTGAACCAGCAGAACTAACATGTGGGGTTCCACAGGGCTCAGTTCTTGGACCAATCTTATTTTTATTATACATAAATGATATCGGTCGTTCCACAACCCTCAACGTTTTGTCATTTGCGGATGATACAACTGGCCACGAGTCGGTCCCATCCTCCAGATCTATAGATATCGTTTTTAATCAAGAACTCAAAAAACTATATGAGTGGTGTTCAGCAAATCAACTGGCCCTAAATGCAACCAAAACCAAATACATTATTATTAACCCGAACCATAAAGCTAATAGCTGCGCACACCCCGATATTTATATGAATGGTGAAAAAATAAAAAGAGTGGGTTCAAATGAAGAAGATAAATCTCTGAACTTTTTAGGTATACACATTGATGAACACTTATCTTATCAAACTCATATATCTAAAATATGTTCCAAAATTGGATGGGCGAATTATACCTTAAATAGGGCAAAAAAACTATTCCCTCAAGATGTTATGAAGATCCTTTATTATTCTTTGGTCCATTGTCATTTAATATACGGTATTCAGATATGGGGGAATTCTAGGGTAACTAATAAACTACTAAAAATACAGAAACGTTCACTTAGAATTTTGAACAATAAAAAATTCAATTCTCATACAGACCCATTGTTCGCAAAAGACAAGATACTGAAAGTCACTGATTTGTACAAACTACATGCTTGTCTATTTGTGTTTGACTGGAAAAATGGAAATCTTCCCGATTCCTTTGAACATTATTTTACCACTCCAATCGCTCGACCTCAGATGAATACAAGGCAAAGAGTGCAGGTACATATCTATAAAACCCGAACGAAGGCATTAGATAGATTGCCCACATATGCCCTCCCCAAACTTTGGAACGAATTGGACCCTGAACTGCGAGACATACGAAATAGAAATGAATTTAAAAAGAAATTAACATCAAAACTTCTGTCCTCATATCAAGAGAAAGTTATCAGTGTGACAACCCATACTGCCCTGACTGTAACACTCTATAGTAGGCTGCCTCACCGATAATCCAATCTAATCTTATAGTAAATTGAATTGCTAACCCACCTTGTATAATGTATCCTGATTGAGATGTTGTACGGGTAATGTGCCATATGTCCTTTCTGTATAGTCTGGTTTGGTAAATAAAATAATACAATAATATCATAAGATTCTATTCCATGGCTGTAGGGATACCTATCTACACACTTCCTTATTGAGCCGCTCTTATAAATCTGGAAAACTCGTCCACTTAAAATAATGAGGTAGGTCGCCAGGTCCAGAGTTTAAAGTCTTCACGTAGTTATCCATGGGTTCTTCGTGCCATAGCCCAAAACACAGTGCATGCAGTCAGTGTTGGAGTCAAATGTATTACGGGAGTGACAGGTAGACAGCCAATCTGGCTATGTCATCTCCCAACGGTATAGACTAATTATATTTCTTTATGTATCATATAGTTTAACATGTAACATGTAAAATATACCGTTAAATAAAATATCTATCTATCTATCTATCTATCTATCTAGACCTTTCATCTATCCATTGTACTTTGTCCAGTCCTTAAAAATATTCAATGGGCAGATTTTGTTCAAACTTGATTTATAGCTCAAGGGAGAGTCATAACCTTGACCCAAGAACATAGCTCAAAGGTCACAGACCATTCGTGTGTTTGTTCACCCATTCTAATTTTGTCTGGTCCATTGAACCGATCTTGTTCATACTTCACAAAATGATTGCTGATGACACAAGGGTGTGTCAGTACCTTGACACGAAGTTATAATTCCAAGGTCAAGGTCAAATACCATTCATCCATTCTAACTATGTCTGGTTTATAAAAAAATGATTAAATGGGCAGACCTTGTTCATACTTTACACAATGCTTGCTTGTGACTCAAGGGTGTTATATTCAAGGTCAAGGGAAAAGCCTGTGCATCTGTTCTAAGTTTGTCTGGTCCTTTAAAAATGTTTTAGCAGACAGATCTTGTTCATATTTCACACAGTGCTTGCTCATGACTGAAGTGTGTGTCACGACCTTGATCCAAGGTTATAACTTCAAGGCTACAGACCATTCACCTGTCATGACATGCACCAAAACAAAAAAGTATTGGCAGGCTTGTACACAATCTATTTTCACTGAAATGAAATTTTTACAGCTACACTTTAATGATTTGAGTTTCTCTCAATTATATTACAAACTATCACTGTCATACCTTATCTTTTTGGATCATATTGAAGGAGCACTCATCAGCTCTACTGATATTTTCTTATTTCAGTAAGTTTCTCCACAAACTGTTAGTGAGTGTAAGATAACCGGGAAATTCCACTATACGTTCTATATGTATTTTGTGCACATCCATGTGGGAACACCTTAAAGCATTTGACACCTGCATTCTCTTATATCCACCAATGAAAACATAATTATATTATTAATTACACAGTGTTTGAGCAGGGTATATGGGACTGTACTACCCTTCTGAGATCTGTATGTTCTGAGGCAGATGGTTACTGATCAATCAGGAAGCTTGCATAATTTTAAAGGGGTTATAAAAACAACTTCATTAGCTGAATATTATTTGCATTTCAATACCACTTCACACTTCTGACTTCAGAGCGTGAGCATCTCGACTAACATGGAAATACCTAGATTTAGATTAGATTAGAGAAAGCCATCCATATCAGCTCTGGGCGTCTCTTGCCCTATCTCCTGGACTATCCAGGAAAAAGGCAAGAGCATCCAACTGACCTTGGACTTCATCATTGAAGAGAACAATACACCACCCTCTTCGGGGAGAGGTAGTACCCTTGGCGAGAGGATCCCCTCTCCCACTGGTCCTCACCCGAAGAGGCACGGAGACCCTGAAAAGAGTGAAGAAAAAGAAGAAGAGCCCTTCAACCAAGTGCAGGAGTGCCCTGCGCCTGGAGGCCTTCCAGAATAGGAAGAAAGAGTTGAGTGAGGGGGTGGCGGTTCTGGAGGCAGACGCCAGTTCCCCTTCTAGTCCCTCTGGTACACCCAACCAACTGCCGGCTTCTGAGCAGGTACAGTTGGATGTGGAATGCCCAGTGGAGACTGAGGAGGAACCAGAAGTTGCATTTTCACCACCTCCCACCCCTCACTCCCCTCTTCCTTCACTACTGGAAAGCCCGGGAGTGGAAGTCAACTGAACAGCCACCCCAGTCCACAGAAGCTGCAGAAGCCATCCTAAATGAGAAAATAAAAAAAATGATGAAGATGATAGAAGAATCCAGGGTCAAAACCAAAAAATTCCTAGAAGAATCCAACGAAGTAACCAGAAGGGCAAGTGAAGACATCCAAGCTCGTAACTCAGCACCACCACCAGCCATATCACCATGCCAACTGCCACCTAAGAAAAAGAGCTGCAAAAAGCCCAAGTGGGGGTAAGCCTCCTCCCTTTTCCTCCTCTACCACGCCTCGACATCCTACAAAAACAAACAGCCAACGAAGGTTGAAAGGGGCTTGTTCCTGAAACCGTCCGTGCGCGCCTTCGGCCCGTGAAACCATTTGATCGAATATTATTTGCATGCATGCATTATGCACTCACACCTTGGATTCCGAGGTGTCAACAACTAGACAATGGAGCTCTCAATTGTAATACAAGAGACACAGGTCAGAGTGAAGGCTACCCTTGCTACCACCTGGAGTATCCAGGTGCTTAAGGGTAAAATTCACCTGACAGTGGATTTTGAGGAGGAAACCGAACCGCCGTCCTTGGAGAGGTGTAGCACCTTTCGTGAGGGGATTTCCCCCCACACTAGTCACTCTCCAAGAGACCCGGGCTTGCTGGATGATGCCAAGAAGACGGAAGCAAAAAAGAAAAGGAAGAAGGGACCTTCCACCAGACGACGCGATGCCTGCCGACTAACGGTGTTCATGGAGAAGAAAAGGACGGAAAAGGAAGAGAGGGAGGCTAACCATGGCATTGAAAGCTCAATGCCTGCTACCCCTGGCCGTGCCATGTCCACCTCAGTTCCCTCCACTCCTGTGGAGGGTCCGGAGGATGCTGGTTCGCCAGGTAACTCTCCAATCTCCAGCCCATCACACTCTTCCTCGGAAGAGGAGATGGAGGAGGGAGGTTTGTTTATGGAGCAGGAAGTTGAGCTGGACAACGCACATGTTGCTAAACCCGCACTTGCTCTTCCAGCCTTTTCCGACCAGGACACCATCCAGGAAGCTCACACCACGGAGTCCTTGTAGAGAATCCTAGGGGAAAAGGTCAGGGATGACGAACATCTAGCCTTTCTCCAGAAAAACTTGAAAATCCTGGAAAACCGCGGACTTACGAAAAGCACGGTTAAAGGAGCATTAGAGAGTCTCAGCAACCACTATCTGCGCACTACTCCAGAGAGCTCTCCATCACCAGCAGCTGCAAGGGCTAGACCTTATCAACCCAACCAGCCCTCCATCACCCCTCCTTCAACACCACCAAAGGAGGTATCACTATCGCAGCCACCTCCTCCAAAAAAGAACAGAAGGAAACACAGATGGCGCTGAGTACCTTTTTCACTTTCCTCCTTTACCACGGCCTGATGAGTCAAATCATATATAGTTAATGAGGGTTGAAAGGGGCTTGCTCCAAACCGTCCCTGCCCTCCTTCGGCGTGCGAAACCATTCCGGCCGAATATTATTTGATGAGTGTTTCCATGCAAATTATTCTGCACACTTTATGGCTGAAAGTAATTTTTAGAGCCATTATGTAACAAATAAAACATGCCAGAAGAGGTTGTATGTTGCATCACAGTTTCCTAACATTTCTTATATTTGTTTGCAAACAACCAATTATCTGCTGCAAACTGAAACTGAACAAATTGAAACCTCGATGCAGTAGAAAATATATAAATAAAGTCAGTTTTATGTGTGGTGATACACTGCTGCTACATCAAGTTTATACAGCAATTACTTTTTATTAGCTCACCTGGCTGCAAGTCAGTGTGAGCTATTGCCATCACTTGGTGACCGGCGTCTGTTAACTTTTGGAAACTTGTCTTCTTCTTCACAACTATTAAGCCAAATTCAAACATATATTGCACAGACCATCTATGGAGCATATGCTTTCTATTTTGTTCAAATGAAGCAGCTGCCATCTTTGGGCTCTTGTTAATGACCCAAAAGCCTAAAAATCTTTAAATATCTTCTTCTTATGAACCACCAGAGAGAATGCCTTGATATTGGGTATGGAACATCCTTTTGTGTTGAAGATTAAAGTTTGTTTAAGGGAAGTTGGTAGCTCAATATTTGGGCTCTCTGTTTGAGCATATCCATTTTGGGCTCCACCCAAAATTTTTACTTCCAGAACCGGTGGGCCGATTTGAACCAAATTTGGCATGTAATATAAGTGAGTCCTAAGTAATTGATTCATGCCCGCAAAAAAAGTTTTTTACATCCCCGTGGGAACCCCACGGGCTAAAAATAGAAAAAACTTAAAATGCCCATATTTCCCAAACCACATGGAACAGAAAACTGTTATTTTGTATAAAGCATCCTTAGGACTAGTAGAATGGAATCATAAAAAAAATTGTCATAGGTTGTGTCAGGCTGTTCTGAGTGGGGAATCGAAAAAATGCTGAGTCAGCATATTTGTAAAAATTTAAAAAAAACTTTTTCTTCAGAACCACTGATCAGAATCTTTTGATAAAGCATCCATTGGGGGTCAGGTACAAGTGTGTTCAAATTAAACCCCTCGGTTAATATTTGGACTCAATAAAGGAGCTGAAATAATTAACTTAGGCAATATGGGAAATAAGCTTTAAAATTCTTCTTCTTCAGATCCACCAGTCAGAATTCTTTCATATTTGGTATACAACATCTCTAGGGGGGTCACATTCAATTTTGTTCAAATCGAATCCCTGGGCCAATATATGGACTCTCCATGGGAGTCCGAATTTTAACATAGTACAATATGGGGAATAATCTTTAAAATCTTCTGATCCACTAGTCAGATTCTTTTGATATTTGGTATACAACATCTCTGCTGGGGGGGGGGGAGGGGGGGGGGGGGCAGATTCAAGTTTGTTCAAACCAATTGGATTCCTGGGTTCATATTTGGGCTGTTTATTGGAGCCAAAGGTTTAACTTATGAGAAAATTTCTTTTAAAATTTTCTTCTTCAGATCCACCAGTCAGAATTTTTTCATATTTGGTATACAACATCTCTTGTGGGTTCAGATTCAAGTATGTTCAAATCGAGTTCCTGGGTCAATATTTGGGCTCCCCATGGGAGTCCGAATTTTAACTTAGTGCAATAAGCAGAATAATCTTTAAAAATCTTCTTCAGATCCACCAGTCAGATTCTTTTGATATTTGGTATACAACATCTCTGTGGGGGTTAGATTCAAGTTTGTTCAAATCATGTCTCTGGAGTAATATTTATGCTCCATATGGGAGCCCAAATTGAAACATAGTACCATATGAGGAAATTTCATTAAAAATCTTCTTTTTCACATCCACTGGTCTGAATATTTTCATATTTGGTATACAACATCTCTAGGGGGGTCAGATTCAAGTTTATTCAAATTGGGCCCTTGGGATAATATTTGAGTTCTTTATTGGGGCCCATAGTTTAACTCAGTGCAATGTGAGAAACTTTTTTGAAAAATCTTCTTCTTTGGATCCACCAGTTAGAATCTTTTCATATTGGACGTGTGACATCTCTAGGGGTGTCAGATTCAAGTTTCTTCAAATCGAGTCCCTGGGTTAATATTTGGGCTCTATATGCAAGTCACTTACTGATACACTCATCTCTTTTGATAACTTGAGCCAGGTGAGCATTTTAGGCTCACTTGAGCCTCTGGTTTCTTGTACCTCTGAGTTTATACACTTCAGGATATGAACTAAACTACATGAAGTAATTCCTGATTATTTGTCTTCTGTAACATGGTTATTCAACTAACAGTGTTCTACAGTATTTAAAACCAGTCAGTGATTTGATATGTACATGTATGAGGTAAACTGGTAGAGTGCTGGAAGCCCATATTAAAGCTCTTTTCTGATGTGCAGGTACCACAACTTAGAGGCTTCAAATTCAGTGACTATGCTTCAAGCTTTATCTTTAAAGTGATATTATTTAGTCTGTTAGGATTTGCCTTGTTACAGTTTATGGGAGAGTGCCCACAGGCATTTAGGCAAAGACAACTGAACATATTTTGATGGTCAAAAATAATTTAGCACTCTACCAGTTAATCATTCCACCAGCTTATACATGAAAATGAGGCTTTGATTGTTCCTTTCTATTTGTAATGATGGTATTGATCAAGTATTTTTCATCAACACCTTTTCTGTGGTCTCCCACGATCAGACAGGCTGTTTTTGTTTACTGTTCTGAAGTTTGACATTAACATTGTGAATATCTTCTTGTACATCTTGACATTAACATTGTGAATATCTTCTTGTACATCTGCATGTGGAATGTTCACAATGGAAGTCAAACAGAATAAGACTTACCTGGATTATATTGAGGAAATGGGATGGGAGAATAAAGAATATGTGGGTTTTAGGCGACTGACATGAGAGAGAGGGTTAGTATGCTTATTATGCAAATTAGAAAGGAAAAATGATGGGATATCAGTGATCATTTCTGAGTGCTGGAAGAGAGAAGGGGAGGAAGCAACTGGGAGAGGGAGGCATAATGGAGGCACTCTCATGTGAGAACCACAGCAGACCAGAGTTGCTGACTGATGTGTTATTATTATACCCCCACAAAACGAAGTTTAGAGGGGAGTATATAGGAGTCAACTTGCCTGTCTCCGTTGTCGTCGGTCCGTTGCACATGTAAACTTGTGGAGCGAACTACTTCCACATTTTCAGTCGCATTTTCATGAAACTTCACAGAAATGATCAACTTGATAAGGGGAAGTGCGTGACATAACTTTTTTCCAGATTGGATTCAAGATGGCCGACTGGCGGTGATATTGGATTCTGCAAAATACTTGTGGAGCAAACTACTTATACAGTTTTTGCTGCATTTTCATGAAACTCAATATAAATTGATTGACATGATGAGGAGCAGTGCATGACATAAATATTTTCCAGATTGCATTTAAGATGGCGGACTGGCGGCGATATTGGATTTTGCAAAATACTTGTTGAGCAAACTACTTCTACAGTTTTTGCTGCATTTTCATGAAACTCAATATAAATTGATCGACATGATGAGGAGCAGTGCATGACATAAATATTTTTCAGATCGGATTCAAGATGGCCGACTGGAGGCCATATTGGATTTTGCAAAATACTTGTGGAGTGAACTACTTCCACAGTTTTAGTTGCATTTTCATGAAACTTCACCAAAATGATCAACATGATGAGGAGCAGTGCATGACATAATCTTTTTCCCGATCAGATTCAAGATGGCCAACTGGCAGCCATATTGGATTTTTTTTTTTTTACTTAGGTGGTATGCCATGGTGGGGATATACCAGGTGACAGACCATCTCTAGTTATGGTAAAATTGAATTTGTACACTGGATGCAGGGCATTTCTATGTATCATTCTTTACACCAGAAATAAACTTGCCAAATTCTAGATGTAGTGTTAGGGTTGTGTCACAATTCAACACATTTCTTGATATCTACCTTGTAATAAATATGTGTTCACATACATACTTATCAAGTTTATAGTGATAACACTATATCCAGATGAAGATATTCAAATACAGGTCAGGTCAGTCATTTATTCAACTTTTAACAAAATGTGACTAGCAGACGACACTTGCAAACTAATTTTTTTGGATAACTAACTTCAAATTTATTTATACCTCAAAAACAGCTTATAAACCCTCATTGGAATAAGATCAGTGAGCCTATTCCAATGAAGAGTCATAAGCTTTGTTTTGGAGGTTAAAATTTAAAAAAATAACATTTGAATGAAGATTTTTGTTGGAAAGTGCTTGACAGATGTGGACATTATGTTTGGTAACAGGTTAATAAGTTAATGAGAAATGATAATCTGTACTGAGGCAAAGAATGAAAAGAATCACGGTAATCAGCCAGTCAGAAATTTAACTCACACAACTAAATGTTAATTGCAGTAGAGGACACTTTAATTGGATATCTCTTAATTGAGTAACTCTGTTAATTGAATATAATTTCCCATCACCAATCCATTTACCACACCTTGAGAGGGGGCACAGTGGTGTTGCGGTAACCAGTTCTCATCAGATCAACGAAGTTAAGCAACATCAATCCCGGTCAGTCCTTGGATGGGTGACCATCTGAGCGATCGATTCGGACTCCCGAGTTGTGTCCTTGGGCAAGGCACTTAACCCTAATTGTCCACATGGGGGCACGGTGATGCTGTGCACTATGGCGTAATGCGTACTAACCCTGCCTGTGCCACAGTGTGGAGTTACGATGCTGGGGAGCTGGCAGCTGCTTGTTGTTGCTTGGTGGTTCTTTATGGGTACTCCGGCTTCCTCCACCCGTAAAACTGTCACTGACGATATGACCTTGGCTGTTAAAGTGTTGTTAAACCTTAATAAATAAACCACACCCTGAGTACAAATTTGACCTGTTAATGCATGTAGGTGAAAGATTAGACTCTGGTTAATTGAATAAAAAATCATATACTACTCAAAGTTTGCTAAGCACCAAGTATATCCAACTACCTGTTTTACGTTTTAGTTGAAGTATTGTTAAGAAAAGTGTATATATTTTATATTTAATTATATCTTTAATGATTTAAACACAGAAATTGAGATTTTGTTTGTGTTTGACATTATTTTTTGGCTTTTGAATACGATAACCATGGAAAATGGATAGTTTTGGTAAAAGAGGAATTTTTTCAAATTTGCCAAAAAGTTGACGGAGCGAACTGATATGGGTTCAATATCGAGTATGAGACCCATTACTGTTAATTACAGCTTGACAACGCCTTCTCATTCTCCCATTCAGGTTCCAGATGGTCCTTTGTTCCATTCTTGGACCAGCATGGCATCAAGCTCCTGGACACTTCTTGGTTGGACTGGACGGACTGAAATTGCAAGCTGCAACTCATTCCAGACATGTTTGATTGGATTGAGGTTAGGGGATCTTGCTGGCCAGTCCATGCGCTCAATCTCCTCCCTCTGGCGGTACTCCCGGACAGCATGGGCAACATGAGGACAGGCATTATCGTCCATCAGAATGAATCTATCACCCACTGCACCTGCATACAGTCTGACGTGGGCATCCAGGATCTCATCAAAATACCGCTGCGCAGTCAATGTACCACGGTCAAGGACACAGAGCTCTGTACATCCATCTCTGCTAATGCCGTCACAGACCATTATTGACCCTTCACCATAACGGTCATGCTCAGCAATGTTGGCTGCATGGAATCGCTCTCCTGGTCTTCTCCATACCCTAGAATGCCTATCTGTGTTGTCTAGTACCTTGACTCATCTGTAAAAAGGACAGGTCGTCAATCTTCTCTGGTCCATCCAACGTGATCCATGGCCCATTCATATCGTGCCTGGCGGTGGTTATGGGACAGCTGAATGTGAATACATGGTCTTCTTGATTGGAGACCACCTTCATGCAACCTTGCCCGGATAGTCTGCGTCGAAACATATACCCCAGATGCATTCTGAAGGTCACTGCGAAGCTGGGTTGATGTATCAAAGCGGTTCCTATGGGCCTGAATGATCAAAAACCGGTCTTCAGTTGCAGATGTTGCCCTATCTCTACCACCACCATGTCATCTGACTGGTGTGCCATACTTCTGAAATCTTGCCCAGTTTGTGATCACCGTATAGCGCACACCAAGGGCTTCACCAAACTGATGATGGGTATCCCCTTGTTCCACCATCCCTACAGCCCAACACATTTCTGCTTCAGACAAATGTCTTCTTACATTTGCATTATTCGCCATTTTCAATCATTAAATCACAAGGGTTTGTGTTAAAATGAAGACTGACTACCCTACACATCTCGTACATGTAGACAGTACACGAAAACATCATGGAAATCAAGGGGTACATGCTTTCCATGACTGTCACGAAAGGTCTGCCTGTCAAAAGAGCTAATGTAAACACTGGGGACCATCTCAATACATTCCTCAATCATATCCACCAAAAATATCGCAAATGTGTTGCAAGAAAATTTCCCAATGATGTGTCAAATATGTGGTGCTTAGCAAACTTTGACTAGTATATAATCTATCAAAGAATTAGTCGGACACTCACTGCATTTCTGTTGGGCATCACTTAATCCAATATTGGGAGCACAGCTGCTCAGTAGGTAGAGATACAGACTGCAAGCCGAGATGTCCTCGGTTCAGGTCACACCTGCAGCAACCGCATTGTGTCCTTGGGCAAGATGCTTAATCCCAATTGCCCACATGGGGGCACGGTGGCATTGTGTACTAAGGCGTACTGCACATTGATGTTGCACTTGTCTTCAACCAATGCTAACCCTGCTTGTGTGGAGTTAGTGCGTTGGGGAGTCTGGCAGTTGCTTGGTGGTTCTCTCCGTGTACCCTGGCTTCCTCCACGCATAAAACTGTCCAATACGAGGTGACCTTGGCTGTCTAAAGTGTCATTAAATCCCAATAAATAAATCCAATATTGACATTTAATTTATCCTATCATGTTTGACAGAGTTCCTTGACTTCTGTTGAACGAGATATAATACAATAAATGCTGAGTTTGTCACTAGAATATAGAAAAATTATCAAATTTCTAGTAATTGAATATTTTTCACAGGCAAATTAAGTGCCTATTCAATAAACATTTTACCTAACTAATTGGCCACATCCAAACACATAATTTTCAAATTAAGCAGTCAAAAAAAAATTTTAAATTTCAAAAAGTTTCTGCAAAAACATATCATTTGACCCCTCATTGGAACGAGCACATCGAGCTCATTCCAATGAGGGGTCACATGATATAGTTTTGTTGAAATTTTTTTTAAAATTCTAAAAAAAAAATTAAAATAATAAATTTTGATATCCTGTTGCGTGGGTAAAGGGGTAACTGGTATCCACTGTATTGCTATGCTGTTTGTTGTTTTTCACTTTTGATAAAGCAAATTGTTTAAACTTAATTCATTTTTTCTTGTGTTACAGGAATCTGAATGGCTTGTGAAATTTCGAGATCCAAGAGAAATTTTAAAATATCATGCTCCATTTGTGTATGTTGAACATGTGTGTTACCTATGGGCCATTTTGACTTTTATTCATGGTAAATCTTATTGATATCTCTTTTTCCAATTACTTTCATATGTGTTTTATCATTTGGAAGGATTCTACTATCATCAATCTCTAATAATACAAGTTTTCTATAAAACTCTCTGGCTCACCTTTTTCTGACCTCAATATAGCCATAGACACTCAAAGTGAATCTGAAATCTAATAAACAGATTTGAAGGCAAGTCCACCATTATTGTGTAGTATGCTTGAGTACACAGTGCCACCATGCCGTCACATGGGCAATCGGGATTAGCTATCTTGCCTGAGGACACAATGCTGTTACCACTGGTGAGAATTGTACCACTGACTTTTTGGTTTAAAGTCCAGTGCTCTAACCACTGAGTTGCCACGCTTAGTGGTTAGAACAGTGGACTTTAGGTAAAACTACAGTGTTTTTGATCAAAACTTTTTGCTGACATCATACACTAGCTCTAATTCTTTCATTGTTCTATACACAATGTCAAAATATTGATCTTATTGTTGAATTTTATTTACTACAGCTTCCACCACCCTTCCTCCCCAGATTTTATACAAAAAATGAACAAAGTAATTTTGAAATGTCACAAGGCTTCCAATCATTTAAAATAAACAGAGGATATCTAGTGTTTTCAAGTGGATACCAAACATTTTCTCCCCTACTAACCATGCAAGATATGTGTGTGTCATGTGAGAAGGCCATGTGAGATAGATATTTATCTCACATGACCCATGTGGTGACCAGCTTATTAGCATATTTAATGAGCACACAGACTATTTAATCATCGCTTGTTCTTCTATAAACAAACAACATGGTTTCACATTTCGGAAATATTAGCAGACAAATGTTTGTCGAAGAAAATAGAAATAAAAACACAGACCGCAAAACCAAAGGACACTTGACTCTTTTATATGAATTTTTGGATTAATGCTATTATGAGTGGAGATAGTTCATTTCAATGTTCATTTCGCTACAAATCTTTAACCTCTGTCTTGTCGGCGTTGGGATTTAATCATGTGGTATATACCTGTGGTACATACAGAACTTTTGTATGCTCTTTCCGATGAGCAAATCATTTTTTTCAGAAATGGACAACAAAATTGTTCGGCAAGCCTTGTGTCTAGCCCAAATATCTTGCCCTTGGGGGAGATTTTCCCATCTCACACCCTCACCCACCAGGGATAATAATCTCATGAGTGACCAAGACCAATGTTGATTTTCCACAAGTGGCTTGCCACAATCGAACAATAAACATTTGTCATGGTCACGACAGATAATTTTCAGTATCCACTCAAAAATGCTAGATTTTCTTTTTATTATATGCATTTCAAAAGAAATTAGTAGTTTTCAGTGTTTAAGATGTTGATAGTTTTCAGTGATAAATTGGCAGTGTTCATCTTGATTAGGCTTCAAATCGAAGTTCAAAAGCCCACAGCTGATTGTTGCCCTTTTCTGCATTAATATTCCGTGTGATAAAATATAGTTATCATAAATATATCAAATTTTAACAAAAATTTTAATATACCTATAATAATAACAGTTAACATATTTCATCATTTATAAGCAACAGTAGCATTGATACACAGAAGTGAATTCATAACATCCTTGATACAAAGTTAAATTGTTTGTATCTTCACTGTGGGGGATATGATTTATTTTCCTGTGATGTTTTCTATAATCGATAGTTGAGTATATAATAAATGATATAATGTTCAATAAATCTGTACAGAAGATTATTTGTCTCTTTATAGAAACTCAATTACATACTCTGCAGGGCAGTGTGATTTCCCTTCAGTTGGGTTTGGTATTACAATGGAACCCTGTTAACCCTTTACCCAACATAACGGCCAAAACCAGTCAGTGCTATTCACAAAATCATCATTCAATTTCAATATTTTTTTATTTTATGTATCTAAAACATAGCTTATGCCCCTTATTGAAAAGAGCTATTTTAGCTTGTCCCAATCAGGAGTCATAAACTATGTTTTTGATGCAAAAATGAAAAAGATTTTCAGATTTGGCAAGTGTCGTCTGCCTTTTGTGTCAGGTGAAGAGTTAATTGAATAGCCATCATACCAGTGAAAATTATTCAATTAATAGGGAGTATTCAATGTTAATGTCCTGTATTCTAGGGATAAACTGAGCATTTCATCTATTATTTCTTGTTTGACCGAGCTCATGGTGCTCTGTCAAACAAGATTTAATAGATTAAATGCCTGAATAGGATGTATTGAGATCCAATAGGTCTATAAACAAGGACAATTCAGTGACTGTCGGGGTAATTTCTTGACATTACAAGATTGTGTATCCAATAACCTATATGCAATTAACAGATCAAATTAGTACTGGAGATTTGTAAATGGTTTTGTGTTTGAAAGTTATATTCATTTAACATAGATATTCAATTAACTCTTTCATTGCCGAGCGTGACTGAAGTCGAATTACTTATTCGCTGAAGTCAAAATTTGAAACCAGATAGCAGTACGAGTGTTCTAGGGGAAGTAGCTCTATTAAATTTTGCATTTTTTGATGTGGTGTTCTATTTAGGTTCAGTGGTGAAGATCAAGTAAAATTTTGCGTCACAACTGCCCATGGATGGATCAAAATATATGTTGATTTGTTTTGCCATGTGTTTCAGACAAAATTTCTGCAAGGAATTCCACTTGGAAATGTTTCAAGACAAGTGAGGTTATAGAGCATATTTTACAAGACTCAGTTAGCGAATGTGGTCCTGAAACTAAAGATGGGGAATTTCTCAATGATACGGCCAGTGATATGAGCATATTAACTCCCAAGGCCAAAATATGGACATATAAACCCCTCAAGGCCAAGACTTAGTTCGAAATGTTGTGCTGTCAGAAATTCTGCATGATTTGAGGTATAAGAGTCGTCAGAGTCAGCAAATGATCCACTTAGTTTTGACAGGCAAATATATATTTGACTGGCAAATATATGGTTTAGAAGATCCGTTTGAACCATGCTGGGCTCAGCCATATCGAACACGACAAGGCATCTTGGCTTTCAATACGCCCCTCCCAAATCAATATAAGTACTAATGTAATAATTTTTTCAAATCTGCTGATCAATTTATACTATAACCACAATAACAACATTTAGTACAAAAATTCATTATTTGGCTGCAAATAGTTTTAACTCCATCACACAAAACATCAGAATATGGCAATATTTCCTTACTTTGGTGTGGCAGACATCTTGGTTGTCATGGTCACATGACCTTATATGATCGAGTGTCATATGCAATTCAGTGTCGAGACCTATACCCAACAGCATACCAAGTTTCAGCAAGATATTCCTCTAAACAAAAACGTTATCCCCCTATATCCAAACTATATATATTATTACTGTGTAATATATAGACAGTAAACATATAGTGTGTTTTTATATCTGTGTTATACAACGAGTTGAAATATGGTTTATTTTTTCGAGGCTTCGCCGAGAAAAAATAAACCATATTTCAACGAGTTGTATAACACAGATATAAAAACACACTATATGTTTATTGTTTGTATCTGATAACAAACAGACACCCGTCTCGTGCGTCTACCCGACTTATATATGCTTCCCACGGGCCTCCAAAGAAAACCAGTCTACAAGACAAAAGAAATAGGACAAGACGCATAGAGTTGTGTCCCTTACATTACAAAATCGATGACGGCGATTGTTAAGTGCGATTACACTTCTTGCATCATGTAACTGTGCTTGAACAAAATAAATTTCAACTATTTTATTAACAGTAACAAAACGGTGTTTCAGTAGAGTTATTCTTTTTTTGACATAGTTCCAGTTTTCTTCCGTGTTTTATGCTGTAGTCCCAATATAACAAATAATTTTGCGTTTGTTTACAATTTTTACGAAGTGTTTTTTTTTCAGGTAGAGCAGACAAACTTTTAATTAGCGCAGTTCCGCGAGTACTTTTGATCGAGGCCGTGACTATAAATAGTTCGCAGTCACCGCATACTAATTACTATTAACATTCAAGTAATTTCTACAATGTTTTGAAGCAAAATTTTAGGTTGCCTTTATTGAAGCAAAATAAATAAGAAATGACACCATCAGAGGATTTTGACAAAGTGCAATAAGCGTACAATTAAAACCTGCCCTGTGATATAACGATGTTTCATGAATGAATGAATGAAAATGGAATTGAAAGAGGTCAGAGGTCGTTCGCATAAATTATAATTATATACAACACCCGTTGTATATACTTCAAGTATATACAACAGTTGTTATACTCTATGGTTATCAGATAAAGTGCTATTCCACTGGGTGTATGGCAATGGCATGTAATAATAATATGCAGTATTTGTATAGCGCAGGAATCACTTGTGTTTCTAATGCTCTTAAAAGTTCCTATGTAAATAAATTAGTCACAAAGTTGATTTTTGAATAAGAAAGTTCTCAATTCTTTTGAATTGACTACTGTTGTGCTGTATGGCAGCGAAAGAGTTAACTGGTAGAGTGCTGGAAGCCCATTTTTGGGCTTTATCCTTAAGTGCAGGTACCACAGCTTAAAGGCTTGATATTCTGTGGATGTGCTTCAATTAATTCTTGATGTGATATTATTTAGTCTGAATGGAATTGCCCCACTACAATTTATGGGAGAACGCTTGTAGGCACTCTCCCATAAATTGTAGCAAGGCAATAACATGTGAACAAAATTTTAACACCCAAAAAAACTTAGCACTCTACCAGTTAAGAGGTATCAGCTAAGTGGGCTCCACTTTAATAGTAATAACACTATTTTCTCAGGTATGACTTCATTATCAGACCTCCATCAGTAATAAGTAGCCTTGCAAGGCTGACTGTCACTGATAATAGTCCAGAAATGAAGTGTAACTCCCTCAAAAATCAAGTCATTGTTAAAAACAAAACATGAGCTCAGTAGATCAGGCACATAGCCAGGATATCAAAGTTACAGGGGCAAGAGTAATATCTAGGAGTCTAGTACAACGATCTTAACCTAGTGGCTACCCCCTACATGGGGGTGGGGGGGGGGGGGGAGCCACTACGTTCAGATCACTGAATTAGTAGGGGGGGCATACAGAATAGGATGTGCATCCCATTCCATCATCATCACAAGATGGAGGTGAGCACACCAGGGAGATTCCACCTCCTGCTGAAGGGGGTCTCCCCGAGGAAACATTTTGAAATTCGAGACAAAAAAATGCAATTTCCTTGACTTTGAGTCTGTTTGTGTCCTTAATTTATAAGTTGTGAAGGGCATAATAATTAGTCCACATCACCTTTGCACTTTTTGTCTTCATGCTCACTTGCTGTATGATTTCATTTTTTTTTCCAATGCATGATCACTTCTTTTTTGAAAATTGTGATATTGTCCAGTTATTTCATTTTACATCTGCAGTTTTTGCAGCTGATAAATGATAAGAGGATATACAAGAAGATCATGTGTTGTCATGATCTCACTTGTTGAATAACAGGGTGCTAATAATATCGTGTTAGTATTACTTGTATCTATACAACAATATTTTTCTTTTTATCATCATTGTACCTTTACCTATAGGACTTCAAGATATCATGTGTTTTCTGTAAAGGGTTAAATCTGTCCATGGAACATAGGCCACATGATGCAATGCAAGCTATAAAATGTGGATATTGTACCATGCACTCTAAGCTGTAGCATTCCCAGGCGTCTGTTATAGCCCCCTATTATAATATCAAAATTGATATGTCCTTAGTTAGTTAATAATTATACACAATTAATATTTTTCAAAAAGTATTTTTTTATTTGGAATAAGCAGACTCTGGCTTGTATGATCATTTATTTGCACTGAGTGACCTTTGAATATACCTATCAACATGTTTACAGATACTGTCACACAGAATTTATTTTTAGTTCACTGTGCATGTAGCTCACTGATTGTTTTAGTAGGTCATTCTTGTTTACTTGGAATTAGACAGAACCATCTGGTAGCTTAATAAAGTGACTTTATTCAGCCAATAGCAATGAATGAAAAAAGAACATTGGAGAAATTTCTTATTTTGGAACCTTCTTATCTGTAGACTTTATAAATGTACTCTGTCAACAGAATTGAAACATTCTTTTCATTTAGACAGCATTGAGAAGTTAAATTATTTGTTTCAACATTCATTGTACACTGGACATTATTATTAGAGGACAGTGCATTATTATAGAAGCAGCTGAGAATTTATTATATATTCTTTGGAATATTTTTTGAGATCTGTGCATCTTTGTGGATTGGAAAAGAATTTTGAAGAAAATTTCTTCTTTTTGTGAACAAGAATTTACTTTTGAGAAAAGCCAGGATCATTCTGGATTATTTTAAAACTACCTGTTGCACCAATACTTATTGGATATTAATTCCATTTGAATTTTGCTGAGTGCTTTATTGGAATTTATTGGAGACTGCTGAAGTTGTGAGTGGACATTTCATTACAATTTATTGTACACTGTTTCTACAGACACATTCTTGAACATTATAATACCAGCTGGAAAGTTTCTTGATCACAGGATTACTGGATTCTATTGAACTTTATTTTCAACTGATTGTTAAGTATATCTGTTTTTGTTCTGTAAACCAAATAGTGTAAAAGATTTTGCATCATTTTCGTCTCAAATTATTTTTGTTATTAAATTTTAGAATAGTTAAGTTCAAGTTATTGTTGTTGATTGACAGATTTCTTTCTGTTATCGTTATTGTTATTTTTGCACTGTAACAGAAATTGGGGGTTTGTTGCCGAGATTGAATAAAAAATAACGAGAAAGCTTTATTTGCATATTGCAGTTGTCAGTTTGGATCAATATTCAAACATTTAAATTTACTTAAAAAAATTCAGTGTTACTACTTGCATAATCTGAGAACCAGCAAACTGGTCATCGTGGTATTTATTGTGACAGAATTTATTTCTGAATTTGAAAGCTCTCATAGTTTGGCCTGTTTAGACCCTCTTACAAAGAAAGATTTATTCCAACTTGCTCAGTATCTTAAATTACCTGCCACTCCCAGTCTGAACAAACATGAACTTGAACAGCACATTGTTAATCATTATATTGAAGAAAATCTTTTGCCTCAGTCTGAAACTCCCCCTCTGAACCACAACCTACTGATGCCCTTGAGCTCAAAAAGTTAGAATTGGAATTAAAGAGATTAGAAATGCAACAAGAAATGAAAAGACAGGAAAAAGAAATGAAATTAAAAGAATTAGAAGCTTGACAAAAAGAATTAGAAGCTCGACAGAAAGAAAAAGAATTAGAAGCACAAAAACAAACAGAAGAAAGAGAATTAAAATTAAGAGAACAAGAAATTCCCGCTCAAAAGGAAATAAAAATAAAAGGATCGGAATCTCAGGGTCAAGGCTCAAATATAATTTTTCCAAGTAGATTTGATGCAACCAAACATATTAGGCTCTTTCATCCCTTATAAGAAAAAGAAATTGATAAATATTTTCCAGATTGTGAAAAAGTGGTAGCAAGTTTAGAATGGCCAAGGGGTGCCCGGACTTTGTTATCGCAGACTGTTTTAAAAGGGAAGGCCCACTCTATCTTCTGAGCAAAGCAGTAATTATGACACTGTTTTGAAATATTGAGTGAACATTTCATTACAATTTATTGGATACTGTTTCTGCAGACACCTTCTTGGACATTCTAATACCAGCTGGAAAATTTCTTCATCACTGATTTACTGGATTCTATTGAACTTTATTTTGGATTAATTGATAAGTATTTTCCATTTTTATTCTGTAAACCAAATAGTGTAAAAGATTTTGCAACATTTTTGTCTCAAATTATTTTTGTTATTAAATTTTAGAATAATTATGTTTAAGTTATTGTGTTGATTCTCAGAGTTTTCTCTGTTACCATTATTATTATTTTCACACCATAACACTTCAAACCAAGCAAACTTCACTTTCTAAGAATTGGTACACAAACAGCATAATTCGACAAGTCTCAAAGGCCAGTAATTCTACTCACTGTCTTTTCAATCATACATTCCACGGAGAATCACCCGATTGACATACGATTGCTCCATTGAATTTCCTGTATTATACCTGACTCAAATAAATTTATTATGCTGCGAAAAGCTTAATCGAAAAATGGGTAACATTTTTCGAATCCCTACTTACTGTACACCATTTGAATGAAAAGTGTGCAGATGTTCATTGATGTTTTTCTAGAAAATTGTTTCCAGATGCCAGGCCTCAATAATAGTGCGCTTCACTTCAGATGATTTTAATTAACAATAGCATTGACTCCCAGCTTATATTATTGGTTTGTTTTGCATCATACTCATTACTGGATACCACTATAGGCCATATAGTATCTCTTGCATTCTTATTCCTATGTATGTATACAGCCATTTCTTAGCACTAACACATGTGCCTATCCAAATTTCTTATCTTTCATGGAAATATTCTCTGACCCATGCTATGGATGTCACCGGGACTGTTCGTATTCCATTTGGGGCATATGGCCTAAGGCTCTGTCTTCAGTGAAGGCCTTTATCAAATCAAACCACAAGAAGACGGGGTGTGTGGGGGGAGGGGGGGCATCTGTTGATCCAGTATTGCCCCAAGCACCGGTTCTTTCACCTATACATGTTTCTAACTCGTCTTCTTTCATTTCAGTTATGGAACCCTCGACAGTCATCCATCTATTGATGCCTTGGGTGGCAAGAGGCATAAGGTGTGTAACCAGCCAGATCAAAAATTCATGGCACAAAGTTTCAGACTTTCTATAACTAAAGATTCAACAGACACTGATTATTCTTCTGTTCGCCAGTCAAAGTCCCAAGGGACTATAAATGAGATTAACTTTGATTGGTGCAGATCTCAAAGAGAGATTGTACTTTTGGAGGTGTGGTATATCTGTGTAGTGTTCATATCCAGTTAAAGGGAGCTAACTCTATTTTCTAGAGAAAGAGAACACTGAAATTGGATTTGGTTTGTCACGTTTTACAAATAAATCATGCAGTTTCAGCCTGTGTTTATATTTTCAAGAAGTGCACTCAACAATCAGCCTGCACCTCATCCAGATACAATAGGATGATAATCTGAGAGTTAAAAAAGGCTTCTATATCTGTTCCAAACTATACAAGCATATGGAAGAACACAGATCATACTCCAAGTCTCACGGGACTATAAATCTGATCTCTACTGACAAAAACCAGTACTCCTTTGCTTCAATCAGATAACGATGAATGTGCTATGTCCTAGTATGATGAGAGTATTCAGTCTGATATCCCCAGTGTGTACGGTCACCACAGTGGTACTGTGCAGTGGGGGATATCTCTAGAGATTCATCTTGGACTAGCTCACTTGACTCATCTCAAAGCATCCACTACTCTTTCGATAGTTCTTTTCATGAGTTATCTTGTTCCTCATGTTTGCCACAATCTCAGGCAAACCAGTTTGATTATCACTGTCAGTACGACAGCTCCTTCTTTGCATGGGGCAGATCAACTCACAAACATCATATATGACACTGGATCACGCATGCATGCTTCCACTGATTCTTATTATTCTTATGCTGATGTATACACTGAAGATTCTTACTACTCGAAACCTTTCTCTTATGGAAGACAATTCACACAGACTACTATCATTCAGACAAGTTATTATCCTCATCATCCCAGATCAATCTCATTTCAATCACCTGTAGCAAAGTTCTTTCCTGAACCCTTTCTTAAGCTAGTGCATTGAAAGACACTTTTGTTAAGTCGAGACATCCTAGTTCAGAGGGTCAATCACACTCGACCTTCGCACAAGAGCAGCAGAGCAGATGATTACCATGATTTTCCTTCAAGCTCTGTACGTCATCCTCACTTGTCTGATACCGGCTTCATTATGACCAGCATTGACATTTCAGATTGTGATGATGCCAAGGATGAGGACCGTAATTCTCACCAGCTTTATGATTATTCTGAAGCTTTTGAGTTTATCTATGATTTCATTCCCGGGGTTAAGTCAGACCATAAACCAGCCTCATCTAGGTGCTTATCTACAGTGGAGAAAAGATCAGCTGTGCCTTTCGCTCATTTCTCCACTCTTTCTAGACCTCTTCAGACCGCATCTATTGATGACGCCTTTTTTTACCTTGAATAATGGTTTGCAATCCAGGGCAATTAAGTCCCCCTTTTTTGGTAGAAAGGACACTAGTCTACTTAATAAAAAGTACAAGAGATATGACTGTTTGGAAGAGCACATTTGTCTGATGATTTACCACTTGATCCAGATTCAAATGTCCTTAAACTTTCAATTCCTATGATGGATTTCATTCCAGCTTTTCCTTTGGATACAGTTATTTCTCTTTCCAGAGAGATGCTTCAGACACTATCTCTTACAGACTATTTAGTTGCAGCCTTAGCTTCTTAGGTTTCTAAATGCAATGACCTTGACACAGCTTCATCATTCAGATGCCGTTCACGTGCTGAGCTTAATGCGGTCAAGCACAAGCTGTAACTTTTAAAATTCTTGAACTTTTTAGAAGAGATGTGGCTTTACACACACACACTTCTCTTCTGGATGCTCAGCACAATCACTTATGCTCAGCCACTCTTTCTGGCCAGTCACTTTTTGATGGCCAAATTCTGTTTGCCCAGGAAGATGTGCTTCAGTTTCGCACACTCAGTTGTTGATGTTTCAACTAGATTCAGACACCCGCAGTTCAGCACATAGGTGTCAAGGCTCTCAACGTGGCAGCTTTGGGAGAGCTCCTACTCTGAATAGGTCTCAAGCACCTCCTTGCTATGATCATAAATCTCAAAGATGAAGATGTAAAGCTGAATGTGGAGGTAGATTTTTCACCAACCAACAGGCCACAGAGTGAAGTTTATCACCTTGAATCACTTCCAGTTGGCAGACTGATTGCTTAGTTTCTTCACTCTTGGCTGTCGATAACATCAGATCTGTGGATCATCCAGTTAGTCCAATTTAGACTTTTATCCCCCCCCCCCCAAAAACGAAGTTTGTGGGGGATATAGAAATGGGGTTCATCCATCCATCTGTCCATCCATCCATCCATCCATCCATCCATCCATCCATCCATCTGTCCATCCATCTGTCCATAACAACTTTGTCCCTTCATATCTCACTCAGTGGATGTTGGATTTAAGTGATCTTTGGTATGCTGATAGACCACCTTGGGTTAAAGGATATTCAAAAGTAACAGGTTTTTCCCATTTTTTTTCTAGAGTTATGGGCCTTTTTCCACTTTTTTCAACTTGGAAACCCTTCAACTTAGAGACCCTTAGTGGGGGATATTGGTGGCATTGTACCATGTTTATTTTACAGTGGATCCCTCACTTACAATCCGGTTTCAACTACTATACCTTCAGATCTAGCTCGAGCATCATTAATATATTCAGAGATAGCGATGCTCCAAGACAAAGAAGTGACCAGGGTCGTTCACAACATACAGTCACCAGGGTTTTACAGTTGACTCTTTCTTGTTCTTGTGCCTTAGAAAAACAGCCAGCTCAGACCTATCATTGATGTGAGCTACCTGAATCTTTCCATCAATGCACCCAAATTCAGCATGGAAACATTCAGGTCAGTATGGCACGTGATTGAGGTGAATCATTTTGCTGTGAGGATAGATCTCAAGGATGCATACCTCCATGTTCCCATTCATTCTCATTCACAGAAGTATCTCCGATTCCCAGTTTGAGGCATAGTCTATCAATTCAAAGCTATATATTTTGACCTAAATCTAGCTCCATGGGCATTCCCCAGCTAATGGATCAAGTGATATCCTATCATCGAGCACATTCATTAGTTTCTTCTTTGGTGTATCTAGACAACATTTCTCCAGAGACATGCAAATCCAGCACTTCTGGAAAATAATGTCAGTCCACTTCTGCAACTGCTACAGCTGCTGGAGTTTCAACGCAACTGGGAAATTTTAGACTTAGTTCCCTCCCAAGAATTCAGTTCCTTGGGCATGGAATTTCTCACACACCCAGAGTCCCCAAAAGCCAAAATTCTCAGTGCTTCTCAGTCTCCTTTTCCAAGTCAACTCAAGTCACGGCCAGGGAATTTCTTTGCTTCATGTGTGTATCCATGTCAGATATCATTCCTCTGGGCAGGTTACGTCTACATCCTTTACATTTTTATCTTTTATCTGCTACAAATGCAGACTTGCTGGACATGCTGATCCAATTTTTTGGGCCCATTTGCTGTCACAAGATGATGTGGCAGAACGTCGCCTGGGTAACACAAGGGATTCCAATGGACTCGCCAAATCCAGATCACATTCTCACTGCAGACGCATGCAATCAGTGTTGGGGAACAACTTTAAATCCTCTGAACCAACAAATACAAAACATCTGGTCAGAGGATCAGGCAGCTCTGCACATAGACTGGAAGGAGTTGTTAGTTGTCCTTCTTGAATTGAGGCTCTGGTTACCGCTACTGTAAATCATACAATTCTCATTCTTTTTGGACAAAAATCAGTAGTGGCTTACATAAGGAATCAGTGGGTATTCCCTCGATTCCTCTGTATCATCTGACATGTGATCTTCTTGTGCATCAGAATGGACAGACTCTCAACAGAGAGATTTTCAGGTACATTTGTCTCAAGTGGGGCACTCCACACATGGACCTGTTCACAACATGGTGAAGCAATCACCTAGAGACGTTTTGTCTCTCCTTGTCCCAGATCCTCTAGCTTTCATAGTCGACACTCTTCTCTTGACTGGAATGGGATAGATGGCTAAGCCTTTCCACTGACACCAATTATTATGCCCCAACCGCATTGGTCACCTTTAATAATAATAATAACACTTTGGCCAGCCGCTGATTTGTCGCGGTTCTCGGACGAGAAGGCCATGGTTACCCCTGTACTCCCAATATTCAGTGGGTATATAGTTGAGGTCTCTGTCCATCTGTCTGTCCATATGTCCATCCATGCAATCATTTTGTATTACAATGCTGGTATCGGTTGTCAGATTTTGATATCCTTTGGTATGTTGATAGACCAGCGTGGGGTAAATGACATCCATAAATCATGGGTTTTGTTTACACATTCGTACCAGAGTTATGGCCCTTGGATGACTTTGAAAAATAGGAAAATAAACATTTTGTTTTAAAACCCTGGCACCGGTTGTCGGATTTTGATGTCCTTCAGTGTGCTGATCGACCAGCATGGGAGATAAGATTTCCACATATTGTGGGTTTCGCCCTTCTGGGGGGGGGGGGGGGGGGGGTGTTGGTTATGCAATGCTTTGCATTGCACTGTTTTCTTGTTTGGTGTGTTCTCAGTTCTCAAAAGAGTCAGAGCTCACCCTGCCACATCATTCTGATTGCTCCACTGTCACACCAGAAAATTTGGATAAATCAGATTGTTTAGACATTTCCATATGTCTACCTCTCCGCAGAGATTACCTTCATCAAGGCTATCCTCGAAGATTTCCTCTTAATGTGAGACAACTGCACCTTTATGCCTGCCTTTTATCAGGTCTTGTCTCAGACAAAAAGGTTTTTTCAACAAGGGCAGTATTTATTTATTATTAAGGTTTAACAACATTTTTAACAGCCAAGGTCATATTGTGTACCTCCTGAAGATCAGCCTGGGAATAGACCAGTTTTGTGCCCTGTTAGAGCTATCTGGACGTATGTTGAAAAGGGGAGGTACAAAGAGATTCTTTCTCTCCCTTGTTCCTGGCAGAAAGTATATCGCTCCACACTCCATTTCTTGCTGGATTCTGTTTCCTGTATGCATAGCCTATGAATGTCTTACTCCAGAGGGTAAGATTTCAAAAAACACTACTGCTCATGAAGTTAGGGCCCTGGCTACTATGGGCATACACTAACTTGGTTTCTAATACGGACCTCATGAATGCAGCTTATTGGAGGAATCACTCACTTTTTCCTTTTATCACAGAGATCAACAAGAACTGTCTGGAGGCCTATTTTCATTAGGTTCTGTAGTGGCTGCACAATCTGTTATTGCTCCCCAGCATTATTAGAAACCTTTGCTCTATATTTGATTTTTTCTCTAGAGTTATTCTATCCTGTTTTATCTTCAGCTCATAGTTTTGTTTTGTTTGATTTATTAGACAAGAGTTTAGTTGTGACCACTCAAGGTGTGTTTTTAGCTCACCTTCTACTACAATGAAGTGGTGAGCTATTATGAGGGTATGGCAGTGTCAGTATCCATGTTGGCAGAGTGTACGGGATGCACCACCATGGTGATTAACACTTATATTGTGGATTTTTTTAATTCAATTTTAATCAAATTTTGGGGTAAAACTTAGTTTTTTGAAGCTGTAAGAATTGCATTTAGGTCATATTGTATGCATGTTATGTTGCTTTTACAAACCTCTTTGGTATTTATTTTTTTTCTTGTGACCTTCAGAAGCAACTAAAACGTCATTGCTATAAAATTTAAGAATATTTTCCCATTTTGTTTTCACAAGTTTTAATGATTTTTGGACTTTTCACAGTCCAGCATTGTACGAGTTTGTGTTAAGGTAATTGTTACAAAGTCAAGTCCTCCCCAAGGCTTTAGTATTTAAGTGGTTGAGGGCTAGATTATTTTTGGTAGTCTGAATTTGTTATTCAAAATTTTTTTTATTACGAACTTTTTGAGATTTCTTATTGGTACTCTCCAATAATTTGTAATAAACAAATTTATATAAACAAAAATATTATTTGCGTTTAACTGTATATGAAACGTGAGCAAGAAAAATTTTGGCTTTTGCACTGGTATTCTCATTTTTTTGAAAGCCCTGATAGTGGCTTCTAGCATTCAATCAGTTAATAGATGAGTGTTAGGGATGCACCACCACCACAGTCATTAACCCTCATATCGTGGGTGTTTTTTTTCAATTTTAATCAAATTTTTCAGTAAAACTTAGTATTTTAGAAGTTGTAAGAGTTTGCATTTTGGTCAGATTATATGCATGTTATGTTGCTTTAACAATGTTATGTGGTGTTTATTTGTCTTCTTATGACTTTCAGAAGCAACTAACACCTCATTACAACAAAATTTATTTTCTTTTCACAGATTTTAATGTGTTTTTTTACTATGAAAATTCACAGTTCACTGTTGTAAGAGTTTGTGTTAAAGTAGTTGTCCCAAAGTCATGTACCCATCAAGGCTTTAGGATTTAATTGGTGAGAGTTTAAGGTGATTAACTCTCATATTGTGGGATTTTTATTCAATTGTAATCCTATATTCTGGTCAAACTTTTTTGAAGTTGTAAGAATTTGCATTTAGATCATATTCCATGCATGTTATGTTGCTTTAACACACCTATTTGGTGTTTATCTGTCATCTTATGACCTTCAACAACAACCTCATTGCTACAAAATTTAAGAATATTTTTATTATTTATTTTTTCACAAATTTTACTGTTTTTTATAACTTTCACAAATTTCACAATCCAGTGTTTTGACCCTTAAGGGCCTGGAGATTATTATACATTTTTTGCTAGACTCTGACATTCTACATCCTGTAGCTTGCAGTTGTTTTTAAGCATGTCTTGGCTGCCTATATAGGCAGCCAAGATTTGCCTAAAAGCAACTGCCAAGGTACTTACAATTTGAGTTGTGAGATAACCCAGAGACAGCATGTTGGAGCACCTGTTTTGTTGCATTAAATGTGATCAAAGTCGGAATTAAGTCCTCAAGAGTTAAGAGTTTGGGTTAAGGTTAGCTGTTATTTATATCTTGTAGTCAAACTTTTCATTTTGATTTAAGGTCAGCATGTATATATTGTGCTTTTACCTGATTTCACAGAATAAGAGTTTTTCTTTAGATCAAGTACTCTGTAGATTTTGGCATTACCCATTTCGCATTGCTCGGCCTGTATCAAGCACGAATGTATGTGAGCGGACGTAATTAGACATCACTCTTGTTTGTGTGTGTTGCATTTAACATCGGAGGGATGGGGGATGGTGGTGGCACTTTAATTGCAGTTATGTTGTGAGGGGAAAGTAACCTTTGTTTATGCTTGCTCACTATTTGTATTGTATACTAAGATTCTATTTGATTTAATTTGTGCGTATCAGAGTATGAAATCAAATGCTAATTTCGATCCTTAGAGACCATGGCATAGATTATCGATTAATGTAGTTACATTCGAGTCAGTTTTCCTCCAAGATGTTCTGAGTAACAGGATTGAAGCCTGTTAGCTTTATCGCAAGGAGAGTAAACTTTCTCATTGTCAGTTACAATAACGCATATAAATATGTATTGTATGCTGTGTTATCATGTTTATATGTTTATTGTTTGCATTTACTTGTCTCATTCATCATTCATTTTCTTCATGTCCTCTGAAAATATTGATGTTGTCGATTCATGCACTGGAGATGTGTATTCAAACATGCTATATATCAGTGTTTCTAGAACTCATCTGTTTATATTCATACAGTAATATACATATGTTTCCCTCCTGTTGTTCATTTGGCGCTTGTGTTAGCTTGAGTAAGTTGCTAAGAAATTAAAATTTTGTACTTAATTTTATTTCTTAGTAAACTAACACAAAATATTGCCCAACTGGTAGTGAAATTTTATTAATTTATGTGCCTTCTTCCTGCTTAACATATTATTACACATGCATATGTTCAAAATTTTGGAAATTGAATTGCACATGACTGGCGGGAAATGGACAATAGGTGATTACCTCTTTCTGTACCTTGGACAACAGATTGTATGCACCAAGCACATTTGGCCCCTGGTCAGTCTGGTTTGACAAAATTTTGTCAATTTTTCCTTCCAATGGATATTTTTCTCTTGGATAACACCAGAAAATGCTCATTTACACAGGGACAGGAAATTTGGATAGGCAATTGTGTTAGTTTAATTAGTATACCAAGAAATAAAATTTGGTCTAAAAATTTATATTCCATGGAAACTGAATGTGCGACCTGCCATTGAGCATTGAAAAGCTGAATCTATTTGGGACTATGTGACATTCATCTTGTAGCTACTGGTTTATAAACAAACAAAAAATAGTTAAGATTTGGGGCATGGCTTACCTCTGTTAGTAGCGATCACAATATAAGAAACTATATAATGAACTGTAGTGATGATATGAAATTCATTAACTGGGAAATCCATATAAAGTATTGATTGATATGTAATGACTGTAATTAATTTTGGGAAACTCACCACAATTTTGAAGTAACAGTGATGAAGTAAAAATAGTTCCAAATTGAAAATATTTGCAAAGATGTTGTGTCACTATTTGTTGTTTGGGTTTTTTATTGTTTTTTTTTATTTTTTAGCATTGAGAAATGGGGGAAGATACAAGTTTGTATGGTTTGGAGCAGTTTTCCATGGACTAGTAGTGGAGAGTTTAAGCTATATATTGCCAGATATTGACAATTTCTGGCATGCACAGTCTTCTATCATGTTTTTGGGTGCAAGACTGCCACTTTATATTATCATTCTATGTAAGTATCCAGGTTTTGTTTGAGCTATGTGACTGTGTTTTTACATGAATATGTGTTAAGGCCACACAAAGTAGTTGTGTTTTTTAGGTCTTTTTTTTTGTAAAAATGCATGCAGATCGGTAGTGTTTTATTTTACTTTTTGTCTTTATCTCCGCATTTTCAAAAATGCGGGGATATAGTAATGTTCTCCATCTGGCAAAAGGCTCCTTGGGGTTTTAATTCAAAATGTTGAAAGTGTGTTCATATGTTCAGGTAGGGTCTCTAGATGTGCCTAAAGGTTTTGGAATTTTGATTTGGCCTCATGTGGCACCCGTTGCGCCACTTTTGTCGTTAGGGAATCAGTTTCCAGCAAAAGGCTCCTAGGGTTTTAATTCAAAATGTTGAAAATGTGTTCATATATTTAGGTAGCATCTCTAGATGTGCATAAAAGGTTTAAGATTTTTGATTTGAACCATGTGGCACCCATAGAGCCACTTTGGTCATTAGAGAATCGGTTTCCAGTGAAAAGCTCCTAGGGGTTTAATTCGGAATGTTGAAAGTGTGTTTATATGTTCAGGTAGAGTCTCTAGATGTACATAAAGGTTTTGGATTTTTGATTCGGCCCTCATGTAGCACCCATAGTGCCACTTTTGTCATTAGAGAATTGGTTTCTGACCAGAGGCTCCTAGGGATTTTAATTCAAAATGTTGAAAGTGTGTTCATCTGTTCCGGTAGGGTGTCTAGATGTGCATAAAGGTTTCAAAATTTTTTAATCGGGCCCCATGTGGCACCCATAGAACCACTTTTGTCATTAGATAATCACTATACTCAAACGGCTCCTAGGGGTTTTAATTCAAAACGTTGGAAGTGTGTTCACATGTTCAGGTAGGGTTTCTAGATGTGCATAAAAGTTTCAGATATTGGATTTGGCACCATGAGGCACCTGTAGCGACACATTTGTCATTAGAAAATCAGTTTTCTGTGAAAGACTCCTAGGGGGTTTAATTCAAAACATTGAAAGTGTGTTCATATGTTCAGGTAGGGTCTCCAGATATGCATAAAGGTTTCAGATTTTATATAAAGTTTGCATTGATAATAAAAAGAGTGCATTCAGCAACCAACATGACTATGTGGAAGGGCCTGAGAAACAGATTTTTAACTTTTTAGCTCACTTGACTGAAAGTCAGGGTAGGCTAGTGTAATCACCCAGCATCTGTTGTTAACTTTGCATTTCAATCTTCTCTGGAACCACTGGACCAAACCAGGAATAAATTATCTTTGTGGGACAACTTTTCAAGTTTGCTCAATAGAAGTTTCTAATAGAGTGCCCCAAAACACAAAATTCTTCAAAAATCTTCTCATTAACCTCCAGTCGCAATGCTTCGATATGTGGTATGCAGACGCCTTATATGTTCAAGATTCAAGTTTGTTCAAAAAAAGTTTAGTGGGCAATATTTTTTGTACTCCCCAAAATTTTTATACCCCCCGCAATGACTTGTGGGTGGCGTATACTGGAATCACCTTGTCCATCCATCTGTCTGTCAGTCCACGCTATAATACGTGAGTTACAAGTTGTTTTTTATGTCCGGACAGGCATTATGAGCTTACCAAAATATTATGAGCTTCTTGATATATTATGAGCTCAATTACTAAGATATGAGACTTATGAGGCAAATAGCGATTTTTGGGGGTTTATATTAAGGGTTAGGGTCAGTTCAGGGCTGGGCTTAGCGTTAGTTACGATCAAGCATTACGTTGGGGGATGTAACCAAAAAGGAGGTTTTAACCGTTGTCTGAACCAATTAAAATGATCAATTTTTCCATAAAAAATTAAGCCCACAACTCCCATTTTTAAGAAAGTCCATTCATCTGTCCATCTGTCCATCCAGTATGTCCAACCATCCATCCATAGACATACTTTTGTTCTGAGATTTTCTTAGATGTTTATGGACCAATGTGCTCGAAAATTGGTATGAATGTTCACCACTATGGAATCTGTGCATCTGCGATTATGGTTTTGGACAGATTATTTTTGCCAGAATTATGCCCCTTTTCGTCTTGATAAAGCATGCCTAGAATTTTGTCCCATGATTTTCTCAGATGTTTATGGGTCAATTCCTTTGAAACTTGATATGGATGTTTACTACCATGGGAACCTATGCACCTGCGATTATAGTTTCGATCAGACCTTTTTTCCCAGAGTTATTTCCCTTTTCATCTTAGAATGTCTAAATTTTGTCCGGATATTTTCTCATATGTTAGTGGGTCGATTCCATTGAAACGTGGTATGGATGTTCCCTACCATGGGATCCTGTGCACCTGCGATTATAGTTTTGATCAGACTTCTTTTGCTAGAGTTATGCCCCTTTTCATCTTAGAATGCCGGAATTTTGTCTGGAGATTTTCTTTGATGTTTATGGGTCAATTTCTTTGAAACTTGGTTTGGATGTTCACTACCATGGGAACATGTGCACCTGCGATAGTTTCGATCAGACTTTTTTTTTTACCAGAGTTGTGCCCTTTTTGGTCTTCGAATAATCATGGCAGTGGGGGCAGCGGGGGGTATGGAGAGTCCCATCTGGGACAGTCACACCTCTAGTTATTTCATGAACCGGTGGGCCATTTTGGACCATATTTGGTATGCAGTATTATTAGGGGACTTGTACTTGATTTATGCCCAAAATAAATTTTCCCCACCCCCAGGAGTTAAAAATAGAAAATATAAAAATACCCATATTTCGCAAATTGGATGGATCAAAGAATTGTTATTTGGTATACAGCATCCTGAAGGGAAGTAGAACTGAGTGGCCCCCCAAAAATTGAAGCAGGTGCATCTCGGGGTGCTACAGAAGGGGTAAGGAAAAAAGCCAAGTCAGCACTTTTTAAAAATGAGAACAAAAATTTCTTAAAAACTCCCAATCAGAATTCCTTAATACATGGTATACAACATCCTTAGGGAGATCCAATTCATGTTTATGCAAATAAACTTCCTGAGTTCTTTTTTGAGCTCCCTATGGGAGCTGGAATTTTTATTAGTTCAATTTGAGGAGAATTCTTTAAAAATTGTCTTCTTCAGATCCATTAGTGAGAATTTTTGGATATTTGATATACAGCATTCTTATGGGGGGCAAATTCACGTTTGTTCAAATTAATCCCCTGGGTTCATATTTGGGCTTCTTATGGGAATCCAAATTTTAACTTAGTAAAATATGAGGAATATTCTTTAAAAATCTTCTTCTTCAGATCCACCAGTCAGAATATTCTCAGTTTTGGTACACAGCATTGTTATGAGGGCCAGATTTAAGTGCAAATCAGGTCTTTGTGTTCCCTATGGGAACCCTACAACATCCTTTGGGGAGGAGGAGGCAGCTCAGATTTAAGTTTGTTCAAATATGGTCCATGGGTTCATATTTGGCTGCCCCATGTGAGTCTGAAGTTCAAAGTGCAATATGAGGAATGTTATTTGAAAATCTAGTCCATGAATTTATATTTTGTTTCCTTATGGGAACTGAATTTAACTCGGTGCAAAATGAGAAAAATTATTTGAAAATCTCCTTCAGATCCACCAGGTAGAAACTTTTCATATAGCTCTCATAGGTGGGGGCAAATTCAAATTTGTTCAAAGCAAGTCCCTCGGTTCAAATCTTCTCAAGACTACCATTCAGAATCTTTTGACATTTGATACACAGCATCCCAATGGGAGACAGATTCAAGTTTGTTAAAATTAAGACCTTGAGTTTATATTTAAGCTCCTTATGGGAGACTGAATTTTAACTTAAGGCAACATTAGCAAAATTCTTTAAAAAACCCATTTCTTTAGAATAGAGAATATGCATATGCTAGAATGTTGAACCACATAATGTAGTCAGGACACAGATGGAAATATTTTGTATTAGTGGATTCAGACAATGACAAAAATGCAGATGTAACTTATACAAATCTTGCTTGAAATACTCAGGGCTGACAGAATGTAAATTATGCAAATCCCATATAAAATACTTAGACCTGATGATCAGGCCCAAATATTTGATGCAAGTTACTTTCTGTGTGTTTCCCATTATTTGAATGCACAAATATATACACAGAATGACACATGCATGTGAATGGGTTAATTGATATGGCACAAGTGCCAGCACAGAAGGATAAAACGAGAGGCTGCATGCTTCGATTTTTATCCTTTTGCGATGGTACAAGATTAACCCATTCACACCTGTGTGTCGTTCTGTGTTTATTACATGCCTTCACGACTATAAAAGCAATTATTAGAAGGACACTCAGCAATTCATTTGACAACTTGTTACCTGAGTTCCAATGTGCTCTATGTGCCAGTAGGCACATATAGAACACATTGGAAGTAAGGTGACGAACTATTAAAATAGAACACATGTTATCGCCAATCAAATTTGCGAGGGGAACCCGTGTTACTATTTTTTGCTATTGCTAGTGATTCAAATTGTAATTGTGGTGCATGATTTGTAGAAAATTCAAGTGAAATTTTGCTTCTATTTAAAAATAGTCCATCAACAATTTTCGATTGACACATATGTATGGAATGGATTTTCATTTTCTGCATGGTTTAGTGTTGCTGAAGGTGGGAATTTCATAGAACAGGTGTGTAATAAAAAAGATTTCTACACTTTTGTCAGATGGGTTTAGTTTAGCTGTAGTGAAAATCATAAATGGAAAAAAGTTTATAATCGCTTCTGTACAGGGTAACCAGTTAATCATTTCATAACAAGTTTTTACTAAAAACAGTCTGACTGAAAGCCTCTTCGTGTCTCATATTATGTTTTATGGACCTCTGGAAAACAACTGATGAATAGGCTTAAAAAAGTAAAAAATCTGTTTCTCAGGCCCTCCTGCATGGTCCTTTTGGCTGCCGAATGCTCTCTTCTTATAACCAATGCAAATTTGAAAAAAATAAAATAAAATGGTTTATGTCTTATATTTTACCCAAGTTAATAAGATTGATAAATTTGTGCCATGAGTGCAACAAGGCGGTGAGCGATGCTTTAGCATTGCAGAATCTTCTTGCACTCAAGGGATGAAATACACCATCACCCATGCTATTCTGTAGATTATGAGGCCTACAACATAAAACAAACCAAGAAAATGAACTTTTGATGACAAAGAAATAATTACAAAAATAAAATAAAAAACTGTCCGCCCACATGCAATTTTACAAAAAATGTCCTTAGAAACAGAAAATCTACTTTGTGAGGCCATAGTTTGAGTATATTTACATAAGAGATTTTTTTCATTTGCAGATCCATGCTTTACATACACCTCAACAGTTGCAGTATCACATTTACATCTACCTTGGTGGGCGGAGCCATTTGCTGGTGAGATATAATTACATTTTTATAGCTCAAGAGGAGCTTTAGTGATTACTTTCCATCTATCGTCTGTCCCTCTGGCATGAACTTTACATTTTCAACTTTTCCTCAAAAACTACCAGACCGAATTTAACCAGATTTGATATGCATGTTCCTCATCATATGTTAATTCAAGTTTATTCAAATAAAGTTGCCACTTGCTATGCCCATGGGATTCCCACATGGGGCATAACTCTGTTCGTACCCCCATACTTGTTTTTTAAAGCTTCTCCAATCCCACAAGTAAGAATCTTTTGATACTTGGTGTGCAGCATCCTTAGAAAAGTCATATTCAAGTTTGTTTAAATCAAGAACCTGGGTTCATATTTGGACTCCCAATGGGAGCCCAAAGTTTAACTTAGCGCAATATGAGAAACATTCTTTAAAAATCTACTTCTTCAGTTTCATCAGCCAGTGTCTTTTGATATCTGGTATACAGCATCCTTATGGCAGTCAGATTCAAGTTTGTTCAAATGAAGTTCATGCCTAAATTCTTTAAAAGTCTTATCATGTTTTAACCTGGAATCTCTTGGTTGGCATGCAAAATCTACTCAGCTGTGGTTTTTAGCTCACCTACATGTAAGATGTGGTGAGCTATTGTGATAACCTCGGGCGTCAGCGTCGGCGTTGGCGTCGGCGTCCGGCGTGTCCAATATTGTAAGATTTAATGTTAAGGTTAATTTCTCAAACATCAGTGGGCTCAGGCCTTTGATATTGCATATGTAGGTTGTAGGGGACTATCAGAACAGTATTTAACCCTGAAACTACGACTTTCTTCCAAATTTCAGCTAAAATTTTCTGCCAAAAGTTGTTGTAAGAATTTGCGTTTAGGTGTTGTAAGAATTTGTGTTAAAGTCAGCTTTTGTGCAGATTGTGCTGGTTTAACTTCTCATTACTGTTGATTTTCATATTTCAATAACAACTGTAGGTATTAACCCTACTGTATGCAGAAATTTAACGAAAATTTTCTTTTTTTTCACTCAAAATTTCATGTTTTTCTCGGACTTAGTAAATTTTAAGTTGTAAAACTTTGTAAACTTTGTGTTTAGGTGAGTTGTGTTTCTATGTGTCTTTCCAAGCAATTAATATTCTACACTTGGGTTACTGAACTCCATTGCAGTAATATTTAACCCTCATTACATGCATATTTGAGGAATTTGAGGCTGATTTTCTGCCAAAACTTGTAAGAATTAGCGTTTAGGTGTTGTAAGAATTTGTGTTAAAGTCAGCTTTTGTGCAGATTGTGGTGCTTTAACATCTCATTACTCTTGATTTTCATATTTCAATAACAACTGTAGGTATTAACCCGACTGTATGCAGAAATTTAACGGAAATTTTCTTTTTTTTCAGTCAAAATTTTTATGTTTTTCTCGGACTTAGTAAATTTTAAGTTCTAAAAGTTTGTGTTAAGGTGAGGTGTTAAGGTGAGTTCTCAAAGATCAGTGGGCTCAGGCCTTTGATATTGCATATGTAGGTTGTAGGGGACTATCAGAACAGTATTTTACCCTGATACTATGACCTTTTTCCAAATTTCACCTAAAATTTTCTGCCAAAAGTTGTTGTAAGAATTTGCGTTTAGGTGTTGTAAGAATTTGCGTTAAAGTCAGCCTTTGTGCAGATTGTGCTGCTTTAACTTCTCATTACTGTTGATTTTCATATTTCAATAACAACTGTAGGTATTAACCCTACTGTATGCAGAAATTTAACGGAAATTTTCTTTTTTTTCAGTCAAAATTTTCATGTTTTTCTCGGACTTAGTAAATTTGAAGTTGTAAAACTTTGTAAACTTTGTGTTTAGGTGAGTTGTGTTTCTATGTGTCTTTCCAGGCGATTAATATTCTGCACTTGGGTTACTGAACTCCATTGCAGTAATATTTAACCCTCATTAGATGCATATTTGAGGAATTTGAGGCTGATTTTCTGCCAAAACTTGTTGTAAGAATTAGCGTTTAGGTGTTGTAAGAATTTGCGTTAAAGTCAGCTTTTGTGCAGATTGTGGTGCCTTTACCTCTCATTACTGTTTATTTTCTCATTTCAATAACAACTGTAGGTATTAACCCTACTGTATGCAGAAATTTAACTGATTTCTTTTCTTTTTTTCAGTCACAATGTTCACGTTTTTGTCTGACTTACTCAATTTTAAGTTCTAAAAGTTTGTGTTAAGGTGAGGTGTTAAGGTGAGTTCTGTTTCTATGTGTCTTTCCAGGCAATTGATATTGTATGCATGGGTTACTGAACTACATTGCGGTAACGTTGCGCCCTTATTACATGCATATTTGAGGAATTTGACGGGGATTTTTGGGACTTATATTCACTTTCTTTAAAAAAAAATTTTTTTAACTTTTTTTTTTTTTATTTAATACTTTCTCATACTTGTTACTAGTAACATTAAGGCTTATTTTAGTTGTTGATGTGATGTATTTTTGTTGGGACTTATAGTCACTTTCTTGAACGAATGTTTTTCCGCAACTCCTCTTTAACCAATGAATGTACTTCAATTAAAATTTCAGTGATTTATGAAAGCCTTTCCTAATTCTTATTTATGATTTAATATCTGGCCTCACGATTCATATTCTTAATCATAAACATTTCTAAAAGATGTATCCAATGATTCTATGTTGAATTGATATATAATAAATGCAGAAATATAGACTTTCCAAAGCCATCACATAAACCACATTAATCATTTGATGCCTAGTTAATGATTTCTATTACCCGGTAACTAAATATTAAGCATGTTACATTGGAACGACATTATCAAGCGCGATTGTAGGTGAGCATTGGGATGTAACATCCCTCTTGTTTATCAATTACATCAACAATCTCCTTTGAGGAAGTTTAGTACCTTCATGGGGTGAGCACTTCCACACTGGGCACACATAAAAGAGGCACATAACTACCAACAAGGCACAGATAAAGAACATTTAAGGAAATGACAAGAAAGAGATAACAGGGACCCTCAGCTACATGATGTTATGCCTGCCAACTAATGAGTGTTCCTGGAGAGGATGGATAGGAAGAAGGAGGATAAGAGACCCATTTACTTGCTCCACACCTCACACCCGTAGGCCAAACTCAAACTCAGCCATATCCTTGCAGGAAAAAGAGCTGGAGGTGTAGTTTAAGAATACCTCCACAGAAAATATTTTGGAGCAGCAATGAGCTGGTTCATCCAACTAAGATCAATAACTGGTCTGTGAGTGCTGTTCAGCTAAGGCAACAGAAATATTCTTGAATAAAAGACTAGAGACTTTCATGATCTGATGAAAGGATACAATCTCTTTGTGCTGGTTTGTTGCAACAACAGAACTCTGGTAAGTAAAGGTTTTCTTCTAAAAGAGAGTTTTAAACATTCTGTGATAACTTGAAGAACCCAATGCAGACAGGTAGCCAAGATTCTATAGTGGTGGTATCTGTCCAATTTTTGGAGGGCTCAGCGTAATAATTTTGCAAAATTCAGTGTTCTAAGTGCGAAATAAGAGCGAATCTGATGCCTTTGCTGAGCCAACATAGGAGACCATTTTGGGGCTGTATGTTATATGAACCTGAGTGGGGCCTTTTTGTTGGGGAAGAAAGTCAGCAAAAATGGTGGTGAGGGGGGTGCAGGTGGGGAGGGGAACTCAATAAACATAAGACTCAACTGTTTATTGGATTTGGCTTATTTCCTGTGTTGGGAGGGGGGTGGGGGCAGGGTAAAATTAATCATTTGATCTGGTTTTCAGTAGTTACATGAGTTAACATGTCTGGATTAGTGGTGGGTACGATACATATAGAAATTACATTAAATTTTTAATTTTTACTATGGTGGAAAGATTCGAAATTTGGCAGTTTGTTTTACAATCACAAGTCAAAGACAAATTCACATTTCTTATCAACCTACCTTACAATTGTTTACTGCAGGCTTGCACTACAGTGTAAGACCCTAACTCGGATAAAATACTCTCTATTTTAATCTTTCCCAAGAGATGTGGGAAAGAAAAGTGGTGTAAAAAACACCACGAAAAAATAAGTCAAAACTGGGCCGAGTGCCATTGGCACACACCCAGTATGGGACGCTCTTCCCTTAGTACAAATCCACGACTTCCGTTAACCAATGCGCAGTGCATCATCAATTCATCATTCTTTTTTATATCCGCACACGTGGAGGATGTGTCTCTGCCATTTGCCATACGAAACAGTGATAATTCAACTCATCGATAATGGTTTTCCTGTGACTGGATTATGGATCTGAAGATCGTATAATAACAGGACTGTGTTTTATATATTCTCGTTAATATAATTGAATATCCATTTTGCCAGTGAAAATTATTCAATTAACAGGGGTATACAATTAACAGGGATTTGGTCAGTTTCCTGTGTTCTGGATGTGAACAGAGCATTTATTCTATTATATCTTTTTTAGACAGAGCTCATAGAGCTCTGTCAAACAAGATATAATAGAATAAATGCCTGTATTGGATGTGGTGAGGCCAAAAAGGTTGATAAATAAGGGGAATTTGGTGCGTGTCACAGTAATTTTTTCGACATATTACACAAATTTATATACAATTAACAGGAGTTTACTCTACAACCCATATGCAGTTAACAGATCAAATTTGTACTGAAGGTATGGTAAATGGTTTTGTGTTTGAAAATTATATTCAGTTAACAGGGATATACAATTAAGAGATATCCAATTAAGTGGGCTCCACTGTTTTATTTATTATTCCGTTTTCGCGAATGTTTTTTCGACATCGTGTCAACGCGGTTCAACAATAAATGAAATTTTTCGGTTGATAAATTTGAATTGTTATTGGAGTTAGGTGTCAATTAGGGACTGTCTGGACAGGATTTCTTCACTCTGTTGAGGGCTGAATTTCTGGGGTTTTTTTTGGTCCCTGACGGCCGTCTGGGTTCTGTTGTGTACCCACCGTTTTTTTCTGCCACCTTCTCTCGTAGTTGAGGGTGTTCTTCTACTTTCTGTATCTGTTGAGTTCACCTTTTTCTTCTACTGCTCTCACCTCTGTTATTTCCAGTTCGGTTCCTTTAGGGCAATTCCTTTTGCCCTCGCCTTGGTGCGTTCTCGTGGCCGTTTCTTCTGCACATGCGGGGGGCGGGGAACACTGTCATTTCGGGGCCTCCCGACTCGACCACATCTGGTGAGAATTACTACCCCTCCTTGAATTACTACCCCTCCTTGCAACTCCTCCCGCACATCCCAACTCGACCACGTCTGGTGAGAGTTATTCCCCTTCCGTGGGGGATGTGCAGGTTTTTTTTACTGTGGTGGATACTGCAGGAACTGTTGGATTTCTGGTGAAGAGATGCCTGGTTCCCGGACTATGCGCCCTCTCCAGTCGACATCTGAGGCTGTCACTAGGGTTGTGACGCCTCCTTTGGAGGCCGAGCTAAGTGGCTCTCTCCCCTTTTCCGCCAGTTCCAACAGCTCTCGTCGTATTTGCTGCTACTGCTGTTCCATCTACAACGTCATCGGGCACCGTTTTTAGCCGGCCTTGGCTTATCCCTGCAAGGGTCTGCAGGGATGTCTGTAGTGTGGTTGTTGGGTATCAGCCTCAGCCTTCCCCGACTTCAACTCGACTGAACCCCCTGCAGTGTCCTCTCAGCCATTGAGCACAGCAGTTTTATACCTGCAGTGGTCTGCTGTGGTGTCTGGTAGTGTAGACATGGGGGTATCGGCCTCAGCCTTCCCTGACTTCAACTTGGCGAAGTTGGAAGTGGCTGCCGGCCGGACCCTCTACTGTGGTCTCTGCACCGTCGAGTCCCACAGTATTGTCATTGGCATTTTCCGTCCACTCATTCTGGTCACACGGCCAGTTTTGTGGGACCATCGCCTTCTGTACAGCCTGGACTGTCTGCCCCTCAGAGGGCCGCGGCAACTCTCCTGAGTTCCCGCTATGTTGATCCTCGGGGTGTCGTACCCCTATACACGTCTGCCCTCAGATGTTTTGGCTGCAACCCGTCGCCCCGCTTCGGGTGTATTGGAGGATCGTGACCCTTCGCTGGTTAAGAGGGTCAGGTGTGAAGCCACTTTGCTGGTTCGTCCCCATGTCGAACCGGCTGGTACAGGCAGTGAGCTTAGGGAGGCCCTCTCCTTACTCACTCAGGTTTAGAGAGCCTTCCTGTTGCTTACAGCAAGGCAGCGAGTGGTTTCCAGGTGCCCCCTATGGCACCGCCTCCTGGGATTGGAAACAGGCCACTTTCTGATCCCTCTGGTGTTCCTACACCATGGAAGGTGTTGGCTGGTTTGCCCACGATGGGCTATGTGTCTTCCGACTCCAGGGAGGAGTCCGACATCCTTGATGTCGAGAGCCAGCAGTCTTCTGACTTGGGGGCAGCTCTTAACTTTGTGTTTGGGTTCCTTCCGGATCTCAAACCATCAAACCGGCCGACAGTGTCAGCCAGACCGCGATCATCGGTCGCATGCCTACAGCCTGTGGAGCAACCTGCTTCTGGGTGTCTTTGACCGTGCCAGTCAGTACTGTGGTTGAAGCATTTTCAGCCTTGGACTCTAAACTGAGTTCCAAGGCTATGAAGGATCCGTTCTTCACCAGGGTTGACACCTTTTTGCCTCCGGTGCGTTATTGTTACTACGATTTCGCCAATCCATCAGTCTGCCAGACTTTGACAGTTTTGGAGCAGGACTCCAATTCCCTCGGGCTTTCCAAGCCCAAGTCTGCCGTCATTCCTATGACGACTCTGGAGTCCATGTTGGGCTGATCGGGAGGAATGCTGGGTATGCTTTCTCTCTCCGATCACGTCGTCTCTGCCTTAGCTGCCTGTCTGCCTCCAGATAGGTTTGACGATCTACAGGCTCCTTTGCATGTGCTGTCCAAGGCACTCATGCATCTTACTCACACGCATGCCTGTGACACGGCTATTTTGGAACTAGTTCGAAGGGACTCTGTGCTGGACACAGGCCGCTGCTCTTCGATCTGCTTCTTTGGCAGGACCGCTACTGTTCCATGGGTTCCGTGTCGACGGTCCAGGATGACGTCCTACGTCATTCCAAAGATCAGCTGCTGCTTCGTCAGCTTGATCAGCCTTCTAGGGGAGGCAGGGACCGTTCAAAGCCTAACAAGTACCCTTCTGCTTCCTCTGCGAAGCATAGGGCTGATCCTTCTGCCTCCACTTCTACTTCTTACTCACGGGGTAAGGGTAAGCATCAGCAGGCTAGAGGGAAGTCTCAGGATTCTTCATTCAGTAGAGGAGGTGGTTTCTCCTCTCGTGGGCCTTGTCGGGGCTCGAACTGAAGGTCCTCACCTCGATTCGTCCCAGGTTGGAGGAAGGATAGCAGAGTTCGCAGACCGTTGGGCCACCATCACATCCTTGGGTGTTAGATGTTGTTTGGTCCGGGCTGTGAATATCCTTCCAAAGGCACACCACTCTATCCAGAGTGCCTCTTCCAACCACAGTTGGAGACTTTCAGGTCGGTCCGCCGTTCCATTCACCAGGGAGATTTCGCTTCCAGCATCGACCTGCGAGATGCTTACTTTCACGTTCCAATTCATCGGGTGTCGCGGAAGTATCTCAGGTTCACTTTTCTGGGGCGAGTTTACCAGTTGAAGGCCATGTCTTTCGGCCTCCACCTGGCTTCTTGGCCCTTCACCCGACTGATGTCGCATGTGATAGCCTTCCATCGCACACAGTCCAGGGTGACTACTTCGGCATATCTAGTCGATATCCTCCAGAGGCATTCCAATGCTGCCTTACTGGAGTTGGATGTCGACACTCTGTTGAGCTTGCTCACGTCGCTAGGATTCAGAGTGAACGAGAAGAAGTCTGATCTGGTCCCTTCTCCGTCGTTTTGTCATCTGGGGATGGCCTTCCGCACACAGTTCATTACGGTGGCGGTTCCCCAGGCCAGGGCTGTGATTCTCTCAGCTTTTGCTCTGACTCTGTCTCAGTCCACATCCGCGACAGCACGGGGTATTCTCCGGCTGCTCGGTCTCTGCGATTCGGTGATGGACCTCATTCCCCTAGGTCAGCTGCATATCAGACCTCTCCAATACTTTCTGCTCAGTCGTTGGAGGCCGAATGTCGATTCTCTGGATCTGATGCTTCAGTTACCAGAATCTCTTCATCCTCACCTTCTCCACTGGACGAATGTTCCGTGGATCACGCAGGGTATCCCATTGGACTTACCCACGTCCGATCGCGTTCTGACGGCAGATGCCAGTGATCTCGGATGGGGTGCGACGTTGGATCCTCTAGGTCTTTCCCCTCAAGGGATGTGGTATGTGGTACCAGGATCGGGCATCTCTACACATCAACCAGAAGGAGCTTCTTGCTCTTCTTCTGAGTTTCAGGCAGTGGATCCCTCACCTGTCAAATCGTCAGGTCCTTCTGTTGTTCGACAATTCGACAGTGGTTGCTTCATTCGGAACCAGGGTGGCACTCACTCGCTTCCAATGTACGAATTGGCTCGGGATCTTCTACTGCTTGCTCAGGATGTCAAAGCCGGGGTGGTTGTTCGTCACATTTCCGGTCGTTTGAACGTCCTAGCTGACACCCTGTCCCGACGGGGCAGGTTCTTTTCCACCAAGTGGATGCTCCACATGGTGGTGTTCCATCGATCTCTTTGCAACTCGTTGGAACCATTAGGTGGACACTTTCGTGTTCCCGTGTCCAGATGCTCTGGCTTTCGCTGTGGATGCTCTGGCCCTCCTTGGTCTTGTCGGCTACGCCTTCCTGCCGGTTCCGATTCCATCTCAGGTTCTAGCCCAGATATGAACCTGCAGTTGTCGAATCCTTTCGATCACACCCCTGTCACCTCGGTGGGCATGGATCAATCTGCTCCGCTCTCTGTTAGCAGCAGTTCCGGCATGTCTCCCTCTACGTTGCGACTTTCTTTGCCAAAGTCACCCGAGGTTTCAAGTTGACACGACTTCATTGTGCCTTCGCGCATGTCTATTATTGGGTCCTGTCTCCTCCGTAGTGGTTTTTAGAGACAAGCAGTGGAGTTGCTTTTCTTCTTCAAGGAGGCACTCACTCCACTGGTTTAGCCTCTGGCTAAGTAGATGGTTCTTCTGTCGATGGTGTGCGATCACTCTGTTGCTTCTGTCACTCCTTCAGTCATACCGCTTGCGGAGTTTCTGGTATATGTTTGTTTCTAGAGGTCTCCAGCAATGGGTGCAAGTCCATGCTTCGGAGAGACCTTTTTCATATGTGGTACCGCATTGTTTCGACACTCATCCTTGCCTCTCCAAGCTTGTTCCGCTCTTTTCCTTGAAAAGGCCTGGAACTTTGCAGTTTACTTCAAGATGGACACTTTCTTGGACGCTGCTCTGCTTGGGGGTGGGGGGAGTTCACACCTTTATCCTGGTTGGATATGAATTTTCTCACATGCCAGATCTCTCCTGCATCCATTTCTCGATGGATTTGTCTTGCTATTCGTGCAGCTTCCGCTCGGCTAGCTACTGGTGATTGTATTACCAATCGTTTTTTTTTCTGCCACGAGGTGCGTGCATTGTCTTCCTTTTTTATTAACTCTGGCATGTTGTTGGATGTTATACTGGCAGCCTACTGGAGAAATGCTACCTTCTCCTTTTATCTGCGTCAGTTGCAGGAGCCGACAGAGGACCTTTGACCTACGGGCCCTTTTTCTTCGGCTCAGGCTGTTGTCTATCCCAGCCATTCAGTTTTTTTTACAGGGTCAGTTCCAGCTCTGTGCTGTTACTGCCCTTTCTGTCTGTGCGTCGCTCTTCACCATACGCCTCATCTTTCATTGTCTTTTACTAATGTTTGTGATGCTATGGTTTGATAAGTCAAGGGATCTCTTCCTCTGTCCATGGTTCCAGTGCAATTGAGTTTTGTGTGGGTTGGTTATGTGATTCCCTCCATCCTATTGTCTATTCAGCCTGTAGTAAACAATTGTAAGGTAGGTTGATAAGAAATATAAATTTTATAGTAAATTTCCTTTCTTATTATACCTACCACAATTGTTTACATGGAGGCCCTCTTCTTATTCGGGTAAAAATCCTTCCTCCCCGCTGATCACATAACTCCTGTGTTGGCGGAATCAAAAGAATGATGAATTGATGACGCACTGCGCATTGGTTAATGGAAGTCGTGGATTTGTACTAAGGGAAGAGCGTCTCATACTGGGTGTGCGCCGATGGCACCCGGCCCAGTTGTGGCTTATTTTTTCGTGGTGTTTTTTACACCACTTTTCTTTCCTACATCTTTTGGGAAAGATTAAAATAGAGAGTATTTTATCTGAGTTAGGGTCTTCCACTGCAGTGCAAGCCTGTAGTAAACAATTGTGGTATGTATAATAAGAAAGGAAATTTACTATAAAATTTATATTTCTAGTGCAAATGTTTCTGCAGTTAATACCCTTGATTGTATAAGAATATTAGTTTGGGCTAAATTTTTCACAAACTTTTGGGTCTCTTGATATAATGATTGGAAATTTTAAAGTATTATTATGATTACAAAAAGAATGCAGGTTTGATTATCACCTTTTTCTTTCCCATAAAATGTTAGTTTTGGCCCTTGATTTTGCAAAACTTAGTTATTTGGGAGCTTTTAAACAACATCTTTGGGTGTTTTTTGGCATGATGGTGCATTCTGTTTTTGATTTTTAGCTCAACTTTGACTTAAGTCAAATTTGAGCTTATGCCATGGCCAGTCGTCCGTCTGTCCGTCTGCCCATCAACAATTCAATACGGCTCGGGCTAGAGGCCGTATTTATGAATCGATCTTTAAGAAACTTCTTGGGTACCTTTGTTATGACTGTGGGACGAGAACAAGTGTTTTTTGGGTCCAATCCGAAATTCAAGTTGGTCGCTGGCAGCCATTTTGTACAAAATTAGGTGCAATCAGATTTTTGCGCAGAACTTCCACATGAAAGCTCTGATTTGAATAATTTTTTGTATGAATGTTTAATACCATGGGATACATCACATATAATACAGGTTTTTTTCTCATGCAGAAATTATGCAAATTAGATGAACTTTGATTTTTTCAGTGCTACTTACACACAGTAAGTACACATGTCAATACGGCTCGGGCTAGAGTCTGTATTTATGAACCGATCTTCACGAAACAGCATAGGTACCTTTGTTATCACCTTGAGATGAGAACGAGTGTTTCTGGGTGCGGTCTAAAATTCAAGATGGCTGCCAGTGGCCATTTTGTACCGAAATTAGGTCTAATCAGTTTTTTGTACACAACTTCTATACGGCTCAGGCTAGAGGCTGTATTTATGAACCGATTTTTACGAAACTTCTTGGGTACCTTTGTTATTACTATGGGATGAGAACGTGTGTTTTTGGGTGTGGTCCAAAATTCAAGATGGCCACCAGCACCCATTTTGTACCAAAATTAGTGCAATCAGTTTTTTGTACAGAACTTCTGTATTAAAGTTCTGATTTGAATAAATTTTTGTATGAATGTTTAGTAACATGGAATACATCACATATATTACAGGTTTTTTTCTCGTGCAGAAATTATGCAAATTAGAAGAACTTTGATTTATTCAGTGCTACTTGTACACAGTAAGTGCACATGTCAATACGGCTCCGGCTAGAGGCTGTATTTATGAACCGATCTTCATGAAACTTCTTGGGTACCTTTGTTATCACCTTGGGACGAGAACGAGTGTTTCAGGGTGCGGTCCAAAATTCAAGATGGCTGCCAGTGGCTATTTTGTACCGAAATTAGGTCCAATCAGTTTTTTGTCACAACTTCTATACGGCTCGTATTTATGAACTGATCTTCACGAAGCTTCTTGGGTACCTTTGATATCACCTTGGGACAGGAACGGGTGAGTATTGGAGTGCCTTTGTTATCACTGTGCTATGAGAACAAATATTTTGGGGTTCAGTCAGACCCACTCTGGGACTCAAAAGATTTCTTTTCTAGTTTAGCATCTGATTGTCACCCACCTTTACAATACTTTACCTATACATTTGTTACAGGCTACAGTCAGTATTTATGTACAGACTGTTACAATACTTTATATGTACCTTTGTTATCAGGTCATTACCTTCATGTTTGTCATTGCTGTGTCACATATACATGTACATGTCTTAACAAGTTGAGCTACAGTGGCATTGACACTTTCATTATGTGAGTAATGAGGTAGTTATGGCTTATGATTGTGCAAAACTATCATAAATATTTTAGGACGTCTGCACAAGTTCATGGGGGGGGGGGGGGGGGGGGGGGCAGCGGTTCATTGTCCCCCGAAAATTTTTTTGGGGGACTATAGAAATCAGCGGTGTCCGTGCATCCGTCCGTCCCACTTGGTGTCTCCATGATAGCTCCAGTTTGGATAATTTCATTGGAACCAATTTTGGTATGTGACCTTCTTAGCCCAAACCACAGGTCAAGTTCGAATATGGGTTCGGCCAAATTATTTTTATTAGAGTTATACCCCTTTTTCAACTTAGAAATTTCAAGCTTTGCGGTGTCCTGATGATAACTCCAGTTGGGATTATTTGATCGCAAAGAATTTTGGTATGTGACTTTCTGGGGTAATAATACAGGTAATGTTCGAATATGGGTTTCGGACCGATCATTTTTACCAGAGTTATGCCTCTTTTTCGACTTGTTTTTTCGGGGGACATGTGGCTGAGCGGCCTTTTATTATCATTAGTATCACATGGCCACGTTCATTCTTATTTTTGTATATGACATTTTTGTATATGTCTATGATGTATACTCCCTTCATTATCATGTTTCTTTGCTGGATGATACTCCCTAGACCACCACGACCTTAGCCTCCTGAACTAGCTTGAGAGAGGAGTTTAATTATGGTGATATAACTTTTCTCCAATTCCTTTTGCATATATTGTTGGCAAATAAAATATGCTTAAACCAAAACAAGCTTAATTAATATTTTCTTACAGAACTTGAAAAGAAACAAGAAATTCTACTTATAAAAAAATTAAATACGCCTAAAAATGTCTGAAAACTTGAACAGAATCGTAATAATTATGTTAATTATTTCCTGCAAAAATAGGGAATGAATCGAACAGAGCTTGTATTAGATAGTGATTAAAATGACCAGTATTTCAATTATAACCTGCCATTTATTACAACGCCAAGTTATATTAAACACATACTCGTAACTGAATTCCTTGTACAAGCTATCATGTTTTTTTTTGGTTGAGTTGTGTTAACAACTGAGACGTATGGTTTGGCGATGGTCAGTGTGAATCCGGGCATCTGGGCATGTCCTCACACTGTGACCACAATAACTCAAACAAACATTCTCTGATTGATGAATATCTGCCATACAAATCTTTTGCAATAATATCTCGAGCAAGTTTGGCCCAGCCCAATTTTTCGCTACAGAATTATGGGCCTTAATTAGTCAATTTTTATGAATTTTGAGCTTGTTAGTGCAATAACTTGAACAAACGTTCTCCAATTTGACTAATAATTGCAATACAGGTCTTTTGCAATAATATCTCAAGTGAGTTTGAAAACTTCCCTGGTCTGATTTCTCACTATAGAGTTATGGGTTTAATTAGTTAATTTTTACAAATTCTGAACTTTTTAGCATTATAACTTGAACAAAGGTTCCACATTTGACAACCGGGATATGATTGATAACCAGGTTTTGGACAGGCATGAACGATATGCACCTATTGTTTAATAATTTTCTGCAACTTTAAAATTACCCCAAACTGAATTATGCTGATCACAAACATGTGCTTGTTATGGACTAATTGAATAATGAAGGGCAGGTGATGATTTCTAGCCATGAACTGTTAAATACAGCACTGTTGTAGAGACCAAAGAAAAGGTACTGTGACTGGGACCAGTTACAAAAGGATAAGTTGGACAACCACTTAGGAGGAACGTAACAGATTTGGAAGCAGCCAAAAGCTTCTCACCTTCCAAGATAAATTATTCCAATAAATTTATTAACTTGACATTGAATTGTTATTTCTTTATACCCCCAAACAAACATATTTCCTTTATTTATGTTCCACATTTACACATCTGTGCTCTTAATGGTTTCACCGGGAGCATGGTGGCTCAGTGGAAGACTGTTGGACTTCTATGCTAGAGGTCCCGAGTTTGATCCCCGCCCGGGATGACCCATGTTGTGTCCTTGGGCAAGGCACTTTATCCCAGTTGTCTACATGGGGGCACAATGATGCCGAGTACTAAGTTATATGTCCTGCACGTCGATTGTGCACTTTCTTCTACCGCTGTAACCCTGCATGAGCTGAGCTTGAACAGAGTTAGAATGTTGAGCAGCTGACAGTTGCTCGTCAATGCTCAGTGGTTCTCTCCAGGTACTCCGGCTTCTTCCACCCATAAAACTGTCACGGCCACGATTAACTATTGTGCATAAGTATGTAACCTTAAACACTAATAAATAAATAAATAATGGTTTCACCATATAATTCTTGAAAATGTGAAGTGAATCACAAGGAACTCACAGATTTTCTTAAAAAGAAACAACCCTGTCGAAAGCTGATGCAATCAGGCCCAGTAAATTGGGTACCTGTTTTTGATTTTCCCTGTTAAATGCATATAACTTCCAAACACCAATCATTTTTTATACCTTCAGTACCAATATACTAAAGAAATAAGTCCAAGAGATCGGACAAATCTCTAAAGTTTAAAAGTGCTTTACAGCCTAATTTGTTTCTTCCCTATTGGGATTCATAAGAGGCAATATTTTCCTTGTCTGCTCCTCTTAATATACCTTCTCTCCATGACATCATAAGGTGCCACCGTCAGGTACCTGTATGTAACCTCTGAGTATCTCTTTGTACCTATTAGGTATTCTTTTATGCATACCCAGTGCATATCTTTTTTTTGTACCCATCGTGTATCTTTTTATATATTTGTCGAGTATCTTTCTTGTACCTGTGAGGTATCTTTTTTGTACCAATGAGAGAACCAGTGCGATGTAGAGACCTTTTCAATGAAGTGCTCCTCACCACATATAGGAGAAATAGAATTCTTATCAACCTACCTCACAATTGTTTACAACAGGCTTGCACTACAGGGGAAGTCCATAACTTGGAAGTATACTCTCTATTTTTAGCTCAACTTTGGCGAAGCCAAATTTGAGCATATGCCATGGCCAGTCGTCCGTCTGTCCATCAACAATTCAATACGGCTCAGGCTAGAGGCCGTATTTATGAACCGATCTTTACGAAACTTCTTGGGTGCCTTTGTTATGACCGTGGGACGAGAATGAGTGTTTGGGGTCCGATCCAAAATTCAAGTTGGCCACTGACGGCCATTTTGTACAGACTTAGGTGCAATCACAGGGTTCCCGCAGGGCCTTGAAAACCTGGAAAAGCCTGGAATTCGTCAAAAGGTCATTCAAGGCCTTGAAAGCCTGGAATTTCCAATGGGATCCTTGAAAAGCCTGGAAAATCTGAGAATTTTGTGATGCGTAATTTAATCTGAACATATTTTACGGCATTTACAGCAAATGTAACTGTGTGGTTTATTAATCCGGTAATATTTTGGAGTATTTACGGCAGTGCCAATGCGTGCATTATTGATAGAACTTTGCAGTGATGTGACACTGAAATCCTTTGAATCAAGCATTGTGAATGGTTGCTATTGATGTGGGCGAGCACAATGGTGTATATTTAAGCCAATGGGAAGATTTATTGTAAATTCTGCCTGTTTGAATGCTGAGCGCACGTGCATGGATAATTTATTCATATTGAAAATATTACAAATGGATGATTGTACAGTTGAACTATTTGAGTATTTCCGAAGCATGTATGTCTGATGAATTTGCCATCTTAAAGTCCTGGCACGGGCAGTCGCCATCACGGTGGATTCCGAGTTTGGATTTCCAAATGAAAGTGTTATTGTCTTATTCACCTCAAAGTGTTATTGTCTTATTCACCTCAAATGTTAACATGTGTGATTTTAAGGAAGATTCGCCCATATATGAAACATTAAAAACTTTTCGACACTTACTGCATTTAGCTGAATACCGTTCAACTGGAACAGGCAGTAACCAGTTATAGCATGCAGTTGATTTAATCCAAGCTTGTTAGAAGGTACACTTCCCCACATCGGAATTACATTTTGCTTTTCGAATGACATTTCCGGAGACATTGTGGGTTACGTCATTTACATGTAACATGTAGTTTACTCATTGGGAGAAAGGATGACATCAATTCATTTGCATTCAGTAAGTATTCAGTTAGAATAGCGGTACATGCACAAGAGACATAGCTATTGTGCCACCTGGTAATTACGCTGCAGTTGTAGGATAAACACAAGAAGATGTCTTTCTCAGGCTCACTAATTCTAATCAGTGATATCATTGCTTGGATAGCTTTCAGAAAGAGTTTTCCAAGAAATGATGTCAAGTGTTAGAATTACCAACAAAGGGAAATATAAGAGAAAGTTTCTAGTTGTTATCTGATAATTTAGGGTACTTTGCCAGCCTCGGCCTTGAAAAGCCTTGAATTTCATAAATGGGGGCCTTGAAAATCCACAAAAATTGCCGAGAAATGGCCTGGAATGGCCTTGAATTTCAAAGATTTTAACCTGGGGGAACCCTGAATCAGATTTTTGCACAGAACTTCCATATGAAAGCGCTGATTTGAATAATTTTTTGTATAAATGTTTAGTACCATGGGATACATCACATATAATACAGGTTTTTTTCTCGTACGTAAATTATGCAAATTAGACTAAGTTTGATGTATTTAGTGTTACTTCAGCACTGTAAGTGCAAATACCAATACGGCTCGGGCTAGAGGCCGTATTTATAAACCGATCTTTATGAAACTTCTTGGGTACCTTTGGTATCACCGTGGGACGAGAACGAGTGTTTTTGGGTGCGGTACGAAATTCAAGATGGTCGATGGCAGCCATTTTGTACAAAATTAGGTGCAATCAGATTTTTGCACAGGACTTCCATATGAAAGCGCTGATTTAAAAATTTTTTTGTGTGAATGTTTAGTACCATGGGATACATCACATATAATACGGGTTTTTTTCTCGTGCAGAAATTATGCAAATTAGATGAACTTTGATTTTTTCAGTGCTTCTTACACACAGTAAGTACACATGTCAATACGGCTCGGGCTAGAGGCTGTATTTATCAACCGATCTTCACAAAACTTCTTGGGTACCTCTGTTATCACCTTGGGACGAGAACGAGGGTTTCTGAGTGCGGTCCAAAATTCAAGATGGCTGCCAGTGGCCATTTTGTACTGAAATTAGGTCTAATCAGTTTTTTGTACACAAGTTCTATACGGCTCAGGCTAGAGGCCGTATTTATGAACCAATCTTTACAAATCTTCTTGGGTACCTTTGTTATCACTGTGGGATGAGAACGAGTGTTTTTGGGTGTGGTCCGAAATTCAAGATGGCCACCAGCAGCCATTTTGTACCAAAATTAGTGCAATCAGTCTTTACTACAGAACTTCTATATGAAAGTTCTGATTTGAATAAATTTTTGTATGAATGTTTAGTAAAATGGAATACATCACATACAGTACGGGTTTTTTTCTCGTGCAGAAATTATGCAAATTAGATGAATTTTGATTTATTTAGTGCTACTTATACACTGTAAGTGCACATGTCAATACGGCTCGGGCTAGAGGCTGTATTTATGAACCGATCTTCACAAAACTTCTTGGGTACCTTTGTTATCACCTTGGGACGAGAACGAGTGTTTCCGAGTGTGGTCCAAAATTCAAGATGGCTGCCAGTGGCCATTTTGTACCAAAATTAGGTCCAATCAGTTTTTTGTCACAACTTCTATACAGCTCGTATTTATGAACTGATCTTCACGAAACTTCTTGGGTACCTTTGTTTTCACCTTGGGACAGGAATGAGTGTGTTTTAGGGTGCCTTTGTTATCACTGTGCTATGAGAACAAATATTTTGGGGTTCAGTCAGACCCACTCTGGGACTCAAAAGATTGTCTGACTGTCACCCACCTTTACAATACTTTACCTATACATTTGTTACAGGCTACGGTCAGTATTTATGTACAGACCATTACAATACTTTATATGTACCTTTGTTATCAGGTCATTACCTAGATGTTTGTCATTGCCGTGTCACATACTATACATGTACATGTCTTGACAAGTTGAGCTACAGTGTCAGTGACACTTTCATTGTTCTTTCCCAAGCAGTGTGGGAAAGAAAAGGTGGTGCAAAAGCACCAAGAAATAATAAGCCAAAAAACTGGGCCAAGTGTGACCAGTGCACACCCAGTAGGGGACACTCTTTTCTGTACCACTCTGTTACCAGTGCGCAGACATATAACCAACGTGTCATTCTTTTTTCTTCCATCATCTTATGCAGGCGGATTTGAATTTTGTTTTCATCAATGTTACCTGTTTACTCGATTTTGCAGTTGTTCCTGTGCTGTATGATGGATTCATAAGCTGTATCTTCACCATTCACACATACAGGCTGTGTTTTGTATATTCTCCAGATTTAATTTGATATTTATTTTCATGAATTATATATTTTTCTCTCTGCCGATTTTGTGCGTGATTTTTGCGTACCGTGCTGTTCAGTCTTGATTTATGTTATCCTTTTGGGTACTGCTGATTTTGGAGTTAGGTGTCACCTGGTGGCTGTTGTTGCAGCATTTCTCCCCTCTGTTGAGGGTCGACTTTATGGTTGTTTTCCCCCTTTTGGCTGCTGGGGTACGTTTTCATTCCCGTCGGGCCTTAGTTTCCCACCACCTTCCTCTGGTAGCTGGGGTGTCCGGTTTTCTTTTTTATTTGGGCTCACCTTCCCATCTATAGCTCTCTCGCCAGATATGTCAAGGATGATTCCTTGTGGGCAATGTTTGTTACCCAAGTATGTTGAGGACTCCCATGCTTCTTGTTCCACATGTAATGGGTGTTCAGGTGAAAGGCCCTGTGGGATATGTGGGTCTTGGTCTCCCACCTTTTGGGCTTCAGTGATCCATGTAGTATGTGCTCATAGCCATTCCTCCCATGCCTGCTGGAATGAGAAACGCTGTTGTTTGGGGCCTTCCAACACGACTCTGTCTGGAGAGTGTTCTACCCCCTCCATGGGGGATTTGCAGTCTTTTTTGTGGATACTGCAGTAGCTGCTGATGTTTCCGGTGAAGAGATGCCTGGTTCCGGGACTGTTGTCCCCCTCCGGTTGACATCTGAGGCTGTCACTAGGGTTGTGACTCCTCCTTTGGAGCCGATCTCAGTTGCTCTCTCATCTTTTTCACTGGTGTCAACAACTACCAACGTATCTACTGCTGCTCCATCATTGATGCCTTCAGTCTCCATTTCAGCTGGCCTTAGCTTACCCTGCAGGGGTTTCTGCTCATTTGGACATGGGATATTGGCCTCAACCTTCCCTGGCTTCAACTCAGTGAAATCGGAAGGGGTTGCAAGCCATTTCCTCTGCTTGGTCTCCCAGTCGTTGGACAAAGCAGGTGTTGAATTGGATTCAAATGTCCATGGTGGGGTCACCATAGTCTCTGTTGTGCATCCATCCACGCATTCTGGCATTTCGGCCAGTTTTGCGGCCCTGGCACATTTTGTGCAGCCTGGACCTTCTGTCCCTCAGAGGACCATGGCAACTCTCCTGAGTGCACTTCAGATCCTTGGGGTATTTCATACCCCTATAAGCATCTGCCTTAGGATGCTCCGGCTGCCACTCATTGTTCCGCATAGGGTGTTTTTAAGGATTGTGACCCTTCGCTAATTTTGAGGGTCACACATGAAGTCACTTTGCCTGGTCCTTCCCACATTGTACCGTCATATTTGGGCCGTGAGCTTAGGGAGGCCCTATTCTTGCTCATGCAGGTTCTTTCCAAGAGCCTTCCTGTTGCCTCCAGCGAGGCTACTGGTGGTTTCAAGGTGCCCTTGGCGGCCCCGCCTCCCAGGATTGGAAGCAGGCCGCTTTCTGATCCTCCTGGTGTTCCTACACCATGGGTGGCTTTGGCTGGTATACCTGAGATGGGCTAGTGTCTTCCGACTTGGGAGATGGTACCGACACGCTTGATGTTGAGAGCCATCAGTCTTTTGACTTGGGAGTGGCTCTCGACTTTATGTTTGAGTTCCTTCCAGAGCTTAAAGCGTCAGACAAGCCGGAGGTTTCAGCCAGGCCGTGATCATCGGTCCCGTACCTACAGCTTGTGGAGCAACCTGCTTCTGGGCGCCTTTGACCATACCAGTCAGTACAGGTGAACTCTAAGCTGAGTTCCATGGCTATGAAGACGTTCTTCACTAGGGCTGATACCTTTTTGCCCTTTGTGCATTATCATTCTTACGATTCCTCCAATCCGTTGGTCTGCCAAACATTGACAGTCTTGGATCAGGACTCCTCCTCCCTCAGGCTTTTCAAGCTCAAGACTGCCGTTATTCCTATGGTGACTTTGGCATCCCTGTTGGGCTTATACAGAGAAATGTTGGGCATGCTATATCTCTCGGATCATGTTGTCTCTGGCTTAGCTGCTTATCTGCCACCAGACAAGTTTGACGACATACAGGCTCCCTTGCATGTGTTTTCCAAGGTTCTCATGCATCTTACTCACATGTATGCCTGTACAACAGCTAATCTGGAATTAGTTCAACAGGATGCAGTGCTGGACACAGCAGTTCCCTTCCTGAAGTGCAGCATGCTGTTCTTCGGTCTGCTTCTTTGGTGGGTCCACATCTGTTTCATGATTCCATGGGGATGGTCCGAGATGACGTCCTGCATCATTCCAAATATCAGCTGCTGCTTCGCCAGCTTGATCCACCTTCTGTTGGAGGTTGGGGCCATTTCAAGCCTAACAAGCACCCTTCTGCTTCATCTGCCACGAAGTCAAGGGCTAATCCGTCTGCCTCTGCTTCTTCCTCTTACTCACGTGGTAAGGGTAAGCGTCAGTAAAACAGAAGGAGGTCTCAGGGCCCTTCTACTAGCAGAGGAGATGGTTTCTCCTCTCGTGGGCCTCGCCGGAGCTCGAAATGAAGGTCCTCACCTCGATTCGTCCCAGGTTGGAGGAAGAATATCAGAGTTTGCATACCATTAGGCCGCAATCACATCAGATCCTTGGGTGTTAGATGTTGTCCGGTCTGTGGATATCCTTCCGGATGCACCCCACTCTATCATGGGTGCCACTTCCAACCCAAGTTCCTTCAGACGTTTCAAGTCAGGAACTTTTGATCACGGAGAGAGACAATCTCCTTCAAAGGGGGCGATTGATGTCATCAAGAACATTCATTCAGTGGGTTTTTATTCCTGCCTGTTCTTGGTGCTGATGAAGGACGGCCGGCTTAGACCTGTTGTAAATCTGAGTATCCTGAACCAGTCTATCATTGCTCCAAAGTTCAGCATGGAGACTTTCAGGTCAGTTTGCCACTCCATTCACCAGGGAGACTTCACTTTCAGTTTCGATCTGCGAGACGCTTACTTTCACATGCTGATTCATCAGACATCATGAAAGTATTTCCGATTCACTTTTCAGGGGCAAGTTTACCAGGTCAAGGCCATGGCATTTGGCCTCAACCTGGCTCCTTGGGCCTTCACCCAACTGATGTTGCATGTGCTAGCATTCCATCGCACACAGTCTGTCCAGATAACTACTTTGGCTTATCTGGATGACATCCTCCAGAGGCACTCCAATGCTGCCCTCTGGAGTCCGATGTCAACACACTGTTCTGTTGAACCTGCTTTCATTGCTGAAGTTCAGAGTCAACGAGGAGAAGTCGGAGCTTGTCCCTTCTCAGTTGTTTTTTATACCCCCACTTTCAAAGAAAATGGGGGTATACTGGATTACATGCGTCCGTCTGCCCATCCATCTGTTTTTTATACCCCTACTTTCGAAGAAAATGGGAGTATACTGGATTACATGCGTCCATCCATCCGTAAGTAACCATTTGTTAAAACATCCGTCTGTGCATCCGTGTGTGAGTCCGTCTGAGAATATTCATAACTTAAGTAAATTATTATTTTTTATAATATTTGTTGGTCATAGTTGTGCCCACACTAGTTATTTTTTTTTATTACTTGTTCACTTAGAAATTGTGTCTGTCCAAGCCAAATTTTGTCTGTTCAGCCTGTATCTCGGGTATCGAATGTTCTTTGCAATGAAATTTGCCATGAACACTGCTTATGGCATAGGCTTTAAAAAAAAGGATTCAACGATATTTCTTACATTCTCCTTTTTAGAGTTATCCCCCTTTTTTGACTAAGAAATTGTAGGAAATAGACATTATTTGTCTGTTCAGCCTGTATCTCAGGTATGGGTTATCGGATTTCATTGAAATATGGCATGCAGTTTGCCTATGACAAAGGCTTCTGCCTCATGGCATAAAACTTCCAAACACTAAACAATTTATGATACCTTTTGACTTAGAAATTGTTGAAAACTTTTTTAAGAATATGGGGGGGGGGGGGGGGGGGGTGCATACTGTATTGGGGTTATCGGATTTCAGTGAAATATGGCATGCAGTTTGCCTATGACAAAGGCTTCTGTCTCATTGCATAAAACTTCCAAGCACCAAACAATTTACCATACCTTTTGACTTAGAAATTGTTGGAAATTGTTGAAAACTTTTTGAAGAAAAGGGGGGGAGGGGGCATACTGTATTGGGGTTATTGGACTTCAGTGAAATATGGCATGCAGTTTGCCTATAACAAAGGCTTCTGTCTCATTTCCTAAAACTTCCAAACACCAAACAATTTACCTTACCTTTTGACTTGGAAAAGAAAATGGAAGGGGGAGGGGGGTATACGGGATAGCGTCCATCCATCTGTGCATCCGTCCATCAGTCCATACAAGAATATTCATAAATAATATTTGTTGGTCATAGGTATGCCCACACTAGGCAGTACGCCACGTGGGGGTATGCACCGGACGAAAGTCCAGCTCTTGTTCATCTGGGGATGGACTTCCAAACTCAGCTGAATATGGTGGCAGCTCCAGGGGCGAGAGCAGTGATTCTCTTGGCTTTTGTCCTGACTCTGACCCAGTCCACGTCCGTGACAGCCCGAAGTATTCTCCGGCTGCTCAGTCTTTGTGGTTCGGTGACAGATCTCATTCCTTTAGGTCAGCTGCATGTCAGACCTCTCCAACACTTTCTGCTCAGTCGTAGGAGACTGAATGTCGATCCTCTGGATCTGGTGCTCCAGTTACCAGCATCTCTCAGTCGTCACCTTCTTCCCTTGATGGATGTTCAATGGAATACGCAGGGGGTTACGTTGGATTTGCCTACATCGAATCATGTTCAAATGGCAAATGCCAGTGATCACGGATGGGGCACAGCATTGGATTCTCTAGGTCTTTCCATTCACAGTATTTGGGACCAGGATCAGGCAGCTCTTCACATCAACCAGAAGGAGTTTCTTGCTCTTTTGAGTTTCCAGCAGTAGAACCCCCACCTTTCGAATCGTCAGATCCTCCTGTTGTCTGAGGTCTCGTTACAGTTATTCAGGTGAAAACGTTGGTTTTTTAAGAAATGTACGGCTTCTCATTAATTTGGCCGAGGATATTTTGCATTTAAATTACCTTTACTATTTCCAATACTCACAATGTATACAGTTTCTGGAACCTCTGAATATGACCTTTCCTGGAGAAAACTGCAAACAATACAAATCTTGCTATATCATTCTAATACACTGAGCTGAATGACACAGTTGACGGCTAAAAAAAATGGCTCAAAATGGTCTCGTTTTGGGGATAAATTTCCAATTTTCATGCATCGCTAGCAATAAAACTGTGTAATAGGTATTCCTCAATCCGCCACTGAGGACGTTACAGAATAAGATGAATATTCTGACAAGTATAAAACATCTGTTTTTTTTATTAATTTTTTCAGAAGGTTTTCTCAAAGCAAATTTACACAAAAATTGTCCCATTTGTAACTTGCAAATTGTCAGCTCCCAATCAAGTCTGGGTCAGTCACTGAACCCTCCTGTGAGACCTTGACCCAACTGAAATGCACTTCACAGTACACAGTTTGAATCAAGACCATCAACAAATTATTTTGGCCACATCACCATTAATGAGAATTATTTACTAAATCCACTCCACCACAAAATATAACTATAGTTCAAAATAGCCATTTGGCCGAGGATATCCAATAACCTCAGATATGACCTTTTAATAGGAAACGAGACCTGACAATTCAGCAGTGGTATCTTACATTTGGAACCAGGATGGCACACTCTCGGTTCCCATCTATGAATTGTCTCGGGATCTACTGCTTGTCGGGACATCATCTCAGGTGTGGTGGTTTGCCACAATCCCTGTCGTCTGAAGGTCCTAGCTGACTCTGTCCAATGCAGGGTCATTTCTACTGAGTGGATGCCTCATAGAGCAGTGTTTCAGTCGCTTTGCAATCTCTGGGATCTTCCCCACATCGATCTGCTTGTGACCAGTTGGAACCATCAGGTGGACACTTCTGTGTCCCCATGTCCAGATCCTCTGGCCTTTGCCCTGGTTGGTCTGGGTCCTACTCAGGTGGTAAATTGATCATTTTTGAGTGCTAGAGGAGGTGGTTTTGGCCTCAGCTCTCTCACTTCTTATTTGATCTGTTACATATGTATGAAATTAATTTCTTTTCTTTTTTTACAGTTGCTCTCTCTCAAGTTTTGCTGGATCTTCCATATGATATTATGGGTATCAAATTATTACTGTGGACATGGCATGATACAGATCCCAACATTTTTGATCGTCATTACTGGGTTCCATGGACCAGCTACTATTTTCATGCATCATTTACTGCTGCTTTTGCCCTCTTGTTCCGCAATGTACACAGAATATTCACAAGTGATCAGAACAGATATCAGAATGTTGGGTAAGTTTTATTGAACATTTCCAGATTTTTTACTTTTAAAAACAAATGAAAAACTCAGGAATTAATTTTCAGCATAATTAATAGATTTTCAAAGGGAGCATAATATACTTAATCCTTTTCCTAACGAATCTGGTTCATCCACCTGCGTATTTTACAAACTGTGCAGTTGAAAAAAAAAAATTTCCAAAAATTTCAACAAAACCTTGATTTTTTTTTCATAAAATCAATCAAAACTCTCCAAATCTTCTTCTCAAGTAAAAACATTTTTGCTCGATGGACCCTTTCCCAATCCAGCCCCTCCTCCTTCGACCTCAAGTGGCCTGGTCAGCCCACTTGAGCAAATGTTACACTTATATACTTACATTCACATCTAACTAAAATTTACCACAATCAACTCTGTCAGAATCTGACTTATGGATGTAAAGAAGATTTATTAAAGAGTAGTCTTTATACTGCCCAAAATTCGAATTTGGGATACCACAGGGAGTCCAAATATGACCAAGGCACTTGATTTGAACAAACTGGAATCTGAACCTCCTAAGGTGGCTGCATATCAAATTTCAAAAGATTCTGACTTGTGGATGAGAAGAAGAGTTTTAAAGGAATTTCCTCATATTGCACTAAAATAAAATTGAGATTGCCCTAAGGAGCCCAAATATGAACCCAGGGACTTCATTTGAGAAAACTGAAATTCTACCTCTCAAAGGATACTGTAAACCAAATATCAAAAGATTCTGACTGATGGAACTGAAGAAGAGTATTTTAAAAGAATATTCCTCATATTGCACTAAGTTAAAATTCAGGCTCCCAACGGGAGCCCAAATATGACCACAGGGACTGATTTTGGACAAACTTTAATCTGAACCTTCTAAGGATACTGCATATCAAAAGATTCTGACTGGTAGATCTGAAGAAGAAATGTTTTTTTTAAATTTCCTCACATTGCACTAATTTAAAATTCAGGTCTCCACAGGGAGTTCAAATATGAACCCAGGGACTTGATTTGAACAAATTTGAATCTCAACCCACTAAGGATGCTACATACCAAATATCAAAACATTCTGACTGATGTATCTGAAGATTTAAAAAAAAAATTCCTCATGTTACACAAAGTTACAATTTGGGCTCCCACATTGAGCCCAAATATTACTCCAGGGGCTTCATTTGAACAAACTAAAAGCTGATCCCCTTAAAGGTGCAGTATATAAATTATCAAGAGATTTTGACAGGTTGATCAGAAGAAGAAGATATTTAAATTAATTCCTTATGTTGCACCTTGGTAAAATTTGGGTTCCCATAGGGCACCCAATAGAGCTGGGTCGATGTTGTTATTTTTGGTGTGGTTTCGGTTTTGGACCACCAACAAAAAACGCATCGCATTAATTCGAAAACACCGATATTTTTGGTGGCAGGTCAAATCCGTTCTCCATTGTGCAATTTTATAGTTTTGATATTTAACAATGGAGGAACAGGCTAAAAGTCTGTGGGTTACAGAATTTGAACGAATCGACAAGGAGAAATGCAAATGTTAACTTTGTGACAAAGTCATATCACATTATCAACATCATGAGGCAATACTTCTAATCTTAAAGGCCATATAAAGTCCTCGCACAAAAAACAATTTACTGAAATTGAACGATCCATTTAGAGGTGTGCCGATACCAGTGTTATCGGTTTTGCCGATACCGATATCTACCATTCTACTGATACTTCATTGACTTGGGAATAAGCACATGTAAAGTCAACCTGTCAAAACATCAGAAGTTGATGGCAGTGTTTTCTTGGCACAGATAGTCGATACATGAGTTTTGTTGCAGATCACATCAAAGAGAAAAACTGGAAATAATACATACCACCATATGTATTGGAAGAAATTTTACCCAATAATTAACTTTAAAAAAAATACATATTGTGCTGGTGTCATATTGTAAACAATGTCTCCGGGAATTGTTTTACATGACAACCAAGGGAAACCGGAAGCATCTTTTTAAAAAGACTATAATTCCAGGATTTGTTAAAGTGTTTCCAGGAAACTGGGTGATTGCCATGTGCTTTTTTTTTAAAAATAAACAAAGATTGACGCCTGACCAACGTCTTGTTTATTTTGCCGAGCTTTAATTTGTGTCACTTTGTTTTGATATTGATTATCACTCAACCTTCTGATATCAATTCATTAGATGAAAACTTAAACCAGAGAATCAAATATAGAAAAAGTTAGTTTAAAGTAAACAAAACAGAAGCAAGACACTTTGCAGTTGCTCATTTGCATTGTACTGAAGTCATGACACTATGGCCGGCTGCTGAGTGGTCATGATTCCTTTGTAGGCGTAGTCTATGCGCAAAGCTTCAATCTTCAAAGATGATTGAAGACAGTGAAGTGACATGTGGTCTGAACATTGCACATGGGTAACGGGAATTTTCTTTTGTTGGCAATCAAAAATAGGTGATAAATGAATAGGGCACAACACTTACCAGTGATTTATTTGAATAAAATATCACTTACTATGTTGTAATTATATGGAGAATAGTGTTGTAATTATATGGAGAATACCGAACGGAAAGTTAAAACCCAACCCGAACTCTACAAATTTGTCCATAATTTGAACTTTACAGTATACATCAATAAGCCAAACATTCTTTTCAGTTCTATTAATTTATCTTTGTCAAGGACTGATGACGTTTCAACATTTTTCACACACTGCACTGGGTAATCAAGTTTGCAAAATCAACCTAAATTTGATGAATGAACTTGGCCTGTTCCACCACCGATAACTGCACCACAACCGCGGTTTTACTTCTTTAAAAACACCGACACCGACTTGAAAATTCACCACTGACCCACCTCTAGCACCCAATTATGAACTCAAGGACTTAATTTGAACAGACAAGTTAAAATTTGAGCTCAAATATGAACCCAGGGACTTGTTTTGAACAAACCTGAATCTGACCTCTCTGAGGATGTTGTGTACCAAGTATCAAAAGATTCTGATTGGTTGCTTTGGAGAAGAAGATTTTTTATAAGTTCATAATGTAAAGGTCACACCGGACGGATGGATGATGGACAACAGACAGAAAGTGATCACTTAAGCTCCCTCTGACTTTCAGTCAGTTGAGCTAAAAATGTATTGCCTACCTGGAAAATTCTCAACGGTTAAGACTGAACTGACCTGTGACATCATAGGAGGCAAAAGTCCGAAAAATTTAATTCCATTTGAGTCATTTCATGTTATCACATTATCCTGCATACCCTCTCATTTTGTTACAGTCCAACCACAGAAACTGCAAGAGATACCACTTTCATATTTTACATACACCTGAAGGAATACTTGAATTTATTCAGTGTGGCATTCTTATTCACATTGACATAATATATTCAATGCTATGATGTTAAATGGGACTGAGTACTAGAAAAGTTGAAACAAAGTTTCATTGTATGAAGTTGAAATTAACTGACATTTTTGCCCTCTTGATCTTGGCAAATTGTCCTTGAAATGACAAAAATTGACATTGGCTGTGCTTTGTTGAATTGTATCTTGAGATGTGCTTGTGATCTTAAGGTAGACCTTTACTATCAATTTGAAACAGGAATACAGTGGCTCAGTGGTTATGGCATTGGACTTCAAACCAAAAGGTCCATGGTTCGATCCCAACCAGGGGTAACTGCGTTGTATTCTTGGGCAAGACACTTTATCCTGATCGCCCATGTGGAGACACGGTGGCACTGTGTACTAAGGCATACTGCACGTCGATGGTGCACTTCAATCAATGCTAACCCTGCTTGTGTGGAGTTAATATGTTGGGGAGTCTGGCAGTTGTTCACCATTGCTCAGTGGTTCTCTCTGGGTACTCCGGCTTCCTCCACCCGTAAAACTGTCTGACACGAGGTGACCCTGGCTGTCAAAAGTGTTAAACACCAATAAATAATTGAATAAATAAATCATTTTGAAACAATGCAACTCGAGAGAATAATACGAATTAAAAATAAATTGCATTTAAAAGACAGCAATTCACTTTAATGTTATAAGGAGATAACATATTCCAACTGAAATTTAATATCTATCGGACATGTTTACAAGTGTTTTCAAACCCTGCATGTCATTCTATTGTACTGATTCAGTAGTTGTGTCATGTACTGCAAGAAAATGGCCAAATATACTCTTTTATCTAGCTGTCTGTTTACAACTGTTTTGTACTCGATTTATGATTAGATGCTCAGGAAGTCAGTTAATTTGAAATGAAGTGAAAATAGAACAAACTGACAATTAAGTTGATTGTAAAACATTTGTATTTATTCTTTTAAAACTCATCTGATACAAAATGGCACATTTCCATTTTATATTTTTAGTTTCCTATTGTTATTTGACTTGGGGAAAATCTTTGGTATTTTGTACCCAGGGCCCTGTGAAGCTTCGAGATTCGATTTGATTTTGAATCTTAAATTGCTATTCAGTTGAATTTGAAATGTACTGCCCGATTCATTTCCCATCAAATCTTTCCATTTGAATATAGCTTGGTATCAGTCATCTCACAAAACATATAGTCAAGAATGAAATTGTACATAAATAATGCTGAAAATAAAGACTGAGTGTAATTTGCACCTATGCACCCAACCATGCTAATTCTAATTTCACTTGTCACTACCGTTCTTGAAAGCAAATTTTATCATTTCCTAACAATGTCGGCGATAAGCTGTTGCTAGCGACAAGCCACGTGCAGTACCAGTAATTCTCTTACACCCATTCCTGTTTTTAGCTCACCTTGACAAAGTCAAGCTGAGCTAATCTCATCGCTCTCTGTCCATCGTCCATCTGTCGTCCGTCCATTGTCCGTCAACATCATGTTTTGGTCTTCTCCTCCAAAACCACTGGGCCAATTCTAGTGAAAGTTTGTGTGAATGATGATCCCAAAGGGGCATTGCAGTTTTGTTCAACTCAACATGCCCAGCCCCATGGGGAGGGGGTGGGAGAAAATGCTCCAAAATATTTTTAAAATATTCTTCTCATGAACCAGTGGGTACAGTGACATGATATTTGTTATGGAGCTTCTTTTGAGGTGTAGAATCAAGTTTGTTCAAACGAAGTTTGTGAAGCAATATTTGGCTTTGTAATGGTAAGGGTACAATTTTTGGCCCCGCCCAAAATTTCAATTTTCTGAACCGATGGTCCGATTTGAACCAAATTTGATATGTGATATTATTGGATCATAGGTACTTGACTCATGCAAAAAAAAATATTCCCATGGGAACCCCAGGAGCTAAAAATAGAAATATTTTCCAACGCCCATATTTCCCAAACCACACAAAACAGAGAGCTGTTATTTGGTATGAAGCGTCCTTAGGATGGGTAGAATTGAATGGTAAAAAAAAATTGCCATCGGTTATGTTAGGGTGTTCTGTAGAGGGCATCAAAAAAAGTGCTGAGTCAGCATATTTGCAAAAATTAAAAAAAGTACTTTCTCTAGAACCAGTGGTCAGAATCTTTTGATATTTGGTATACAGCTTTCATAGAGGGGTCAGATACAAGTTTATTAAAATAAAGCCCATTGGTTCATATTTGGGCTCAGTACAGGAGCCCAAAGTTTTAACTTAGGGCAATATGGGGAATATTCTTTAAAAATCTTCTTCTTCAGAACCACCAGTCAGAATCTTTTAATGTTTGGTATACATCATTGTAATGAGGGTCAGATTCAAGATTGTTCAAACCAAGTCCCTAGGTTAATATTTGGGCTTCCTATGGAAGCTCAATTTTTAACTTAGTTCAATATGGGGGATAATTTTTAAAAATCATCATCTTCTGATCCACTAGTTAGAATGCTTTCATATTTGGTATACAGCATCTCTAGGGGGGTCAGATTAAAATTTGTTCAAAGCAAGTCCGTAGGTTAATATTTGGGCTCGCTATGGTAGCCCAAATTTTAACTTAGTGCAATACAAGGAAATTTCTTCAAAAATCTGCTTCTTCAGATCCACCAGTCAGAATGCTTTCATATTTGGTATACAACAGCTCTAGGCGTCAGATTCAAGTTTGTTCTATTCGAGTGTCTGGGTTAATATTTGGGCTCCATATCCATATGGGAACCTGAAATTTAACTTAGTACAATCTGAGGGAATTTCTTCAAAAATCTTCTTCAGATCCACCAGTCAGAATGCTTTCATAGGTTCAGATTCAAGTTTGTTCAAATCGGGTCTGCAGGTTAATGTTTGGACTCGCTATGGTAGCCCAATACAATATGAAGAAATTTCTTTAAATTTTTAGCTCAACTTTGACGTAAGTCAAATTTTTAGCTCAGCTTTGGCATACGTCAAATTTGAGGTTATGCCATGGCCCATCGGCCATCTGTCTGTCCATCAACAATTCAATATGGCTCGGGCTAGAATCCGTATTTATGAACCGATCTTTACAAAACTTCTTGAGTAGGGGAGAGTGGGGCACGGTGAATCACCAATCTTTTCAGACATCATATCTTGAGTTGTACAGGATCCCAGGAAAAGGTTTAATGTGCAAATTATAGCTGAGTGTTTACTCTAATATACAACTTAACCATTTGGACTAGGCTGTTTACAAATTCGAGTTTGTGAGGTCTGAACAATATTATTTTCTTGATCCACTCTGCCCCGATATTAGGGCAGAGTGGAACAGTGCCTGGGGTTAAATGGATCAATCTATGGAAATCATTATATTAGATACAATGGAACTGAAAAAACAATTTAATAACGGAAATGATACAATTGTATCAAATTTAAATGGAAACATCTGTCCATGGGTCTCAAATACTTAACACTTTTCCCAGCGCAAAAAGAAGATGACAGTTGCAAAACAGTTTCAGTTTTGGTCTCAAAAACATAGCATATGACCCCTGATTGGAACGAGCTCAATGAGCTCGTCCCAATGAGGGTCATGAGCTATGTTTTTAAGACATGTGTTTTTGTTTGAAAATTATATTCAGTTAGCAGGGTTACCCGGCATTGCACGGGAAAATGTAGGGGTCATATGAGATGTCCCCCCCCCCCCCCCCCCCCAAAAAAAAAAATAGGGGCCGCATATTTTTTTACCCAGCCCGCCCTACAGGCGGTACACTCAGACCCGCCCTCTGGGTGGGTCTTCAATGCCGCCACTTTTTAAACCCCCACCATTAGATTCCTGGTAAAAAGTTACCGCTAGTAGACCCCTTTGAGGACTTATATCGGTGAAATCCAACAATTTGATCCTCCCCACCCCCACTCCCACCACTCTTTTAAACACCACCATTAGATTCCTGATAAAAGGTTACCCCAAGTAGACCCGTTTGAAGACCTATATCGGTGAAAAAAAATTTGGTCATAACTTTCAGTGCCCCTTCCTGCCCCCAACCCCACCCCGCACACTTTTTTAAACCTGACGAGGACCTCCGCCATAATAAAGTACCCCTAGTAGACCCATTTTGGGCACTCTGGATGGCCCCATATCATTTCTATAGCGGACAGACAGACAGACAGACAGACAGACATTCTAAAATATAGTATAGAAAGATATATATATGTTACACCCCGTTTGTGAAATTGCCCATTTCAGGGAATAAGTCAGTAGTAATAACAAAGAGAAATTATCTGTGTACGAGTTTTGAAATCTCATACATGCTTTTGCCCATTTCATGAAATGAGCAAAAATTTTGTCCATTTCATGAAATGGGCAGACTGGTTGCTCATTTCATGAACTGGGCAATTTGACTGCCCATTTCATGAAATGGGCAATTTCATAAACGGGGTGTAACACATATATAAAGATTTCTAAAGACCTAAATTTATTTTTTTCCCCTTGCAAGGGATAACAGATAAGAAACAAAATAATAGTTCAAATTTGGGCAATCTGCTGGGGGGACTGGTCTTGATTGAAGTTTATTCAGTTTAAATTACTGTCTAATAATGCATGTTTGTCTCCTCCTATATAAACAATGTAGATGCATTTGGCATTCGTGTAATAAGAAAAATGTCCTATATTAGACTTAAAATACAAAGATAAAGCATGTGGGGTACAGTGGATCACTACTCACATTGATCCACTGTGCCCCTATCCACTCTGCCCCAACGTACTCCCTGCACACAAATGGGTCATCCCCATAGAATGGTTATATATTAGTAGCAAGATATGCATCTAAAAACTTTGTCAGTATTGCCTCTTAACAACAGTATGTGCTGAAAAAGTTTGCACAAGTTTAGCTATTCAACAGAACAAAAGTTCTGGTGTCTTTAAAATTTACTTTTGGTATCTTAAAACATACTTTACCTTGTAAAATCTGTAAAAGCCTTGGAACTTGAATTGTTGATCAAAATTTACATTTGGTGTTTCTGTGCACTTATACTGATGACATCACATGGGTGTTCCCTCCAAGCTGTTTCTAAAAAAAGTCAATGATCCACTGTGCCCCATGATCCACCGTGCCCCCACTCTCCCCTATCTTTGTTATCACCGTGGGACGAGAACGAGTGTTTTTGGGTGCGGTCCGAAATTCAAGATGGCCACCAGCAGCCATTTTGTACTTTAGTTAGTGTAATTAGTTTTTTGTACAGAACTTCTGTATGAAAGTTCTGATTTGAATAAATTTTTGTATGAATGTTTAGTAACATGGAATACATCACATATAATACAGGTTTTTTTCTCGTGCAGAAATTATGCAAATTAGATGAACTTTGATTTATCTAGTGCTACTAATACACAGTAAGTGCACATGTCAATACGGCTCGGGCTAGAGTCTGTGTTTATGAACCGATCTTCACGAAACTTCTTGGGTACCTTTGTTATCACTTTGGGACAGGAACGAGTGTTTTGGGGTGCCTTTGTTATCACTGTGCTATGAGAACAAATATTTTTGGGTTCAGTCAGACCCACTCTGGGACTCAAAGATTTCTTTTCTAGTTTAGCATCTAACTGTTGCCCACCTTTACAATACTTTACCTATACATTTGTTACAGGCTACGGTCAGCATTTATGTACAGACCGTTACAATACTTTATATGTACCTTTGTTATCAGGTCATTACCTAGATGTTTGTCATTGCTGTGTCACATACTATACATGTACATGTCTTACACAAGTTGAGCTACAGTGTCATTGACACTTTCATTTTTTCTTCAGATCCAACAGTCAGAATGCTTTTATATTTGGTATACAACATCTCTAGGGAGGTCAGATTCAACTTTGTTCAAATCAAGAGCCAGGGTTAATATTTGGGCTCCCAATGGGAGCCAGAATGGGCCACATAGCTGAAGAATTAGAAATCTTGTATTCAGTACCCTCTAGAGGTGTGTAACTAAGATTACTCTACATAGGTTGTATCAAAGGGCTTCATAGGGGAGCTCCACATTTTACATTATAATTAACTGAAGAGAAGGCATGATGCACAGACTATTTTTGTCACTCCTGAGGGGCTCAAGGATTGACAATGTATCCTATGGAGATGGATTGCTTAATGTAGACTCATTCTTGGACTTTGTTTATATCGTGTTCTGTTCAAGGTGAGCGCTTCAGGCCTGTGGTGCCTCTTGTTTAACTATATTCCTTACTGGGTAATATTCCAACTATATCATCAAGGCATGCCTTCGATGAAGGCATGTCTTGATGATGCAGTTGGAATATTTATCAGTCACGACTTGAGCATCACTGTGACTTGAGCTTCACAGTCAGAGCAAGTTAGTTTACAGCCCCCTCCCCTAATACATCATCTACAAGACAGTGCTCATTCAATTCGAGGTCCGATTTGATTTTTAATAATATGCCCGATTGGATTCGAGATTTGATTCAAATCGAAAATATTTGATTCGCAGGGCGCTATTTGTATGAATCACAACTGGTGTGAATACTATACAACTCTGACTATAATATTTTTTCATAATTGTATTTTGTATGTATAACTATAAATCAGAGGGTAAATTGCCACATCTTTTAAAGTGCTAATGATTCGTTTCTGTCATTTATATTAATAAGTAGAAAAAAACACTTCTTAAAAGTACAAGAGCAAATGTTTTATAGTGTTGACCCCTGGTTTTGTAAAAAATATTGGACTTTTCACAGGCATACGTAATATTTCATTCACATCTCACAAACAAACTAGTTGCATGCATATTTTTTCACAATCGATAGGGCTAAATTATATTTTACCAATGTCCATTGCATTCTGAGTGCCAACAAAAATCTGATACTGATTACATATTCCAATTATCAGCTCATCACTAACACCAGGCATGGATTCTATTTGTAAAGACAAAAACAACCTGGATGACAAATTGGTGCTCCATTCATCAGATCATATGATAAATAATGCACGACACTTCACTATTTAGTTTATTTCATGAGACTATCATTTTGTAAAATAAGAGTGTTTTTTTATACTTTTTCCATGAAATTATTTTTGTTTTCTATATTATTAGAGCTGTTTTAGCTTTATTTTTTTACTTAAGATTATTGTTGTGTTATTAAAAACTAAACTGTTCTAACTTTATTGTCTTTTTTCAGATTTTTTAAAGAAATTGTGTGTATGGGAATCACTTCTTTGTTTTCAATGCCATTAGGAATTTTGCAATTTGTACCTGTGTACCACACCCTGCATGATAACTATAATATCCATACAGAGGTGTGTGTTCTTCTGTTCCTGGGTATTTACTTTCTTATAGTATGGATTGCAAACAGACAGCAAGGATATCAGTCCATCAATCAAAAGAGAAGTAAGTTTATTGACATGTTAGAGATTCAAGATCATAATTTTGAGCACACATGTGTTGGGCTTTCAAAAAAAAAGAAGATTTTGATGAATTTTGAAATTGAAAGCTACTATCAGTCAAGATTCTGTTGATTTTTTAGCTCACCTGACTGAAAGTCAGGGTGAGCTTTTCTGATCACTTTTCGGCCGTCGTCCGGCGTCCGGCGTCCGGCGTAAAGGTGGTGTTTGGGCCTTTTTCTCCCAAACTACTGGCTGCATATTAATGAAATTTCATGTGAGTAATGGCTATATAAGGGCATTTTGCTTTTTTGTCAAATTAGGTTTCAGCTCATATTGAGCAGAGGGATGGGGCAAAAATGCTCCATTTCTTAAAAAATCTTCTTCTCAAGAACCAGCAATAACAGAAACCTGATATTTGGTATGCAGCTTCCTTTTGAGGTGTAGACTCAAGTTTGTTCAAGAGAAGTTTGTCGGGCATTATTTGCCTTCATTATGGGAGGGGCAAAAATTTTGGCCACGCCTAAAATTTCTATTTTCAGAACCGTCAGGTCGATTTGAACCAAATTTGATATGAGGTGATAATGGGTCATAAGTAGTTGATTGATGCCAAAAAAAATTTTCTCATTGCCCCGTGGGAACCTTGGGAGCTAAAAATAGGAAAAACCTTAAAACTGCCATATCTCCAAAACTACACGGCACAGGGAATTCTTATTTTGTATAAAGCTTACTTTTATCTAGTAGAATAGAGTGGTTAAAAAAAATCCCTATCGGTTTGATCACAAGGTACTTTTTTCAGGACTTTGAAAAAGTGCTGAGTCAGCACTTTTTAACACTGTAGGCAGTGGGAAAAAGATTAAAAAATCTTTTTCTCCAGATCCAGCAGGCAGAATCTTTTGATATTTGGTATGCAACATTGTAGGGTGGATCTGATTCAAGTTTGTTCAAATCGGCCCCCTGGGTTCATATTTGGGCTCACTATAGAAGCCCGAATTTGATCTTAGTGCATTTCAGGCAAATTTCTTAAAAAATCTTCTTCTTCAGATCGAGCAGGCAGAATCTTTTGATATTTGGCATGCAACATTGTGGGGTGGATCTGATTCAAGTTTGTTCAAATCAGCCACCTGGGTTTATATTTGAGCTCAGTATAGAAGCTCGAATTCGAACTTAGTGCATTTCAGGCAAATTTCTTAAAAAATCTTCTTCTCCAGATCCAGCAGGCAGAATTTTTTGATATTTGGTATGCAACATTGTGGGGTGGATCTGATTCAAGTTTGTTCAAATCGGCCCCCCTGGATTCATATTTGGTCTCACTATAGAAGCCCAAATTCAAACTTAGTGCATTTCAGGCAAATTTGTTCAAAAATCTTCTTCTCCAGATAAGGTGATAATGGGTCATAAGTAGTTGATTGATGCAAAAAAAAATTTTCTCATTGCGCCATGGGAACCTCGGAGCTAAAAATAGGAAAAACCTTAAAACTGCCATATCTCCAAAACTACATGGCACAGGGAATTCTTATTTTGTATAAAGCTTACTTTTATCTAGTAGAATAGAGTGGTTAAAAAAAATCCCTATCGGTTTGATCACAAGGTACTTTTTTCAGGACTTTGAAAAAGTTCTGAGTCAGCACTTTTTAACACTGTAGGCAATGGGAAAAAGATTAAAAAATCTTCTTATCCAGATCCAGCAGGCAGAATCACTTGATATTTGGTATGCAACATTGTAGGGTGGATCTGATTCAAGTTTGTTCAAATCGGCCCCCTGGGTTCATATTTGGGCTCAGTACAGGAGCCCGATTTCGAACTTAGTGCATTTCAGGCAAATTTCTTCAAAAATCTTCTCCAGATCCAGCAGGCAGAATCGTTTGATATTTGGTATGCAACATTGTGGGGTGGATCTGATTCAAGTTCAAATCGGCTCCCTGGATTCATATTTGGGCTCACTATAGAAGCCCGAATTTGATCTTAGTGCATTTCAGGCAAATTTCTTAAAAAATCTTCTTCTTCAGATCGAGCAGGCAGAATCTTTTGATATTTGGCATGCAACATTGTGGGGTGGATCTAATTCAAGTTTGTTCAAATCAGCCACCTGGGTGTATATTTGGGCTCAGTATAGAAGCTCGAATTCGAACTTAGTGCATTTCAGGCAAATTTCTTAAAAACTCTTCTTCTCCAGATCCAGCAGGCAGAATCTTTTGATATTTGGTATGCAACATTGTGGGGTGGATCTGATTCAAGTTTGTTCAAATTGGCCCCCCTGGATTCATATTTGGGCTCACTATAGAAGCCCAAATTCAAACTTAGTGCATTTCAGGCAAATTTCTTAAAAAATCTTCTTCTCCAGATCCAGCAGGCAGAATCTTTTGTTATTTGTTATGCAACATTGTGGGGTGAATCTGATTCAAGTTTGTTCAAATAGGCCCTCTGGGTTTATATTTGGGCTCAGTATAGAAGCTTGAGTTCGATCTTAGAGCATTTCAGGCAAATTTCTTTAAAAATCTTCTTCTCCAGATCCAGCAGGCAGAATCTTTTGATATTTGGTATGCAACATTGAGGGATGGATCTGATTCAAGTTTGTTCAAATCGGCCCCTTGGATTCATATTTGGGCTCACTATAGAAGCTCGAATTCGAACTTAGTGCATTTCAGGCAAATTTCTTCAAAAATCTTCTTCTCCAGATTCAGCAGGCAGAATCTTTTGATATTTGGTATGCAACATTGAGGGGTGGATCTGATTCAAGTTTGTTCAAATCGGCCCCCTGGATTCATATTTGGACTCACTATAGAAGCTCAAATTTGAACTTAGTGCATTTCAGGCAAATTTCTTAAAAAATCTTCTTCTTCAGATCGAGCAGGCAGAATCTTTTGATATTTGGCATGCAACATTGTGGGGTGGATCTGATTCAAGTTTGTTCAAATCAGCCCCCTGGGTTTATATTTGAGCTCAGTATAGAAGCTCGAATTCGAACTTAGTGCATTTCAGGCAAATTTCTTAAAAAATCTTATTCTCCAGATCCAGCAGGCAGAATCTTTTGTTATTTGTTATGCAACATTGTGGGGTGGATCTGATTCAAGTTTGTTAAAATAGGCCCTCTGGTTTATATTTGGGCTCAGTATAGAAGCTTGAGTTCGATCTTAGAGCATTTCAGGCAAATTTCTTCAAAAATCTTCTTCTCCAGATTCAGCAGGCAGAATCTTTTGATATTTGGTATGCAACATTGTGTAGTGGATCTGATTCAAGTTTGTTCAAATCGGCCCCCTGGATTCATATTTGGGCTCACTATAGAAGCTCAAATTTGAACTTAGTGCATTTCAGGCAAATTTCTTAAAAAATCGTCTTCTCCAGATCCAGCAGGCAGAATCTTTTCATATTTGGTATGCAACCTTGTGGGGTGAATCTGATTCAAGTTTGTTCAAATTGGCCCCCTGGATTCATATTTGGGCTCACTATAGAAGCCCGAATTCGAACTTAGTGCATTTCAGGCAAATTTCTTAAAAAATCTTTTTCTCCAGATTCAGCAGGCAGAATCTTTTGATAATTGGTATGCAACATTGTGTGGTGGATCTGATTCAACTTTGTTCAATCGGCCCCCCTGGATTCATATTTGGGCTCACTATAGAAGCTCGAATTTGAACTTAGTGCATTTCAGGCAAATTTCTTAAAAAATCTTCTCCAGATCCAGCAGGCAGAATCTTTTCATATTTGGTATGCAACATTGTGGGGTGAATCTGATTTAAGTTTGTTCAAATTAGCCCCCTGGATTCATATTTGGGCTCACTATAGAAGCCCGAATTTGAACTTAGTGCATTTCAGGCAAATTTCTTAAAAAATCTTTTTCTCCAGATTCAGCAGGCAGAATCTTTTGATATTTGGTATGCAACATTGTGGGGTGGATCTGATTCAAGTTTGTTCAAATCGGCTTCCTAGATTCATATTTGGGCTCACTATAGAAGCTCGAATTTCCAGCAGGCAGAATCTTTTGATATTTGGTATGCACCATGCTTAGGGGGTGAGATTCAAGTTTGTTCAAGCCAAGTCCCTAGGTCCATATTTGGACTCACTGTGGGAGCTTGAATTGTAACTTAGTTCAAAATGAGGAATTTTCTTAAAAAATCTTCTCAAGATCCAGCAGGCAGAATCTTTTGATATTTGGTATGCACCATGCTTAGGGAGTGAGATTCAACTTTGTTCAAGCCAAGTCCCTAGGTCCATATTTGGACTCACTGTGGGAGCCCGAATTATAACTTAGTTCAATATGAGGAATATTCTTTAAAAATCTTCTTTTTTTTTTAGATCCACTGGTCAGAATCTTTGGATATTTGGTATAAGCTTTTCTTAGGAGGAGCAGATGCAACTTGTTGAAATCAATTCTCTGGGTTGATATTTAGGCTACCATGTCAGGTGAGCGCCCTCGGGCCCCTTGGGGCCTCTTGTTTTCTTGATGTGACCAAACAGTTCCAGGCATCAGGTCATTTAGATTATAAGGTATATTTGAAACTAATTCACATCAATTATTGCACACAAACTCATTTCATCCACCACATACATTTAGCAGTATCATCAAATCACAGCTCATTTGTTTCCATCCCAATTCAAGTGATTAGGTAAATTTCAACAAGGCTTGTTCTACCCTAATTGGCACCCTCAGATCAAAAGGGTACTCCATGCATCTTTTGTGTAGCTTGAAATCTCAAACCCTGAAAAAGCTAAAAAGCTAGAAAGTCCTGCAGAAATTATTGATTTTGCTTCAAACCCTCTGGCCATTTGGTATGAACATATCAGAGGGAGAATGTGAAAGGAGGTGCATAATTCCTTTCACTTCAACATACAACAGAATGAATATCAAAACGGCAAAAATAGTAAAAGATGAATTTAATTTAACCAATTCTAAATAAAAGAACCTATAAATCATTGACCTGTAATCACTTATAAGAAAAACGAAAGCTTGCTCAACATCCTTGTAAGGACGAAATTGGAGCCCATCAATGAATATAATCAATTATTGCCAATCAGTTTTACCAGTTCCTAAGCCCAACACTTAGTTTAAATCAAATTTGTGTATTTTTATCATGTTTGAAACCCTTCAAGGTTCAATAAATATATATATATAATATACATATATTAATAAAGCAATATTTTGGTGGCATATTACAAGAAAAAAACATTTCAGTTGGAAATGTCTGTGCCAGCCCATATTTTTTGTACTTTAAACACACGCACACATGCACATGCACACACACACATATGCACAGTGGTAACATAAGTGATGACTAATAAGTTTTCTGCATAACTCTTCGATGTCGCTGCATGATTGTATGAGATGTTTTGTCCATGTTATACAGTGATGCACAACTGTTTTCATGAACTATGCATTGTTTAAAAAACGTTTGCTGAAAATTCAATGTTATTGATGCAAAAAAATACTGTAAGGCCATTGAGAATTTATTATGTGATTCTCAGGCAATTGTTTTTTTAAATCGTTGAGAATGGGCTGATTTAATTTTGACTTCTTGCTTTATATCTTGACAATGTCATGTATGAGTTATTGCGATGGGTTGTTTTCTGTAGAAACTTGAGTGAATGACTAAGCATTACTGGAACTTCCTATTTAGTTCAGCGGTCCCTTCTTGGTCAAGTTGAGCTGCAGTGTTATTGACACTTTCATTCTTTCACCGACAGTACTGGAATTCAGACAAATAACAAAAACATGTGCACACATTGCCCCTGATAATCATTTGTTAGCTTTTTTTCAAAACCATAATCTACTTTGATGAAGATAAAGTACTGTTATGCAAAACACTGTTGGAAAGAAGTGTATTACATTACAGCACAACCTCAGCTCAATGAAACTAGAGCTGGCTGCCAGGGGTGGGTCATCCCGCTGACAAAATGCCCTGATACATCAGCCTAATGGAACTTAAGAGGAAGAAAACCAGTAAAATTTGTAAGTTAAAGGTCACTGTGACCTTAACCTTTTGCACAATGACCCCAATATAAATAGGATTGTTCCTTTCCTAATACTCAATCCACATGTCAAATTTGGTTTCTATCGACCCTGCAGAACTTTAATTGGAGAGTAGAAACCGTAAAATTTGAAAATTAAAGGGCTCTGCAACCTTGACCTTTGACACAATGACCCTAAAATATATAGGGTTCTTCCACTCATCATACCCAACCCACATGTCAATTTTGGTTTCAGTTGGCCTTGTGGCACTTTAATTAGGGTGTGGAAGGCATGAAGATCACTGTGACCTTGACCTGTGGCACAATGACCCAACAATAAATAGGGTTTTTCCTCATCATACCTAACTTGTATGTCAAGTTTGGTTTCTATCGGCCCAGCAGAACTTTAATTAGACAGTGAAAACTAGGAAAATTTGTAAGTTCAGGTCATTGTGACCTTGATCTTTGGTACAGTTACCCCAAAATAAACAGTGTTCTCCTCTCATCATACCCATCCTATATGTCGAGTTAGTTTTGGATGGCCAATGAAACATTAATTAGAGAGTGGAAACCAACTCTGTCCACAGATGGATGGAGAGATGGACGGACAACACAACAGCTATATGACGCGGGGGGGGGGGGGGGGGGGGGGGGGAGGATAAAAATGTCATCAAGTAATCTGTAGTATTCTATGCTGCACTTAAATGCATGTATTGGAGGTACTGAGGCCAAATAGGTCTATAAATAAAGGAAAACTGAGGAGAGTCAGGGTAATTTCTCGACAGGTTACAAGATTTTAACAGGAGTTTCCTCTATAACCTATATTCAATTAACAGGTCAAATTTGTACTGGAGGTATGGTAAATGGTTTTGTTTTGGGAAATTATATTCAGTTAACAGGGCTATTCAATTAAGAGATGTACAATTAAGTGGGCTCCCCTGTATGTGGTATACAGCTTCCTTTTGAGGTGTACGCTTAACTGGTAAAGTGCTGGAAGCCCATATTTGGGCTTTATTCTGGAGTGCAGGTACCACAGCTTCAAGGCTCATATTCAGTGGATGTGCTTTGTATTATCTTTGAAGTGATATTAATACGTCTCTAAAGGTTTGCCTTGTTACAATTTATTGGAGAGTGCCTATAGGCACTCTCCAATAAATTGTAACAAGACAAAGACATGAGTACAAGATTTGATGGCCAAAAATAATTTAGCACTGTACCAGTTAAATTTGTCCAAGAGAAGTTTGAGGGACAGTATTTTCAGTTATTCTGGGAGAGGCAAGATATTTGCTCTGGGCCTGAAATCTCTAATTTCAGAACAATAGGTCAATTTAAACTAACTTATGTATTTGGCATTGTTGGTTCATATGTACTTGATTCATGCAAAAAAAATTTTCCCTCAGTCCTCTTGGAACCCCAAAAACTAAAAATAGAAAATTTTTCAAACCCTCATTTATCCCAAACCACACAGTTTGATAGTATGAAGCATACTTAGGACCAGTAGAATTGAATGAACAAACTTGAATCTCACCCCCTAAGCATGGTGCATACCCAATATCAAAAGATTCTGCCTGCTGGATCTTGAGAAGAAGATTTTCAAAGAAATTTGCCTGAAATGCACGAAGTTCAAATTTGGGCTCCTATACTGAGTCCATATATAAACCCAGGGAGCCGATTTGAACAAACTTGAATCAGAACCACCACACAATGTTGCATACCAAATATCAAAAGATTCTGCCTGCTGGATCTGGAGAAGATTTTTTTAAAGAAATTTGCCTGAAATGCACTAAGTTCGAATTCGGGCTTCTATAGTGAGCCCAAATATGAATCCAGGGGGCCGATTTGAACAAACTTGAATCAGATCCACCCCACAATGTTGCATACCGAATATCAAAAGATTCTGCCTGCTGGATCTGGAGAAGAAGATTTTTTGAAGAAATTTGCCTAAAATGCACTAAGTTTGAATTCAAGCTTCTGTAGTGTGCCCAAATATGAATCTAGGGAGCCGATTTGAACAAACTTGAATCAGATCCACCCCACAATGTTGCATACCAAATATCAAAAGATTCTGCCTGCTGGATCTGGAGAAGATTTTTTAAGAAATTTGCCTGAAATGCACTAAGTTCGAAATCAGGCTCCTATACTGAGCCCAAATATGCACCCAGGGGACCAATTTGAACAAACTTGAATCAGATCCACCCAACAATGTTGCATACCAAATATTAAAAGATTCTGCCTGCTGGATCTGGAGAAAAAGATTTTGTTTAATGTTTTTCCCATTGCCTGCAGTGTTAAAAAGTGCTGACTCAGCACTTTTTCAAAGTCCTGAAAAAAGTACCTTGTGATCAAACCGATAGGGATTTTTTCTAACCATTCTATTCTACTGGATAAAAGTAAGCTTTATACAAAATAAGAATTCTCTGTGTGGTGCAGTTTTGGAGATATGGCAGTTTTATGGTTTTTCCTATTTTTAGCTCCCGAGGTTCCCACGGGGCAATGAGAAAAATTTTTTTTGCATCAATCAACTACTTATGACCCATTATCATCTCATATCAAATTTGGTTCAAACCGACCTCACGGTTCTGAAAATAGAAATTTTAGGCATGGCCAAAATTTGCCCATCCCATAACGAAGGCAAACAATGCCCGACAAACTTCTCTTGAACAAACTTGATTCTAAACCTCAAAAGGACTCTGTGTACCACATATCAAGTCTCTGTTACTGGTGGTTCATTAGAAGAAGATTTTCAATAAATTTGGCCATTTTTTTAACACCCCCTCTGCTCAATATGAGCCGAAACCTAATTTGCATAAAAATCAAAATGCCCCTATATAACCACTACTTACATGAAATTTAATTAAAATGTGGCCAGTGGTTTAGGAGAAAGAGGCCCAAACACCACCTTCACGCAGGACGACAGACAGACAACAGATGACATACGACAAACGGATGACAGACGGACGAAGAGTGATAAGAAAAGCTCACCCTGACTTTCAGTCAGGTGAGCTAAAAATTCAAGTTTCTATTTAGCATGGCAGAAATTTAAAAAAAACACTTCCATTATGATTTGGTGTAAAATAAATTCATCTGCAAATTATGTGCTACAAATTTAACTGGACAGAAGACAGGTTCATTATTGTGTTGCACCTGTGGAACCATATGAAAAACAATGATGCTTAATACATTGAAAATATGGTAACAATCAAATAAATTCCTCCTGTTCATTTCTTTCCTACCTTTAATTCGATTGTAGCAAATGCTTGTCAATTGCAAGGTTCAGCATAACACTAGTTCTGAGTCTTTTTTCATCATAGATGATTTACCTAACATTCGATTCGACGTTTGATTTGACTCACAATTTTTTTGAAGATTTGATTTGACAACCGGATTCAAGAAAAAAATGGTATTTGCAGGGCCCTACTTTATGGGGGTCAGACACACGTTGGTTCAAATTGAGTCTGTGAATTCATATTAGGGCTCCTTATCAGAGCCCAAATTTTAACCTAGTGCTATATGAGGAAAATTCTTCTTGTTCAGATCCAAAAGCCAGAATATTTTGATATTTGTTATACAGCATCCCTATTGGGTGTCTTATTCAGAATGATCAAAGCAAGTCCCTGGGTTTGTATTTGACCTCCCTGTGGGAGTCTGTATTTCTGAAAATTCTTTGAAAAAAATATTCTGATTCTCCATTCAGAATCATTTGATATTTAGTAAGCAGCATCTTTATGGGGGTCAGATTCAGATGTGTTCAAAGGTTCATATTTGGGCTCCCTTTTCAGAGAGCTTGAATTTTATCTTGGTGCAATATGAGTATAATTCTTTAAACCAGTCAGAATCTGTTGATATTTGGTATATGAAATCCTTAGTGAGATATCATATTCAATTTTGTTCAAATCAAGTTCTTACTGGTCAGGCCCTATGTCATTTTAACCCTTTCAACTTTATCACTCTGTATATTGTGGAAATTGGTAATTTTTTGTTTCTATTCAGTATTTGTAATAAAGCAATTTCAGTGTGGGAACTTGAGATGTTTGGCAGAGCTTTTTCTCTCAAATCACTGCCCCAGTCAGTGGGAAAAAATATAAGTAAATAATAAAAATGATGAATTAATGTTAAAAAAAAAATCCTTAAAGTACTTTGTGAAGAGCCAATGGACATTTGTCAGGTGAGCCTCTTTTATCTTGTTTTGGTTCAAGTGAAAAATAAAATCTTCATCTCATTTCCAGTCATCTAGTAAATCAGTTCTGAATCAAAGTCTTCAGACTGAAATGACTTTGTAAATTACACTTGAAACCAGGAACTCATTTGTGATTCTTTTTTTTCTGAAACACTTTTTAGCTTACATGAGTGAAGCTCAAGGGGAGCTTTTGTGATTACTTTCTATCCATTGTCCATCCTCTCTTCATAAACCACAGGACTGAATTGAACCAAATTTGATATGCAAGTTCAATTCACTTTGTGCAAATAAAGTTGCCACAACCACAGGGGGCACCACAAGGGGCATAACTCTATTAGCACCCACGAATCAACCCCTGAGTGCAAGGGGCCCCACTTTGAACTTAGTGCAATATAAGGACATTTCTTTGAAATTCTTCTTCTGATCCAGCAGTCAAAATGTCCTGATATTTTATACACACCATTCTTGGAGGTTGGGGGTATTCAGATTCAAATTTGTTCAAATTAAGTCCAAACCTCATGTTTGTGCCCTCTATGGGATCCTGAATTTTATCTTTTTGCAATGTGAGAAAATTTCTTAAAAAATCTTTTCAGATCCACTAGTCAAAATATCTGATAAATGATACACAGCATCCTTGGAGGGAGGAGGGGTGTCAGATTCAAGTTTGTTCAAATCAAGTCCCTAGTCATATCTAATTAGGCTCCTAATTATCCTTGGTGGGGCAGATTCAAGTTTGTTCAAATCAAGTGCCTTGAGTCACATTTGGCCTCCGAGTAGTTATTTATGTTTTTATTTATTTGGGGTTTAATGACACTTTTGAGAACCAGGGTCACCTCATGTCGGACAGTTTTATGGGTGGAGGAAGCCGGAATACCTGGAAAGAACCACCGAGGAACTGTCAGGCTCCCCAACATACTCATACTCACACTCAAGCAAGGTTAGCATTGGTTGAAGACAAGTGCACCATCGGCATGCAGTATGCCTTAGTACACAATGCCACCGTGCCCCCTCGTGGGCCATGGGCATGAAGTGTCTTGCCCAAGGACACAATGCAGTTGCCGCAGGTGAGATTCGAACCGTGGACCTCTCGGCTTGCAGCCTGCACCTCTGCCAACTACGCTTTCTCGCCCCCCCTCCCAATAGTTACCCAAATTTTGGCTTTGTGTAATATGATGAAATTTTTTTAAGCATCTTCTTCAGATCCACCATTCAGAATCTTTTGATATTTGAAAAGCAGCATCCTTAGAAGGTTCAGATTCAAATCCAGTCCACATTTTGTTATATAGTGTGAAGAATATTTTTTAAAAATCTTCCTGAGATTCACCAGTCAGAATCTTTTGATATTTGGTATACAGCATCCTCAGTGGGGTCAGATTCAAGGTTTTTTCAAACAAGTCCCTATGTTGATTTTTGGTCTCCCAGTAGTTACGCAAATTTTAACATGGTGCAATATGAGGAAATTTTTTTTAGCTCACCTGCTGAAAGTCAGGGTGTTCTTTTCTTATCACTCTTCGTCCGTCGTCTGTTGTCCGTCGTCTGTCATCCGTTGTCTGTCATCCGTCGTCCTGCATGAAGGTGGTGTTTGAGCCTTTTTCTCCTAAACCACTGGCCACATTTTAATTAAATTTCATGTAAATAGTGGTTATATAGGGGCATTTTGATTTTTATCAAAATTAGGTTTCAACTCATATTGAGGAGAGGTGTGGGGAAAAAATGGCCAAATTTTTTGAAAATCTTCTTCTAATGAACCACCAGTAGCAGAGACTTGATATGTGGTATACAGAGTCCTTTTGAGGTTTAGAATCAAGTTTGTTCAAGAGAAGTTTGTCTGGCATTATTTGCCTTCGTTATGGGAGGGGCAAAAATTTTGGCCACGCCTAAAATTTCTATTTTCAGAACCGTGAGGTCGATTTGAACCAAATTTGATATGAGATGATAATGGGTCATAAGTAGTTGATTGATGCAAAAAAAAATTTTCTCCTTGCCCCGTGGGAACCTCGGGAGCTAAAAATAGGAAAAACCTTAAAACTACCATATCTCCAAAACTACACGGCACCAGTTCTTATTTTGTATAAAGCTTACTTTTATCCAGTAGTAGAATGGTTAAAAAAAATCCCTATCGGTTTGATCACAAGGTAATTTTTTCAGGACTTTGAAAAAGTACTGAGTCAGCACTTTTTAACACTGTAGGCAATGAGAAAAGATTAAAAAATATTCTTCTCCAGATCCAGCAGGCAGAATCTTTTGATATTTGGTATGCAACATTGTAGGGTGGATCTGATTCAAGTTTGTTCAAATCGGCCCCCTGGGTTCATATTTGGGCTGAGTATAGGAGCCCGATTTCGAACTTCATGCAAATTTCTTAAAAAATCTTCTTCTCCAGATCCAGCAGGCAGAATCTTTTGATATTTGGTATGCAACATTATGGGGTGAATCTGATTTAAGTTTGTTCAAATCGGCTCCCTAGATTCATATTTGGGCTCACTACAGAAGCTCGAATTCGAACTTAGTGCATTTCAGGCAAATTTCTTCAAAAATCTTCTTTTCCAGATCCAGCAGGCAGAATCTTTTGATATTTGGTACGCAACATTGTGGGGTGGATCTGATTCAAGTTTGTTCAAATCGGCCCCCTGGGTTTATATTTGGACTCAGTATAGAAGCTCGAAATTCAAACTTGGTGCATTTCAGGCAAATTTCTTCAAAAATCTTCTTCTCCAGATCCAGCAGGCAGGATCTTTTGATATTTGGTATACAACGCTGTGGAGTGGATCTGATTCAAGTTTGTTCAAATTGGCCCCCTGGATTCATATTTGGGCTCACTATAGAAACTCGAATTCGAACTTAGTGCATTTCAGGCAAATTTCTACAAAAATCTTCTTCTCCAGATCCAGCAGGCAGGATCTTTTGATATTTGGTATGTAACATTGTTGGGTGGATCTGATGTCAGTTTGTTCAAATCAGCCCCCTGGATTCATATTTGGGCTCAGTATAGAAGCTCGAATTCGAACTTAGTGCATTTCAGGCAAATGTTTTCAAAAATCTTCTTCTCCAGACCCAGCAGGCAGAATCTTTTGATATTTGGTATGCAACATTGTAGGGTGGATCTGATTCAAGTTTGTTCAAATCGGCCCCCTGGGTTCATATTTGGGCTGAGTATAGGAGCCCGATTTCGAACTTAGTGCATTTCAGGCAAATTTCTTAAAAAATCTTCTTCTCCAGATCCAGCAGGCAGAATCTTTTGATATTTGGTATGCAACATTGTGGGGTGGATCTGATTCAAGTTTGTTCAAATTGGCCCCCTGGATTCATATTTGGTCTCACTATAGAAGTCCGAATTCGAACTTAGTGCATTTCAGGCAAATTTCTTAAAAAATCTTCTTCTCCAGTTCCAACAGGTAGAATCTTTTGATATTTGGTATGGATCATTGTGGGGTGGATCTGATTCAAGTTTGTTCAAATCGGCCCCCTGGGTGTATATTTGGGCTCAGTATAGAAGCTCGAAATTCAAACTTGGTGCATTTCAGGCAAATTTCTTCAAAAATCTTCTTCTCCAGATCCAGCAGGCAGGATCTTTTGATATTTGGTATGCAACGCTGTGGAGTGGATCTGATTCAAGTTTGTTCAAATTGGCCCCCTGGATTCATATTTGGGCTCACTATAGAAACTCGAATTCGAACTTAGTGCATTTCAGGCAAATTTCTTCAAAAATCTTCTCCAGATTCAGCAGTCAGAATCTTTTGATATTTGGTATGCAACATTGTGGGGTGGATCTGATTCAAGTTTGTTCAAATCGGCCCCCTGGATTCATATTTGGGCTCACTATAGAAGTCCGAATTCAAACTTAGTGCATTTCAGACAAATTTCTTCAAAAATCTTCTTCTCCAGATCCAGCAGGCAGAATCTTTTGATATTTGGTATGCAACATTGTGGGGTGGTTCTGATTCAAGTTTGTTCAAATCGGCACCCTAGATTCATATTTGGGCTCACTATAGAAGCTCGAATTCGAACTTAGTGCATTTCAGGCAAATTTCTTTGAAAATCTTCTTCTCAAGATCCAGCAGGCAGAATCTTTTGATATTGGGTATGCACCATGCTTAGGGGGGTGAGATTCAAGTTTGTTCAAGCCAAGTCCCTGGGTTTATATTTGGGCTCACTGTGGTAGCCTGAATTATAACTTAGTTCAAAATGAGGAATTTTCTTTAAAAATCTTCTTCAGATCCAGCAGTCGGAATGTTTTGATATTTGGTATGCAGCATCCTTAGGGGGTGAGATTCAAGTTTGTTCAAGCCATGTCCCTAGGTCCATATTTGGACTCACTGTGGGAGCTTGAATTGTAACTTAGTTCAAAATGAGGAATTTTCTTTAAAAATCTTCTTCAGATCCAGCAGTCGGAATGTTTTGATATTTGGTGTGCAGCAACCTTAGGGGGTGAGATTCAAGTTTGTTAAAGCCAAGTCCCTGGGTTCATATATGAGCTCCCTGTGGGAGCCTGAATTTTAACTTAGTTCAGTATGAGGAAATTTCTTTAAAAATCGTTTTTTTTTTTAGATCCACGGGTTAGAATCTTCGGATATTTGGTATAAGCTTTTCTTAGGAGGAGCAGATGCAACTTGTTGAAATCAATTCTCTGGGTTGATATTTAGGCTACCATGTCAGGTGAGTGCCCTCAGGCCCCCTGGGTCCTCTTGTTTAAAGATCTTCTTCATATCCAGCAATCAGAATCTTTTGATATTTGATATGCAGCATCCTTAAGTGATTCAGAATCAAATCAAGTCCATGGAGTCAGATTTGGTCAGCCATTGGAACTTTGTGCAATATGAGGACTATTTTTAGCTCACCTGACTAAAAGTCAGGGTGAGGTATTGTCATCACTTTTTGTCTGTCGTCGTGCGTCTGTCATCACACGTAAAGTTGTGTTTGAGTCTTCTCCTCCAAAACCACTGTGTCAATTTAAGTGAAGGTTTGTGTGAGTGATGACCCTGAAGGAGCATTGTGTTTTTACTTAAACCAATGTGCTGCCTCCAATGAGGAGAGAGGGGTGGAAGAAAAATACCCCAAATTTAAAAAAAATCTTCTCATGAAACGAAGTTCCTGGAGCCATATTTGCCTTTGTAATGGGTGGGCCAACCCCCCCTCCCCCCCCCCCCTCCAAAATTTGTATTTTTTGAACCGATGGTCCAATTTGAACCAACTTTGATACAATGTATTATTGAGTCTTGATTCATGCAAATAAAAACAAACATTTCCTGTTCCCAGGGAACCCGAGGAGCTAAAAATAGAAATATTTTCAAACGCCCATATTTCCCAAACCACAGGGACAAAAGAACTGTTGTTTGGTATGAAGTATCCTCAGGACCAGTAGAATGAAATGTTAAAAAAAAATGGCAATCAGTTTTGTCAGAGTGTACTGTAGGTGGGCGAAAAAATGCTGAGTCAGCATATTGGCAAAAATTAAAAAAAAAATTCTTTTCCAGAACCACTGATCAGAATCTTTTGATATTTGGTATACAGCATCCATAGGGGGTGGTCAGATACAAGTTTGTTAAAATTAAACCCCTTGGTTCATATTTGGGCTCAATGCAGGAGCCCAAATTTGAACTTAAGACAATATGGGGAATAACCTTTAAAAATCTTCTTCTTCAGAACCACCATTCAGAATCTTTTAATATTTGGTATACATCATTGTAATGAGGGTCAGATTCAAGAGTGTGAAAATCAATTCCCTCAGTTAATATTTGGGCTTCCTATGGGGGGCCCGAATTTTAACTTGTGCAATATGAGGGATAATCTTTGAAAATCTTCTTCAGATCCACCTTGGATTCTTCAGAATCTTTTGATATTTAATATGCAGCATCCTTAGGGAGATTAGCTCTCATAGTGTTCAAAACAAGTCCCTGGGTTAATATTTGGGCTCGCGATTGCAGCCCGAATTTTAACTTAGTCCAGTATGAGGAATAATCTTTAAAACTCTTCTTCTCCACACCAGTCAGAATCATTTAATATATGGCATACAGAATCCTTACTGGGGTTGGATTCATGTTATTCAACCCAAGTTCAGCAGTTGATAATTGGGCTCTCTAAGGGAGCCCAAATTTTAACTTAATGCAATATGAGGAATAGTCTTTTAACTTGTGAGGAATAATCTTTGAAAAACTTCTTCTTCAGATCCACCAGACAGAATCTTTTGATATTTGGTATACAACATCCTTAGGGAAGTCAGATCTAAGTTTGTTCAAATCAAGTCTTTGGGTTAATATTTGGGCTTCCTACAGCAGCCCGAATTGTAACTTAGTCCAGTATGAGGAATAATCTTTAAAACTCTTCTTTTCCAGAAACACCAGTCAGAATCATTTCATATGTGAGATACTGAATCCATACAGGGATTGGATTCAGTTTGTTCCACTCAAGTCCATCAGATAATAACTGGGCTCTCTAAGAGAGCCCAGATTTTAACTTAATGCAATATGAGGAATAATCTTTGAAAATCTTCTTCAGATCCACCAGTCAGAATCTTTTGATATTTGGTATACAGCATCCTTAGAGAAGGCAGATCTAAGTTTCTTCAAATCAAGTCTTTGGGTTGATATTTGGGCTCCCCATTGGAGCCTGAATGTTCACATATTGCAAATTGATAATACTCTTAAAATCTTCTCCAGAACCACCAGTCAGAATCTTTAGATATTTGGTATACAAGTTTGTTCAATTTAAGTCCCTAGGATGATATTTGGGCTCCCTAGTTTTGCATTACTGAAAATCTTGGCATTATTTCTGTGGTAGCATCCCAATACTAGAAAAAAATCATCTGGCATGGACAACAGAGTTATAAACAATTAAATATTTAACTTCATTCCTCTGTAGTGTTAACTAGCCATAGATGCTAATTAAATCCTTCTTTATGTATTTATTTATTTATTGATGTTTAAGGTCACATATTTATGCACACTGGCTAATCATGACCGTGACAGTTTTACGGGTGGAGGAAGCCGGAGTACCCGAAGAGAACCACCGAGCAACGACGAGCAGCTGCCAGCTCCCCAACATCGTAACTCTGCACTGCAGCACAGGCAGGGTTAGATTGTTGAAGACATGCGTACCATCGACGTGCAGTACGCCCTAGTACACGGCGTCATCGTGCCCCCACGCGGGCAATAAATCCTTCTTTAAACAGCTTTGGTCAGGTCACATGGGGCCTCTAGTTTTTTTTTAAAAATCTTCTTCAAATTCACCTATCAGAATCTTCTGATATTTGGCATTTGGTATCCTCAGAAGGGTGGGATTCAAATTTGTTAAAAGCAAGTCTCTGGGTTTATATTTGGGCTCTCTATGGGAGTCCAAATTTTAACTTGGTGAAGTATGAGGAATATTCGTCAGAGGTCTTCCTGATTTTGGTAGGCTCCAGAGTGGTTTGAAATTCAGGACAGAAACCAAAGGAGAATGAATTCTGCTCAGATGTTTCAGAGCCAATTGCGGTGAACTTTAGTTAGATGTAAATGCCCTAGGGTGGGGTTCTTATTGGGAAAATTGTTTTTGTATCTTTGAAGGATTTAAGTGATTTTGTGCCAAAAAATAAAATTTTCACTCCATTCAGACGATCTTGTGGAGGGTGGGGGAGCAACTTTGTATCCTATTCTACACCCTATTGCCTCATTGATTGTAATTCGCCAATCAGATTACTCATTTGGTTTGGTATCAGTCTTTCTTTCATAGAAGAGGTTATGATTCTGAACTGAAATTGAAAACAAAACTGTTTGTATTTAAAAAAAAAGTGCATAATGTAGTGTTTAATTTATGAAGAGAGGATAGGGAGTGCGGTGGCTCAGTAGGTAGAGGTGCAGGCTGCAAGCCGAGAGATCCTCGGTTCAAATTCCACCTGCGGCAACCACGTTGTGTCCTTGGGCAAGACACTTCATCTCCATTGCCCGCGTGGGGGCACGATGACGCCATGTACTAAGGTGTACTGCACGTCGATGGTACGCATGTCTTCAACCAATCTAACCCTGCCTGTGCTGCAGTGCGGTGTTACTATGTTGGGGAGCTGGCAGCTGCTCGTCGTTGCTCGGTGGTTCTCTCCGGGTACTCCCGCTTCCTCCACCCGTAAAACTGTCACGGTCATGATTAGCCATTGTGCATAAATATGTGACCTTAAACATCAATAAATAATAAATGAAGAGAGGATAACTGACAATTGCAGGGATATTGAAAGGAGAATTAAAAACAGTTTCTAGTTGTGTACATGGGAGGTGCTCCAGAAGGAAACTCTTGGTATGACAGTGGCCTAGTGGTGTATTTGGTTTAGTATAATTTCTCTAGGCAGTTTATGCAGAAAGAAACTCTCGGTATGGTGGTGGCCTATTGGTGTTCATGGGAGTTTCTCTCGGCAGCTGGTGCAGAAGGAAACTATCAACAATGCTATTTGAACATTTCTTTCTCTTCCAGGAAAATACATCTCAGAGATAACTGTTTCTATTGTAATACATTATTGCCTTTACATGTATCTTGTTGCTGTCAGTGAACCAGAGAACATGAAGGCAATTGGGCTTCATGAAACCGTAGGTGATTGTAACAGTACATCTCCAGTCTTCACAGTATCAGGTCAGGTATGTTTATCTAGTATGAAAGCTTTATGTGTATCGGTAGATTCAGAAATAGACAACATGTAATTGGAACTCTTACAAACCATCTCACAATGATCTCCATTATGGATAGATCAAGCAGTATTTGGACAATAGCTCATCAGCTTGGAAATAAATAGGACCTGGTAATCAGTGCCTTGGTGGGACTCGTCTGAAGTGCATGGGAGTGAATAGGACCCAGCAATCATCTCCTTGGTAGGAGTCCTTTAAAGTGGTCTTTTTCAACTCTTAACCTGATTAGTATTTTCAAGATATTTTTCATCAAATCTAGTCATGGCTGCTTCATAACAGCCATGACTAGATTTGATGAAAAATTCATCTAAATTTAAGTTAAGAAATCATTGGTAAAAAATCCATTCAGTTTACAGGAGTAAAATTTGATCAGATGTGCTAGAATTTTACTTAATTTGGTGGCAAGAGATGTCCTGTGCAGGGCAGGAATATCTGCAAGCAGCATGCAAGGAGTTAAGTTTGAACGATGGGCTAAACTTGACTTCATACTTATGTTATGGTCATGATATAGTCATTGATGCTGAAGTGTCCTCAAAGACAAATAAATAAATACACCTGCTTGGGATCCTTTGGATACTTTGGCATGGTCCAGGAACCTCAGTGGGGAGAACATAAATCTCATGTAAATTAATATTACAGTATGTCAAATAATTGCTTGCTTGCATAGCTAAGTTTTTGCTGCTTTACAACCTGGTTATATAGAACTGGGGAAGCAAAATTCATTACTTCTGATGAGATAAAATGGAAAAAAAATTTATCTGAAGCTGCCTGTGCAAATGTTCAGTATTTGATATTTATCATCTTTGTAATGATAGTTGACAAGTTTTGTCATATAAATTTCCTGTAGTCATATTAACCCTTTACCCAACGCAGACGATATCAAAATTTATTATTTTAAATATCACTTTTTTAAATTTTTCAAAAAATTTCAACAAAACCATATCATGTGACCCCTCATTGGAACGAGCTCAATGAGATTGTTCCAATGAGGGGTCACATGATATGGTTTTGTTGAAATATTTTGAAAAATTTAATTTTTTCAACTGCTCAATTTGCATATTACGCGTGCGGATGCAGGTGATTCGTTAAGTAAAGGGTTAAAGAGGACTATGGAGTGCCACATTTTATGACTGTTGGCAGTAGTGAGAAACTGAAAATCCATTTTTCACAAATTTTTGACAAATATTCCCAGAGTGTAACAGTTAGAACAATCAGGAGATAAAGAAAACTTGTTCCTGAGAATAAAGCGTTAAATATACAGGGTGAAATAATGTGACACCATACAAGCACAAATGTGCAGTATGGGAGCTTTCTATGAAGAAGCCAGAAGACTTCGAGGGTTGAAGTGGAACATTACTTCTGGGTAAGATGCACACTCCTAATTTCTAGTTTATCAAATTTTCAGTCAGTCCTGTCTAGAAAAGCACGGTAACATCTCAAACACTTCCTATATTTGCAGACACAATACAAAAATGCTGTTACAATGGAACCCACTTAATTGGATATCACTTAACGGAATAACCCTGTTAATTGAATATAATTTCCCAACACAAAACCATTTACCATATGTCCAGTACAAATTTACCTGTTAATTGAATATAGGTTATAGAGTAAACTCCTGTTAATTGAATAAAAAATCTTATAACCTGTGGAGAAATTTCTCTGACTCTCCCAAGTTTTCCCCTCAGTACATCCAATACAGGCATTTAATCTATTATATTTTGTTTGACAGAGCTCATGGAGAACTGTCAAACAAGATATAATAGAATAAATGCTAAGTTTATCTCTAGAATACAGAAAAGTGACACAATCCCTGTTAATTGAATACTCCTGTTAACTGAATAATGTTCACTGGCAAAGTGGCTATTCAGTTAACAGTGTTCCACTGTATTAGAAAAAACACAGTTGGGGCCCAGGAACAAAAACCATGAATAGTAGAGGGCCTTCAACCCTCAAAGCCTTATGGCATCTTCATAGACTGTCCCTATCCTGCACGTTTGTGCTTGGCTGGTTTTACATTCTACTTCATAAGCCGACCATCTTATCTTGTGTTGAAGTGGAACCCTTTACAGTCTTAAGAAATGCATTTGAAGGTGAAATAGAAGAGAAAAAAAGAATAAGACTTGAATAATAAAAGAATCACTTGTAACTGGTTTAAATTCATCTATGCACAACATAGGAAAATCCCACAAGACAGTTCTAAAGAAAATCACTTAAAATAAAGAGCTGTCCCAAACTGCAGGAGTACAATTGTGTGCAAGGCTCAAGGAACCAACAGCACATAATTTCACTCTCACATCACTGCATACATGGAATCAACATCCAAGAGAAAGTTTTCTTGAAGTAACAATATCTCTTACGAAAAAAATAACGACAGTATTTACTCCAGTCAAGGAAGTTTACAAAGGAAAGAGAAACATCTCTGTCAGTTGAAATTCCGAGTAAGTACAGCATTGGTATATACCTGTTGGCTGGACTTGTATGTATTTTTCAAATGAAATTTTTTAAAGGTAGAAGCTGGAGACTCAACACCAGTTTTTAGCTCAACTGACTTTCAGTCAGGAGAGCTATAGTGATCACTCACCGTCCGTCGTCCGTCGTCCGTGAACATGGTGTTTGCGTCTTCTCCTCCCAAACCGCTGAACCAATTTAATTGATATTTGAGATAATAGTTTGTTATGACATTGCAATTTGATTTTGTTCAAATCAAGTTGCCTCGCCCGTGGGTAGGGCCACACCCAAAAAGTGTGCTGAAATCTTAAAAAATCTTCTTCTCATGAACCAGCAGTAGCAGAGACTTGATATTTGGTGTGCAGCTTCCTTTTGAGGTGTAGACTCAGATTTGTTCAAGAGAAGTTTGTGGGGCTATACTTGGCGTCGTAATGGGAGGGGAAAGAATATTTGCCCCTCCCAAAATTTCTATTTTCCAAACCGAGAGGCAAATTTTGACCAAATTTGATATGAGGGCTTATTGGGTCATAAGTACTTAATTTATGCCACAAATTTATTTCCCGTCGCCCTATGGGGACCGCAGGAGCTAAAAATAGAAAAAAATGAAAACGCCCATATCTCCAAAACTACACGGCACTGAGAATTCTTATTTGTTGTGAAGCTTCCTTAGGACCAACAGAATGGAATGGTAAAAAAAAATTGCCATCGGTTTTATCATGGGGTACTTTTTGGGGAGTTTGAAAAAGTGCTGAGTCAGCATTTTTTAACACTGTGGGTAATGGGAAAAACATATAAGACTACTTTTCTCCCAAACCACTGCTCCAAAAGCTTTAAAATTTCACATATAACATCTTTGGAAGATTGTTTCACATGTTTATTGAAATCAATTGCCTGGGTCGATATTTGGGCTCTCTATGGGAGCCCAGATGTTTAAATTAGTGCAGTATGAGGAGTATTTTTGAAAAATCTTCTTCTTCAGATCTGGCAATAAGAATGTTTTGATATTTGGTATGCAGCATCCTTAGGGGGGTGAGATTCAAGTTTGTTGAAGCCAAGTCCCTAGGTTCATATTTAGGCTGAAAATTTGGGGTCCCGTTGCGGACTTCGAAATTTTGGACCAAAATCCGAAAGAAATTTTTTTTGTTTTTTCTGCGTTTTGGTCAATTTTACGACAAAAAAAAAAAAAAAATTTTCCCCTGAAAATTTGGGGTCCGGGTGGGACCAAAATCCGGAAATTTTTTTTTTTGTTTTTTATGCATTTCTGTCAATTTTAAGACAAAAAAAAATTTTTTTTTTTTTCCCCTGAAAATTTGGGGTCCGGGTGGGACATAGAAAATTTTGGACCAAAATCCGAAAAAAAATTTTGTTTTGTTTTTTATGCATTTCTGTCAATTTTAAGACAAAAAAAAATTTTTTTTTTTTTTACCCTGAAAATTTGGGGTCCGGGTGGGACTTAGAAAATTTTGGACCAAAATCCGAAAAAAATTTTTTTTTGTTTTTTCTGCGTTTTGGCAAATTTTAAGACAAAAAAAAAAAAAAAATTTTCCCCTGAAAATTTGGGGTCCGGGTGGGACTTAGAAAATTTTGGGACCAAAATCCGAAAAGAAAAAAAAAATTTTCTGCATTTTGGTCAATTTTAAGACAAAAAATTTTTTTTTTTTTTTTTTTTTCCCCTGAAAATTTGGGGTCCGGGTGGAACTTAGAAAATTTTGGACCAAAATCCGAAAATGTTTTTTTTTTGTTTTTTATGCATTTCTGTCAATTTTAAGACAAAAAAAAATTTTTTTTTTTTTTTTTACCCTGAAAATTTGGGGTCCGGGTGGGACTTAGAAAATTTTGGACCAACAATTTTAAGACAAAAAAAATTTTTTTTTTTTTTTAACCCTGAAAATTTGGGGTCCGGTTGGGACTTATAAAATTTGGGACCAAAATCCGGAAATTTTTTTTTGTTGTTTTTTCTGCATTTTGGTCAATTTTAAGACAAAAAAATTTTTTTTTTTTTTTTTTCCCCTGAAAATTTGGGGTCCGGGTGGGACTTAGAAAATTTTTGACCAAAATCTGGAATTTTTGTTTTTATGCGTTTTAAGAAGAAGAAAAAAATTTAGGCTGAAAGTATTTTGTTTGGGAAAAAAAAATCTGTTTTTTATGTGTTTATCTCAATTTTGGGACGTAAAAAGTGCAGGAACTGAAAATAGAAGGAAAAATCCTGTGTATTGTGTGGGCATAATCGCTTCATCTAGTTGGTATATGCTTTTCTTAGGAGCGGCGTATGCAGCTTATTCAAGTCAAGCCCCTGGTTTGATATTTAGACTACCATGTCAGGTGAGCGCCCTCAGGCCTCCTGGGGCCTCTTGTTAAAATATCTATGACATAGATGCCAGCTTTCCTAGCAGGTAACTTCACTAGATAATGAATTAACAAGTCTAACAATTTGGGAAAGTAAGTTTGGATTGGCCACATTGGAACCACAGCTTGTGGTCTTATCACACCATCCTCAGTAATCTAATCTTTTGTAAGACTCTTGAAAGAATGCTGCAAGGAGGAAAAGATATGTTCTATATAAACCCTCTTCTCCAACAGCGTGTATGTCGATTCGCATGTAAACAAGTGTTGATCTTTTTCTGTATAATCAGTATTTTAGAAACTTTAGCAATGTGATCATCTATTTCTGGGGGATGAGGATTGCCAGTGAAGGGACGTCTGTGTTATATTTTCTGATGTGATTCCGCGATTGATTGAACTGATAGAAATGCGGATTTATAGGTGTGTCTCCACATTTCGTGGTAGGAGTCACTAATTTCAAGGTGCATGCATTGAATAATAGGTGATAACAACTCAGTCTCCTGGTCAGGATAGAAAGTTTTCGATCAATAAATCTACAGCTTGGGTTAACGGTATCTAGCCATGAACTAGAGGAGAAGTAACAGTGATGGTATTTGATTGGTTAGTTTTTCTCGCTTGAAATTGGATACTATTTTCTGATGGCCAGTTAGCTTGATGTTTGAATCGAGTTTTCAACAAAGTGTTGACTCTGTTAACCCGTTATGTCAGATGGTGTTGCAGTATCTGGATCTTCGTCATTTGTGCTTCCTATGGAAAAAACAGTAGAAACTACACTGGAAAAAATAGGTAGAAGAAATACAAGAATACCAGTGAGAAAACCGGCGACAAAGCGTCTTCGTTCTGAAGAAACTTATAGCTTTGAAGCTCATTCACTTGAAATGAGTACCGATATGCCAGGCCGTGAGCTCTTTGAGCAGATCCAATTGCTAAGCAGAAACATCGAAGCATTACCTACAAAAAGTGATGTGAACGCTATAGTAAGTCAGCTTCTAACTGGCATGTTTTGCGAATTTAAAGAGGAAATTACATCTACTTTTAACAAGAAAATCGAGAGCTTGGCTCAAAAGATCGAATCAACCGACATTGAAAACACTCTTTTAAGGGAAGAAATTGAATATTACAAAGCAGAATCCGATGGACTGAAAAGTGACATTCAGTAGCTCAAAAAAGATGTGAAACATCTTCAGTGTTCATCCAACAAGAGTGAACAATATTCTAGGAAAAACAATGTGAGGATTCTGCAACTTGATGAAAGTGAAAATGAAAACTTGACGGAAAAGATATGCAGCATAGTCAACAGTAGTCAGAAAGAATTAACTCTAACACGGGATGATATTTTAGCAGCACATAGGTTACCATCGAGAACAGAGGGTGTTCCTAGGCCATTCATAGTGAAATTTACACGTAGTGAAACTAGAAACAAGATGTTTGTGCACAGAAAAAAGTTCACTTACGAACTAAATGAACATTCTAAGAAGCTTATACTTATAAAAGACAACTTGACTAGAGAAAATCTTAATCTGGTGAATAAACTTTACAATCATGACAAAGTAGAACTTGCATACCATAGGAACGGCTTTATCTGGGGGAAACTCCATTCAGGCCGACGCGTGAAATTTGACATTTCTGACGACATTGATTCGGTGATAAGCAGAACGGAACGTATCTCTTAATACCAACTCCAGGACTAACTTTATACAAATCTGTTTTAATTGGCATTGTTGTGTTTTGCTTAAAATCAACCACTTCTTATATGACTGGCGCAGACTGGTGCACATTGGATGAACTTTCGTTTTGTGCTCCCACGGATCGCCTTGGTATAAATATGGCGACAGATGCTACTTTCACCTAAATTAGTAGGCTAATATAAATAGTGAGGCAGTCTACCCAAATTGCTCTTGAGATTCCTATATTTCATGTAAATGCATCTCAGTGAGATGGAGGTGGGGGGGGCATGTAAATGTGGAGACGAAATGATGTGATGTAATACCCCACTGGAAAGATCTCGCCAAGTCTCATCCGACAGTGCATTGTAGCATAGTACATCTGTTTGGATCAATCCCATTAAATATTCAACAAAATAACCCACAACACCCCGATTCTTTTATATTATCCTTTACACAAGAAATGATCTAATTAGCGTTACCGGAGAAAATGGATTCTCTGAAAATGTTTACCTCCACTTTGTACTCAGACTTAACTTAAATTCTACCTGTATATGCTGTATTTGTCGTAAATATACTTCAACCTGAATTTTCCTTGTAAGGGATGGAGACTATAAGTGCTGAGATGCAATACCCTGCTGGAAAAGGCTCTTCGAGCCACTTACGGCAGTGCATAGCAAAGCAGTACATGTTCGACTCAACCCATATAAACAATTTCCAAAATAATCAACAACATTGTTATCTCTCATGTCAACCTCTACACAAATAATAGTTTAATTAGTAGTTATTGGAGAGAAAGTGTTCTCTAAAAAATGTATACTTCCACTTTACATGTGGAATTAACGTAATTCTACCCATATATAGCGACTTGTTAAAAAACAGAGCATGGATTCAAAATCGATTGCTGAAATAGCCACTACTGTTGCATCAAAGATATAGCTTGTTGTCTCGAAAATATAGTTTGTGGCCCCTCACTGGAGTGAGCTCGCTAGGCTCGTACCAGTGAGGGGTCTTGGGTGGTGTTTTTGAGACAAAAATTGATAATCGGAATCAGTGGAAAAGCTGTGGCGAAACTACGAGAAGTCTCTCTATACCACTGTGCGATGCACAGAGTAAAAAAAAAATAGAAAAAGCCTGATGGTCGCACAGTCAATCCGAACCTCAGAAGAAACCACACACTATAGTCTTTATGACACATTTTATTTATTGTTATTTTTATGTATATAGAATCTGCACAATTGTTAAAATACAAGTAGAGTCACAACCTGTTTGCTGTGAACAAGATTTTGAAAAATCACACACAGCAGAGAAATAATTACTGTACTGTCCGGCTTTGCACACAAATACTGATGCCAAAATTATTTTACACAGACAGTTATCATGGCGGTTGATATCAATACTTATAGTGCAAGAATTGGCACATTCGGTGTTGTTAGGGGTATTGAGTCTGTATCACGTATGAACACACATACCTATTACTCTAAAATGATATATTTGGTGTTGTGGCAATCTGGGTTAGTGATAATGATTTATTTACTGCTGTTAATCAGTGGAGATGTGGAGCTAAACCCAGGTGACCCAAACAGTAATATGTCGATAGTACATACAAATGTCAGAGACATTCGAAATAAGATTGACTTAATTCAAGCAGAACTTGGTGACTTTGATATTATTGCCATTACAGAATCTATGTTAAGTGAGAACGTGAATTCAGATAGTTTGAGACTTCCTGGTTATCAACATCTGCCAGTTCGAAAAGATAGAGAAGATGGCATTGGTGGTGGAATTATAGTCTATTTTAAATTTGGTTTAATATGTGAACGCAAATGTGATCTAGAACGTCCTGGATTAGAGGCAATGTGGATTGAAGTTAGAAGTACAAATCAAAAGATTTTATTGGGGGTGTTCTATCTACCACCGTCATCCCGTAACTTTTACTGGGATCTTATTGACAAATCAATATCTGAAGCACGAAACAATTTGACAATCAAGTGCATCATAGTCGGGGATTTCAATGTTAATTGTATACCAACAACCCATCCCAACATTTTACATTTGGAAACAATGCACACCATGGTACAGGTCATCAAAGAACCAACAAGGGTCACTGAAAGCTCAAGTAGTCTCACTGACCTGATGCTGACCACTTGCCCAGACTCTGTCTCGAATGTAGAAGTTATCCTCCCATTTTGTAGTGATCATCATGCTATATCCGCCCATGTGACATGCATGTGATCACATTTCACTCCGTATAGTAGGGTAGTCTGGGACTTCAAAAATATGGATGCAGATGGATTATCGCAGACATTTTCTGCTACAAACTGGGACAAGTTTTTTTATAGTGGGGAGTGTTGATGCAATTACTGAAAACATTACTACTTATATCTAGAATCAGCCAAAAACTTTACTCCATCAAAGTCTATATTAGTGCGCCCGAATGACAAGCCATGGATGACTGCTGCTGTACGAAGGCAAACGCGATATCGTAATAGGGCTCACGGCAAAGCCAAATGAACAAATAACCCAGAAGACTGGCAGGAGTTTAGGACGAATAAGAAATAATACTATAACATGTGTGAGGGAAGCAAAAAGAAACTACGACCTCAAGTTAGAGACCTTGTATCCACCAAGAATCCTTCTTCTAAGCAGTGGTGGAAAAGTTTGAAGCATTTTTCGCGACAGCAATCAAATACAAGTGATATTTTCCATCCACTGCTAGAAAGAGGGGAAGTTATAAGTGCCCCGACTGACATTGCGACTATATTTAATGATTATTTCGCTAGACAGTGCACCGTACCTAGTGATGGGGAATTACCAAGCATTATTCGTATGGATGGGTCTGTTCGACAGTGTTGAAACTAGTCCTTCAGAGGTTGATTCATTAATGTCTAAAATTGGACACGTCCAAGGCTTGTGGCCCAGACAAAATTAGTAACACGATCTTAAAAACATTTCTCAATCGAGTTATCATACCCACTTTCTCGGCTGTTTAACATATCTTTATCGACAGGAATATTCCCTCAAAAATGGAAAATAGCAAATGTCATACCAATTCATAAGAAATTATCACGCAAAATAAAGAAAACTATCGACCAGTCTCATTGACATGTTGCATAAGTAAAGTTCTTGAAAAAAATAGTTTTCAATGATGTTTATGAATTTCTCACAGAAGATAATCGCCTATCTGACCTGCAGTCAGGCTTCAGGCCGGGGATAGCACAGTTAATCAACTAATATACATTGACAATTTCATAAAAATCCTCCCTTGATGAAGGTAAAGAAGTTAGGTTTGTATTATGCGACATAAGTAAAGCATTTGACAGAGTCTGGCATGATGGACTAATACATAAACTTGATGCGATTGGTATCAGGGGCAGTTTGTTGACCTGGTTCAAAAACTACTTAACCGATCGCCCACAGCTAGTTGTAATTAATGGTAGCAGCTCACAACCAAACCACATATTTGCTGGTGTCCCCCAGGGATCTGTTCTTGGGACCCCCTTTTATTCAACATTTACATAAATGATATAGTGGACAATATTCAGTCCAATATTAGGCTATATGCAGACGACACATCCATATTTTTAATTGTTGAAGATGCGACCCAGGCCTCAAATCTTTTAAATACAAATCTTGAGCGTATTGGTTTCTGGGTAAACACATGGAAGGTTAATTTTAACCCAGAGAAAACAGTGGCGCTTAGTTTCACAAGGAAGTGTAATCCCCTTCCAAAGCCAACTCTCTATTTTATAGACACTCCTGTGAGTGATGCTGAAACTCATAAACATCTTGGTCTGAATTTTCATTATCAGGATCATGGAATACTCATGTAGATTCATATAATCGGTAAAGTCAGTCCCATGATAAACTGTTTTCGTAGCTTGAAATACAGACTTTCCAGATCAGCTTTGGAAACAATGTATATCAGCTTTATTCTTCCACTCTTTGACTATGCTGATATCATCTGGGATAACTGTCCAGAGAACAAGTTAATTTGTGTTAGAAAATCTACAACTTGATGCTCTGCGTACAATATGTGGTATTCCAAGAGGCACAAGCCATGATCGTATATATTCAGAAACTGGATTCATAACTCTAAAAGAATGCAGAAGAAGGCACAAAATCACCAGTATCCACAAAATTATAACTAGAAATGGGCGCCCTTGTACCTAACATCTATGATTCCCCGCCAAGTGTCTGAAATAACGACTTACCTGCTACGTTCTTTGTGTAATCTTTGGGAAATACAATGTCGCACTTCGCTTTTTGCAGGCTCATTCCTGCCATCTGCGGTAAAGCTTTGGAATGCTTTGGACCCAAATGTTAGATCCTGTGAATCAACAGAACTCCTGAAGCGATATTTAAAAAGGAACGACATAGCGATTCCCGAAGTATTACTATGCCGGTGGGAGGAATGGCCAGATGCTGCACTGCAAACTTAGACAAGGGTGTAGTGACCTAAAAGATCATATGTTTGAACGATTTTTAGTTAGCGATCCAAGATGCTCATGTGGATTCAATTATGAAGATTCCGAGCATTTTCTTCTAACATGTCCAAAATATATCACACAGCGACAGATATTATTTGAAAGCATTGATTATACAATATTTGACACAGAAGTACTTTTATCTGGCAGCTCCATGTTGTCAGATATAGAAAATAGGAATATCTTCATAGCTACACAGAACATTATTATAAAAACAGGAAGATTTTGCTGAAAACTCAATGTTTAACAGATCTTCCAAGACTGTTGAGTTCAATTGCCCATTACAATTATTATTACTATAATTATTATTATTGTTATGGCAATAATTATTATTTTTCATTTTCCCTCATATTGATATTATTTTTGTTCCCAAACATAGCTAGTTTAATATCCACTTGCACATGGAATTATTGAAGTAATGTCATAGACGATCAGATTCAATACCAAACCTTATGAGACGCCAGCGTAAACTATGACTCTACTCAGATTTCCACTCTTTTTCATGCACCATCGTTTGTAATTCAAAAAAGTATTTATATGTAACGGTAAGGTATTTATATAGGCTTATAGCCTATTTACCGAATCATTTCAAGAGAATAAAATATTGTTTAAAAAAAAAAACTGAAGAAGAAGGCAACAGAAACAAAAGCATGGGGCCTGAGAAACCAGATGGCAGATCTTGGCAATTGTTTATTGAGTTGAGATGCAAAAAAAAAGTCTTTATTATATGCTAGCCTGTGAATTATCACAAATTATCTAAAAGATATTTTTCGATATCCATTGACTTGATAGATATGAGGAATATCCCTAACTGGCTTCCTAAATGATGACACACTTTGGCGTATCACTTCACCTTCGATACTGTTACAAGCGATTCAGTGCCAGTTTTACCAGCAGTACCGAAAGTTCATGCTATTCCAAGCTGTTCTGGTGATTCTATGGCTGAAAAATTAGATGTATAATAATAAAATAATAAAGTAAAATAATTAGGTGAAAAGAAAGTGACTCTGAGAGTGATATTGAGCCTTGAACTGGATAACTTGTCAAAAAAAAACTTCTTGATCAATTCGTCCCCAAATTTTTTTTTGGATGATTCAGTGCACTCAATTCCAAATTCCTTGTTGTAAATTGACATTTAATATGTTCTAAAAATTAACATTAATGAAAAGTATGAGAATATTCTCATTTTTAGTGTTATAATTATTAAATTTCATCTGTGAGTTAACAATTAGTTGGTAAAATTATTGTGGGAAAGTGTGACTCTTTTTTATGTTTGAGTGATTTGGCTAGAACAGGCTTGAAAGAATGATCAGCTGATCTTTATTATTGTTTTAAACATACATATTTGCCATCAAATTGGGTTGAATAGTAAAATGTCAAGTAGCATATAATAAAAACAAATCTACAGTATTTTAGTGAATATCAGGAAAAGCGTGAGTGAAAAATAAAACTTTCAGGGCCACACACAGGAGATAATTCCTGATATTCACTGAAATAGCAAAGATATCCTCTGTATATCTCGGAAGAAAAATAGAATGTTTCAAGTGCTATTCAGAAGAATCTTTCAACAATCGGGAGGGTTGATCAAGTCTAACTTTATTTTTCACGAAATATGTACAGCTGAAAGGAAAACATTGTGCTCAAAACACCATAACCAAATAAGTTTTATTTCTGCAACCAAGGTAAATATTTACCAGACCCCCTTCCTCCCCCCCCCCCCCCCCCCCCCCCCCCCCCCCCCCCCGTTTATTATTGATATATGCAAATATGGTCTTCTCGACACAGTGATTGTAATGCAAACCCAATAATATTAAGCTCCAAAACATTGCAAGACTCTTTTATCATAATTCCAGGGCCCTTGAGTGAATTTCTGGTCAAATAACACACCCCACCCCTTCCAGTCTGTGAGGCATTTGTTTCAATATAAAAATCAATGTTGTCTGGTCCAACAGGGCAACCATTTACCTGTGTTAAATTTTTAATCTACCAACAAATCGCAGACTGCCCTTCAGCTTAAATAATCATTTTAGCATTGTAATTATCTCTTCACTTTAGTTTTGTCGCGATCTAGATATCTATGAAATAAAGGGGCAAGAACCAACTCATACCTAACAGATGAATATAACCCTGTCAGTTGTACAGTATTACTGATAGAAATTTGTTTTTTGTTTCTGAGCAAGGCTATAATTTCTTCAGATTTTTTAAATGATTTTTTGCATCTTGTGTTCAAGTAAGAAAAACCTAAATGAAACAGAATCAAAAATGCATCCAAAATATTGGATTCTTTGGGATGGCAAAAGTGAAGAATTATCAAAATTCATTTTAAACCCCAAAGACTCAATGAACTATTTTGGTATTTCTCATAAACTCCTCAAAAGAGGCAGCTTATACAGTACAGCCTGTAACAAAGTATACCGTTAGGTGATATTCTTTTGTTAATGATGCCATATTAGCATCTTATTTTATATTCCTATGGCATTAACACAATATTTTCAACATGTGTCAAATATCGCAAGACAAACGCGCACATGGCACGATATTTTCATAACTATTGTTCGTAATTTTTTGGATGAAAAGAAGAGGAGCGAATACTTATAATAATATGGACGACTTGATTCATGCAAACCTTTTTATGTTAAACAAACTGATGTAGTTGATGTATTCATTTATGTTGATGCAATAAAAGCTCGGATTTCTCTTGGCCTAGCCGGCTTCACGAGTGTCCACGAGAATATGTTTACATAATTGCAGTTTAAACTTATATATATATAAAGCTCTCATTCTTTAAAGTCAAAGAGAGGGAGAGGGGGGGAGTCTTCCTTTCGCATTCGATAACAATTTCAGGTATGAATTGGGGTTACCGGTATGTAAAATGAAATAGAAATATTTGTAAAAGCAATGAAATGGCCTACTTAAATGTATAAAATGAGGCGATTAAAATATGTTTTAAACAAGAGGCCCCACGGGGCCTGAAGCGCTCATCTTGTACAGAACACAATTTAAACCGAGTCCAAGAATGAGTCTACATTAAGCAAGCCATCTCCATAGGCTACACTGTCAATCCTTGAGTCCCTCAGTAGTGACAAAAATAATCTGGGCATCATGCCTTTTCTTCAGTTGATCATAAGTAAAATGTAGAGCTCCCCTATGAAGCCCCTTGATACAGCCCAAATATTAACCCAGGCTCTTGATTTGAACACAGTTAAATCTGACTTCCCTAGAGATGTTGTGTACCAAATATGAAAGCATTCTGACTGTTGGATCTGAAGAAGAGAAATTGTAAAGAAATTTCTTCGAATTGCACTAAGTTCAAATTTGGGCTACCATAGCGAGCCCAAATATTAACCTATGGATCCAATTTGAATAAACTTGAATCTGCCCCCCCTAGAGATGTTGTATACCAAATGTGAAAGCATTCTGACAAGTGAATCTGAAGAAGATTTTTTAAGAAATTCCCTCATATTGTACTAAGTTAAATTTCATGTTCCCATATGGAGCCCAAATATTAATCTAGGCACTCGAATTGAACAGCCTGGAATCTGACCCCCCTAGAGATGTTGTATACCAAATATAAAAGCATTCCGACTGGTTGATCTGAAGAAGAAGATTTTTAAAGAAATTTCCTCATATTGCACTAAGTAAAAATTTGGGCTACCATAGTGAACCCAAATATATACCTAGGGATCTGATTTGAACAAACTTGAATCTGACCCCCATAGAGATGTTGCATACCAAATATCAAAGCATTCTGACTGATGGATCTGAAGAAGAAGATTTTTTTAAATTACCCTCCATATTGAACAAAGATAAAATTTGGGCTTCTGTAGGAAGCCCAAATATTAACCTAGGGACTTGGTTTGAACTATCTAGAATCTGACCCTCATAACAATGATGTATTCCAAATGTTAAAAGATTCTGACTGGTGGTTCTGATGAAGAAGATTTTTAAAGAATATTCCCCATATTACACTATGTTAAAACTTTGGGCTCCTGTAGAGACCCCAAATATGAACCAATGAGCTTTATTTCAACAAACTTTTATCTGACCCCCCTATGAATGCTGTATACCAAATATCAAAAGATTCTGATGATTGGTTCTGGAGAAAAGATTTTTTTAAATTTTTGCAAATATGCTGACTCAGCATTTTTTCGATGCCCATTACAGAACACCCTAACATAATCGATGGCAATTTTTTTTTACCATTCAATTCTACTGGTCATAAAGATACTTCACACCAAATAAAAGCTCTCTGTTCCATGGGGTTTGGGAAATATGGGCGTTTGAAAATATTTCTATTTTTAGCTCCCAGGGTTCCCATGGGGATGCAGGAATTTTTTTTTTTTTTTGCATAGGTCAAGTACTTATGACCCAATACTACTACAAACCAAATTTGGTTCATACCGGACCATCGGTTCAGAAAATAGAAATTTTGGGCGGGGCCAAAAATCTTACCCCTCCTATTACAAAGCCAAATATTACTTCACGAACTTCGTTTGAACAAATTTGATTCTACACCTCATATGGAAGCTCCATAGCAAATATCAAGTCATTGTACACACTGGTTCTTGAGAAGAAGATTTTTAAAATATTTTGGAGCATTTTCCCCCACTCCCTCCCTATGGGGCTGGGCATGCTGAGTTGAACAAAAATGAAATGCCCCTTTGGGACCATCACTCACACAAACTTTCACTTGAATTGGCCCAGTGGCTTTGTAGGAGAAGACCAAAACATGGTGTTGACGGACGACGGACGGAGAGCGATGAGATTAGCTCAGCTTGACTTTGTTAAGATGAGCTAAAAAGGAAACAGAAATTCCCGAGCCCCGCTATTAAACTACATCTGATCAGACTTAGAGCTCAGCTTGGATGTGCAAAAGACCATATTTCCAAATCACAGGTTAACGACTCCGTCTGTGATATCTTTTGGACACATTTTAAAATATCTGTTATAAATTTTAACAAAATGTGAAGTACTTGAATGTTTGTTTGAATTAAATTCCACAGTGAAAAATATCCTTCATAGAATTTGAAAATTATTCAGAATTATATACACATAAGCAAGAATACGTCTACCCAGCACTACGAACTGATGAACTGACTGGAAAATACTGTGTTTAATTTCAGGATTGTTTTTTAGTTTCATGCTTATTAAAACAAGTCTTTTTGTACTTGTTTGTTTTGAAATTGCATTAAAATGATCATTGTAAACAATTATAGAATTTATTTGATAGGGGTGTGGTTCTGGAAATTATTTTTGAAAATCAAAAACAACTGCAAGTCACAAACTTCAATTTGAAAACCTGACATAGTGCTGATATGATAATTTGTGTATGTGACAAAAGAATTGACAAATTTATCAAAAAAAACTTTCTCTCTGTTTCTTCCCTGTCAATTCTAAAGGTGTGCAAACTGAAGAAATTGTGAACTTAACCTAAACCTAAACTAACATCACCAATGTTATTAGTAAGTTAATGTAACCTCATTTATACTCTCAAGGCAATAATTTGTCCTGATATCAGTACTGTAGCTGAAGGGGGGGGGATGTTTTCTGCAATAATGGCCCCATGCAATGTTCACACAACATATAGTCCCAAAATGGTCTCCAATATAATAAGAGGGCTACACATGCTACAAATTCCTCAGATTCACTCATAAAAAAATCAATTTTGCAGATTGTTCATGGGGGTGGGGGGCTAGTCCTAATTAGGATCCTCCGGTCACTGCCCCTCCTCTCACTTCCCTTCAGGGAAGTGGGAGGAAGGGCAGTGATCAGAGGGTCCTAGTTAGGTCTAGGGAAGACCCCAAAACTCCAAACAATGCCCTTTCAAATATCATCTTTGCCTCCCACCCCACAATGACTATGGGTCGAGTAATGCCGCAGCGCTAGAAGCAATCAGGGGTGAGCTTGGGTGGATGAGGATCAAGGACAGGATAGACCTATTGAAACTCAGTTATCTTAATTATTTGGTAAATCTCCCCGACAGCCGATGGTGTAAAGCAATGTTCCTGAGAATTTTCAACTCAAATATCAAGACGGGGTGGATGGTCCAAGTGAGGGAGCTAGTAGAAAACTACTCATTGGAGATCTCAGACCTTGACGTTGGGGCAAACCAGGGTAAAAAGATCGTCAGAGAAAGGGTCATGGAGGATTGTAACCGTAATTGGCGAGAGGGGGTCAAATCAAAGAGATCTTTGGGTGGCCTGCGTGATAAAGAGAAGCCAGGTTTTGAAGAGTACGTTGATGGCACCTTTGGGGGGTCACTGTTGTTCAAGCTGAGGTCGCGATCCCTGGAGCTGAGGGGAAAAAGTGGGAAAGAGGGTGAAAGGGAGTGCCAGATGTGTAACTTGGGCATGGTGGAGACCCTGGAACACTTTCTTCTAGAATGCCCAAAGTACCAGTCTAAAAGAATGAGAATCAGTGGGAGTATAAAGGGGAAGTGGGATGGGAGAATGAAGGACATGTGGTTAGGGGGAGACTCAAAGGAAAGGGTTAATATGCTAATCGGAGAGATTGGGAAGAATGGGGCAAGGGATGTCATCAAGCAGTTCGTCTCCGAGTGTTGGGAGGAGAGGAGAAGCATGGGAATAGGGAGACAGTTGGGAGGACAGGGGTAACCAAGGCCTTCTCGTCCGAGAACCATGACAAATCAGCGGCTGGCCAAAGTGTTATTATTATTATTATTATGGCATTTCCTATTAATGAATCCTGGCTACTCGCCTGCCTGATATATCTTCTGCAACTTATTTAGAATTCAATAAAACATAAGAAATATATTTTGATAATTCTTATCACAAGCCCGATGGTGTTGAAAATTTACTTTTTTATTGCAGGTTTTATCCAAAAAGACATATTTGTGTATAGATGACTATGATGAAGGGTGTTTTGACTTTCACTGTACAAAGAGACCAGATAATGGATCCAATTGGTACACCATCTGTGGCACTAAATACCAGAACCACGTGGAATATATTGTAGTTGTTACCTCTTTCTGTATGTTAGGATTTATATGGTTCAGTCAGTTGTTATTTTTTTCTGGTGATACACCAAAAGTAAAACAATCAAAAGACAAATTGCACTGATAATTGATATACAGTTGGCTGGAATCAGTTAACCCTTCACCTAACATGAAAAGCAGACGACACTTGCAAACAAAATTCTTGAATAACTAATTTTTTTCACTTTTTGTCTCAAAAACATAGGTTATGACCCCTCATTGGAACGAGCTCAATGAGGTTGTTTCAATGAGGGGTTCATAACCTATGTTTTTGAGACCAAAATGAAAAAAATAATGAAAATTAATTGGTGATTTTTGAGAATAGCGCAGGCCGGTTTTGGCCATTACGTTGGGTAAAGGGTTAACTCTTTACCAAAACTAAATAGTAGATATGTGTACATACAAAACAAATTTCTTGAATAACTAAAAATTTTCATTTATGGCCTCAAAAGCATGACTTATTCCCTCTCATTGGATTGAGCTCAATGAACTCATTCCTATAATATGTCATAAGCTAGGCTTTTGAGGCAAAAATCTAAAAAAAAATATTGAATGGCCATTTTGGTTAATAGCACAAGTCATTTTTTGCCATTAGGTGAGCTAATATCTAAATTAATAGATTGTTTTACACCAAAAAAATCAAATCAATAAATATAGAAGAGATGGAACTAATTTTGCTTTCAGTCACAGAAATTTGTTTTTTTAATCATTCGCAAGATATATCGAACCAAGTTAACTTAAGCAGTACCAGATTAATCTTCATGTACTTGGGAGTCTGAGTTTCTTCATGAAGGTTGGTTTTGTTGAAATTTATTGGAGATTATTCAAAGGCACACTGCAGTAAATTTGAATAAAACAAACAACCATTAACATAATTCTGCTTATAATGTAATTCGACAGACATTAACAGAGTATGAAGTCCTTAATTGCTGTAATCGTACTTGTTGGCGATGTCTAAATATGGGCTTTACCACTCAAGCAGTTAAACATAAATATCATAAAGCAAGGACAGATCCATTTCTGTTTAGAGGCGGCCAAAATGGGTGGTCCAAGCCTATACATTAACAAATAGATGAGGTGAGACTGTGCAAAGGTATGAGGGTAAATGTGTCAACATCTGTTTGTGAGTATGGTGTGCGTGTGTGTTGTGAAAGAGAGGGAACATGCACAAGAGTGTGTGTTCAGCTATCCTTTGAGGTAGGTCATAGAAAAACACTCCAACATGCTGAAGTCCCCCACAATATTGAGGTAATTTTCCTGCTGCCTTGGTATGAAAACCCCATTAAGTGATTCCAGAACTGGTACAGAATATCATCATGTTAGAATATCAGGGGTACCTCAGGATAGTGCTGTGGTGACTTCATGGCAACACACAACCAATCCCATTCTGAGGCATGCAAATGCACCAGCATGCCTATCGCATGCCTTACTTAACAAGGAGTGTTAAAATAGCACGCATCACAGTGATGGTGATAGTGGACAGGTCAACTATCATTGTATTTATCTTGGCAAAGTCTCTCCATGAGAAGTGAAATAGTGCTTGTCTGCTGTGGTAAACATGCTCTGTTTTATTGGCAAAAGAGGACCCAGTCACCAATTCTTGGGATGGAAGTCCTCTAAAATGGGCAACATGGGTCTCTGATTGACCTTAATTTGACTTTATCTCCTTGTTGTAGTTACAATTAGCCATGGTGCAGAAATATGTGACCTTAAACACAAATAAATAAATAAATAATCTTGGAAATGATAGTAAAATGGTAAGGTTTGTTTATTTGAAAATAGTAAGGTACCTTAAATAGCATAGGGCTTGTATGAAGCACATTTTGTGTGCATTATTTTTAGAGTAATATGCTATTATGACATCAGTGCATGTATAAAAACAGTCAATCACTTTGAAATGACAGATAAAAATACAGGGAAGCTCTTTCCAGGTTGGAAGTCCCAGGAATCGTCGAAATGTCCATGTGCTTACATGTGTCTTCTCACCTCAACTAGATTCAAATATGGTGCAACCAACATTCAGTCGGAGGATGTGGTGATCAGTCTTTTGTCTGTCTCCGGACAAGAATAAAAAATCAGTATTAATTACCTCAATTAACTCAAGGCCAATCATTTATGAAACTTGGTACAATATTATATTGACAAGATGGAAAGGATATCACTTTTTGGGGTTTTATGGCCATCAAAAACGCAGCAGTCAGCCATTTTGTTCTACAAACAGTAATTTTACTTTTTTAAGCAAGAACTTCCTTATGGTAATTTGGAGTTTGATTATTTTTGGTATGGAAAACAATTAGCACAACTTGCTTAACTGATGGTTTTTTTTTCTCTTATGCAAATAACTCAGCCATGCTATTTTTGTTTTTAAAACAGCCCATCTGTAGACAACCCCTGCCTCCCCCCCCCCCCCCCCCCCCCCTCCTGATTGTCACTCGGAAGTGACTATGCCCCCGACGTGGCAGTGACCTTGATCTGTGTGACCTTGACCTCCAAACAAAAAGATAATTTTGTGCACTTATTCGTCTCCCCATAAGCAACACATATGCCAAGTTTCAACAAAATCCAACAAAGCATTTCAAAATTATGGAACGGACAGAAATCTTTCTGACTGACAGATAGACAGACGGAAATGACAAACACAATATCCCCCAAAAATTTCGGGAGCATAAGAAAACAAATCACTTAAATCACTAAAGCTCAGTTATTTCAATTGTTTTGAAACTTGATTTAATGGTTTATTGACAAGAGGAAGAAGATATCACATTCTGGTGTTTGACAGTCATAAAAAATGGCCACTGTCTGTCATTTTATTCTAAAAATAGCAATTACACTTTTTAAGAAAGAACTTTAAAATGGCGATTCGAATTTTGATGATTTTTGGTATGGAGAATAATTAGCACAATTTACATTACATAATATACAGGATTTTGTCCTGTGCATAAATTATGCAAATTAGCCAGCTCTTTTCGTATTTAAAACTCCATCTGTGGACCAAAAATCTCCCAAGCCCCCCCCCCACCCCCCAATTTATTTATTTATTGGGATTTAATGACACTTTCTACAGCCAGGGTTACGTCCTGTTGAACAGCTTTATGGGTGGAGGAAGTCGGAGAGAACAACCAAGCAATAACAAGTAACTGTCAGATTCCCCAACATACTAACTCCACACAAGCAGGGTTGGCATTGGTGGAAGACAAGTGCACCATCAACATACAGTACGCCTAAGGAAAACAATGCCCCTGTGCCCCCACTTGGGCAGTTGGGATTAAGCGTCTTGCTCAAGGACACAATGCAGTTGCCACAGGTGGGATTCGAACCAAGAAACTCTCGGCTTGCAGCAGCCTGCATCTCTACCTACTGAGCCACCACGCACCCCCAAGCCCCCCCCCCCCCAATTAATTCAAGAGCAATTGTTCTAGTTAATACAAGGGTGCATATTAACAGGAGGAAAAGGATGTATTGAAACTTTCAAGAATACGTCTCACCATTGTTTAAATATGTACCAATCTCACCATTTCCTTTGCGGTTATGGCACAAGTTGAAGGATCCACCTTTCCTCAGATGGCTATTTTGTTAAAATGGTAACTGTGAAGACAAACCAAATGAACAGTTTGGGAAAAAAATATATGTTCTAAAGTCTCTGGAGTGCAGAAGAAAGTCAAAGTACCTAAATTTAAACTGGTATAAAAACATGTTGGTTGTGTTTGTGTTGTCAGCAGTTATGGGATGTTTCATCCCAAAATCAAAACAAGAAGGACGCCAATGCCCTATAGCTCACCAACATTCCTCTTTGATAGTAACTTTGGCAAACACAAGAACTGTATCAAACAGGCTCATAACATGCAACAAAGCTGACCTAAACACAACCTCTTAAAAGTAAAACTGAAAAAATAATAATTTTAACAGCATACGGGTTAATGGCCACATTATTAAGTGAGAAGTATTACTTTGAACCAACCAGTCTTCATTGGCAGATGCTTCAGTGTACTATGTTTGATTTAAACTTTCAAAAAGGTATGACTTATCAGATACCTGATAGTACACTACATAGAGAAATGGAAGAACCCTCTGTTTTAAAAAAAATATGTGATGATGGAAACTGCCTTTTTCTTGCACTATCATTTGTAATTACTGGTGAAGAAAACCAACATGGCACAATTAGATTATTAATTGTTGATCATATGAGGAACCTCGGAAATGATGTTTTACAAATGGTGTTACCAGACCTTAATAGAAACTTTAGCACACTGAAAATGTCTAGGTGTGAGCTAAACAGAGACTTAACGTTAAAAATGTGGAAATAAATTTGAAAAATATTGACTGGATGAGGGTTAAATCATGCTAGAACGACAATGAGGAACATGTATGATTTATATAAAGGCCATGGGAAGAGAAGGAACACAGAAAATGACATAAACACTAAGTTAAACATGAAATTCTGAGCTAAACAGAAAACTAAACGTAAGAAAATAAATTAAAAAGTTAAGAGAATGGGTTAAAACACATAGGGTGAGGGTTAAATAGTGGTAGAATGATAATAAGCGCCATATAGAAGCAATATAAAGGCCATGGGATGAAAAGGGTGTCGGCAACTGCCCTGAATAGAAATGTTAACACACTGAAAATGTCTTAGTGTGAGCTAAACAGAAACCTCAACGTTCAAGAGAAATTTGAATTGAAATTCAGTGGACAAGGGTGAAACCATGGTACAATGATAATGAAGAACATATATGAGGAATATAAGCACCATGGGAAGAGAAGGAACACAGCAGGTGACCTAAACACTTAGTTAAACATGAAATTCTGAGCTAAACAGAAAAGTAAACGTAACTAAAAAATGTTAAGAAAAAGATTTAACATGCACTGGGTGAGAATGAAATAATGGTAGAATGATAAGCACCATATGGAAGCAATATAAAGGCCATGGGATGAAAAGGGTGTCGGCAGCTGACCTAAACAAAAACTTTAACACACTGAAAATGTCTAAGTGTGAGGTAAACAGGAAACTTAACATTAAAAATGGGATGAAAAATTTGAAGAAATTCTCTGGACAGGGGTTAAATGATGCTAGAATTATAATGAGGAACATGTATGATGGAATATAAGCACCATGGGAAGAGAAGGAAAACAGCAGTTGACCAAAACACAAACTTATACATGAAATTCTGAGCTAAACAGAAAAGTAAACATAACTAAAAACAAAGAAAAAGGTTTAAAACACACTGGACGAGGGTTAAAAAATGGTAGAATGATAATAAGCACAATATAGAAGCAATATGAAGGTAATGGGATGAAAAGGGTGTCGACAGCTGACCTAAACAGAAACTGTAACACACTGAAAATGTGTAAGTGTGAGGTAAAAAGAAGAGTTAACGTTCGACATTTGATGAAAAATTTAAAGAAATTCACTGGAGAAGAGTTAAATCATGGAACAATGATACTGAGGAACATGTATGATGAATATAAGTGCCATGGGAAGAGAAGGAGCACAGCAGCTGACCTAAACACTAAGTTAAATGTTAAGAGAAACGTTTAAAACACACTGGGTGAGGGTTAAGTTGTGGTAGAATGATAATAAGCACCATATGGAAGCATTATAAAGGCCTTGGGATGAAAAGGCTGTCAGCAGTCGAAGTAAACAAAAAATTTAACGCACTGAAAATGTTGAAGTGTGAGCTAAACAGAAAACTAAACGTTCAAAATTGGAAGAAAAATTTTAAGAAATTCACTGGACAAGGATTAAACCATGGTAGAATGATAATGAAGGAGATGTATGATGAATATAAGCACCATGGGAAGAGAAGGAACACAGCAGGTGAGCTGAACACTAAGTTAAACATGAAATTCTGAGCTGAACAGAAAAGTAAACACAACTAGAAAATGTTAAGAAAAAGGTTTAAAACACACTGAGTGAGGATGAAATAATGGTAGAATGATAATAAGCACCACACAGAAGCAATATAAAGGCCATGGGATGAAAATGGTGTCGGCAACTGACCTAAACAGAAACTTTAACACACTGAAAGTGTGTAAGTGTGAGCATTAAAAATTTGATGAACAATTTGAAGAATTTCAGTGGACCAGGGTTAAATGATGCTAGAATGATAATGAGGAACATGTATGAGGAATATAAGCACCATGAGAAGAGAAGGAACACAGCAGCTGACCTGAACACAAAGTTAAACCTAAAATCTGAGCTAAACAGAAAAGTAAACATAGCTAAAAAAGGTAAGAAAAAGGTTTAGAATGCACTGGGCGAGGGTTAAATAATGATAGAATGATAATAAGCACCATATAGAAGCAATATAATGGCCATGGGATGAAAAGGGTGTCAACAGCTGAACTAAAAAAAACTTGAACACACTGAAAATATGTAAGTGTGAGCTGAACAGAAAACTTAACGTTCAAAATTTGATGAAAAATTTGAAGAAATTCACTGAAGAAGGGTTAAATCATGGAACAATGATAATGAGGAATACGTATGAGGAATATAAATGCCGTAGGAAGAGAAGGAACACAGCAAATGACCTAAACACTAAGTTGAACATGAAATTCTGAGCTGAACAGAAAACTAAATGCAACTAAACATGTCAAGATAAATGTTTTAAAATGCAGAGTATGAGGGGTTAAATCATGGTAGAATGATAATAATCATCATATAGCAGCATTATAAAGGCCATGATATGGAAATAGGGTGAGTAAGTGACCTAAACAGAAACATTATTGGACACGTACGCTGACGCCAACCGATTGAGTCATGCCATAAGCTCACACAACTAAAGTTGGTGAGCTAACTAGGACTATTCATCCCAAATCTCAGGATGATTTGTCCCATCATTTACCCTATTTCACAAATGCTCCAGTTTAATGAAAAATACATATATCAGTTTTGAGTTGGGTTTTTTTGCATGGTTATTGGTAGATTCACATCATCTGTTCAGTCAGTCCTTTGACGCTTTAAAAATGCAGGAGTTTGCAGCTTATGACCCAAAATAAGATCTGATTAGGGAATGTCATCTAGATGAGCCAAAGATGTTACTGATGAATGTGCCCGAGGGTAAAACATCACTTGGTTCATCAGTCAGATAAAGGTACTGGTTGCAAAATCATTCTTGTGAATTGCCCTCCTTACTGATCTGAATGTTTCTATTCTGAGTTTGGGAGCTTTGATTGAAAAGTTCAGATAACTCAGATCTATGATGGGTTTGAGTTGGCCATTCTTCTTTGGCAAAAACAAGAGTTGGCTGTAAAACCCTGACATTAACTCTAAATTGTGAGTGACCTCAATCAATTCCTTGTCTAGGAGCATCGCTATCTTAGAATCCAGTAGAAACACTTGAGCTAGCTAGGTCTATCAGGATAGTAGTAGAAGTCAGATTGCGAGTAAGAGGGGGATCTTATGTATAGCAAATGAGGAGCCCATACTCTACTAACTGAAGAATCCAAGAGTCGGATGTAATGGTCAACCACTGCAGAAGAAAATTCATAATCTGACAATGGTTACTGTGTTGGAACTGTGTGCCATTCGTTTTTCTGCCATTGGTCAGTCCGGTTTGGTCAAAAACTCATTTTTTCTTTTACTTTTCTGTAAGAGATTTTTCTCTTAGAGAATCCCTTAATCGCTCATTTTCATGTAGGAATTAAATATGATATTAGGGTGTTAGTTTGGTTAGTTGTGAAGAAATGGGTGACTAATTTCCATTACATTGATACTGATGAAGAACAAAAATATCAAATGTCCCTTTCCTGAGGAATTGGAAATTTGGTGGAAGGCTGCTAAGAAATCTTCCTTAAAATTCCATATGCTTTTCCCTCTGAATTTAATTGAACTGCTGCAAACACTCAATTTCTGAAAAAAAACCCTGTAATCTTATTCTCCTATATTTACATGAAGGCAAGAAAAGAAATTCTGAAAGTTGGTGGGTTTCGATATCAAATTACATTAAGTCCCACTAATTAAGGTTATAGCCTCAGTTGCGGAGGTGGATAAAATATTATAAACTACATTTATAACCAGTATAAGGCCTGATGATTATGTTAAATGTATAAATAATGCCAAAACTTTCTCTTGAGAGAACACAGGGGCATAATAAAAACGTCTTGGTTCAACATTCAAAAACCAGTAAACTGCCGGAAGTTGAATCCAAAAGTGTAAGCAATGATAATATCGCTAAGCTCAAAATATTGGAAAGCTTATATTGATGCTCAAAATAAGGTATTGCATCAAGTAACCTCACTGAAGGCTGATACCTTATGACACTAAAGTAGCTGTATGACAATAATTTTCAGTAAGTAAAGGTCTCAACAAAGTGAATGACATAAGGAGGCCTAAAGAGAGGCAGTATTAACAAAATAATGTGAATATTGCTGTCTCTAATTTTAAATATCTTGGAATATAGGTGTAGAATGTATCAAGAAAATTACTGACATTAACAAAACATTTTCAAAATAATAATTTTTTTTTAAATGTCAATAGTAATAATATCTAAACAGTCCCAACAGAATAGACTATTCCAGAGCTTATTTCAAGTGAAGGCAATGGCGGCCAGAATTCATTAGGATCCGGGCCTAAGTTAAAGGGTACCCAAGAAGGAACCATAGAGCAGACATAAGTAAATAACGAACAAATAGTTATGTATCTTGTGTATCAGGAAATGATCCAAATGAGGGCAACACAGGATTCTAAAACTTTTCTCAGGAAATATTTTAGAAAACACTGTCCTGATGACTTTTGTTCTGTCTGCTCTCCTTCCTTGTAGATCATCTAATGAATCATTCCTGATTAATCCAGTGTTTGAAGCCATTAAAATTTGAGATTTATCCAAAGCAAGTAAACCGACAACTGTTTACACTGGGGCCAAACAAAAGAATGGTTAGTGGCTGGAATGAAGGCACTTCATTGGTCTCTGCATATTTGCTGGCATAATGTATGGAGGACCTTATAGGACTCTTTAATTTTTGTTATTTGGCTTAATTTGTGGGGAGTGGGGGGGGGGGGGGTCAAAATTAAGTGTTTGGGAGATGGAGGGTGGGTAAAAATTGAGTGTTTGGCCCGATTCTTTGACTTGAGCTAGCTAGCGAGTCTGGGTCAGTGGTAATGGTGGATAAATATGCTAGAGTTGGCTTCAGATGGAGACTGGCACAGGCCTATACGTATATTTTGAAGGTCATGTTTTAAAAGGATTCAGAATGTTTGTTTTTCATCCCTCACGAGGAACTGACCCCTCAGTAACTGTACTTGGCAATTAGGAGTCTAACACCTAACCAATAGACCAATGCACAACATCAATGAAAGAGTCAGTGACTCTGTAGCTCAACTTGGATATGACAGGAATTAGTACTTGCTGTGACCAAGACAACTGAATAATGAATATGACAGGAATTAGTATTTGTTTTGGCCCAGTCAACAATAATAAAAGAATTACAAGGTGACTGTAATGGACTACAGATTAAGACCAATCATTGTAGATTATTATTTTTGTGTGGAAATTTTCAGTCCCAAACAAAATATTTTCAGACTAAAATTTTTTCTTCTTCTTCTTAAAATTGACCAAAATGCATCAAAACACAAAAAACTAATTTCCGGATTTTGGTCCAAAATTTCCCACCTGGACCCCAAATTTTCAGTGTAAAAAATTTTTTTTTTTTTTTGTCTTAAAATTGACTAAAACGCATAAAAAACCAAAAAACTAATTTCCGGATTTTGGTCCAAAATTTTCTAAGTCCCACCCGGACCCCTAATTTGCATAATTTATTCACGAGAAAAACTCTGTATTATATGTAATGTATCCCATGGTACTAAACATTCATACAAAAATTTATTCAAATCAGATCTTTCATTTGGAAGTTCTGCGCAAAAATCTGATTGCACTTAATTTTGAACAAAATGGCTGCTAGCGGCCATCTTGAATTTCAGACTGGACCCAAAAACACTCCTTCTCGTCCCACAGTGATAACAAATGTACCCAAGAAGTTTCGTGAAGATCGGTTCATAAATACGGCCTCTAGCCCGAGCCGTATTGGGATTTGCACTCACAGTGCTGAAAGTAACACTAAATAAATCAAAGTTAGCCTAATTTGCATAATTTACGCACAAGAAAAAAACCTGTAATATATGTAATGTATCCCATGGTACTAAACATTCATACAAAAAATTATTCAAATCAGAGCTTTCATATGGAAGTTCTGTACAAAAAACAGATTTCGGCATCGTCGGTACAAAATGGCTGCTGGCAGCCATCTGGAATTTGGGACTGCACCCAAAAACACTCGTTCTCGTCCCACGGTCATAACAAAGGTACCCAAGAAGTTTCGTAAAGATTGGTTCATAAATACGGCCTCTAGCCCGAGCCATGGCAGCTTGGCACTTACAGCTCTGAAAGTCAAATAAATCAAAGTTAGTCTAATTTGCATAATTTACGCACGAGAAAAAAACCCGTATTATATGTGATGTATCCCATTGTACTATACATTTATACAAAACTTTATTCAAATCAGAACTTTCATACAGAAGTTCTGTACAAAAAACTGATTTTTGCATCATTGGTGCAAAATGGACACTGGCAGCCATCTTGAATTTCGGACCACACCCAAAAACACTCGTTCCCGTCCCAGGGTCATAACAAAGGTACCCAAGAAGTTTTGCAAAGATTGGTTCATAAATACGGCCTCTAGCCCGAGCCATAGCATCTTGGCACTTACAGCTCTGAAAGTAACACTAAATAAATCAAAGTCAGTCTAATTTGCATAATTTACGCACGAGAAAAAAACCCGTATTATATGTGATGTATCCCATGGTACTAAACATTTATACAAAACTTTATTCAAATCAGAACTTTCATACACAAGTTCTGTACAAAAAACTGATTTTTGCATCATCGGTACAAAATGGCCGCTGGCAGCCATCCTGAATTTCGGACCACACCTAAAAACACTCGTTCCCGTCCCAGGGTCATAACAAAGGTACACAAGAAGTTTCGTAAAGATCGGTTCATAAATACGACCTCTAGCCCGAGCCATAGCCAATTGTTGACGTACGGACAGACGGACAGACGGACGACGGGCCATGACAATAGCTCAAATTTGACTTCGTCAAAGTTGAGCTAAAAATGAATGCTCGAACAGGCTTGAATCAAGAATTTAGCTAAAGTTCTCTTGATTTCTTGGTTCATATGACAGCAACACAAAAGTGTGAAACATGCTAGCTGCAGTGAAAAGACCATGCTTTGGTTGGACTCAGACCAAGACTGGCATGGTGGCAGAATATATATTTTGAAGGACACAATAATGTTGTAGAGGAATCTGGAAATTTAGTTTCTGATCTCCTGCCTGAAACTGAACCTCAGCAATCATTTTGTCAATAGAGCTTTTGTGAAACAGATTCATCTGCCATCAATAGATGGTGTCAAAGGTCAAATCACTGTACTTGTTTGTCCAGGCAGTATTCCTTAACAACTCAATATTTGAGATGAAACTGTGTGATAATATGTAATGGAATGGATGGTATGTTGCACATAATAATAAAGTCTAGCTCAAGGTCAGGGATCAAGAAGTCAAACTATTGTATTTGCTGGTCATGGTCTTGTCTCCTTAACTGGCAAAGTACTGAATTATTATTAGTCATCAAAATTTGTTCTCAAGTCTTTGCCATGTTACAATTTATGGAAGAGTGCCTATAGGCACTCTCTCATAAATTGTAACAAGGGAAATCCATATAAACTAAATAAATTTAGATTCAAAGATGATATGAAGGACATCCACATAGTTTGAAGCCTTTGAGTTGCGGTACCTGCACTTTAGAGTAGAGCCCAAATATTTGCTTCCAGCACTCTACCAGTTTAGAACAAGATATGCACTTTCTAAGAATATGAATTAGGAACCGACAATTTGCCAAGCATAATAATGATGTCCATATCCACAAGGTCAAGGTTACAATGAAGAGGCCAAAGATCAAGCAAGTGTAGTTGCTTTTCCAGCTAATGATAAAATATTGCAAATGAGTATGGGTACAAAATCACAGGACTATCAGGAGAGAAAACATTTTAGTGGATTCTGTGAGTCGTTAAGGTATTCAGAACTCTTCCCTCCCCGTTTTACACTTGACTAACAGTGTTTGAATCTCCATATTTTTAATACTACAGGGGGATATATAAGCTGCACAGGCTGTGTAATCTTTCTGCACAGGGTCTGCCATTTTACCCCCCCCCCCCCCCCTTCAATAGCACACAATGCTGTACAGATGGCAGAAGGCTTGATGGGAAGAAGCAGTACACAAAGTTCACAAACTCAAACTTGAAAGGAAACATAAAAAATTAATAAAAGCAACATGTCAAAACACATCTAATTAGTTATGAGAAAAGAAACAGATAAACTTTATTTCCAGTTACACAATGGCAAAATTCCAGGTAGGGAGGTCACAACTTTTTTTACATCATTATTTCTGCATAGTGAAAACTCGGGAGTGTTGTCCATGTGATTGAACCATTCTAATATGAGAGAGGTTAGCCTAAACAAAAAAAAAGTCTTTTGAACCCAGTCATTTTGAAAAACTTAGACTAAGTGACGAACCAATTATATAAGCTTGCTATGAACCGATCACCGATTATTTCTCCTAACATTCTACCATTCCGATGCCGATTCCAATAGTTTGAATGGGGCCTAAAAAAATTCTCTTGTCACCTGTTATACCTCTATATTTCGTTGGTAAATAACCAAATACAAAAGTTTAATAGTACATGAGTTCTCAGAATATGCATGTTTCCATCTGGGCAATATTAGCTAAAATAATATTTACAGGGGTTTATTGGGAAGAAGATTGTGATTAACAATATAATCTCACGATATTGTTCTCTTGTGAAGGTTGTGTTTATTTTGTGTACACAGTTTTGTGTATGAAATGATTACAATACACTCACCTGTATTAACCAGAAATATACTGAGCATATGTACTTAGTGTCTCAGTTTAATAACTTTGATGTCACTGTGTTCTGAACTTGATTTGATTGATTGATTGATTTTATTCAGTAGTGCAACATGTATACAATAAAAACAAAAATATACATAGAGGTAACATTATTCACAACTACATGATTGCACCACAGGGAGATGTCATAGCCACTAGTGGCTGTCTTCCCGTTTAAAAAAAATGAACAAGAAAAAAAAAAGAGAAAAAACAGAGAAAAGAAAAAGAAACAAAGAAGAGAAATGAAAACGAGAAATAGACATGAGAATCGAGGCAATGCTGACAACAGCATGTTCTCCAGTAAGAGGGCATTTTATAGCCCTACTGCAAATGATATGTTAGGTTGGTTCTTTCCGTCATGTGAGAAATCTATTCTATGCTTTCTAACATGAGCTGAAGATTGAGTTCAATAGAAAGGTAGCAATGAGATGGACAGAGCTACGACCTATAGTCAGGGCATACTGGATTGTTACAGTTGACATGTCGTGAGTATGAGATTAGAAATTGATAGAAAATGCATGGTTTACAGATCAATAGTCATAGGACGTATAAGAATTTAATGTTCAATTTTCAACTTTTTACCCCACTTGATGTGTTTCTTCAATATTTATTCTGCAGTCAACATTGGAGAGAAACATCAAGGGAGGTAACTGAATTGAATAATGAACTTAAACTGAAAGCGTGGTTGAGACAGTGGTTCAGGGGTCAATTCAACCTTGTGTCAATGCAGCCTGAGTCAATTCAGCCTAATTTCAGGCTGAAGTGACTTACTTTGTAGGCCAAAATGACCCACTTTCAGACAAAGACAAATAATTGATTAAAGTATATTTTAGGTAAATAAAACATAAATAACGGGAATTCTGAATTTTTTGAAGAACTTTATTGTGAAAACATAGCGGTACAGATAATTCAGACTTTGATTTCTAGTTTCTGAACGACTGTTTTACAATCATAAAGCAATGGGATTAGAGTCTGTTTTTTCGTATGGTCGAAATGTTTTACCACACCTAAAGCTGTTTTTAGAGTGATAATGTTGCATTCACTCTGAAGAATGTTCTGAAAAGTTGTTTTCATAGTAATCAATATGAATGGTTGTTTTGAGGACAACAACAATGCAAGTACATTCATTGGGTACTCAGTTTGAAGAATGTTTTCATACCCAAGTTATTAGTTATTTATTATTATTAATTGGTGTTTAAGGTCACATATTTCTTCACAATGGCTAATCATGACCATGACAGTTTTACGTGGGGAGGAAGCCGTGGAACCCGGAGAACCACCGAGCAACTGTCAGCTTCCCAACTCCACACAAGCAGGGTTAGCACTGGTTGAAGGCAGGTGCACCATCGATGTGCAGTATGCCTTAGTACACAACAGCACCATGCCCCCACATGGGCAATGGAGGTGAAGTGTCTTGCCCAAGGACTCAATGCAGTTGCCGCAGGTGGATTCGAACTGAGGACCTCTACCTACTGAGCCACCACGCCCCCCTCATACCAAAGTACTATTAATTGTAGTCTCCCCAAATACACCAAAAGAAGTCCCTAGAAATCATGATTATTTTCCACATGAGTATACTTTATGTGCATATTTTAATTTGTATTTTCATATTATTTGCATCATTAATTGTTTTTCATTTTAATTTTAATATTTTTTTTTCGTTTTAAGTGTAATTTACTGAAATGACAAAAATCATGAAATAAAATATAATGAAGCTTGAAAATTTGTTAACTGTATCTCAAACTTTAGCCTGAAGATGAAGAAAGGGGACTGCAGCAGGGGAGGAGCTTTATAAGGGAAAGGGTGCTTGAGGATTGTAATAGAAACTGGTGAGCTGGAATTAGGATCAAGAGTTCATTAGATGGGTTATATAATGAAAGTGTCAATGACACTGCAGTTCAACTTGCCCATGAAAGGGCTAAACTAAATAGAAAGCTTCAGTAATGCCAAATCATTCAATCAAGTTTCTTCAGAAAAGACATCACACCAAAGCTACATGTGAAATCTGAAAAAGATTGGCTGAGGGATGCGACCTGTATGGTGTACTAATGGAACTGTTGACAATGTATGTGCCAAATCCAAGATGGCCAATGGCAGCCATATTTTTCCACAAAATTCAGAAAAATTTGATAGCTCCCTTGTAGACATCATACCAAAGCTACATATGAAATTTGAAAAAGGTTGGGTGAGAGATGTGGCCTGTAGGGTGTGCTAATGGAGTTGATGACAATTTATATGCCAAATCCAAGATGGTTGCGGGCGGCCATGTTTTTCAATGGAATTCAGAAAATTTGATAGCTCCCATCTAGACATCACACCAAATCTACATATGAAATTTAAAAAAGATTAGAGATGCGGTCTGTAGGCTGTGCCAACGGAATTGTTGACAATTTATATGCCAAATCTAAGATGGCCCTGGTGGCCATGTTTTTCCAATAAAATTTGGAAAATTTCAATAGCTCCCATCTAGACATTGCCCCAAAGCCATGTATGAAATTTGGAACTGATCGGGTGAGAGATGCGACCTGTAGGGTGTGCCAATGGAATTGTTGATAATTTATGTGCCAACTCAAAGATGGATGCTGGGGGCCATATTTTTCAACAAAATTCAGAAAACATTGATAGCTCCCATGTAGACATCACTTCAAAGCTACATATGAAATTTGAAAAAGATCAGGAGAGAGATGCGGCCTGTAGGGTGTGCCAATGGAATCATTGACAATTTATATGCCAAATCTAAGGCGGCCTGCTGGCGGTCATGTTTTTCAACAAAATTCAGAATAATTCGATAGCTCCCATCTAGACATTGCCAAGTAAGAAATTTGGAACTGATCGGGTGAGAGCTGCAGTCTGGAGAGTGTGCTAAAATATGAAATTTTTAAAAAATTGGGTGAAAGATGTGGCCTGAGGGGTGTGCTAATGGAATTATTTACAATTTATATGCCACATCCCAGATTGCTGCAAGCAGCCATGTTTTTCAATGAAATTCAAAAAAATTTGATAGCTGCCATCTAGATATGACACCAAAGCTACATACGAAATTTGAAAAAGATCGGGTGAGAAATGTGGCCTATAAGGTGTGCTAATGGAATTGTTGACAATTTATGTGCCAAGTCCAAGATGGCTGCTGGCGGCCATGTTTTTCAATGAAATTCAGAAAATTTGGCCAGTAGGGTGTGCCAATGGAATTGTTGACAATTTATATGCCAAATCTTAGATGGCCACTGGTGGCCATGTTTTTTCAACAAAATTTGATAAACTTCAATAGTTCCCATCTGGACATTGCCCCAAAGCCATGAATGCAATTTGGAACTGATCGGGTGAGAGATGCGGCGTGTCGGGTGTGCCAATGGAATTGTTGACAATTTATATGCAAAATCCAAGATGGTTGGTGGCAGTCATGTTTTTTTAAGGAAATTCAGAAAAATTTGATAGCTCACATCTAGATATTGCCCAAAGCCAAATATGAAATTTGGAATTGATCGGGGAGAGCAGTGGCCTGTAGAGTGTGCTAAAGGAATTGTGGATGGACAGAGGAACTTATGGATGGATGGCCAGATGACAGATCACAACCCATCCCAATAGCTCATACTTGACGTCAAGATGAGCTAAAAAGGATGCACCAGCTTTTGAGGAGTACCCGGATGGATTGTTTGGGGGGAGGGGGGTAGGGGGGGGGGGGGTCACTGTTGTTCAAAGTAAGGTCAAAGTCAATGGAGTTGAGGGGGAGAATCAGGCAAGCAAGGAAAAAGTGTGCCAAATGTGTAAGTTAGGTGTAACAGAGACCCTGAAACATGAAGGATAATTGGATGAGGAATGACACGAGGAAAATTTTATAGTTTGGGAGATTGAGGGAAGGCACCAATGGAGGAATTTTGAAACAGTTTTTGACTTAATGCTGGGAGAGTGGGTAAGGAATACTCAGGTGTGGCAATGGGTTAATGTAGGCCTCCTTGTTAGAGGACCATGATAAATCAGCAGAAGGCTGAAGATTTTTTATTATTATTATGATTTACATCAAAGCCAGTGCCTCAGAAGTTGTCAGGCCAAATCGATTTGTGGCTAATTGACTCGGGCCGAATCTACTCAAGGCTGAATTAACCCATTTCCGTGACAGCCATGCGACATACATGTTGCGTAACAATCACCTGCCATTGAAAAAAAAGAATGTTTTTGAGTTTTTTCTTCAATTTTATTCTCCTATTGTGTTTTGATGTCTGCATCATGAAATACTGCAGACTGCGGGCTGAACACATTGTATTTATTCATTAACATTATGTACTCAATGCAACATTGTTCAATTAAATTTTGTTTGATCGAGCACATTGAGGTCTGTCAAACAAGACTGAATTGGTGAAATTCCTAGCTGTTTTGTGGGAAAAATTCGCTTCTTGAAAATTTTTTTACATCAATTTCAAGAGCGTTAAGAACTTGATATCTAGTGATTAACTGCTGAGCATTTTTCTAGGACAGGATAGACCTGTTGAAGCTTGGTTATCTTAATTATTTGGTAAATCTCCCCGACAGCCGATGGTGTAAAGCAATGTTCCTGAGAATTTGCAACTCAAATATCAAAACGGGGTGGATGGTCCAAGTGAGGGAGCTAGTAGAGAACTACTCATTGGAGATCTCGGACCTGGACGTTGGGGCAAACCAGGGTAAAAAAATCGTCAGAGAAAGGGTCATGGAGGATTGTAACCGTAATTGGCGAGAGGGGGTCAAATCAAAGAGGTCTTTGGGTGGCCTGCGTGATAAAGAGAAGCCAGGTTTTGAAGAGTACCTTGATGGCACCTTTGGGGGGGTCACTGTTGTTCAAGCTGAGGTCGCGATCCCTAGAGCTGAGGGGAAAAATTGGGAAAGACGGTGAAAGGGAGTGCCAGATGTGTAACTTGGACATGGTGGAGACCCTGGAACACTTTCTTCTAGAATGCCCAAAGTATCAGCCTAAAAGAATGAGATTCAGTGGGAGTATAATGGGGAAGTGGGATGGGAGAATGAAGGACATGTGGTTAGGTGGAGACTCAAAGGAGAGGGTTAATATGCTAATCGGAGAGATTGGGAAGAATGGGACAAGGGATATTATCAAGCAGTTCGTCTCCGAGTGTTGGGAGGAGAGGAGAAGCGTGGGAATAGGGAGGCAGTCGGGAGTACAGGGGTAACCATGGCCTTCTCGTCCGAGAACCACGACAAATCAGCGGCTGGCCAAAGTGTTATTATTATTATATTATTATTCTAATGAAACATTTTTGGTGAGTGCATTATGAATATACCAAGTGCCATTTAGAATACTTTAGTCCATATCCTACAGGTCAAGGGCACAGTGAAGGTGAGAGATCAAATAATTGGTTTGCCCGGATTTCTTTGTTTGGCTTTAACTTTGTAACCTCTGAGTATTTTCTATCAAACATATGTGTATTGTTCTTTGATCTGTGTAGCACATCCCACAGGAGTCCATATTTTCAAGGTCAAGGTTAGTGTTAGTGGATCAAATGTAATATCACGGTCATTTCCAACAAAGGGGGTAAGAGCTTCTGTTGGGTGAAACTGTAAAGGGTTTTAAATGCCTCTTGTTCATATCATACAGTGATTAATTTCTTGTGAGCTTATGAAAAACTTGATATTTATACCATGATTACCTATTCTACTGTATATAAAAAGTCTATCACATAAATTTTAGCTTTACACACCAACCATGGTGAACATGCCAGCAATGGGATTTCAGTTGTTAAAATTTACACCTACAGTGGAACAACATCCAAGTTGACCTTTGGTGACCTCAACCTGAAAGCAAACTTGTCTAAATTTATCACTCATCACCTTGCGAAGAGTGAAATGAAAGCAGCAATTATTTATTACGGTTTTTAAATGAGTTTACCTCATAAGATACCCACAATTAACAAACATGCATTGTCTCTTGATAATAAAGCATCCATAATGCGAAATAGTATGTTATTGTTATTAAAACTTAGATGTGAGTAGCGGATCAAAAAATAAAATAGGAGGTGCACAATGACATTATGTGATAAAGAATCACTGAAAGTTTCATCAAAATCCATTCATAGGTTAAAGAGGAGTGGCGGATAAGAGAAAGTGTGACGCGGACGACGCAAGACGACAAAAGTAATCCCTATATGTCGCTCAAATACAGCGGATCAAAAAATAAAATAAGAGGTGCACAATGCCATTATGTGATAAAGAATCACTGAAAGTTTCATCAAAATCCATTCATAGGTTAAAGAGGAGTGGCGGATAAGAGAAAGTGTGACGCGGACGACGACGCGGACGATGCAAGACGACAAAAGTAATCACTATATGTCGCTCAAATACAGCGGATCAAAAAATAAAATAGGAGGTGCACAATTCCATTATGTGATAAAGAATCACTGAAAGTTTCATCAAAATCCATTCATAGGTTAAAGAGGAGTGGCGGATAAGAGAAAGTGTGCCGCGGACGACGCAAGACGACAAAAGTAATCCCTATATGTCGCTCACCACTTCGTGGGGCGGCGACACAATGAAAAAGGCCTGTGATTTGCAGGCTTCTTTTTCCATTTCATTTTGGCGATAAAATTGACAGCAGATGCACCGCCCACCAGTGCTCATATAAACAAAAACAGACTTGCATGTCTGTACGTCTGCTGCTCAGTAAAATCAAGAAAAAATAATAGTGACTCTTAATAATCTGACGATCACGATATAAATAAAATATACCCACAGTAGTTTGGTGTACCAAATATTCGCCACTTGTGGCGAAATGGTGTTAACCGCTCGCCAAAGGTTTGCGGTTAACAACACTTCACCATTCATGGTGAACATTTGGTACACCAAGCTACTATGGGTGTAATCTATATGTATATTATCATGAAGAATCAAATGAACTGATAAGTTTAAATTTCTGGTACTTCTTCCTATTCTGAAAATATCACATTTCCCATACAGCTCTACTAGTGATACTATCTTTACACAACAACTTTGAGTGAACATATAATATGGACATTTTTTATCAGATTCTTTCGGATGTAGTTGATCCAAATTGAAGCTCAGTTTTCAGTATTTGTCCATGTGGAATTTGCCCAAATGAGAATAAAATAAATCCATCATCAAACTAAATTCAATTTCCCTTCTGTCCATAGGACTCAGAAACTATAAAAAACACTTTATTTAATATATATTAACACTTTATTTAATAAACTGAGGATCTGCTCAATTCTATACACAAAAAATCAACTTTCAGATTTTACTTTTTTAATTTTTGCTTTTAAAACATACCCTTGCACTCATTAGAACAAACTCACTGACCTATGCTTTGGAATCAAAATATGAAAATATCCAAGTTTTAAGAAACATTATTGCAGTATGTCATAAAAGTTTTCTTAGGTAGAGATTAAATAATAACTCTGTTTGAAGTGTGTTTTGATGACTCAACACACTGTCACATTCATTGGTGTTCAAAACTGAATTTCAATGTTGATGATAAAAAAAAATAAGAAAAATATCAAAACATCACAACTGATTTTCTGTATTGGAACTTGCACTTATGTATCTGCCTAGCGTCATTGTCTGTAAGAATGGTGCAACCTGAAAAAAAATGTAATACTCTGCAGAAGTGTATATTTCATACAAAAGTATAACTAAGGTCAATCAAAAAATTACATTTGGTTCTCAAACAATTAATTTTCAAATCGATGAGGGAAGCTTTTAATTTTTTATCAATTGGTTGAATGCTGAAAGCCCATATTTGGGCTCTATTCTTAAGAGCATGTAACAACTAAAAGGTTTAGTATTCTGTGGGTGTGATTCAGATTATATTTGAATGAATTTATTTCATCTGTATGGATTGCTTTGTTGCACTTTATGAGAGAATGCCTATATGTGAACAAATTATGGCCACAAAACAAAAACTTGAGCACTCTACCAATAATAAAGAAATATCAAATACATTTGTGTTCAGTGGTATTTATGCACCTTTTTCAAAAATAAGTACCGTCCACATATTCTTTGAGTCATTTTAGCTTAACTTGACAATGTCAAGATAAGCTATTGCCATCACGCATGTGGAAGTCTGTTAGTCTGTCAGTCTGTGGGTCTGTTCACATTTTCTTTTAGCACAGGCTACACCCAGTAGTTCTTGTCCCATCATTACAAAATTTCATATGCAGTTCTGAGGTCATGTCTAGATGAGAACGTCCCCTTTTGGCCACGATCTATCAACCGTGATGGCTGCCCGATCCCAAAAACCTTTAGCACAGTCTACAGCTCGTATTTATGAAGGGATTTCATTGTAACTTGTAAGGATGCGTCCTTATAATATCTAGATGAGAATGTCCCCTTTTGGTCATGATCTGTCAACCGTGACAGCTGCCCAAGCCCGAAAACCCAAAAAACTTTTAGCACAGTCTACAGGTCATATTTAATATGGAGGGTTTCATTGTAACTTGGTAGGATGACTCCGTATGATGTCTAGATGAGAACTTCCCCATTTTGGTCCCGATCTGTCAACCGTGATGACTGCCCGAGCCCAAAACCTGAAAAACTTTAGCACAGACTACAAGGTCGAATTTATGAAGGAATTTCATTGTAACTTGGTAGGATGACTCAGTATAATGTCTAGACGAGGACATCCCCTTTTGGTTGTGATTGGTCAACCATGATGGCTACACAGACACAAAGCCCGAAAACCTTTAGCAGTCTAAAGGCCATATTTTGAAGGGATTTCATTGTAACTTGATAGGATGACTCATTTTGGAATAATTTCACTGTAACTTGGTAACTTTCGTTGACATACATTAACTGTGAGGGCCACATTAACCCACCCCTCAATTCTTTAGTACAGTCTACACCTCATTATTTTTTATGGAAAACATAGCATACAGGAAACAGAAATTAACATATTCCCAAGTATCACAATTCTTGTCTTACTTCATAATACTTTCATAAACATTGAACATTATCCTTTTCATCAAACACAACACACAGACAAGTTAAGCTACAGTGTCATTGACACTTTCATTGCAGAACACAGCAAAGTGGATGTTTACAAAACGTTTATATTATCAGACACAGACATTGTATTTTAACCAAGGCATTGTAGAACATATCTGCAAATAAATATACATCAATCAAAACAGATAAAATTTCCCCTCCAAGAATTCATACTAATTGTTGAAAGACACTGTAAGCCGACAAAACGTTCAGCAAGGAGGTTTAAATTCAATAACAGGATTTCAGGAGAACCAGAACCATTTTACTTGGGCTTGACAGTATAAAGGTCCAAAACTGAACATCTACTTCTTGTTAACACTTCATCTAAAACATGAAAAACACTGTAATCAGAAGAAGATTTTTAAAGTATACACCTCATAATGCACCAAGTTAAAATCTGGTTATATAAGAGACCCAAATAAAGACCCAGGGTCTTGATTTGAACAAATTTGAATCTGGCTCTCATAAGGATGCTGTATACCATATATCAGAAGATTCTGACTGTGGATCTGAAGAAGAGGATCTTAAGAAGTACTCCTCATATTGCACTAAGTTAAAATTCGGCTCACTTAAGAAGCCCAAAATATGGACCAGGGACTTGAATTGAACAAACTTGAATCTGGCCCTCATAACAATGCTGAATACCTAATATCAAAAGAGTCTGACAGTGGTTTCTGAAGAAGATTTATATACAGAATATTCCTGATATTGCACTAAGTTAAAATTTGGGCTACCTACAGGAGCCCAAATATCAACCCAGGGTCTTGATTTGAACAAACTTGACTCTGACCCCATAAGGATGCTGCATACCAAATATAAAGGATTCTGACAGGTGGATTTGAAGAAGATTTTTAAAAAAAAATTTCTCATATTGCAATAAGTCAAATTTCGGGCTCACATAAGAAGCCCAAATATAGAGCCAGGGATTAGATCTGAACAAACCTTGAATCCGGACCTTATAAGGATGTTGTATGAAGGACAGGATTGTTAAAGAATATTCCTCATATTGCACTGGGTTAAATTCTGGCTCACATAAGAAGCCCAAATATGGACCCAGGGACTTGAATTTGAATAAATTTGGCCCCTCATAAGGATACAGTTTACCAAATGTCAAAAGATTCTGATTGGTGGTTCTGAAGACGATTTTTAAAGAACATTCCTCAAATTGCACTGAAGATGAAATTTGGGCTCCAATAGGGAGCCCAAATATCAATTTAGGGCCTTGATTCAAACAAACTTGCCTTTGACCCTAAAAGGATGCCATATACCAAATATCAAAAGGTTCCGACTGGTGGTTGTGAAGAAGGTATTTAAAGAATATTCATATTGCACTTAAGTTAAAATTTGGGCTAACATAAGAAGCCCAAATAGGTACCCAGGGACTTAATCTGAACAAACTTGAATCAGTCCCTCATAAGGATGCCAAATATCAGAGGATTCCGATGGGTGGATCTGAAGAAGATAAAATCTGGACTCACATAAGAAGTCCAATTAAGAACCCAGGGGCTTGATTTGAACAAACCCTCCTAAGGTCAATGTATACCAAATACCCAAAGATTCTGACTGGTGGTTCCAGAGAAGATTTTTTTAATTTCTGGGGTTTACTAACAAAGTTATGCCTCTTGTGGAGCCCAACGTGGGCGAGGCAACATTATTTGAACAAAATTGAATTAAAACATATGATGAGAAACATGCGCCTCAAGTATTTTATAAGAAGTTGATAGTGTAAAGTTCCCGATGGATGGATGGATGGATGGATGGATGGATGGTTGGGATGGATGGATGGATGGATGGATGGATGGATGGATGGATGGAGAGATGGACAATGGATGGTGGATGGAAAGTGATTACTAAAGCTTCTCTTGAGATTGGCTCAGGTGACGGACGACCAATGATAGACGGCGGATGGAAGGTGATCACCAAAGCTCCCCTTGAGCTGATGATGAATGACAGATGGAAAGGATCACTAAAGTCCTCTTGAGCTATGCTCAGGTGTACTAATTAACAAAACCTTAGTGTGTAATAGTCAGCTGAAACTGCCAGAAGGTTGAGCTATAATCTACCAGATGTTTGTAAAATGAGCAACCCTACAAGTATAACCAAAATACTCTTTCAAAATTTAAACACATTGCTGAATACTCCAATCAGGTTGGCAATAAGTCATAAGATAGTATGGGACTTCATTTTAAATACTTCTTTAGAAAATTAACAAATTTATTTGTTCATTGAGGTATGTAACCAATTATGGGCTGTATTGCAATCAAAACACAAGTATAAGAGCACATTCAGTCAATCAGTTATAATTATGTTCCGCACTTTAGAGGACTTGCTGCCTCGGCATTATTATACTAGTAAAACAGAATATGTTTACCAATAAACAGGAACAGCTCCTCAACCAAGGTTCCAGCAGGGGTACCTGATTTCTAACAAATTGCCATGAAACTTTAACCCGCCTTCACACTGATTACAAAATATCTAAAATTTCAAGCTGTGAATTTTTCTCATAATCCATCTAGGAATTTACTCAATTCAGTCTTATGTGACCAGAGCTCAATCTTATGTGACAGATTGCATTGCATGTGCAACATGAACAAGGAATTTCTGTTGTTGTATTTAAGACCACCGCAACTCTGAAGACCTTTTTGTTGGTTTAGTGGAGAAAATGATTAAATTTTGAAGTCAACCACAGTGCTGGCTATGGACAGACTACAAAATAACAATGGATGGACGAGTTGTCTCCTCTATTTCAATTTTCACATCCTGTTACCTTCTAGTTAATCTTCATTTTTTTCGCAGATACATTGATATGTGTGATAAAGGGAAATACTTCAATTCATAACTGACTGTCATGGTCATCTCATGTGTGAACTGGTAGAAAAATCGAAAGGAAGTAATTTCACTTGAGAAATTTTAATTCTTTACAACTTTTCATTCCGACACATATTGCCCATATGGGCAATAGGATATTACTATTATTTATTAGTGTTTAAGCTCACTTTCAGCATCCATGGCTATAACCTGACTGCAACACAATTATAAATTCAAGTCAATCACTTATACTTGTGTTGCTCACTTAGAGGACTTCCATCCACCCCCTGCAATGGACACCAGATCCTATTTTACAAGTGAAATATACACATGGAACTTAATGAAGCACCCTGTTTTTTCGCTGTGGTGTTATAGAAACTGTTTTTACTTTCATGCTATTATTCAAATGGCCAAAAGTGATTGTGGAAAGAAATGGACTATTGACAAATGAAAGACAACACAATGATGAAAATATGCAGTATTTTAATGGCGCTAATTACACATATCTGTCACTAATGTTTTTGATGGAAAAATGTTCTCTTGACAAATATGCTGCCTGAACGGCCCATGATGAAACAATGCCGGTAATTACTGACAAAAAATGTAACTTGTGATCTCCTGAACACAATAGCAGTGTCTGATGTCAGTTGCGCGTGTATGATGCATGAACCCTCCTCCTAATGCTACTAGTGAGACTTCTAATATGGTCCAGAGGCAACTGCTACTTTTCCTCATGCAATGCAGCTTCCAAATCAGCAAAATTCTGTACAGGTAGATCCCTTATTTGCACACAACGTCCAAGAAAGTCCCAGAGGTGTTCTAAGGGATTCAAATTGGGGCTCATTGCAGGCCAAGGTAGTGTTGTAATAGCTTTGTTCTGAAGGAATGCTCTCACAGCATGGGAACAATGTGGCCATGCATTGTCGTTCATGAATACAGGGCGAGTAGCCAATAGGTGGTTGTCAAAATGTGTTACAACAACCGGATCGAGAATGTCCCGTATGTACTGATGACCAGTGAGATTTCTACGTACAGTCACCATATCAAGTTTACAATCATGAGAGAGGCATCCCCAGATCATTACTGACTCTCCACCATAAGGAACAGTAGGTCTGAGTTCCTGGGCAGGTAAGTGGTATTTCTATGCCTCCACACTCTCATGCGACCATCTGTGACGTGATGTAGGAACCTACTCTCGTCTGACCAATGGACTCTCCACCACGTCCCGAGATTCCAATGTTGTCGTGCCATATACCCCTTCAAATGTCGTCTTTCATGCTGATCAGACAGAGCTGGACGCTTGATGACCCTTCTGGACATCATACCCAGTGCTTTGAGATGGTTTCGGACAGTTCTGTTGCACAAATGCCTGTTGGGGAGCCAAAGGCGTTTCAAAGCCCCACTTGAAGCCAAGGGTTCATGCCTAACAAGGCACGCCAGACTCCAATCTTCCCAAGGAGAGGTCTTTTGGGGTTGTCCAGGCCTTGGTCAGTCCTTAACATTGTTGGTTTGCCAACAATTTCCATCTTAGTACCTCTGGCAGTCTCCTCCTTGCCATGTCAACATTTACTGATAAAAGTGACATATTTTCTTATTTTATACCCAGATATTGCATGTGGATGGTAGTGTTTTTGTGACATTCATGGGAAGCATGCTTCATGTGGACGAGGGGATGTGTTTGGGGTAAGCTATCAACCAGAAACATCATGTTTCACTAGATGAAATGTACTGCAAGACATAGCAATCATTAAAACATAATAATCAGTAACAGCAACTTCACTGTCATGAAACATTTCAGGGGGTGCTTAATTAAGTTCCAGATATATAGAAGATATTTCCACAGTAAACAAGCACTGCTTCACTTCCCAGACTCCTTCAAGGAAGATAATATGTGGTTAGAGAAAACATATCTAATGTTATAGTACAAAAGCCCCCAGAGTTGCATAGTGCATATCTGAGCAACAGTTTTGCATACAAATGAAATCTAAGTCAAAAGGGAAGTAAGGTTCTGAATAATCCGCCCAAAGTTCCATTTGTAAATAACAAAAAAACAAATCAACACGAAAAGAATGCAGAGCATAGAAACATATTTGCAGACAATAGTCTATCCATGTGCGATACAGAAAGGCTGCTAAATTCTTATCTGACCTGATGATCAACTGATGTTTCACTGATTATTTATTAAGCCTTTAAGGTAAGGTGGCATTCTGTCAGCCTTTGCATGTGCCAGATTTGTAGGTGAACTTAGTGTTCTCTCTGTTGATTCTCAGCTCTACAGAGATCTCAGGAATTTGATTACTTTCAGTACTGACTGTTTATCAACAAAAACATATACTGGTTACTGCTTTCTATCCAATGTACATGAGTTGGATTCCTTTGTGTCCAGTTCCAGCTATTTGGTGTAAATTTTCGAGAACATCATTTCTTTGGAAGGACAGGAAGAGATTCTTTCTCTGGTTTCATATGGGAAAGATATAGAATGAGAGCTAACTCCATAATGATCAGATATCCAATAGAATTTCACTTCAAGAAGTTGGGGCCCAAGCTACGTGATAGACCTACACTATGAGGATTATGAGGCCTAAAACTTAAAACTTAAAGCAAACCAAGAACATGAACTTTTGATGACAAATAAATAATAACAAGAATAAAAAATAAAATAAAAAACCGCTCACCCACATGCAAGTTTACAAAAATTGGCCTGAGAAACAGAAGATCTACTTTTTATGGTGCCTAACTTTCTCAATTTTATATCTAAAGAACTTAAAAGAAGAATCTGGAGTTCAGTATTTCTTAGGTCCTTAGCTGTTGCATGGAATGTCAATGTGCTCATCCAGATATGGACACCTCTGTGCTATGCCATTTATGTTTGTTATTCTGTCCTGTTTTGTCTAATGCTGATGTTACTGTTACTGTGGTTTGTACAGATGAGCCTACTTCAGTAGCATGGTGCACACCGTAGGAAATGATTTAGATCTCTAGGGATTTTCATCTCAATCTATTCCTACTCGGTAGCAGGGCTTGAGTTGGGTACTTACAAAAGCAATTAATAATGAAAGTGTCAATGACACTGTAGCTCAACTTGACAAACTTGAACTTGGTAAGTTATAAATGAAATGGCAAAATTGAAGATCACTGGTACCAATGTTATTTGATGAAATTTCAACATAACAGCATTGTGTGTATACAACGTCAGAGTAATCCATGCATTTTTAAATGTAAACTGTAAGACTGGCTAAAGGAAGAATGTTGATACACAAATGCAGTATGTTCAGAGGTTATTGTAAATGGCAACTTTTTTCATAGAAATGAATGCTAATCAATAGCTCTTATCTAAAGGTCTTGCCTAATGAGCACACCAAGTTCAAAAACAATCCTATGATAAATGTGGCCAGTAGGCCATGTCAAAGAATGTTGATGCACAAATGCAATAAATTCAAAGTTTGTTGCTAACAGAAACAGTTTTGGATGGAAATGAAAAGAAAATCAATAGCTCCTATCTTTGTCACCCTGCATAAACATACAAAGTTTCAAAACAACCTGATAATGAATGTGCCCTCTGAGGCATGCCAAAGAAAGATGTTAATGCACAAATGCACTAAGTAGAAGGTCATTGCTTGTGGCAGTAGGGTTTGGGGGGGGGGGGGGGTATGGAAATTCATAAATATACCCTGCAGAGAGTGCAAAGGGATAAGTTGATGCACAAATGCATTAAGTTCAAAGACTGGTGATAACGACAATAATTTTTTATGGAAATGAAAAAAAGCAATAGCTCACATCTAGAGGTCACCCCAAACACACATACCAAGTTTTAAAGTGATCCGATCATAAATGTGCCCTGAAGGGTGTGTTAAAGGGAAATATTGAGGTCTGACTAAACTAAGTTCAAAGGTCAGCGGCAACATTTTTTGACAGAAATGGAAGAAAATCGACAGCTCCCATATAGATGTCACCCCACACAGGCACACCAAGTTTGCAAGCGATCCAATCATAAATGTGCCCTGCAGGGTGTGTCAAAGGGAAATATTGATGCTTAACTTTTTACTAAGTTCATCGAAGGTCATTGCCAGTGGCAACATTTTTTGATGGAAATGGAAGAAAATCGATAGCTCCCATCTAGAGGTAACCTCAAACAAGCATACAAAGTTTCAAACTGATCTGATCATAAATGTGCTCTGTAGGGCATGCCAAAGGAATATATTGATGCCTGACTAAACTAAGTTCAAAGATCATTGCCAACGGCAACATTTTTTGACGGATGAAAATGGAAGAAAATCGATAGCTCCCATCTAGAGGTCACCCCAAACAAGCATGCCAGGTTTCAAAGCAATCCAATCATAAATGTGCCCTGTAGGGTGTGCCAAAGGGAAATATTGAGGTCTGACTAAACTAAGTTCTAAGAATGTTGGCCACGGCAACATTTTTAGACGGAAATGGAAGAACGTCGATAGCTCCCGTCTAAAGGTCACCCCAAAAAAACAAGCCAGGATTCAAAGCAATCCAATCATAAATGTGCCCTGTAGTGTGTGCCAAATGGAAATATTGAGGTCTGACTAAACTAAGTTCTAAGAATGTTGGCCGCGGCAACATTTTTTGACGGAAATTGAAGAACAAACAAGCATACCAAGTTTCAAAGCGATCTGATCATAAATGCGACCTGTGGGGTGTGCCAAAGGAAATTGTGTACGTACGTATGTGCATACTACGTACGTACGTACGTACTAGGGCTGGGCGGTTTTGAAATTTGCATTTCGGTTCGGTTTCGGTTTCGGTTTTGTACAAAAACTCGGTTTTTCGGTTCGGTTTTCGGTTTTTCATAATATATTGTAGAAATCCACATTTTAGAGGGTAATGTACACATAAAATCTGCCTGTATTTGTCACCCAAGTCATGAGGCTCATATAGCGAGTTGAGTCATTCGGGTTAATCAGTGTTCACCACTCTTCTCAGCAAATGGACATAATGTGTTGGGCTGCTGTAGTGGGCAACAGTGGTGGAGCGGTGGAGCCATGAGGTATCTAGGGAGACCAGCCCCCCCCCCCCCCCCCCCCCCACCCTCCACTCAAAATCCCACTTGCTTCTCCCATCCCCAAATTTGAAAAAATTATTTTTGATTTCCTGCCCTCAGTACAAGTACAGTACCCTCAGTCCTGAGATTCCCCCAATCCCCCCCCCCCCCCCCCCCCCCCGAAAAAAAAAATTCTCCACTAGCATGGTCCACAGGATTTCAAATCATGGCTCCACCACTGGTGGGAGCTGCCTTGTTCTGTCAGTGAGATTTGGGACCTTGTCAAGACAAGATGCAGAAATTCACAAGAAAAGCTACATTTTAGCAAAAATCAACATTTCCTTATTTTTTATGGAGTCGCAATGCTCTCATCCTGGTTTTGGTGGATAATGTGCAATTGTTGTGCTTATTTCGGTAATTATCACATCGCTTGAAAATAGACGTGCCCCGTGTTTCTTGATGGTTCCTGCTTCAAATGACAGTGGAATAAGAGGAACACAAATCATATTTTTTCTGATTTTGATAACTATTGTTGAAGTAAGTCGTGCTATACGAATCACTTTTATTGATAACTCACTCCAATGCTTTCACAATATCTCTCTTAATTTCGACTGTAGATGTTCGTTTTTTACTTTGATTCTGCCCAAACATAGAAATTGGGCGAAATGGGCGGTGCCAAGGCAAAGATCTTACCAACTTTACTTTGCCCTCTTGGCTTATCCCTGCGTTGATTTCATCTTATTCAAGACAGGCGATTGATGATTTTGAAGGGAGGGGAGACTGCTGCATAATGGGGGTTGAAAGAAAGTTTGCAATATTGCATCTTGGGATTTGTTGTGTTTACAAAATACACATGGTCATGACACGTGCTGATTATAACATCGTATTGGGAATGCAGCGTGTGTACCTGACAGACCTGCAGTACTGCACGATTCCTTAAAGTCAGTTCAAATAGTATACAAACAATTCCCAATAAGTTTTAAAAAACTTTCAATAGTTACCTGCCATCCATTTAATTGGATGTGTTCTATTTGAATTTAACCATTTTATTGTTGACAGAAAACATAACTGCCAATGCGCAGCATTATCTCTGAGCATGTGACTTCAGAGAACGTGCCAGTGGTCGGTTAATTAACATAATTTACTCGTCATTTTTCCCATGTGAACTTTGAGGTTTTAAAACTCAATAAATTTTATGTTTACCACCAATCTAATTTACAACGTGCTGTACGCAGATGATTTTAGGTCAAAGGTAATTTATAATACTTTTACACCACATATTGTCAGGTAACTTGCAATACCTCTTTGGTCGAATATGCCCGGTTCAGTAAATTTACTTAACAATTCTTGAATTGCATGTGTGGATTTTTACGTACGACTTTTTAATTTTTCATATTCCATCTGCTGGTGGTTCTGTAGATATTGTTTAAGATACAAGAAATTTGCTACCACTATTTGTGGGGGGAGGGTGGGGGGGATTTGTTGTCAGTCCTCTCGAAGTAAGCATAAATGGCACAGCATTTACCTTTGCCTGACATTTAAGCCTTTGGCGTGCGGAAAGCAAGTGATTGAGTGGTCATAAACTTAACCAATTCTGGGAAATTTGTTGAAACCGAAAGTCTCGGTTTTTTGTTAAGGCGGCGGTTCGGTTTCGGTTTAAAAAAAAAAAACGAACCGAACCGAAAAACCGATAAACCGCCCAGCCCTAGTACGTACGTACGTACGTACGTACGTACGTACGTACGTACGTACATATGCCAATGGACGAGAAGTGATGGCAATAGCTCAGCTTGACTTTGTAAAGTAGAGCTAAAAATTGCAGCTACTTGCTAAAATGACAATTACAAAAGTAATTAATTAAATCCCAATTACTTTCAAATACAATTAATTACAATTACATTTGGGTTTTGTGTGCAGAACTGGCAAGAAACAAAAACAATGCCACACACTCATTTCAGTTATGTGAATTAAATAACTTAATAGATCCATTAACTGGTTGAGAGCTACATCTTTGGGGGCAGTAGAATTTGTTCATCAAAATTTGTTTTATCACAAATTATTGAAGAGTGACAATAGGCACTCTTCAATAATTTGTGAAAAATCAAATTTATATAAACAAAATATTTTTTGCATTTGACTGAATATGAAAAATGAGCAAAGAAAATGTTGGCTTTTACCCTGGTACCCTCTTTTTTTGAAAGCCCTGATAGTGACTTCAAGCACCCAACCAGATAATGTACTCATAATAATGAGTTTAAACTTATATTATCAATTTGTGTAAAAATTCATGTTTCACTGAACATCTGTCAAGTCTGTTCTGACAAGATAAGACCCTGGCTGTTGAAAGTGTCATTAACTCCTTTTGTGCTGCTGGTGGATATTCTTGCCCAGGACATCTTGCCACTGAATTTAATATAATCTGGACATAGTTAACCAAATTTCCCCCTGTAACTTGCAGGGCCATTTTGACCAATGATTTCTTGAGATAAATTTAGATTATTTTTTCATCAAATCCAGTCATGGCTGCTTCAGAGCAGCCATGACTAAATTTGCTGAAAAATAATTTGAAAATAGTCAGCAGGTTAAGAGATGAATCCCATTAAACAAACTGTCAGGTCTGAAACTACTCCTACAATGCCAAAAGTTGTTTTTTTTTAAATCAAAGATGATTTGTTTTATAAACATTAAGTGCAAGGTGATTACTACCAAAAGACAGTGAGGGAGAATTCCATCCGATTAAATATTCATTATTTCTTTCAGAAAAAAAATACAGAAGAGTGAAAGTACACTTTCAATTCATGGATCACCTGGGTACCAGCTGGATGTTTACTGGTACTTCTTGGACCTCTTTGACCTTCGGACTTGTCCTCTGTTATATCCTCCTTCATACATTTTGGCAGAGTGCTTAAGCTTGTGACTTCAGGCAAAGAGAAATGAACATGTATACTCGATTGTCCATTCTCTCCACAAACAGATCAGTCCGAAATGTTCCATATTTATTGCGCATAAACTTGAATAACCACTGCTGAACATCCATTCAATCTGAATGATAGAGCCTTTCCAGGATAAAGTGTTGACTAACACACTGAGGTCATCTGTATTCCTGACTGCCATTTGTGTGTGTTCCTGTTGTGGTAGAAGATACAATATTTAATTATTGGTGTTTAAAGTCACTTTCAGTATCTATGGGTATAAAGTCATGCTCTGCCAAGCGTTTATGCTCCACACTGCCCATTTTAGAGGACTTCCACATCAGGCATTGGTTCTGGGTCCTCTTTTATCAGTAAAGCAGAACTTGTTTACCACAGTCAACAAGCACTACTCCAAGAAGAAGATACAATTTCCAAACAAATTTGGATATCAGGATCAAATGTGTCTTTCCCTGATTGCTACCACTGTTGAACTGCCCATCAGAATCAGGACATGATGGTTCATTAAGAGGGAAGATGATGAGTTCCTCATGTTCAGAAGAATCAATGACAACCCTTTCTGACAGATGTGAACATTTGCTTCCTCTACTGTCCAAGTTCCTTGAATAATTTGCTACAGTGGAACTCTGCTCCCCAACTCAGTCAATGGCATCCACTGCAATAATTTGTTTCAGATGTAAAAGTCCTGGGCATCTCTCAGCCACTGAAGGATGAACCACTTGCACACAACACAGATAATCATTTTGTCTAATTGTATGAAGTTTTTCAGCAAACCATGTTGCAGTAATGTAAATGAAAGTGTCAATGACACTGTAGTTTAACTTGACAAACTTAAACTTGGTAAGTTATAAGTGAAATGGCAAAACTGAAGATCATTGGTTCCAATGTGTTATTTGGTGAAACTTTAACATAACAGCATTCTGTGTTCACAATGTCAAAGCAATCCAGACATTTTTAAATGTAAACTGTAGGGCTGGCTAAAGAAATATGTTGATGCACAAATGCACTAATTTTAAAGGTCATTGCTGACAGCAACATTTTTGGACAGAAACGGAAGAAGATCGATAGCTCACATCCAGAGGTTACCCCAAACATGCATACCAAGTTTCAAACTGATCCATTCATAAAATCACCCAGAAGGGCTTGCCAAAGGAAATTTTGATGCACAAATGCAATGAGTTCAAAGGTCAAAGCTAATGGCAACATTCGGCAAAATTTTTCAAGAGAAATGAAAGAAAATCAAAAGCTCCCATCTAGAGGTCACTCCAAATAAGCACACCATGTTTCAAAATGATCGATTCGTAAATGTGAACTGTGCGGTGTTCCAAAGGAAATTGTCGATGCACAACACGGCAAAGTTGAAGGTCATTGCTAGTGGTAACCTTTTGACGGAAATGAAAGAAGCTCCCATCTGGAGGTCAACCCAAAAAACATACGAAAGTTTCAAAGCAATCCATTCATGACTGTACCTTGTAGGGCATGCCAAAGGAAAATGCTGATGCACAAAAAGCACTAAGTTCGAAGGTCATTGCTAAAGGCAACTTTTTTGATAAAAATGGAAGAAAATCGATAGCTCCCGTTTAAAGGGCACCCAAAATAAGCATACCAAGTTTCAATGCAATTTGATAAATGCGACGTGTGCAGTGTGCCCAAAGAAATTGTCGACATCCAAACAGATAAATTGAATGTTGTTGCTAACAGTAATGTTTCTTGACAGAAATGGAATAAAATCAAAAGCTCTCATTTAGAGGTCAGACAAAGCATACTTAGTATCAAAGCGATCCATTCATGAATGCACCCAGCAGGGTGTGCCAAAGGAAAGTTAAAAAGTTTATAGTAATTTATATATTTTTTATACTTACCAATGACCCAGACTTAGCTGGTGCTAACTCTAATATTCTAGGGTCAAACACAAATTTTGCCCCCCCCCCCCCCAATCCCCAAAATTTGCATCAAAATCCAAAAATTAGATGTCCTATGTGGTCCTCCATACTTTTATCCACTGCGCATGTGCAGTGGTCAAGGAAGTCCGAAATTGGATTCAAATCCTCATTCTTACAACCAGTGCCTGGTAAGTGTTATGTAATCAGCGGGGAGGTATGAGTTCCCAACTCATGGGAGGGCCATCCCCGTCTGGGCCATTGGTAAGTATAAAAAATATATAAATTACTATAAATTTTTTAACACTTTTATACTGTACCAATGATCCAGACTTAGCTGAATAGAAAAAAGGCTGGAGGGCCTAGGACATAAAGGAAAATCCAATAGGCTCAATTACATGTAAACAGAAGTATCCCCTCAAGGAGAAGAGGAGAACAGGTTTTACATGTATCTTTCTTGTCTGTATCAAAAAAGAAAGACACAATACCATTCCGTAATTGAGCACAATAACATCAATGATCTCTATTAACATCCAGTATAACCCATTATACTAATCTTTTTAAAGGAAAGCCAATAAATAAAGATAGTCCAGAGAATGAGACTCTTTATACTCATTTAAAAGTGTCCGAGGATTGTATATTAGCGCTCGTATGACACGTGACATATACAAATGCTTCACACCGAGCTACACTTTAAAAATATTACATAAATGAGATGGACATATTAGCTTTACACTTTAAAACCATCCCGGCACCGACTCGGAATTACTGACTCCAGAGGAGGTATTCCCTTGCTTTTCACTATAAAGCAGGTGATATAAGGGAACACCATCCCCCCCCCTTCCCTTGCTCTGGGTCAAATACCCCAGAACGAAGAGGGCAGAAGGACAGAGTCACTAAAGAAACAGAAAGCCTGCATAACTATAGTTGCAACTGTTTAGTGGACGACATTCTGAGCAACAGATAACTGACCTAAACAACGTAGGTCGCCAGAAATGGACTCAATATTTCTAAGATAAAAATTTGTGAACATGGAAGGCTGAGACCAATATTCAGCCTTCATCAGATCGGTAATAGCAACACTATTAGCATAAGCCCAAGATGTAGACAGCGCTCTTACTTCATGCGCTGAAATCTTAAGCACAGACTGCTGAGTTGAAGATAATTTTTCATAAGCAGTATGGATAGTTGATTGAATCCACCTTGCAATAGAATGGATTGTAATGTCCTTTCTATTAGGCAGCAGAGACAGAAAGAAAAGCTTACGTCCCTTTCTGATAAACTCAGATCTACATTTGTAAATGCGCATGGCTCTAACTGGGCAGAGCTAAGGCCTATGACCGTCTGAAGATGGAAGAGCCTTAATAACAATAGGTTCAGGATACTTATTAGGAGCCTGATTCTTAGCCAAAAATCCAACATTAGTAGTTAAAGTAATAGTATTACCAACATTACGATAGTGAGACTCATCGACCGATAGTGCATGAAGCTCTCTAACTCTTCTGGCAGAAGAGAAGGCTAAGAGAAAAGCTGGCTCAAATGGCGCTTCTTTTAGCTTCAGAAGAACCCAAGCTAAATTCCACTTTGGAATTAACCTAAGGGTTCTAGGTCTATTTATCGAAAAGTTTTTCACTAACTTAGATAAAGAGACATTAGATCCAATCTGTAACCTATCATGACGAGCATAGGTCTCGTTTCCTTCAAAAGTTAGCACTTCCGGGTTATCGAATACCCTCCTGGAACTGAGAATTTAGGACCTTATTTGATTTCATGATGGTGTGGATCTAGTACATAGTGACCATCAGTGTTTATATGCTCCCCTAAATCTACTGTTTGGGGGGTTGAAAGTGGTGTACGGTTATATGCATTTTGGTTAGAGGTCAAGTTCACATAGGCTTGTTGATTGTGTAACCAAGACCATACTGTGGGCTGATTTTTCACAGGTGAGAAATGGGACAATTTTTCATGAACTTCTTTTGGTGTGCCTTCTTGAAAAAATGAATAAGAAAACCACCTTTTTTTTCTTGATTAATTTTGAGCTGCCAATGCCATAAAACAACTGAGGAATAATGAGAAAGGCCTATAACACTGTTTTCTTGCTGTGCATGCACGAAATTGGGCGTAATTGGGAGACTTTTGCTCTTTAATGAGTGAATTTTGACAATTTTACACGTTTTTCAAGAAATTAACTGGTTCATTCGGACAAGTGTATATGAATGATGTATTAAGGGTTCTACATTGTGATATAATCAGCTGGGTAGCCTAGAAAGAGATCTTTCTGAAAATGTATAATTGTGTGCACATTTGGTGTAAGGGAGATAACTCAAATGTGAATTCATTTACGCTGCTCCATTGAATACATTTGACACTTGGTGAAAACATGCATTTTCAACAGAATAACTGTAACGAGACCTTAAGTAAAAAGACTAAATGTACTTCTGGACTGATAATGAACACTTCAAATAGTTAGATAATTTCAAAATTTTGACATCTTTAACAAATTTCTGATTAGCGAGCATTCATGTTTTATTGAGTTCCTTTATCACATCACATGAATAGGTGAAAAGTTTCTGCACCCAACTAACACCTGGAGTATGTATATCAAGATGGTTGAGCAGGAGCACTGCATCATTGATACCAATTTTCGAATAAAGTAAAGCCTTTGACAGCATTAAACTGAGCTGACCTGTGGGCCTTTTGCTACCTGGTGTTCTTTTCTGCTTGTTGAAAAGTTCAGTCCCTGATGATATATATCCACAGGTATTACACTTGAGAGATAGGGTTATACAAAGGCCACTAACTTTAATATTGCCGAGGGACACATCACCTGTGCACTGTCTCCTATCATGTTTTCTGTGTTCTATGAAAAATTGATTGTAAAGTTGAGGTAATTTCTCTATGTTTACTATTCCATTTGCATGGCTGATTTCATCTGCTGAGGTTGTCTTTTCCTTTTCTTTTTCAGAATATTCTTTTATTGGACGGAGTATAGTTGGCACCACAAGGGAATTTCTGTCTGTTACAGCAGAGTCATATAGCACTTTCGTCGGACGACGTATACAAGCTGTCTCTGGTTTTTTGACTGATACATTATTTGCCTTGTCTACATCTGCAAAAGCATTCACTTCATCACACTGAGTATGTTTATATGCTTCTCTGAGTTTCCATAGTTGTGATCCAGGTTGAATTGTCACTTTACAACTAACCTTTCTAAAATACCTATTTTTCTTTCTTTTCAAAGTCATTTTTACAATCCTGTGTTGATATTATTCTACCATCTGTAAATTATGAGACTCAATTAAATTCATTTCAGCTCAAGCAATGATGTCATAATATGCTATTGTGACATCACTGCTCCGTACAATAACAAGGCAAAGCACTTATTCATTCATCCATCCTTTCAATTTGTTTTTTGTTTCTGTAAATGATTACTGATTCCACCCACCATCATAATTATAACCATGATTAAATGACCACTACTACTACTACTACTACTACTACTACTACTACAAAGGAGGCCACATAGCTGGATATTTCTTAATCCAATAACCATTTTAATTAATTGAATAAAACTTTCAAGCACAAAACCATTTACAATACCTACTATGGTGGAACCTGTTCATTGAATAGCCACTTCGCCAGTGAAAATTATTAAATTAACAGGAATTGTGTCTCTTTCCTGTATTCTAGAGCTAAATTTAGCATTTATTCTATGATATCTTGTTTGACAGAGCTCTGTCAGCTCTGTCAAACAAGATATAATAGATTAAATGCCTATATTGGATACACTGAGGTCTATAGGTCTATAAACAAAAGAAACCTGGGGAGAGCCAGGGTAATTTCTTAACAGATTATAAAATTTTTTATTCACTTAACAGGAGTTTCAATTAACAGATCAAATTTGTACTGGAGGTATGGTAAATGGTTTTGTGCTGTTAAATAATATTCAACTTTCAGGGTTAATTCAGTTAAGAGATATCCAATTAAGTGGGATCCACTTACTGTGGTGGTAGTAGTAGTAGTAGCAGTAGATGAAAAGTGGTAAACTGATTTTGTTCCAGTTCACCACAATAGTTACTATACAGATTTATCAGTCCTGCCTTGATGTGACCAGTCAAGATGAGTTCTAAACTGACAAAGAGCAATTTAACTTACTGCACAGATCATTCTATCATGGCAGAATGAATGAGAGTCATATTTAGCACTTTCAGCTATAAGACAGTTTGCATTAAGGCTTTAAACTCATTAAAGAATGTGCCAGACATTTAGTTTCTCTCTGAAAATCACGTCAGTGGACGTCAAAATATGACTGCTTTGCAGTGTTTGCCTTAGAACACTTTTGAGGCCTAGAGAAAGCTACATGGCTCCATTGGGCTGATGTTGTATATTATTGTGTTGGAAATTAAACACAGATATACAAAAACAGTTGCTATGGGTGTCCTAAATTATTTTTTTTTTACTTAAGGTCTCGTTTCCTTCAAAAGTTAGCACTTCCGGGTTATCGAATACCCTCCTGGAACTGAGAATTTAAGACCTTATTTGATTTCATGATGGTGTGGATCTAGTAAATAGTGACCATCAGTGCATTTTGGTTAGAGGTCAAGCTCACATAGGCTTGTTGATTGTGTAACCAAGACCATACTGTGGGCTAATTTTTCACAGGTGAGAAATGGGACAATTTTTCATGAACTTCTTTTGGTGTGCCTTCTTGAAAAAATGAATAAGAAAACCACCTTTTTTTTCTTGATTAATTTTGAGCTGCCAATGCCATAAAACAACTGAGGAATAATGAGAAAGGCCTATAACACTCTTTTCTCACTGTGCATGCACGAAATTGGGAGACTTTTGCTCTTTAATGAGTGAATTTTGACAATTTTACACGTTTTTCAAGAAATTAACTGGTTCATTCGGACAAGTGTATATGAATGTTGTATTAAGGGTTCTATATTTTGATATAATCAGCTGGGTAGCCTAGAGAGAGATCTTTCTGAAAATGTATAATTGTGTGCACATTTGGTATAAGGGAGATAACTCAAATGTGAATTCATTTACGCTGCTCCATTGAATACATTTGACACTTGGTGAAAACATGCATTTTCAACAGAATAACTGTAACGAGACCATAGGTATCCGATAGCATAGACCTATAACCCTTAATGGTTATTGGCTGCAGTTTGATCTCGTCAAACAAGTAGACCAGAAAATTAGCAATATCTTGAAAGGAGGGATCATAAATATCAATAGAATGATCCCTACACCACCTATAGAAAACCTTCCACTTAGCAGCATAATTTAGCGAAGAGGAGGTCCTCCTACAGTTAGAAATTGCGTCCACTGCTCGTCCTGTAAAATGCTTGCCGTGCAAGAAGGACCACACAACGGAAATACGTGAAGGTTGAGACCTTGCGGGTTGTGATGCAGTGTGTGCAATTTCCCCTGCCAAAGAAGGTCCTCCCGTGGAGGAAGGTTCCGCGGAATGTCCCACAAAAGACACCTGAGTAGATTTATCCATGGTCTCTGGGGTGACAGAGATGCTACCAACAGACTCTTGCAATGAGATTGCTTGATTTTTAGCAATATCTGCTGAATGAACGGAGCTGGAGGATACGCGTATCCTATCATTCCGTCCCAAGAGATCGAGAGGGCGTCTACTGCAAATGCTCGAGGATCTGGGCATGGCGACACATATGTCTGCAACTGATTGTTGAGATGCGTCGCAAACAAATCTATCATAGGACGATCCCATTGGTAGCAAATCTGATTGAATATTCATTTGTTGAGAGTCCATTCTGACGGCAACATGCAACCTTTCCGAGAAAGGGAGTCTGCTAGAACATTCAGACGACCCGGTATATGACGGATCAATAGAACTTGGTGCTCTAGGACAAACAGAAGGATCCTTTCTGTTAAATTGAATAACGGAATGGAATGAGTGCCTCCCTGGTTCCGAATATATGCTACTACTGTCAAATTGTCAGACAGAATTTGAACATGCGAATTCTGAAGAATGTTCATCCACCGACGTAGCGTAAGCCATATTGACATCATCTCTTTGATGTTTATGTGCTTGTTTAGGAACTGCAGATCCCAAAGACCCTGGCACTTGGAATCTGTTGGGCTCAGAGTTGCACCCCAACCTGTTTGACTCGCATCCGTCATTATCGTAAAACTCGGATCCGGCAGTTGCAGTGGTACTCCTTGAGTTAACCACTGAATATCTGCCCAAGTCTGAATCTCTTGTTTCACTTGATTCGACAAGACGATGTTCATTTCAAGCGAATGAGTCTTCACACTCCAGTTCTGAGTAAAAAATATCTGGAGTGGACAAGTGCGTAGCCGCCCCATCGGAATAAGATCTGCAGCGGCTCCGCACAAACCTGTCAGTCTCATGAATTCTCTTGCTGTTACTACATCTGAGTGAAGACAAAAGCGAGCGTAACAACTGACTAATTTTGCTCTGGTTAACGGCAGACGAACGAGATTGTTGTGCGTCTCGAAGCTCATTCCCAGGTGAGTGAATGACTTGGACGGTGCTAGATCCGACTTCTTTTTGTTTACTATGAAACCGAGACGTCGGAGCAGTTGAAGCAGCCTCTGAACATCGTTCTGAAACATTAACAGAATGTCGTCCAGGTAGGCCGACGTTACTACAGACTAATGAGCTCGGAAATGAGTCATTACCGAGTTCAATATTCGAGTGAATGCCCAGGGCGCCAGATTCAGACCGAAGCACATCGCTCAGAACTGATAAACGACTCCTAGGACAGGGAAGTGAAGATACTTTCTGAACGCTGGATGTACTATGACGTGAAAGTAAGCATCTTTGAGATCTATGCTCGCAGCATAATCGTTCACTCGAATGCTAGCTCTGACCGATCGGATGGTCTCCATATAAAATTTTGTGGAGCCACGATCAGCTTGTTTATCCAGCGCAGATCTATGACTGGACAAAACGAGCCGTCTGGTTTTGGAACCAGAAACAGGTGACTGTAGAAACCTGGAGATTCCTGGTTTTCTACGACCTCTATAGCATTCTTGTCCAGAAGAGATGATAGAAGCAATTCTCTCTTCTGAACATTTGATGGAAGCTGAGTCCAACGAGGACTTCGAGTTAATGGTTTTTCCTTGAAGGACAGTTTTAGACCTTCGGAAATCACCCCTTGCACCCATGGGTCGTCCGTAATTGACAACCAATTGATTAAGAATCTTGACAGCCTTCCGCCGACTGGAACGCAATAGAGGTTTAAAGTATAACCCCTGGACCTGCGAGGCCTGCGGGAGGAGAAACCCACTTCCTCCACGACCTGCACCTCGTCCCGTCGACCTAGGGGCGCCTGACCTGTTATCTAGGCCAGTATAACGGCCCCTGCCTGAGTCGCTACTCTGACGCTCTCTAGAGTAAGATGTAGAGGCTTTCTTAGATCCTCTATAGGAACTTCCCTTGGATGTATTCATCCCTGTAGTACCTGCCTTACTCTTCTCTGCTGAGTCTGACTTTTTAGAAGCGGATTTAAAAAGCAGAGAGTCCGAAGCATTCTTAGTAATCTGATCATAGATAAAAGAAAGCTTTCCGTCGAAGAGAAGCTCTCCGGAGACCGGAGAGACTCGAAGCGAGATTTTCACCTTACTAGTGGACGCAGCCAGGGCTGCATCACGTCTGACCAACTCCAGATTTGCCACTGATAGGGCGCAGTTATACTTAGAATATGCTATAGCCCTCGAAAGAACTCTTAAGGAAGTTTGAACATCCTGGAATTCTTTCCCTTCAAGACGTAATGATAACGCTCTGGTAAGGTGATCTGCGTAAGATAATGCATCTAAATTAATTCTATTAGACAAGATTGTAGTCTCCAGTATACTGGAGTTAATAGACATAGACGCTGGCAATGACAATTCCAGCTCTTCAGCATGGTCGTCCAAATGCAGTGGAACTCTCGGCACGCCTTGTCCTGCTGTTTCAAATCTATGTCTTGCATTGATGAAAGGCAGCTGTATAGCGCTAGGCGATAAGAAACCGGATTTGCTAGTCTTAGAGGCCAGCTTGAATATAGCGTCATTCAAAAGTTCAAATGTCCATGTGACATTACTGGACTGAGTCAGAAACTCAGGGACAGTGTCCTTAATCCGGCCGAAAAAGTCTATGTCCAGTGACGCTACCAGTCTCTTATCTGGTAATGCAGCATTTTGGTCCGAAGGAACAACATCTGGAAGGTGTTGCCGGATGAAATCTACGGCCACCTTATGTTGTTCAGAAAGGGAAAATTCCAGCTCCGCTGATTCCCTTTCGCCATCCGACTGGACCATATGAGATTCTCGGGTTGTCCCTTTCTGACTCCGCAGGGGAGCGAACAGACCCAGCTTCCTCAGACAATTCCTGTTCCGAAATAGTTTCTGATGGCTGCTGGGATGCTGCAATGAGTTGAGCAATCTGTGATAGCAAGTCCGTCACGGAGGCCTGTGGAGCCGCGGTCTTATGTGATTTAGCCGCTGGGAGCTCCTAGGACGTTACTTCCTGCATACTTCTTTTATGCAAACGTCCCGACTGGTAAGGCCTCGTGTCCTTGGCTACCGGATCGCGTGACCTGATCGACGTGGAATCCCTGGTCGGTGAAGCAGGCTGGATATCAGAAGTCATGTAGCCAAGTTGCGGTTGTGTGTGCTGCCGTGAGGATCAGGAAGCCAATAGATTAGTTGCGCCAGACTGTCTATACGACGGAGCGTCCCGAGGGGTGGACGTATGCTCCGACTGACGAACATTACGTACAACAACATCTGGTCCCAGATGTTGTTGTAAGAGAGAGGGGGCTATCTCACTCGCGGTCCGGGCAGACCTGGACGAGCTAGGTACCGGACTGATTGGCTTCCTCTGTACTATCCTCGGATCCGTCGTCTCCGGGTGTGCACAATCCATGTTTATATTGCTCGCAACACCCGATCTCCCTTCCTGGACCGCAATGGACGAACCCGGCTCCACAATCATTTCGTGAATGATTGCTACACCGGGCGAGCTAGCAGGCGACAATCCCGTCGATCCTATGTGGGACCTCTTAGGCATTTGCCGAATTTCATTGAGCACTTTTTCCGTTAGCTCTTCATTTATCTGCGACGATGGAGGCACACTTCGTGAAGACATCATGGAAACATCACCCTGTTCTTGAAAAAGAGACTGAAAAACTAGAGTGACCCTGTGGTGAGAGGGCCGGCATGGACCTCTCATCACTAATAATATACCGTGACACACGTCTCCAACGTTTGTCATTCCAATTGGCACACACAGAGCAAGAATTAGTGCGAGTACACTGACTACAATTAATACACTACATATCTTTCATTTTGAAAAAAGTTAAACAGTCAACGTACTCGCACTAACCCTTGAAAATAAGATACATGATAATAATATAATCCATTACAAACATTTCGAAAAATAATTCGAAAGAAAAAAATTTCAAAAAAATTTTCAAGTTGAGCCCAAGTTCCCAATGGGAACGATGAGCCCAAATGGATCCCAAAAAAGTCTAAGTGTGGACAAAAATTTTAAATCATGTCTAAAAATTAATATAACACTTACGGACAATATTATGTGTCTGGCTATGAGCAGTACTTAACAGATGACAAGGAATCACTGTGTGAAGTAACCGTTGTCAATGTGAACAAAAGTGAATAAAACTGGAAACAAGACTCCAGGCTCAGAAAATATGGCCCGAAATCAGTAACCAATTTTAACACTATCCGATGTAAAACAGAGGCTTCCTGAGAAGAAACTGCAGTACATCGGATGGTAGATGCATGACTGAAATGCCTAACCACCCTAGGGTGAGGACGTAACCATGGGGAAATACAGAATAATCATTCTGTTACCAAGCCAAAACTCCCAAGAAATTTCATTGTAAAATAATTACAAAAATAATGCCAAAAGCATGGGAGAATAGCAAGGGGGGTATTAAGGAAAGGGAGAGAGGAAACACTGAACAAACAATGGAAATTTCATAGCAAGAATGAAAATATCAGGCCCATGCCCCGAAATTAGGGAACATGAAATAATTTTGCATAAAAATTATAAGTTACAGCCCTGAACACATCCTTCCACTGTTTCTTCCTCTCATCCTTTTATTTCATCCTTAGATCCACCATTTCTCTCATGATTATGTGTCTGGCATCATTTAAACTGAGATTTTAAGCACAGATATCAGTGTGATGTTACTGATTGAAGGGCCAAACAAAGAATGAGGATTTGGCTCCAATTTCGGACTTCCTAGACTACTGCGCATGTGCAGTGGATAAAAGTATGGAGGACCACATAGGACATCAAATTTTTGGATTTTGATGCAAATTTTGGGGATGGGGGGGGGGGGGCAAAATTTGTTTTTGGCCCTAGAATATTGGAGTTAGCACCAGCTAAGTCTCAGTCATTGGGACAGTATAAAAATATATTTGTGCACAAATCCACAAAGTTCAAAGGTCAAGGTAACCGCAATATTTTTCAACAGAAATGAAAAGAATTGATACCTCCTATCTAGAGGTTACACCGAATATGCATACCAAGTTTCAAAGCAATCCAATAATAAATAAGACCTGTGCAGTGTGCCAAAGGAAATTGTTGGCTTACAAAATGGACAAGTTAAACATTGTTGCTAATGGCAACATTTGAATAGCTTCCATCTAGAGGTCACCCCAAACAAGCATACCAAGTTTCAAAGCAATCCATTCATGAATGCACCCTGCACGGCATGTCCAAGGAAAAATTGTTGCACAAATCCACAAAGTTCAAAGGTTGTTGCTAACGGCAAAGTGTTTTGTTGGAAATGAAAGAAAATGAATAGCTCCCATCTGAAGGTCATCCCAAACACACATACTAAGTTTCAAAGTGATCTGATGATAAATTGTGACATGTGCAGTGTGTCAAAGCAAAATGTGGACATGCAAAATGGATAAGTTGAACGTCATTGCTAATGGCAATGTTTCACAATGGAAATGAAAGAAAATCAATAACTTCCACCTAGAGGTTACCACAAACAAGCATACCAAGTTTCAAAGCAATCCATTCATAAAAGTGCACTGTACGGCATGCCAGATGAATATATTGATGCACAAATGCACTAAGTTCCACAGTCGTTGCAAACAGCAACATTTTTTGATGGAAATGGAAGAAAATTGATTGCTCCCATCCAGAGGTGACCCCAAACAAGCATACCAAGTTTCAAAGCGATCTGATCATAAATGTGACCTGTACGTTGAGCCAAAGGAAATTGTGGATGTACATACATATGTATGTACATACGTACATCAACAGAATGGAAATACTGGTAATAGCTCAAGTTGAGCTAAAAATTATTGCGATAAGCAGGTTTTTGTTTTTCAGTCATGTGAAAAGGATGTCATGTAATTTATTCAATTTAAGGTGATTATGCATCTCAGTCACAGAAAACAAATGAATCCCAGTCCAAAGTCCTTCCAAAATGACAATTTCTGTTAAGTACATGTCAGTCACTCCTAAAAACCAATGGAAATGGAATTTGCAATAAACAATAGGGAGAGTAAGATGATGCTTTCTCAGCAGTTTTAACTTTCAGTGGTCAGCATTATTAGGATGCCAACAATACAAGCTTTAGTGTGTGTTATCAGAATAATAAACACCCAGGTGGCTGTTGCAATTTCTTAGATCTATTTCAACTCATTGATGTTGCTCCAATAAATAATGGTTGCACAAGACAAATTTTAATCCTCTTTCTTTATCCACATCCACATTATTCAACACATGCCTCTCATATCTTTGTTTCATTATAGAGACAAATTTCCCTGTGATGGTTTATGTAGCCATTAACTGTACCATGAAAATTACAAGTTCAGTCTTCATGTCATAATTTCATGTAAGATCTTTCAATGCAGAACCATTAAAAATTGTTCTTTCCTGTTTTTCAAATGAATTGGCCTGATTAAAAGAACCTGTAATTTATATTTTGTTGTTGAAACAGTTGATTGAATAAGCAATCTGAATCTATTCGTCCATTCACATCACTATAGTAGGTACTGATTACTATGTTACTATGTTCAGATATCTAAAATAGTTTATGATATGTCAGTATATTGCAGTATTTTTATATTGGTATTCAATTTCAACACCATGCAGTCCTACGTCTGCATGTGATAAAAAGGATTCCAAACCTCATCCATTAACCATATTTGATGATCGGTAAACCTCAAAATGAACTTGGTGATATTGATTAAAAAAATTGCATATTTACTACAAACTGCATATATACTATATGCACAACTAGAGGTTCTAAAGAGCCTGTAATCGCTCACCTGGAACTACATATAAAAATGTGATTTCCCATGGGCTTTCCATGGTAACTATGAGCTGCAATTGTGGCCATGTTTGCAACATTACATCAACATTACATGCGGATCATTGGTAGGTGGTGTCCCAGTCCTCAATCATGTGAAGCTTCAAAACATTTGACTTTGTAGTCTCAGAGGGGAAGATTTTTGCAAAATCCATCAATCAGAATCAGAGAATGTCTCTGGTGGCCATATTTTCCAACCAACAGGAACCAAAAGAGTACTGTTTGTAGAGGGTCTCCTATAGACTATTCCTGCGAAATTTGGTTCACATTGGCTCAGTAGTTCCAGAGAGGAAGATGAAAATGCAATTTCCCATAGGGATTCTATAGTAATTATAAGCTGCAATTGTGGCCATATTTGCACCACGTTCATCATTAAATGAGCATCATTGGTAGAGGGTATCCCAGTCATGAACCATGCAAAGTTTCAAAACATTTGGCCCTGTGGTTCCATAGGAGAAGATTTTTCAAAATCCACCAATCAGAATCAAAAAATGCTTCTGACAGCCATGTTTTTCGATGCACGGTAACAAAAATGAGGAGGATTTGTAGAAGACCACCCATAGACTATCCCTGCAGGTTTCGTTCACGTCAGCTCAATAGTTCCAGAGAAGAAGATGAAAATGTGATTTCCCATAGGGTTTCTATAGCAACTATAAGCCGCAATTGTGGCCATGTTTACATCCTGATCAACATTAACCCCCTGCACATTGATGTCAAAATATCTAAATTTCAGGCAGAAAAAATTTCCCATAATGCAACCAGAAATTTAATCAATTCAATCTCATTTGACAGAGCTCACTGAGCTCTGTCAAATGAGATTTAATTGGTTAAATGTCTAGATGCATTATGGGAAAAAACAACTTCCTGAAATTTTGGTATTTTGATATCAGAGTGAAGGGGATCGTTGGTAGAGGGGGTCCCAGTCATCATATATGTGAAGTATCAAAACATTTGGCCTCACAGTTTCAGAGAAGAATTTTAAAAATCCACCAACCAGAATCAAAAAATGCTTCTGGCAGCCATGCTTTACAACCCACAGGAACAAATGAGGATCGTTTGTAGAGGACCTCCCATAGACCATTCCTGCCAAGTTTGGTTCACGCTGGTTCAGTAGTTCCAGAGAAGATGAAAATGTGATTTCCCATAGGGTTTCTATAGTAACTATAAGCTGCAATTGAAGCCATGTTTGCAACCCGATCAACATTAAATGAGGATCATTGGTAGAGGGGGTCCCAGTCATCAACCATGTAAAGTTTCAAAAAACATTTGGCCCTGTAGTTTCAGAGGAGAAGATTTTTCAAAATCCTCCAATCAGAATCAATGAATGCCTCTGGCGGCCATCTTTTCAAACCCATGGGAACAAAATGAGGATCGTTTGTAGAGGACCTCCCATAAACTAACTATCCCTGCTAGGTTTGGTTCCTGTCGGCTCAGTAGTTCCAGAGAAGAAGATGAAAATGTGATTTCCCAGAGGATTTCTATAGTAACAGTAAGCTGCAATAGCAGCCATGTTTGTAACCCGATCAACCTTAAATGAGGATTGTTGGTATAGGGAGTCCCAGTCATCATTTATGTGAAGTTTAAAAACATTTGGCCTGGCGGTTTCAAACGAGAAGATTTTTCAAAATCCACCAACCAGAATCAAAGAATGCCTCTGGAAGCCATGTTTTTCATCCGACGGGAACAAAATGAGGATCGTTTGTAGAGGACCTCCCATAGACCATTTCTGCCAAGTTTGGTTCACACCGGCTCAGTGGTTACACAGAAGAAGATGAAAATGTGAAAAGTTTACGGACGCCGGACGACAGATGCCTGACAAAGACGGATGCCAAGTGACGTGAAAAGTGTCAGATGGCTTTTTTGGCCAGGTGATCTAATAAAGCATATATTACCTCTTCATGGTTATTCAGTGCTTCTGTTATCATTTTCTCAATATTCCTCATCATAGCTACTTTCTGATGTGATTTCAATGGAAATTCAATGTGTCCTGTTGGAGCTGCCTGAAGATAGAAGAAAAAAAAAATGACCATATATAAATGCTAAATTGTGTAGAGTGTTAAACAGCTGAGGTGTAAAATACAATGTTAAAAGCAAAGTTTTTATGAAACAATTTTCATGAACTACCAGATGGTGGAATATCAAGGGGAGACTGTTCTTAACTGATAAAGAGTGCAAACTTATTTTTCAAAGGTGGTTTGTAATGAGTTGGGGTTTTTTTTCAAGATACCATGTTACCAGCAAAAGGCGTCTTTGTTTAGCAAAAATTCGTTCATGTTTTATTTCAAATTATTGGAGAGAGCCTGTACAAAACTAGAAGCTCTAAAGAGCCTTTAATCGCTCACCTGGAACTACATATAAAAATGGGATTTCCCATAGGCTTTCCATGGTAACTATGAGCTGCAAATGTGGCCATGTTTGCAACTTGACATCAACATTACATGAGAGTCATTGGTAGGTGTCCCAGTCCTAAATCATGTGAAGTTTCAAAACATTTGACTTTGAAGTTTCAGAGGGGAAGATTTTTGCAAAATCCATCAGTCAGAATCAGAGAATGTCTCTGGTGGCCATATTTTCCAACCAACGGCAACAAAAAGAGGATAGTTTGTAGAAGGCCTCCTATAGATCATTCCTGCGAAGTTTGGTTCATGTAGACTTAGTAGTTCCAGAGAAGATGAAAATGTGATTTCCCATAGGGTTTTTATATTAAATATAAGCCGCAATTGTGGCACGATCAACATTAAATGGGGACCATTGGTAGTGAGTTTCCTAGTCATCAACCATGCAAAGTTTCAAAACATTTGGCCCTGTGGTTTCAGAGGAGAAGATTTTTCAAAATCCACCAATCAGAATCAAAAAATGCTTCTGGCAGCCATGTTTTTTGATGCACGGTAACAAAAATGAGGAGCATTTGTAGAAGACCTCCCATAGACTATCCCTGCTAGGTTTGGTTCACGTCGGCTCAGTATTTCTAGAGAAGATGAAAATGTGATTTCCCATAGGGTTTCTATGGTAACTATAAGCCACAATTGTTTACAACCTGATCCACATTAAATGAGGATCGTTGGTAGAGGGGGTCCCAGTCATCATTTATGTGAAGTATCAAAACATTTGGCCTCGCAGTTTCAGAGGAGAAGATTTTTGAAAATCCACCAACCAGAATCAAAGAATGCCTCTGGCAGCCATGTTTTTCAACCCATGGGGGCAAAATGAGGATCGTTTGTAGAGGACCTCCCATAGACCATTCCTGCCAAGTTGATTCATGTCAGCTCAGTAGTTCCAGAGAAGAAGATAAAAATGTGATTACCCATAGGGTTTCTATAGTAACTATAAGCCACAATTGAAGCCATGTTTGCAACCCGATCAACATTAAATGAGGATCGTTGGTAGAGGGGGTCCCAGTCATCAACCATGCAAAGTTTCAAAACATGTGGTTTCAAAGGAGAAGATTTTTCAAAATCCACCAATCAGAATCAAAGAATGCCTCTGGAGGCCATGTTTTCAAACCCATAGGAACAAAATGAGGATCATTTGTAGAGGACCTCCCATAGACTATCCCTGCCAGGTTTGTTTCACGTCGGCTCAGAAGTTCCAGAGAAGAAGATGAAAATGTGATTTCTCATAGGGTTTCTATAGTAACTGTAAGCCGCAATTGTGGCCAAGTTTCTAACCCGATCAACATTAAATGAGGATCGTTGGAAGAGGGGGTCCCAGTCATCATTTATGTGAAGTTTCAAAATATTTAGCCTGGCGGTTTCAGAGAAGATTTTTGAAAATCCACCAACCAGAATCAAAGAATGCCTCTGGAAGCCATGTTATTCAACCGACGGGAACAAAATGAGGATCGTTTGTAGAGGACCTCCCATAGACCATTTCTGCAAAGTTTGGTTCACATTGGCTCAGCGGTTACAGAGAAGAAGATGAAAATGTGAAAAGTTTACGGACGATGGAGGCCAGGTGAGCTAACCAAAACAATATGAGCACTGATGTTGTTTAACTGGATTGTACACAATGACTGAAACAGATACTTTATTATAGGGGCGAAAATATAATTTATCTGGAAATTGAGTACCATCTAAATTTGTCCATAACATTCTCATTTGTAAACATCAATGGGCAATACCACTGTACCAGCTGAAATAAGTTGTAGGATACTGCAAGAAAATTTATATCCCATTTTATCTCGGATGATAATATCAGTGTTGATAATTCTAACACATGGGCTCATATCTTGGTAAGATCATTCTGACAGCTCACCAGTTAATGAATTCAAGGGTTGGAATCTCCAACAAAAAATCTATCAACATTTTTTTTGTGAATAGAAAAAAACAAAGGTTCCCAATACCCAGTTGGGGTAAGTACTTATACTATAAGGGTTCTACTTATTTAATTTTGGCCAATGTACATACTGACTCACAAGGAAGTGATAAGTGTATGCACAATAAGCTTAAGTCCATCACTGTTGTTTGAATAGCTTTGTGTCATGCTATTGCCAACTTGGTTGAATCATACATCATGTATGTCATTTACATAAAAATAGGCCTATGACTTTTTGCTTAAAGTTTCTGGTTTGAAAAGCTTTCAGCTTTAAAAAAAAGTTTCTGTTTTAAAAGTTTTTATAGAGATTTACATGATTCCGTACATCGAGTGTTTGCACTCGAATTGAAGATTTTCTCCTATTTATCCATTACTGACAGGCCTTGCCATAAATTGGCCAGCCGTACTCATTTTATTTAAAGCATACAGGTTCATGTCAATGCAAATTATCTTTTAAAGCCATGATTTATCGACCAAAATGCTGACAATTATGTTTCACACTTTTGTTTAAATGTTAAGACTGGTTTAATCTCGAATTTAGAGGTTCGAGCCAACAAAACCCCCTTTTTTTTCTCTCGAGAACTATTGGGTTCACAGTAAATTCTGGGGATATAAAGTTCTTTCAAACTAACCAGTTGGGGGAGTATTAATTTAATGATTTAAATTTCACAGTTTGCAGAATACTCTGACACTGTAACCATGTACTGAAAAGAAAATTTTAAGTGATCTAAACAATATTTCTGAGATTGGGATTTTTGGGGAGTTTTATAAGTTATTTATCGTCAACTAATCTATACATTTCCGTTGACAGAAATCCTGTTGCTATTAGCATGAGGTTGAGTTCTATATTGACTGAAATACTCTGGGGAAGTTGTTCTGAGAACGTTGTCAGTAAGGCCTTAACCAGGGCTGGCAGAAAGATTAAAGGGCAAAAGGGATGTGTAGTTTAGAAGGCCATTGTTCTACTTGTGACATGCTGGGTGGAGGGCGGGGTGGGGCTTCAGAGTAGGAAAACCACTCAGTGGATGTAAACAATTAGAAGTAGCTATCAGAGGGGGTTGGTCTCTCTAAATAACACCTTGATGCAACAAGTATTTGACCACCGAGGTGGTATTAGTCCCCTACAGCACTTTTGTGACAGAAGACACTAGCGTATATAAGTATCTTGGATTTTGAAAAAAAAATATTGAGCGTGCATAATCCCCTCACAACCCTTTATCCATGTACCATATATGAAAGGTGTAGCTTGAACCATGTTGGAGGGAGGGGTGGTAACATAAAATAGAGAAAAAAGCTTAAAAAACACAACAAAAATGGCCGCCATTCTGCCATCTTGGATTTTGAAAAATAAATACTTACTGTGCATCATCCCCTCAGAACCATTTATCCATGTACCAAATATGAAAGGTGTAGCTTGAAGCATATTAGAGGGAGAGGTAGTAACATAAAAACAGACAGACAGACAGACAGACGGACAGACAGACAGATGTTAGATTTTGAAAAAAAATATTGAGCATGCATAATCCCCTCACAACCCCTTTATCCATGTACAATATATGAAAAGTGCAGCTTGAATCATGTTGGAGGGAGCAGTGGTAACATAAAATACAGAAAAAGGCTTAAAAAACACAACAGAAATGGTTGCCATGGCGCCATTTTGAATTTTGGAAAAAAAATATTGAACATGCAATATCCCATTACAAACCTCTATCCATGTGCCAGATATAAAAAGTGTAGCTTGAACCATGTTGGAGTGAGGGGTGGTAACATAAAATAGAGAAAAAAGCTTAAAAAACACAACAAAAATGGGCGCCGTGCTGCCATCTTGGATTTTGAAAAAAAAATATTGAACATGCAACATCCCCTCCCAACCCTCTATCCATGTGCCAAATATGCAAAGTGTAGCTTGAACCATGTTGGTGGGAGGGGTGGTAACATGAAAATAGAGAAAAAAAGCTTAAAAAACACAACAAAAATGGCCGCCATTCCACCATCTTGGACTTTGAAAAAACATTTTGAGTGTGCATCATCCCCTCAGAACCATTTATCCATGTACCAAATATGAAAGGTGTAGCTTAAAGCAAGTTGGAGGGAGAGGTGGTAACATAAAAAAACAGACAGACAGACAGACGGATGGACAGACAGATGGACAGATGAATTTTTGAAAACAAATATTGAACGTGCAACATCCCATTACAACCCTCTATCCATGTGCCAGATATAAAAAGTGTAGCTTGAACCATGTTGGAGTGAGGGGTGGTAACATAAAATAGAGAAAAAAGCTTAAAAAACACAACAAAAATGGCCGCCATGCCGCCATCTTGGATTTTGAAAAAAAAAATATTGAATGTGCTTCATCCCCTCCCAACCCTCTATCCATGTGCCAAATAAGCAAAGTGTAGCTTGAACCATGTTGGTGGGAGGGGTGGTAACATGAAAATAGAGAAAAAAAACACAACAAAAATGGCCGCCATTCCGCCATCTTGGATTTTGAAAAAAAAATTTTGAGCATGCATCATCCCCTCAGAACCATTTATCCATGTACCAAATATGAAAGGTGTAGCTTAAAGCATGTTGGAGGGAGAGGTGGTAACATAAAAAACAGACAGACAGACAGACGGACGGACGGACAGATGGACGGATGGACGGACGGACGGACGGACGGACAGACGGATGGACGGATGGATGGATGGACAGACAGACAGATGGATGGACAGACAGACGGACGGAGTGCAATCCTATAGTCCCCTTACGGTTCCCGTAGGGGACTAATAACCACACACCTTCAACAAATTAACGCAATTAAGAACTGAAATTCATGTGAACTAAGGTTATCACTCAGAAAACAAAAAAGTACTTCTACTAATAGTGACCCTCATCGTTGACCCACTGACTGCAAAATCAATTCCAAACATTGACACCTTCAATGCAATCTGAAGATGAAGTTATGGATTTGTATGCAAGAGGAAACTAAACAACTGCATGGAAACCAAACCAAATATCTATTTATAGTTATAGTGAACTTGACCTTCAATCTGCATATCCCAAATGCAATCAAAACCATCACCCCATCAGAGGTAATTCATGTATGAACATTGTGTGATCGAGGGCACAAAAGTTACTGTCAAGAAATGAGCAGGACAGATGGACTAAAGTACTGAGTTATTACTATATACCCAGCCCCCCTCCATCTGGGGGTGAGGGGATACAATAATAAATGCTAAGATATTAATAACTGGTTTGTGTGTTATATTTGGGGTTTAATGACACTTTCAACAGCCAGGGTCACATCGTGTTGGGCAGCTTTATGGGTGGAGGAAGCCAGTGATCCCAGGGAAAACCACCTAGCAGTAACGGGCAACTGTCAGATTCTTCTAACTTACCAACTCTGCACAAGTACTGTTAGAAGTGGGTTATAATTGGTTAGATTTTTATCGAAGCAGCCAGCACTGGTGGCATGTTACTGCTTCTGATGTGTGCAGGATTAGCTTGGGGGCCCGTTTAGCTTAATTTACCTCGAGAGCAGCTAGTTACAATAACGTATGCAAATACTGCTTCGTAGTGAGTAGTAATCATTTATCATTTATTGCGCCCTAGTTTTTTTTATTGAAGCAGCCAGCAACATTGGCATATCACACCATGAGGTGCAGTTATTGCTTCAGTATTGGGTTGGGGGCCCGTTTAGCTTAATTCTACCTTGAGAACAGCTAGTTATAATAACATATCACACTCATAGGTGCAAATACGGCTTTCGTGGTTAGTAATTATTACTCATTTATTGCTGGCTAGTATTATTTATTGAAGCATCCAGTGACATTGACATATCACACCATGAGGTGCAGTTACTGCTTCAGGATTGGGTTGGGGCCCTGTTTAGCTTAATTTACCTCGAGAGCAGCTAGCTACAATAACGTATCACACCCGTAGGTGCAATTGCTGCTTCCGTGTTGAGTTGTAATCATTTATGGCCAGATTATTATGGAAGTGAGGTCTTGGCACCAGAGCTGTTCTAGGCGGGAGTGGACTGGAAGCGGTTGGGCCATGCGGGCCTGAATCGATTCGAGTGGTTGAATTCAGTTTCGGCTGATTATTTTAGCACATTTCTCAGTTTTTGTCGACTGGCACAGATGTCATGTAGTTCAGATATAAGTTTGCTGTCCCTGAGGTGATCGCCATTTTTTGGTGGCTAGAGTAGTTAGGCGGTCTTTTATCGTTGTAATATCGGCCCGCTCATGGAGAAGTTAATTGGGGTATCCCAGGGTCTCGGAGGGAAACCCTAAGCACATGGTTCTGGACTCTTTTAAGAACTGAAATTCTGGACTCTTTGGAGTTTGCCCGTGTTAGATTTATTTATTTCACTGAGGATGAGTGCCCCATACTCAAGTATGGGGCGCACAAATGCTTTGTACAGGTTGAGGAGAATTGCCTCATTGGCTCCCCAGGAGGTGCTGCGAAGCATTTTCAATAGATTAATGTGTTTCATTGCTTTAGTGGTGATATTATTTGTGTGTTCATTGAAGGTCATGTATTGGTCAATGGTTATTCCAAGGAATTTTGCATCGGTCATTTTGGAAGAACTTTATCCAGTAGTTTGAGGTCAAAGTCATGGTTTTTCTTCTTACGGGTGAAGGTGATCCTTTGGGTTTTGTCTTTATAATTAATTCCAGAATCGTTAATCTCTAAAGAGAATGTATAACACAGTAGTGTACAATCATCTGGCAATACTAACAAATAGCTATTGAGAGATGAAAACACCAAGAACGGATAATAGAATCCTACTCTGGAATTACCATGATTTCATTTTATCTAAGACACCTAACCTAAAATGCTACATTTAGATTAAGGATATCAAGTATGAATTTGTCCAAATGTTAAACAAATAAATGAAACGGCAAAATTGAAGATCATTGGTACCAATGTTATTTGATGAAATTTCAACATAACAGCATTGTAATCAGAGTAAATGTAAACAGTAAGATTGGTTAAAGGAAGAATGTTGATACACAATGCAGTATGTTCAAAGGTTATTGTAAATGGCAACTTTTTTCACAGAAATGAATGCTAATCAATAGCTCTTATCTAAAGGTCTTGCCTAATGAGCACACCAAGTTCAAAAACAATCCTATGATAAATGTGGCCAGTAGGCCATGTCAAAGAATGTTGATGCACAAATGAAATAAATTCAAAGATTGTTGCTAACAGCAACAGTTTTCGATGGAAATGAAAAGAAAATCAATAGCTCCTATCTTTGTCACCCTGCATAAGCATACAAACTTTCAAAACAACCTGATAATGAATGTGCCCTCTGAGGCATGCCAAAGGAAGATGTTAATGCACAAATGCACCAAGTAGAAGGTCATTGCTTGTGGCTTTGGGGGGTTTTTTTATGGAAATTCATAAATATACCCTGCAGAGAGTTCAAAAGGGATAAGTTGATTCACAAATGCAATAAGTTCAAGGGCTGGTGATAACGACAATAATGTTTTATGGAAATGAAAATAAACAGCTGCGCCATGAGCGCATGATACACCCGTTATTAATTACAAGAGGGAAGCACACAATATGAGTATGCATGTGTACATGTCAGGTTTTTTTTTATATTCTTGTACAATAATCATAACCAACAACATACTGTGTTCATTAATTTGGAAATAAATTATTTGAATGTCATGTATATATCTTATGTCTATAGAGATCATAACTTCAAGAAAAATGAAAGTGTCAATGACACTGTAGCTCAACTTGTCAAGACATGTACATGTAAGTATGTGACACAGCAATGAAAAACATCTAGGTAATGACCTGATAACAAAGGTACATATAAAGTATTGTAACGGTCTGTACATAAATACTGACAAATGTATAGGTAAAGTGTTGTAAAGGTGGGTGACAGTCAGATGCTAAACTAGAAAAGAAATCTTTTGAGTCCCAGAGTGGGTCTGACTGAACCCCAAAATATTTGTTCTCATAGAACAGTGATAACAAAGGCACCCCAAAACACACTCATTCCTGTCCCAAGGTGAAAACAAAGGTACCCAAGAAGTTTCATGAAGATCAGTTCATAAATACGAGCTGTATAGAAGTTGTGACAAAAAACTGATTGGACCTAATTTTGGTACAAAATGGCCACTGGCAGCCATCTTGACTTTTGAACCGCACTCAGAAACACTCGTTCTTGTCCCAAGGAGATAACAAAGGTACCCAAGAAGTTTCGTGAAGATCGGTTGATAAATACAGCCTCTAGCCTGAGCCGTATTGACATGTGCACTTACAGTGTACAAGTAGCACTAAATAAATCAAAATTCATCTAATTTGCATAATTTCTGCACGCGAAAAAAACCTGTACTGTATGTGATGTATTCCATTTTACTAAACATTCATACAAAAATTTATTCAAATCAGAACTTTCATACAGAAGTTCTGTACAAAAGACTGACTGCACTAATTTTGGTACAAAATGACTGTGGTGGCCATCTTGAATTTCGGACCACACCCCAAAACACTTGTTCTCATCCCACGGTGATAACAAAGGTACCCAAGAAGTTTCGTAAAGATCGGTTCATAAATACGGCCTCTAGTCTGTGCCGTATAGAAGTTGTGTACAAAAAACTGATTAGACCGAATTTCGGTACAAAATGGCTACTGGCAGCCATCTTGAATTTTGGACTGCACTCAGAAACACTCATTCTCGTCCCATGATGATGACAGAGGTACCCAAGAAGTTTCGTGAAGATCAGTTGATAAATACAGCCTCTAGCCCGAGCCGTACTGACATGTGTACTTACTGTGTGTAAGTAGCACTGAAAAAATCAAAGTTCATCTAATTTGCATAATTTCTGCACGAGAAAAAAACCTGTATTATATGTGATGTATCCCATGGTACAAAACATTCACACAAAAAATTTTTCAAATCAGCACTTTCATATGAAAGTTCTGTGCAAAAATCTGATTGCACCTAATTTTGAACAAAATGGCTGCCATCGGCCATCTTGAATTTTAGACCGCACTCAAAAACACTCGTTCTCATCCCACGGTGATACCAAAGGTACCCAAGAAGTTTCGTAAAGATCGGTTTATAAATGCGGCCTCTAGCCCGAGCCGTATTGGCATTTGCACATACAGTGTTGAAATTAACACTAAATACATCAAAGTTAGTCTAATTTGCATAATTTACGTACGAGAAAAAAACCCGTATTATATGTGATGTATCCCATGGTACTAAACATTCATACAAAAAATTATTCAAATCAGCGCTTTCATATGGAAGTTCTGCGCAAAAATCTGATTTCACCTAAGTCTGTACAAAATGGCCGCCAGTGTCCAACTTGAATTTCGGATCAGACCCAAGAACACTCGTTCTCGTCCCACGGTCATAACAAAGGTACCCAAGAAGTTTTGTAAAGATTGGTTCATAAATACGGCCTCTAGCCCGAGCCGTATTGAATTGTTGACGGACAGATGGACAGACGGACAGATGGACAGACGGACGACTGGCCATGGCATAAGCTCAAATTTGGCTTCACCAAAGTTGAGCTCAAAATGATTCTATTAATACAACTATTGGTGAGAAAATTACTTCATACCCAAGCCTTGGCATTTATTGTGGCACAATGAGAGAGAAAGAGGCTTATAAGACATTCTAATCTGAAGAAAGTAAACCATAAAATCAGTTCCGGAGCTCAAACACCCGCCCCCATCCCCCATTTTGTGATTAGATATCATAAACACAAAACAGAGGAGTAGATATAATAATGCTCTAGATATATACTGTTAGATTAGCTGTAAAACATACACATACAACTGCAGATGACGAAGTGCGAGAAGCTACAATTAGGCCTTCTGAAAAAATGAGGGTACCAGTGCAAAAGCCAACATTTTCCTAACCCATGTTTCGTATTCAGTCAAACGTAAATAATAGTTTGTTTATACAAATCTGTTCTATTACAAATTATTGGAGAGTGCCTGTTGGCACTCTCCAATAATTTGTAATAAAACAATTTTTGATGAACAAATTCAGACCACCAAAACTAATCTAGCTCTCAACCAGTTGAATAAATAATTATTTTGTACATACATATGAGAAATGTGTCGCATTTCATGAAGAGAATAACAATACTGTATCAATGTATATGACAAATTGCATCACAAATAGCAATGTAATACCGCTAAAATCATACCCTATGATAGTTTCATATATTTTGAATTTTGCCTCCAAAATAAATATGACAAATGCGGACCGAAAAAACTGAATGCGCCATTGCCTGAGAATCAAAAGATTAATTTTCTTTAGCCTTAAGTGTAACAAAAGAGGTGTGTAGGCATTGTGGACCCTGGTCATGGATTTACAATTTAACGGACAACCTGCAAGAAACTGGCAGGTTGTTAATCAAAGAACAGCTTTTTTCAAAGCTTGAAAATTCTGCTATACATACCAGATAATATTATAAGAACAGATAGCTGGGTGAATTTTTAAGATAACATATTATTCAGAATAACCCCTCTGATGTGATAAGAGAAAGGAAAATATCTTAAGTATTAAACAGCAACATAATTATTCTCATATGTTCTGATATTACCACTGCTAACCCTGCTTGTGTGGAGTTACTACGTTGGAGAGTCTGGAAGTTACTTGTCATTACTCAGTGGTTCTCTCCAGGTACCCCAGCTTCCTTCCCCCCATAAAACTGTCTGACACAAGGTGACCTTAGATGTAGAAAGTGTCATTAAATCCAAATAAATAAATAAATAAACAAATAAATAAATAAATAAATAAATAAATAAATAAATAAATAAATAAATAAATAAATAAATAAATAAATGTTCTGATATTACTGGAACTAAAATATGAAAATAACTAGATGTGTCAATATGACACGCATGCCCCTGTGACCAAAAACAGTCAGGAAAACTGATTGCCTGAGTTTTCACATCATAAACTAAGTTCAAAGTCAATGACTTCACGAAAAATCATCTGATTAGGGCCAAACTCAAACTTTATTTGTAAGTATCTCTGATAAAGCCACATACCAGAAATCAGCAATTATCTCAAAAAATGGTGAAAAAAGTCTGGAAAGTTAAAAAATTTATAGTAATTTATATATTTTTTATACTTACCAATGACCCAGACTTAGCTGGTGCTAACTCTAACAAAACCAGGGCCAAACACAAATTTTGCCCCCCAATCCCCAAAATTTGCATCCAAAACAAAAAAAAATCATGTCCTAAAGGACCTCCATACTACGCCTCTACTGCGCATGCACAGTGACGCAGACGTCCCGAAATTGGCGCCAATTATCATTCTTACTGGCAGTGCCTGGTCAGCGCTATGTACTCAGCGGGGAGGCAAGAGTTCCCAACTCCAGGGAGGGCCATCCCCGTCTGGGTCATTGGTAAGTATAAAAAATATATAAATTACTATAAATTTTTTAACATTTTTATACTGTACCAATGACCCAGACTTAGCTGAATAGTAAACAGGCTGGAGGGCCTAGGACATAGAGGAAAATCCAATAAGCTCAACTATATAGTAAAGAGGTAACCCCTTAAGGAGAAAAGGAGTATTAGGCTTTACATGTATCTTTCTTATTTAATATTAAATTAGAAAGATACACTACCCTTAATAATTGAGCACAATAACATTCATGTTCTCTATTAACATCCAGTATATCCCTTATACTAATTATTTTTAAAGCAAGCCAATAAATAAAGTAGTCCAGAGAATTGAGACTCTTTATAGTCATTTAAAAGTGTCTGAGTATTGTATATTAAAGCCCGTTTGACACTTGACATATACAAATGCTTCACACCGAGCTACACTTTAAAAATAAGACATGAATGAATTTTAACATTAATATTACACTTTAAAACCATCCCGGAAGCGACTCAGAAATACTGTCTTGGAGGAGGTATTCCCTTGCTTTTCACTATAAAGCAGGTGACCTAAGGGAACACCCCCCCCCCCCCCCCCTTCCCCTTGCCCTGGGTCAAATAGCCCAGAGCGAAGAGGGCAGCCGGACGGAGTCACTGCCGGAACAGAAAGCCTGCATAACTATAGTTGCAACTGTTTAGTGGACAACATTCTGAGCAACAGATAACGGACCTAAACAATGCAGGTCTCCAGAAATGGACTCAATATTTCTGAGATAAAAATTCGTAAATGTGGATGGCTGAGACCAATAAGCAGCCTTCATTAAATCTGCAATAGCAACACTATTAGCATAAGCCCAGGAAGTAGAAAGAGCTCTTACTTCATGAGCAGAAATCTTAAGCACAGACTGCTGAGAAGAAGATAAATCTTCATAAGCAGTACGGATAGTTAATTGAATCCATCTAGCACTAGAATGGACCGAAATGTCCTTTCTATTAGGCATCAAAGACAGAAAGAAACGTTTCCGTCCCTTTCTGATAAACTGAGATCTCTGTTTATAGATACGTAACGCTCTAACAGGACAGAGTAAAGGCCTACGCCCGTCTGAAGACGGAAGAGCCTTAATAACAATAGGTTCCGGATATTTATTAGGAGCCTGATTCTTAGCTAAAAAACCCACATTAGTAGTGAAGGTGATAGTGTTCCCAACACTACGATAGTGAGAATCATCCACCGACAGTGCATGAAGCTCACTGACTCTTCTAGCAAAAGAGAAAGCTAAGAGAAAAGCTGTCTTATAAGATAAGAATTTGAAATCTACTGTCCCAAGAGGTTCAAATGGCTTTTCCTTCAATTTAAGAAGAACCCAAGCTAAATTCCACTTAGGAATTAATCTAAGAGTTCTGGGTCTATTTATCGAAAAGTTTCTAACCAACTTAGATAAAGAGACATTAGATCCAATTTGTAAACTATCATGATGTGCATAGGTATCAGATAACATAGATCTATCACCCTTTATAGTAACAGGCTGCAGTTTGATTTCGTCAAACAAGTATACTAGAAAGTTTGCAATGTCTGGTATAGAGGGATCGAATATATCTACAGAATGATCCCTACACCAACGACGAAAAACCTTCCACTTAGCCGCAAAGTTTAGCGAAGAGGAGGTCCTCCTACAGTTAGAAATCGCGTCCACTGCTCGTCCTGTAAAGTGTTTGCCATGCAAGAAGGACCGCACAACGGAAAAACGTGAAGGTTGAGACCTTGCGGGTTGTGATGGAGTTGGCGCGATTTCCCCTGCGAAAGAAGATCCTCCCGTGGAGGAAGCTTTCGCGGTAGGTCCCACAACAGACACCTGAGTAGATTTATCCACGGTCTCTGTGGCGACAGAGATGCTACCAACAGAATCTTGTATTGAGATTGTTTTATCTTTAGCAATACTTGTTGAATTAACAGCGCTGGAGGATACGCATATCCTATCATTCCGTCCCAAGGGATCGACAGAGCGTCTACTGCAAATGCTCTTGGATCCGGACACGGAGACACATACGTCTGCAACTGATTGTTGAGATGTGTCGCAAATAAGTCTATCATTGGCCGTTCCCATTGGTAGCAAATCTGATTGAATACTTGTTTGTTGAGAGTCCACTCCGACAGCAACAAGCGACCCTTTCGTGAAAGGGAGTCTGCTAGCACATTCAGACGACCCGGTATGTGACGGACCGAAAGAAGAACGTGATGTTCTAGCGCAAACAGAAGGATTCTTTCCGTTAGATTGAACAACGGAACTGAATGAGTGCCTCCCTGATTCCGTATATATGCCACTACTGTCGTATTGTCGGATAGGATTTGGACATGAGCATTGTGAATAATGTCCATCCAGTGATGTAACGCAAGCCAAATTGACATCATTTCCTTGATGTTTATGTGCTTGCACAGGAATTGCGGATCCCAAAGACCCTGGCATCTCGAATCCGTTGGGATTAATGATGCACCCCAACCTGTTTGACTGGCATCCGTCATAATGGTAAAACTCGGATCCGGCAACTGCAGCGGAACTCCCTGAGTTAACCACTGAATGTTTGCCCAAGTCTGAATCTCTTGTTTCACTTGATCTGACAAGAGAACGTCTACATCGAGCGAATGAATTTTCACACTCCAATTCTGAGTCAAGAAAATTTGAAGAGGACGTGTGCGTAACCGCCCCATCGGAATGAGATCCGCGGCGGCTCCGCACAGACCTATCAGTCTCATAAATTCTCTCGCTGTGACTTTGTCTGCGTGCAGACAATAGCGAGCATAACAACTGACTAATTTCGCTCTGGTTAACGGCAGACGAACGAGATTGTTGTGCGTCTCGAAGCTCATTCCCAGATGAGTGAATGACTTGGACGGCACCAGATCCGACTTCTCCTCGTTTACTATAAAACCGAGACGTCGGAGCAATAGAAGAAGATTCTGAACATCGTTCTGAAGCGTTAACTCGTTGCCGTACCTCTGAAGAATGTCGTCCAGGTAGGCCGACGTTACCGCAGACGAATGAGCTCGGAAATAGATCATTACCGAGTTCATTACCCGAGTGAAAGCCCAGGGTGCTAGATTCAATCTGAAGCACATCGCCCGGAATTGATACACCACTCCTAGGACTGCGAAGCGTAGGTACTTTCGGAATGTCGGATGTACCATGACGTGAAAGTACGCATCTTCGAGATCTATGCTCGTTGCATAATCGTTCACCCGAATACTCGCTCTGACCGATCGAATCGTCTCCATATAAAACTTCGGAGCGACAATCAGCTTGTTTATCCAGCTCAAATCTATGACTGGACGGAACGAGCCGTCTGGTTTCGGAACCAGAAACAGATGGCTGTAGAATCCCGGAGATTCCTGGTTTTCTACGACCTCTACTGCGTTCTTCATTAAAAGAGACTGCACCTCTGATAACAGAGCGTCTCTTTTCTGCGGATTTGACGGAAGATGAGTCCACTTTGGACTTCGAGTTAATGGAGGCTTTCATTTGAAGGATATCTTTAGACCTTCCGAAGTCACTCCTCTCACCCAAGGGTCGTCCGTAATCGACGCCCATTCTTGTGAAAAGCTCAACAACCTTCCACCAACCGGTACGCGATAGAGGTTTAAGCCATCACCTCCTGGACCTGCAAGGCCTGCGGTAGGAGAAACCACGTCCTCCACGGCCCGCACCTTGCCCCGTCGACCTCGGGGCGTCCGACCGATTGTCCCGGCCTGAAGGACGTCCCGAAAGAGAGTCGCTACCCTGACGGTCTCTCGAATAAGACCAAGAGGACGCACCGGAACCTCTATAGGAACCTCTCTTGGGCGCATTAGACCCAGAAGTGCCTGTCTTATTCGTGTCTGCTGTATCCGACTTCTTAGGAGCAGATTTGAACAACAGAGAATCCTTAGCTTTCTTTGTAATTTTATCATAAATAGCAGAAAGCTTGCCGTCAAAGAGAAGTTCTCCTGAGACCGAAGCGACTCTAAGAGAGTTCTTCACCTTAGTATCCACTAGTGTGGATGTAGCTAGGGCTGCGTCACGTCTAACCAACTCCAGATTTGCCACTGAAAGGGCGGAGTTACACGTGGAATAAGCTACTGCCCTTGAAAGAAGTCTTAAAGAGGATTGTATATCCTGAAACTCTTTCCCCTGAAGGCGCAGTGATAACGCCTTAGTAAGGTGATCTGCGTAAGATAAGGCATCTAAATTGGCTCTGTTAGACGCAATAGCTGTTTCCAACACCGCGGTTGGAATAGAAGCCGACGACGGTAATGATAGCTCTAAGTTTTCCGCCTCGTCGTCCATACGCAGAGGAACTCTCGGTATACCCTGTCCTGCCGTATCGAATTTATTCCTTGCATTAATGAAAGGCAGGTTGAAAGTATTAGCGGACAAGAAACCTGCTTTCCCCGTCCTGGAAGCAAGTTTAAATATAGCGTCGTTCAATAATTCAAATGTTCTTGCAACATTATTGGACTGCGACGGAAACTCGGGAGCGATGTCCTTGAACCGCTCAAAAAATTCAGAGTCCAATGACGCTATAATTCTCTTGTCCGGAACCGCAGCAGTCTGGCCCGACGAAACAACTTGAGGGAGAAAGTGCCAGATGAAGTCCACGGCAGCTTTATGTTGTTCCGAAAGGGATAGCTCCAAGTCATCCGTATCCCTTTCACCATCCGGTCGGACCTCATGATGTTCCCGGTCGTCCGCCCCCGATGCTTCGGCGGAGCGTACCGACCCAGCGCCGTCGGATAATTCTCGATCCGACACCGTTTCTGTCGGCTGCTGGGATGCTGCGATAAGCTGTGCTATCTGCACAAGAATGTCCGGCGTCGAGACCTGCGGAGGCGCAGTCTTTCGCTGCTTCGCCGAGGGCAGCTCCGCATCAGATGGCTCCCGCATACTTTTCCTATGCGAACGTCCAGAGTCCATCGGTCTCGAATCCCTGGCTGCCGGATGGTGTGACCTGGTCGCCGAAGAATCCTTGATCGGCGAAGCTGGTAATATATTGGCGGTCACGCAGCCAAGGTGCGGTCGTGTGCACTGACGAGAAGAGGAAGCCTTAACAGTCTCCGCGGACTGCTTATACAACGGAGCATCCCGAGCGACGGACGTATGCTCCGCTAAAGACACATTTTGTACCACAACATCTGGTCCCAGATGTTGTTGTACGAGAGAGGGGCCTCTCTCGCTCGCGGCCCGGCTGGACGAGCTAGGAACCGGACTCAAAGGCTTCCTCCGTTCTCGCTCACTATCCGCCATCACTGGGTGTGCATCTGTTATGTTTATAGTGCTCGCATCACCCAAAATTTCCTCCTGGACCGCATCGGACGTACCCGGCTGCCGAACCATTCGGTGAATGGACGCTACACCGGGCGAGCTAGCGGACAACATTTGTCTAATCTCCATGAGCACTTTTGCCGCTAGCTCTGAATTCATTTGTGACGACGGACGCACACTTGTAGAAGATAACATGGAAACATCACCCTGTTCTGGTTCCTCTGAAATAGAAACTGAGAGAGTAGAGTGACCTTGCGGAGAAAGAGCCGGCATAGCCCTTTCTCCAGAAACAACATATCGTGACACACGTTTCCAATGTTTCTCATCCCAATATTCACATATAGGACAGGGATTAATGCGAGAACACTGACTACAATTAATACAATGATCATGAAAGTCAGAGGAAGATTTCTTCCTATTACAATTTGAACAATGTCCCTTCATTGTGAAAGAACAACAATAAGTCCTAGTTACTCGCAAAAACCCCTGACACAAAGATACATAATAACATGATCCATTAATAAATGAAAAAACAATTGCAAATCAAAATAATTTTGAAAAAATATTTTTTCAGCGAAGCCCAAGTTGCTGAAAAGTAACGTTGAGCCCCGATGGATCCGATGGCAAAGTGTGGTCAAAAATTTTAAATTTATATTAAATAATTAATGAGACACTTACGGATAATATAAATGTATCTTATAGTGAGATAAACTACAGCAAAGGCAAACAGCCCCCCTCAAAAAAGGCTGTTGCCAATGTAAACAAACAGTGTAAAAACACCAGAAAACATGACTCCAGGCACTGAAAAAACTGGCCCGGAATCAGTCATCAAATTACACTCTATCTGATGCAAAACAGAGACTCCCAGGGGAGAATCTGCAGAACATCAGATGGAAGATGCAGAACACAAACGTTATACACCCATGGGTGAAAACGTAACTATGGGGAAAATAACAGAAAACATTCTGTAACCAAGCAACTCTCCCAGGAAATTTTAGAAATGAAATTTCTCAAAAATATGCCAAAAGCATGGGAGAATTGCAAGGGGGGACTTTAGAAGGCTAGGGGAGAGGAAACACTGAATAAGCAGTGCAACATTTAGCAAGAATGACAACAAGAGGCCCATGCCTCGAAAATAGGCAACTTAACATAATTTCATCAAAAAATTTTAAGTACAGCCCTGATTATTTTTTGTCACTTCTTTTTCCTCTCCTCCTTCTATCCTCCTTAGAATCACATTTTCTCCAAAAATTACGTGTCTGGCATCCTTTAAACTGAGATTTACAAGCACAAAGATCAGTGAGATGTTGACTGATGAAGGGCCAAACAGAGAATGATAATTGGCGCCAATTTCGGGACGTCTGCGTCACTGCGCATGCGCAGTAGAGGCGTAGTATGGAGGTCCTTTAGGACATGATTTCTTTTTGTTTTGGATGCAAATTTTGGGGATTGGGGGGCAAAATTTGTGTTTGGCCCTGGTTTTGTTAGAGTTAGCACCAGCTAAGTCTGGGTCATTGGTACAGTATAAAAATACTGTTATTTTGGAAGTTCAAGATCAACTAGAAAGTGTTTTAGCACACTAAAACATATGTCTCCCCTTCCTTTTGAGGTCAAGGTCACATGCAGTTCATCAAGGTAGCGGACATGCGGTTTCATGGTGACACATCCACATGTCAAAAAAAAATAAATTCTGGTCTGGATAATTACTCCCTATTTAAAGTACATAAATTTTACCTTGAGGTCAAGGTCACATGAAGGTCATGATGACATGTGGTCTCATTGTGATACATCCACATGTCAATCATCTAAGTCCTAGGTCAAAAAACAAAAAAGTTCTGATCTGGACAATTATTCCCTATTTGAACTACATAAATTTGACCTTGAGGTCAGAGGTCAAGGTCACATGCAGTTCATCAAGGTAGGGGACATGCGGTTTCATGGTGACACATCCACATGACGAAAAAAAAAAAATCTGGTCTGGACAATTACTCCCTATTTAAAGTACATAAATTTGACCTTGAGGTCAAGGTCACATGAAGGTCATGATTACATGTGACATGCAGTCTAATTGCGATACATCCACATGTCAAATATCTAAGTCCTAGGTCAAAAAACAAAAAAGTTCTGGTCTGGATAATTATTCCCCATTTGAAGTACGTAAATTTGACCTTAAGGTCAGAGGTCAAGGTCACATGTAGGTCATCGAGGTAGACAACATGCGGTCTCATGGTGACACATCCCCATGTCAAATAACCAAGTCCTAGGTCAAAAAACAAAAAAAATCTGGTCTGGGCAATTACTCCCGATTTGAAGTACATAAATTTGACCTTGAGGTCAAGGTCACATGAAGGTCACAATGGTATGCGACACACTGGCTCATGGTGATACATCCATGTGCCAAATATCTAAAGCCTGGCTCAAAAGACAAACAAGTTTTGGTCTGGACAAAGTGTCCTTGAAAAAAACACAAATCTGACCTTCAGATCAAAGGTCAAGGTCACATGAAGGTCACAATGGTACGCTACACACCGGCTCATGGTGATACATCCACATGCCTAATATCTAAAGCCTGACTCGAAATACAAAAAAGTTCTGGTCCAGACAGTTTCCCTTAAAAAAAGCGCATAAATCTGACCTTCAGGTCAAAGGTCAAGGTCACATGAAGGTCACTATGGTACACTGCACACCGGTTCATGGTGATACATCCACATGCTAAGTATCTAAGGTGTAGGTCAAAAGACAAAAAAGTTATGGCCCGGACAAAGTTTGTGTGATGCTTCCCTTAAAAAAACACATAAATCTGACCTTCAGGTCAAAGGTCAAGGTAACATGAAGGTCACTATGGTACACTGCACACCGGTTCATGGTGATACATCCACATGCCATGTATCTAAGGTGTAGGTCAAAAGACAAAAAGGTTATGTCCCGGACAAAGTTTGTGTGATGTTTCCCTTAAAAAAACACATAAATCTGACCTTCAGGTCAAAGGTCAAGGTCACATGAAGGTCACTATGGTACACATCACACCGGCCCATGGTGATACATCCACATGCCAAGTATCTAAGGTGTAGGTCAAAAGACAAAAAAGTTATGTCCCGGACAATGTTTGTATGAGAAGAAGAAGAAGAAGAAGAATATGCACTAAAACAATATGTCTCCCTTCTGGGAAGGGGAGACATAATAACTCCTTGAAAAATCATCCGACTAAGACCAAACTCGAACCCAATTTCTTGTTGCTCATGACAAATCCACATACCAAAAATCAGCCAATTATTTCAAGGTATGGTGTAAAAAATCTGGAAAACTGTTATTTTGGAATGACGGAATGATGGAAACATGGAATAACAAATGGACAAGGGTAACACTATATCTTCCCGGCCATTTTATGGTGGGGGGCAAAAACCAGAGGTTCAAATGAGCCAAAAATTCTCACCAGGCTCATGTTGTCAAAAGAAATGAGTGATCAGTAAGTGGCCGGCATACAAAGCCCAGATATTAACCTAGGGACTTGATTTAACAAATTTGAATCTGACACCCCTACAGATGTCACACACCAAATATGAAAGGATTCTAACTGGTGGATCTGAAGAAGATTTTTCAAGAAATGTTCTCATATTGCATTGAGTTAAACTATGGGCCCAATAAAGAGCCCAAACATTAACCCAAGGGCCCGATTTGAACATACTTGAATCTGACACTCCCCCCACCCCACCCCCCACCTCCCCCCAAGATGTCGTATACCAAATATCAAAAGATCCTGACTGGTGGCTCTGACAAAGAAGATTTTAAAAGAAATTTTCTCATATTGCACCAAGTTCAACTTTCGGCTCCAACAGAGAGCCCAAATATTAACCCAAGGTCTCAATTTGAACAAACTTTAATCCTACCCCCAAGAAATGTATACCAAATATCAAATGAATCGGACTGTTGCATCTGAAGAAGATTTTTAAAGCTTGTTTCCCATATTGCCCTAAGTTAATTACTTGGGCTCCTGTACTGAGCCCAAATATTAACTGAGGGTTTAATTTGAACACACTTGTATCTGCCCCCCCCCCCCCACCCCTCCCCCTATGGATGCTGTATACCAATTATTAAAAGATTCTGATCAGTGGTTCTAAAGAAATTTTTTTTCAAATTTTTGCAAATATGCTGATTCAGCATTTTTTCATTGCTCCGTACATAACTGCCTGACACAACTGATGTCAATTTTTTTTATGATTCCATTCTACTGGTCCTAAGGATGCTTCATAACAAATAACAGTTCTCTGTTCCGTGTGGTTTGGGAAATATGGGTTTTGTAATTTTTTTCTTTTTTAGTCCAGGGGTTCCCATGGGGCTGTAAAAATTTTTTTCGGGCATTAATCATTTATTTAGGACCCACTTATACAACATGCCAAATTTGGTTCAAATCAGCCCACCAATTCTTGAAATACAAATTTTGGGCAGAGCACAAAATGGATATGTTCCCACAGAGAGCCCAGACACTGACCTACCAACTTTACTTGAACAAACTTTAATCTTCAACACCAAGGGCTGTTTCATACCAAATATCAAGGCATTCTTTCTGGTGGTTAATGAGAAGATTTTAAAATATTTTTACGATTTTGGGGCATTAACCAGAGCCTGAAGAAGGCAGCTGCATCATCTGAACAAAATAGAAAGGGTATACTCCATAGATGGTCTGTGCAATATATGTTTGAATTTGGCTTAATGGTTGTGAAGAAGAAGACAAGTTTCCAAAAGTTAACGGACGACAGACAACAGACGACGGATGCCAAGTGATGGCAATAGCTTATGCTGACTTGCAGGTCAGGTGGGCTAAAAAGAATGCATTACACTATGTGTGGGTAAAATTAGGATCTGAACACTCAAATGGATATCCAGATGCCGTACACCAACACAATAAGCAACCATAACCACCGCCGAACATCTTCGTTTCACCAGTCAAGTGAAACATTTAATAACTGTACCGGAAATACCAGACCACTTAATATTCATGAGCCAGTATATTAAAGTGGAACTGTTACAAACATGTCTTGGCAACAGCACTTAACTGACTGCGTAGTATATTATACTGTAGTATGGTGAAGTCATGCTGAAAATTATATACAAGCCTTATCTGCAGCATGTGAAGACAAACCAAGATGAGAACTTTCCAACTCCAACTCCAGTGAAATCAAGGAAATAAAAGGATTATCATGCATATAAAAGTGGATAACGGTTCCTTTAAAATGACATCTGGATAGATATTAATTATCCTGATATCTGAATTCCTTAACTGGTTGAGTGCTAGAAGCCACTATCAGGGTTTTCAAAAAAAGTGACTGTACCAGAGCAAAAGACAATGTTGTTCTTTATCTGGTGTCCTATTCAGTCAAACCCAGATAACATTTTGCTTATATAAATTTGTTCTATTACAAATTGCTGGAGAGTAGGCACTCTCCAAAAATTTGTAATAGAACAAATGTTAAAAAATTTATAGTAATTTATATATTTTTTATACTTACCAATGACCCAGACATAGCTGGTGCTAACTCTTAAAATATAGGGCCAAACACAAATTTTGCTCCCCAATCCCCAAAATTTGCATCTAAAACTAAAGAAAACATGTCCTGAAAGGCCCTCCACACTTCGCCCCTACTGCGCATGCGCAGTGTCAAGGACGTTCCGAAATTGGCGCCATTAATCATTCTAATAACCAGTGCCTGGTAAGCGCTATGTACTCAGCGGGGAGGCAAGAGTTCCCAACTCCTGGGAGGGCCATCCCCGTCTGGGTCATTGGTAAGTATAAAAAATATATAAATTACCAGGGACCAGCCGTGAGGGCGACTAGGGCGATTAAGTCGCCCTTCTAAGCCCAAAGTCGCCTAGAAAAATAGTCGGGGCGATTACAAGTCGCCCTCTAAAAATTGGCCAAAATGAGAAAAGGCTGAACTGAGTGATGCGAGGTTTACATGAAAACGAATATTTTCAAAAATCGAATGTGCTCGAGTGTGATAAATGGCCATTTTAATTCGTCAAATAAACGTCCATTTATTTGAAATCACGCGACAAGCAATTGTCCATTGTCGCTTTCGGCGGATTTTTTTTATTTCTATTTTGTTGCGTTCCAGTCGGAGCTTCAAGTGTCGAAACGAAAATAAGTGACTTACGCGACTCAACAAAACAACCCAGTTTGAAAGTAGGTTACGTCGCTTAGGATGCCGAAAATGTATACACAACGGACGTATTTTATAACACATTATTTTCATTTCGATTTGCTGACGACTGTTAACTGTTGGGCTGTCTATTCCCAGAAAAACACGAATGGAATTGAAACACATGAAAAAAAGCTTTAGTGATGTCAAGAAAAGCTTTGTACAGGACACAAGTGTGCATGTGGACGATCTTGAAAAAGGGTCCTCCTAAACATCGGAATGACATGAAATGACGCGGAATGACACCGGAATGCCATAAAAATGATGCGGAATGACATTTCTTTTACAAAATACTCGACCCCAGAATGTATTTTGTTTATTAACTAACAAAGTACCTCCCAAACAACCTTCTTACATCTGGTCCTGTTCACACTTTCAGACTTAGGAAATTATTAGCTTAGTTGACTTTGTTGAAAGGCAACCACAGGAGGGTGATGGGGGATTGGCATGAAGAAGAGGTGAGGGGTCATGAAGGAGAAGGTAGCAGTGGGGGATTTTCAGTCAATAATTACATTGTGATTTTTTAACCTGGCACAGATGCATCATAGACAACTTGACCTGGATTATTTGTACGTTAATGGAGGACCATAAATTGAAAATATGAAGGGGCGGCGGGGGTGGTACATGAATATTCTTAATTTTCCCCACTTGCCTATGAAGTCTCCCTACATGACTCTGCAGTCTCCCTATTTTTTTCTGGAGGGAGACTTGAAGTCTCCCTAAAATTCCCCCCTAGGCTGGTCCCTGTAAATTACTATAAATTTTTTAACATTTTTATACTGTACCAATGACCCAGACATAGCTGAATAGTAAAAAGGCTGGAGGGCCAAGGACATAGAGCAAAATGGAATACGCTCAATAAAATAAAATAGAGTCATCCCCTGTAAGGAAAAAGAAGTAATAGGCCTTACATGTATCTTTCTTATTTATGATAAATAAGAAAGATACAACACCTTCCAAAATTGAGCTTCATACATCCATGTACTCTATTAATATCCAATATAATCCTTATACTAATAATTTTTAAAGTAAGCCAATAAATAAAGTAAGTCTAGAGAATAGAGACTCTTATACTCCTAAAAGTGTCTGAGGATTGCATAATCATGTCCGTTGACATATGCAATATTCAAAAGCTATACTTTAAAAACTAAGACTTGAATGAATTTTAAAAACCTAAACTTCTCACTAAACAACCATCCCAATAACAGCTCAGAATTACTAACTCCGGAGGAGGTATCCCCTTGTTTTCATAGTAAAACAGGTGACCCAAGGGAACACCCTCCCCCCCCCCCTTTTTCTTGCCCTGGGTCAAATAGCCCAGAGCGAAGAGGGCAGCCGAACGGAGACACTGCCGAAACAGACAGCCTACCTAGCTATAGTAGCAACTGTTAAGTGAATGACATTCTGAGCAGTAGATAATAGACCTAACAATAGAGGCCTCCAGAAATGGACTCGATATTTCTAAGATAAAATTCATGAATGTGGATGGCTGAGCGCAATGAGCGGCCTTCAAAAATCTATAATAGCGACACTATTAATGTAAGCCCAAGAAGTAGAAGAACTCTTACTTCATGAGCCGAAATCTTAAGCACAACTGCTAAGTCAATGATATACCATAAGCAGTACCGATAGTTAATAGAATCCATTAACAATAAAATGGAGCGTAACGTCCTTCTACTAGACATCAAAGACAGAAGAAGCTTACGCCCTTGTAATAAACAGATATCTGTTTATAAATACATAAACTGTACCCGGAAAGAGTAAAGGCCTATGCCCATACGAAGACGGAAGGACCTTAAAATAATAGGTTCCGGATAATAGGAGCCTAACTCTTATGCAACAATCCAACCTAAATAGTAACGGAAGTATTGATTCCGAGACTATGAAAGTGAAAATCATCCGTCGATAGTGCATGAAACTCACTGACTCTACAGTAAAAGAGAAACCAACAGAATTACTGTCTAAAAGGTCAGAATTTGAAAACTACTGTTTCCAGAGGCTCAAAAGATTACTTAGCTAAATAAGATCCGAAGTTAAAATCCGTATAGGAATTTAATCTAAAGATTCTAAGTCTATTTATCAAAAAGTTACTAACTGACTTAGATAAAGAGACAAAAGACTCAATTGTAAACTATCGTAGAGTGCATAGGTATGAGGTAACATAAACCTATAACCTAAATAATAACAGGCTGCAGTAGATCTTGTGAAACAAGTATACTAAAAAATAGCAATGAGTAGTATGGAGGGATCAACAATATGAACATAATGATCCCTACACCACGACGGAAGAGCCTCCACTTTAGCCGCATAGAATAGCGAAGAAGAGGATCTCCTATAGTAAGAAATCGCGTCCAAAGCTCGTCCAGTACAGTGCTTACAATGCAATACGGACCACACAACGGAATACATGAAGGTTGCGACCTTGCTGGTTGTGATAAAGATGACACGATTTACCCAGTGAAAAAGATCCTCACATAGAGGAAGATTTCACGTTAAGACCCACAGTAGACAAGAGAGTAAATTACTCATGATCTCTGTGAAGATAGAGATGCTATCAACAGAAATGTATTGTGGTTGTTTATCTTAGCAATACCTGCTAAAACAACAGCGCCGGAGGACACGCGTATCCTATCATTCCGTCCTATAGATCAATAGAGCGTTAACAATATTAGCTCAGAGATCTGGACAAGCCAACACATACGTCTGCAATTGATTAGCAAGCTGTGTCATAAATAAATCATCATTGGGCGCTCCCGTAGATAGCAAATCTGATTGAATACTTGTTTCTTGAGAGTCCATTCTGACAGCAACAAGCGACCCGTAAGAGAACGGGAGTCCGATAAAACAATTAGACGACCCGGAATATGACGGACCAAAACTGAACTTGGTGTACTATAACCAACAGACGGATTCTTTCCATTAAATTGAATAACGGAAACGAAAGAGTGCCTCCCTGGTTCCGGAGATACGCCACTACTGTCGAATTAAAGGACAGGAATTTGGGCATGCGTTTCTGAATAATGTTCATGCAATGACATAAAGCAAGCCTAAAAAACATTATTCCGCGGAAGTTAAACTGATTGCTAAAAGACTGAGAAACCCAAAGACCATGGCACTTCGAATCCGTAGGGATCAGTATTATATCCCAATCTGTTTGACTGGCAACCGTCATAACAGCCACACTCGGGTACGGCAACTGCGGCGGCACTCTCTGAGTCAACCACCGAATGTTTGCCCCAGTCTGAATCTCTTGTAACACTAGATAGACAAGAGAACGTATAAATCGAGCAATTCATGGATTGCCGAAAAGTTGCCGTCGAAGAGAAGCTCCTCCGAGAACGAAGCGACTCTGAGAGAGTTCTTAACCTTACTATCCACGCGTGTGGATGTAGCTAGGGCTGCGTCACGTCTAACTAACTCCAATCAGCCACTGAAGGGCGGAGTTATACGTGAACAAACTACTGCCCTCAAAAGAAATTACATTGAGAATAATATCCCGTAAATCTTTTCTTGAAGACGTAATGATAACGCCTCAGTAAGGCGGATTACGTATAATAAAGTGTCTAAGTTAAGTCTACTATACATAATGTCGTTCCCAACATTGAAATTGGAAAAGACATAAACGGCGAAAAAGAATATATGCAGTCTTTAATCACACCGTCTAGACGCATATGAACTCTCGGTATGCCCTGCTCTGCCAAAATAAACTATTTGTATAAATGATAAAATGGCAGAAATGAGCAACGCGGACAAGAAACTAAACTATCATGCTTAGTAGCAGGCTTGTATATATATATATATATATAGCGTCGAAAAATAAAACACATGTTGTAATGACAATATTGGACTGCGTCGGTAAGTCAGGGACAATGTCCCTGAACCGATCGAAAAATGCGAGTCCAATGACACTATAAGTCTCTTATCCAAGATCGCAGCAATGAAGTCCGAAATAATAATCACTGGAAGATAATGCCAGAAGATATGAAAGGCATCTTCCGCTACTACTAAAGGGAAAACTCGAAATCTTTCGAATCCCTTTCGCCATCCTGTCGGACCCTATAAAGCGTTCGGTCGTCCGTAGCTGATGCAACCGCGGACCGCACCGACCCAGCGCCGTCGGATAATTCCTGATTCGACTGAGAAACTGTCAATTGCTGGGATGCTGCGAAACAACTGTGCTAACTCGGATAGCACGTCCGTCACTGAGGCCTGAGGAGAAGCGGTCTTACGATGCATTGCCGCTGGAAGCTCCGTGATCGTTACCCCGTGCATACTTCCAATATGCGAGCGAACGGAGTGTATAGGCCTCGTGTCCCTTGGCTACCGGATGGCGCGACCTATTCGCCGTGGAATCACTGAATGCCGAAACTGATCGGATACTCTAGGTCACGTAGCCAATGTGCGGTCGTGTGCCCTGCTGTGAGGATGAGGAAGCATTAAAGACAGTCTCTCGGACTGTCAATATAACGGAGCGTCCCGACCAACGGACATATGCTCCGAATGTAAAATATCTGAACCACAACATGCGGTCCCCTATGTTGTTGGGCGAGAGAGGGACCTCTCTCGCTCACAGCCCGGACGGACCTGGACAAGCCAGGAACCGGACTAACAGGCTTCCTCCGATCTGTCCTCAATCTGCCATCACTGGGTGAGTACTAAAGTAATTAAAGTGCTCGCATCACCCAAATCTCCTTCCTAGAACGCAACGGACGAACCCGGCAGCCGAACCATTCGATGAATGTACGCTACACCGGGTGAGCTAGCGAATGTCACTCCGTAGGCGATAGACATATTCCATGAGCACTTATTGCCGCTAACTCTTCATTAACTATGACGACAGAGGCACACTTTTGAAAGACATCTCCATAACTCTTCGAACAAGAAACCAGAAATGCTTGGATAGCAAGCATAAAATAATAATATATATAGCGTCGTTCAATAATTCGAAAGTTTGTGTGACATTATTGGACTATGTCGGAAATGAGGGACGATGTCCCTGAACCGAACCAAAATTTCTAAGTCCACCGACGCTATCAGTTTCTTATCCGGCATCGCAGCATTCTGGTCCGACGAAAGAAGCTGTAGAAGACCAAGTCAGATGACATACACAACAGCATATGTTGTTCCGAAAGGGAAAGCTCGAAATCCTCCGAATCCCTTTCGGTATCCCGTCGGACCGGATGAAACTTCGGACGTCCGTACCCGCTTCCGCGGAGCGTCCCGACCCAGCATCGTCGGATAAAATATATGCGACAGATTCAGTTGATGCTGGGATGCTGCGATAAACTGTGCTATTAAGGAAAGCACGTCCGTTCCCGAGGCCTGTGCAGTAGCGGTCTTACGATGCATTGCCGCCGGAAGCTCCGTGTACGTTGACTCCCGCACACTTCCTATGCGAACGTCCGGAGTCTGCAGGCCTCGTGTCCCTGGCTATCGGATGGTGTGACCTGGTCGCCGAAGAATCCTTGATCGGCGAAGCTGGTAATATATCGGCGGTCACGCAGCCAAGGTGCGGTCGTGGGCGCTGACGAGAAGAGGAAGCCTTAGCAGTCTCAGCGGACTGCCTATACAACGGAGCGTCCCGAGCAACGGACGTATGCTCCGCTTGCGACACAATTTGTACCACAACATCTGGGGCCAGATGTTGTTGAACGAGAGAGGGGCCTCTCTCGCTTGCCGTCCGGATGGACCGGAACGAGCTATGAACCGGACTAAAAGGCTTCCTGCGTTCTCCCTCCGATCCGCCGTCACTGGGTGTGCATTAAGTTAATTTATAGTGCTCGCATCACCCCAAAATTCCTTCTAGACCGCAACGGACGAACCCGGCTGCCGAACCATTCGGTGAATGGACGCTACACCGGGCGAGCTAGCGGACGTCAAATGCCGTCGAACCTACTAGGGTCCTCTTAGGCAATTGGCGTATTTACATGAGCACTTTTCCGCTAGCCCTTCATTAATTGTGACGACGGAGGCACACTGTTGGAAGACATCACAGATACATCACCCTAATCTTGATCGTCTGAAATAGAAATTGATAAAGTAGAGTGACCCTGCGGGGAAAGGACCGAAGTGTCCAAATCCCCAACAACATACCGTGACATACGCTTCCCATATTGTCATCGAAATCATACGATACAGAACAGGAGTTAATGCGAGTACACTGACCACATATAGAATGATAATAAAGTCAGAGGAAGACTTCCTCTTAAAACAATTGATCAATATCCTTTCAATGTGAAAAGAAAACAAGTCCTGGTACTCGCACTAACCCCTGGCAATCAAAATACATAATAATAATATGATCCATTAATATAGAAAAAATAATTGAAATCAAAATATTTTGAAAAAGTTAAAAAATTTATAGTAATTTATATATTTTTTATACTTACCAATGACCCAGACATAGCTGGTGCTAACTCTTAAAATATAGGGCCAAACACAAATTTTGCCCCCCAATCCCCAAAATTTGCATCTAAAACTAAAGAAAACATGTCCTGAAAGGCCCTCCACACTTCGCCCCTACTGCGCATGCGCAGTGTCAAGGACGTTCCGAAATTGGCGCCATTTATCATTCTAATAACCAGTGCCTGGTAAGCGCTATGTACTCAGCGGGGAGGCAAGAGTTCCCAACTCCTGGGAGGGCCATCCCCGTCTGGGTCATTGGTAAGTATAAAAAATATATAAATTACTATAAATTTTTTAACATTTTTATACTGTACCAATGACCCAGACATAGCTGAATAGTAAAAAGGCTGGAGGGCCAAGGACATAGAGCAAAATGGAATACGCTCAATAAAATAAAATAGAGTCATCCCCTGTAGGGAAAAGAAGTAATAGGCCTTACATGTATCTTTCTTATTTATGATAAATTAGAAAGATACAACACCTTCCAAAATTGAGCTTCATACATCCATGTACTCTATTAATATTCAATATAATCCTTATACTAATAATTTTTAAAGTAAGCCAATAATAAAGTAAGTCTAGAGAATAGAGACTCTTATACTCCTAAAAGTGTCTGAGAATTGCATAATCATGTCCGTAGACATATGCAATATTCAAAAGCTATACTTTAAAAACTAAGACTTGAATGAATTTTATAAACTTAAACTTCTCACTAAACAACCATCCCAATAACAGCTCAGAATTACTAACTCCGGAGGAGGTATCCCCTTGTTTTCATAGTAAAACAGGTGACCCAAGGGAACACCCTCCCCCCCCCCCCTTTTTCTTGCCCTGGGTCAAATAGCCCAGAGCGAAGAGGGCAGCCGAACGGAGACACTGCCGAAACAGACAGCCTACCTAGCTATAGTAGCAACTGTTAAGAGAATGACATTCTGAGCAGTAGATAATAGACCTAACAAAAGAGGCCTCAAGAAATTGACTCGATATTTCTAAGATAAAATTCATGAATGTGGATGGCTGAGCGCAATGAGCGGCCTTCAAAAATCTATAATAGCGACACTATAAAAGTAAGCCCAAGAAGTAGAAGAACTCTTACTTCATGAGCCGAAATCTTAAGCACAACTGCTAAGTCAATGATATACCATAAGCAGTACCGATAGTTAATAGAATCCATTAACAATAAAATGGAGCGTAACGTCCTTCTACTAGACATCAAAGACAGAAGAAGCTTACGCCCTTGTAATAAACAGATATCTGTTTATAAATACATAAACTGTACCCGGAAAGAGTAAAGGCCTATGCCCATACGAAGACGGAAGGACCTTAAAATAATAGGTTCCGGATAATAGGAGCCTAACTCTTATGCAACAATCCAACCTAAATAGTAACGGAAGTATTGATTCCGAAACTATGAAAGTGAAAATCATCCATCGATAGTGCATGAAACTCACTGACTCTACAGTAAAAGAGAAACCAACAGAATTACTGTCTAAAAGGTCAGAATTTGAAAACTACTGTTTCCAGAGGCTCAAATGATTACTTAGCTAAATAAGAACCGAAGTTAAAATCCGTATAGGAATTTAATCTAAAGATTCTAAGTCTATTTATCAAAAAGTTACTAACTGACTTAGATAAAGAGACAAAAGACTCAATTGTAAACTATCGTAGAGTGCATAGGTATGAGGTAACATAAACCTATAACCTAAATAATAACAGGCTGCAGTAGATCTTGTGAAACAAGTATACTAAAAAATAGCAATGAGTAGTATGGAGGGATCAACAATATGAACATAATGATCCCTACACCACGACGGAAGAGCCTCCACTTTAGTCGCATAGAATAGCGAAGAAGAGGATCTCCTATAGTAAGAAATCGCGTCCAAAGCTCGTCCAGTACAGTGCTTACAATGCAATACGGACCACACAACGGAATACATGAAGGTTGCGACCTTGCTGGTTGTGATAAAGATGACACGATTTACCCAGTGAAAAAAGATCCTCACATAGAGGAAGATTTCACGTTAAGACCCACAGTAGACAAGAGAGTAAATTACTCATGATCTCTGTGAAGATAGAGATGCTATCAACAGAAATGTATTGTGGTTGTTTATCTTAGCAATACCTGCTAAAACAACAGCGCCGGAGGATACGCGTATCCTATCATTCCGTCCTATAGATCAATAGAGTGTTAACACTATTAGCTCAGAGATCTGGACAAGCCAACACATACGTCTGCAATTGATTAGCAAGCTGTGTCATAAATAAATCATCATTGGGCGCTCCCATAGATAGCAAATCTGATTGAATACTTGTTTGTTGAGAGTCCATTCTGACAGCAACAAGCGTCCCGTAAGAGAACGGGAGTCCGATAAAACAATCAGACGACCCGGAATATGACGGACCAAAACTGAACTTGGTGTACTATAACCAACAGACGGATTCTTTCCATTAAATTGAATAACGGAAACGAAAGAGTGCCTCCCTGGTTCCGGAGATACGCCACTACCGTCGAATTAAAGGACAGGAATTTGGGCATGCGTTTCTGAATAATGTTCAAGCAATGACATAAAGCAAGCCTAAAAAACATTATTCCGCGGAAGTTAAACTGATAGCTAAAAGACTGCGGAACCCAAAGACCCTGGCACTTCGAATCCGTAGGGATCAGTATATATCCCAATCTGTTTGACTGGCAACCGTCATAACATCCACACTCGGGTCCAGCAACTGCGGCGGCACTCTCTGAGTCAACCACCGAATGTTTGCCCCAGTCTGAATCTCTTGTAACACTAGATAGACAAGAGAATGTATAAATCGAGCAATTCATGGATTGCCGGAAAGTTGCCGTCGAAGAGAAGCTCCTCCGAGAACGAAGCGACTCTGAGAGAGTTCTTAACCTTACTATCCACGCGTGTGGATGTAGCTAGGGCTGCGTCACGTCTAACCAACTCCAATCAGCCACTGAAGGGCGGAGTTATACGTGAACAAACTACTGCCCTCAAAAGAAATTACATTGAGAATAATATCCCGTAAATCTTTTCTTGAAGACGTAATGATAACGCCTCAGTAAGGCGGATTACGTATAATAAAGCGTCTACTATACATAATGTCGTTCCCAACATTGAAATTGGAAAAGACATAAACGGCGAAAAAGAATATATGCAGTCTTTAATCACACCGTCTAGACGCATATGAACTCTCGGTATGCCCTGCTCTGCCAAAATAAACTATTTGTAAAAATGATAAAATGGCAGAAATGAGCAACGCGGACAAGAAACTAAACTATCATGCTTAGTAGCAGGCTTGTATATATATAAATATATAGCGTCGAAAAATAAAACACATGTTGTAATGACAATATTGGACTGCGTCGGTAAGTCAGGGACAATGTCCCTGTACCGATCGAAAAATCCGAGTCCAATGACGCTATAAGTCTCTTATCCAAGATCGCAGCAATGAAGTCCGAAAAATAATCACTGGAAGAAATGCCAGAAGATATGAAAGGCATCTTCCGATACTACTAAAGGGAAAACTCGAAATCTTTCGAATCCCTTTCGCCATCCTGTCGGACCCTATAAAGCGTTCGGTCGTCCGTAGCTGATGCAACCGCGGACCGCACCGACCCAGCGCCGTTGGATAATTCCTGATTCGACCGAGAAACTGTCAATTGCTGGGATGCTGCGAAACAACTGTGCTAACTCGGATAGCACGTCCGTCACTGAGGCCTGAGGAGAAGCGGTCTTACGATGCATTGCCGCTGGAAGCTCCGTGATCGTTACCCCGTGCATACTTCCAATATGCGAGCGACCGGAGTGTATAGGCCTCGTGTCCCTTGGCTACCGGATGGCGCGACCTATTCGCCGTGGAATCACTGAATGCCGAAACTGATCGGATACTCGAGGTCACGTAGCCAATGTGCGGTCGTGTGCCCTGCTGTGAGGATGAGGAAGCATTAAAGACAGTCTCTCGGACTGTCAATATAACGGAGCGTCCCGAGCAACGGACATATGCTCCGAATGTAAAATATCTGAACCACAACATGCGGTCCCCTATGTTGTTGGCTTCCTCCGATCTGTCCTCAATCTGCCGTCACTGGGTGAGTACTAAAGTAATTAAAGTGCTCGCATCACCCAAATCTCCTTCCTAGACCGCAACGGACGAACCCGGCAGCCGAACCATTCGATGAATGTACGCTACACCGGGTGAGCTAGCGAATGTCACTCCGTAAGCGATAGACATATTCCATGAGCACTTATTGCCGCTAACTCTTCATTAACTATGACGACAGAGGCACACTTTTGAAAGACATCTCAATAACTCTTCGAACAAGAAACCAGAAATGCTTGGATAGCAAGCATAAAATAATAATATATATAGCGTCGTTCAATAATTCGAAAGTTTGTGTGACATTATTGGACTATGTCGGAACTGAGGGACGATGTCCCTGAACCGAATCAAAAAATTCTAAGTCCACCGACGCTATCAGTTTCTTATCCGGCATCGCAGCATATGTTGTTCCAAAAGGGAAAGCTTGAAATCCTCCGAATCCCTTTCGGTATCCCGTCGGACCGGATGAAACTTTCGGACGTCCGTACCCGCTTCCGCGGAGCGTCCCGACCCAGCATCGTCGGATAAAATATATGCGACAGATTCAGTTGATGCTGGGATGCTGCGATAAACTGTGCTATTAAGGAAAGCACGTCCGTTCCCGAGGCCTGTGCAGTAGCGGACTTACGATGCATTGCCGCCAGAAGCTCCGTGTACGTTGACTCCCGCACACTTCCTATGCGAACGTCCGGAGTCTGCAGGCCTCGAGTCCCCGGCTACCGACCCAGCGCTGTCGGATAATTCTCGATCCGACACCGTTTCTGTCGGCTGCTGGGATGCTGCGATAAGCTGTGCTATGTGCACAAGAATGTCCGGCGTCGAGACCTGCGGAGGTGCAGTCTATCGCTGCTTCGCCGAGGGCAGCTCCGCATCAGATGGCTCCCGCATACTTTTCCTATGCGAACGTCCGGAGTCCATCGGTCTCGAATCCCTGGCTGCCGGATGGTGTGACCTGGTCGCCGAAGAATCCTTGATCGGCGAAGCTGGTAATATATCGGCGGTCACGCAGCCAAGGTGCGGTCGTGTGCGCTGACGAGAAGAGGAAGCCTTAGCAGTCTCAGCGGACTGCCTAAACAACGGAGCGTCCCGAGCGACGGACGTATGCTCCGCTAGCGACACATTTTGTACCACAACATCTGGGGCCAGATGTTGTTGAACGAGAGAGGGGCCTCTCTCGCTTGCCGTCCGGATGGACCGGAACGAGCTATGAACCGGACTAAAAGGCTTCCTCCGTTCTCCCTCCGATCCGCCGTCACTGGGTGTGCATTAAGTTAATTTTATAGTGCTCGCATCACCCCAAAATTCCTTCTAGACCGCAACGGACGAACCCGGCTGCCGAACCATTCGGTGAATGGACGCTACACCGGGCGAGCTAGCGGACGTCAAAGGCCGTCGAACCTACTAGGGTCCTCTTAGGCAATTGGCGTATAACATGAGCACTTTTCTGCTAGCCCTTCATTAATAGTGACGACGGAGGCACACTGTTGGAAGACATCACAGATACATCACCCCAATCTTGATCGTCAGAAATAGAAATTGATAAAGTAGAGTGACCCTGCAGGGAAAGGACCGGAGTGTCCAAATCCCCAACAACATACCGTGACATACGCTTCCCATATTGTCATCGAAATCATACGATACAGAACAGGAGTTAATGCGAGTACACTGACCACATATAGAATGATAATAAAGTCAGAGGAAGACTTCTTCTTAAAACAATTGATCAATATCCTTTCAATGTGAAAAGAAAACAAGTCCTGGTACTCGCACTAACCCCTGGCAATCAAAATACATAATAATAATATGATCCATTAATATAGAAAAAATAATAGAAATCAAAATATTTTGAAAAAATATTTTTTCAGAACAGCCCAAGTTTCTGAAAAGTAACGTTGAGCCCCAATGGATCCCAAGCCTAAGTGTGGACAAAAATTTTAAAAATATTTTAAACAATTTATTCAACACTTACGAACAATAATAATGTATCTAGTTATGATTAAAATAACATAAAGATATTATTTTTTAGAAATCCCCCCCTCACACAGAGGGCTGTTGTAAATGTAAACAATGAGTGTAAAAACACTAAAATAAGACTCCAGGCACCCAGGCCCGAAATCAGTTACCAAAAATACACTATCTGATGCAAAACAGAGACTTCCAGGGAAGAAACTGCAGAACATCAGATGGTAGATGCAGAACACAACGCCTAACCACCCGTAGGTGAAGACGTAAACATGGGGAAAGAACAGAATTCATTCTGTTATTCAGCTAAAACTCCCAAGAAATTTTAGTAATAATAATTACAGAAACTATGCCAAAAGCATGGGAGAATAGCAAGGGGGAACTTAAAGGACAGGGAGAGAGGAAAACACTTGTAAAAACAGTGTAACTAAATAATCAGAATGACAACAAAATGGCTGCTGCCTTGAAAATAGGTAACTTAACATAATTTCATTAAAAAATTTTAAGTTACAGCCCTGATAATATTCTGTCACACATTCTTTTCCTCTCCTCCTTCTCTATCCTCCTTAGAATCACCATTTCACTAATAATTATGTGTCTGGCATCATTTAAACTGAGATTTAAAAGCACAAAGATCAGTCAGATGTTAACTGATGAAGGGCCAAACTTAGAATGATAAATGGCGCCAATTTCGGAACGTCCTTGACACTGCGCATGCGCAGTAGGGGCGAAGTGTGGAGGGCCTTTCAGGACATGTTTTCTTTAGTTTTAGATGCAAATTTTGGGGATTGGGGGGCAAAATTTGTGTTTGGCCCTATATTTTAAGAGTTAGCACCAGCTATGTCTGGGTCATTGGTACAGTATAAAAATATATTTTTTCAGAACAGCCCAAGTTTCTGAAAAGTAACGTTGAGCCCCAATGGATCCCAAGCCTAAGTGTGGACAAAAATTTTAAAAATATTTTAAACAATTTATTCAACACTTACGAACAATAATAATGTATCTAGTTATGATTAAAATAACATAAAGATATTATTTTTTAGAAATCCCCCCCTCACACAGAGGGCTGTTGTAAATGTAAACAATGAGTGTAAAAACACTAAAATAAGACTCCAGGCACCCAGGCCCGAAATCAGTTACCAAAAATACACTATCTGATGCAAAACAGAGACTTCCAGGGAAGAAACTGCAGAACATCAGATGGTAGATGCAGAACACAACGCCTAACCACCTGTAGGTGAAGACGTAAACATGGGGAAAGAACAGAATTCATTCTGTTATTCAGCTAAAACTCCCAAGAAATTTTAGTAATAATAATTACAGAAACTATGCCAAAAGCATGGGAGAATAGCAAGGGGGAACTTAAAGGACAGGGAGAGAGGAAAACACTTAAAAAAAACAGTGTAACTAAATAATCAGAATGACAACAAAATGGCTGCTGCCTTGAAAATAGGTAACTTAACATAATTTCATTAAAAAATTTTAAGTTACAGCCCTGATAATATTCTGTCACACATTCTTTTCCTCTCCTCCTCTATCCTCCTTAGAATCACCATTTCACTAATATTTATGTGTCTGGCATCATTTAAACTGAGATTTAAAAGCACAAAGATCAGTCAGATGTTAACTGATGAAGGGCCAAACTTAGAATGATTAATGGCGCCAATTTCGGAACGTCCTTGACACTGCGCATGCGCAGTAGGGGCGAAGTGTGGAGGGCCTTTCAGGACATGTTTTCTTTAGTTTTAGATGCAAATTTTGGGGATTGGGGGGCAAAATTTGTGTTTGGCCCTATATTTTAAGAGTTAGCACCAGCTATGTCTGGGTCATTGGTACAGTATAAAAATATTGAATAACAAATTCAGACCACTAAAAATAATCTAGCCCTCAACCAGTTAATAAATGATATCTGGAGGTTTCATACTTGGATGTTATGTACTAGGAACGTTCATACCTAGTTGGAGAGCTAATTTATCAGAATTTCTGAAATCACTAAAGTTAAGGGATTCGTAAGGTATGATGACCCAAACCATGGCAAAGAACAACTGTCCTGCCATAATAGTAATAATAATAATAATAATAATAAATACAGTTTAGAGCCATGACTCCACGCAAATGTGCTCTCAGGCTTTACAAACTTAAAAAATAAATAAAGTCAGCTCTGTACAACTGTACTGCCATAAAAGTATATAACCAGACTGAACTAATAGAATGATGGTCTACTATGTAGACAGTGGGGACACTATAAGATTAGCAAACCGCAACTGATTGAATTCAGTTGCCTCAGTTGAAATATGAGTTCATGAAAGGCTGGTTAATACAGAATCCTCTGCGGTCTAAAATACACTTCCTCATAACTAGGTAATATAGCCAATAAACAGACTGGGCCTTGTAAGAGGAGTTGCACGAATTAAAACAAAAACTATTGTGTCCCACATAACTTTTCCAAAAGCAATAATATGAGCTGGCGAGAGTATACATTGCAAATGACCAATTTTAGTGAGACATGTTCTGATAAAAGAGAAAACAAAAAGGATTCCTATACAAATTTCCTCACTGACATTTAAGAAATCCTGTTAGCATGTCTTGTAATACGGTCAACTTTTCTTGAAGTTATAATGATAATTCACACAGGAAAACAGAATGAATGTCAGACTGAAACGTTTACAAAGTTAAAAAATTTATAGTAATTTATATATTTTTTATACTTACCAATGACCCAGACTTAGCTGGTGCTAACTCTAAAATATCTGGGGCCAAACGCAAATTTTATCCCCCAATCCCCCAAATTTGCATCTAAAACCAAAAATTACATGTCCTATGTGGTCCTCCATACTTTTACTCCACTGCGCATCCGCAGTGTCAAGGAGGTCTCGAAATTGGCGCAATTATCATTCTTACAACCAGTGCCTGGTAAGAGTTATGTACTCAGCGGGGAGGTATGAGTTCCCAACTCATGGGAGGGCCATCCCCATCTGGGTCATTAGTAAGTATAAAAAATATATAAATTACTATAAATTATTTAACATTTTTATACTGTACCAAATGACCCAGACTTAACTGAATAGTGAAAAGGTTGGAGGGCCTAGGTCATAAAGGAAAATCCAATAGACTCAATTACATATAACAGAACTATCCCCTGAAGGAGAAAATGAGAGATAGGCTTTACATGTATCTTTCTTATTTGTATCAAAAAGAAAGACACAACACCATTCTGTAATTGAGAGCAATAACATCAATGATCTCTATTAACATCCAGTATAACCTTTTACACTAATATTTTTTAAAGGAAAGCCAATAAATAAGGAAGTCCAGCAAAATGAGACTCTATATACTCATTCAAAAGTGTCCGAGAATTGTATATTAACGCCCGATTAATACGTGATATATACAAATGTCTCACACCGAGTAACACTTAAAAAATATTACATAGATGAGTAAACATTAGCTTTACTTTAAAACCATCCCGGTACCGACTCGGAATTACTGACTCCAAGGGAGGTATTCCCTTGCTTTACACTATAAAGCAGGTGGCCTAAGGGAACACCCCCCCCCCCCTCTTCCCCTTGCCCTGGATCAAATACTCCAGAGCGAAGAGGGCAGCAGGACAGAGTCACTGCTGGAACCGAAAGCCTACATATATATAGTTGCCACTGTTTAGTGGACGACATTCTGAGTGAAAAATAATGGACGTAAACAATGCAGATCTGCAGAAAAGGACTCAACATTTCTCAGATACAAATTCGAGAAAGTGGAGGACTAAGAACAATATGCAGCCCTCATTAGATCTTTAATAGCAACATTATTAGCGTAAGCCCATAAAACTCTTACTTCATGAGCTTCATGAGCTTCATGAGCTTCATGAGCTTAAAACTAAAGAACAGACTGCTGATTGAAGATATTATCATTAGCAGTACTGATAGTAAATTGAATCCATCTGACCATAGAATGGACCGAAATGTGGAGGAAGCTTCAACGGCATGACTCACAACAGAAGCCTGAGTAGATTAATCCACGGTCTTTGTGGAGCTAGAAATGCTACCAACAGAATTTTGCATTGAGATATATAACTTGAGCAATATCTGCTGAATCAACGGCGCTGGAAGATACGCATATCCTATTATTCCGTCTCACGAGATCAATAGAGCATCTACTGCAAATGCTCGAAGATCCAAACATTGTGACACATACATCTGCAACTGATTATTGAGATGCGTCACAAATAAGTCGATCATATGCCACTCTCCTTGGAAGCAAATCTTATTGAATACTCGTTTGTTGAAAGTCCATTCTGGCGTCAACAAGCAGCCCCTCCGTGAAGGGAGTCTGCTAATACGTTCAGACGACCCGGAATATGACGGACCGATAGGAGAACTTGATGTTCTAGTACAAACAGAAAGATTCCTTCCGTTAACATGAATAACAGAATGGAATGAGTGTCTCCCTAGTTCCGAAAGTTAAAAAATTTATAGTAATTTATATATTTTTTATACTTACCAATGATCCAGACTTAGCTGGTGCTAACTCTAACAAAACCAGGGCCAAACACAAATTTTCGAAACGCACAACATTCTCGTTCATCTGCTGTTACCCAGAGCAAAATTAATCAGTTGTTATGCTCACTATTGTCTTCGCTCAGACAAGGTCTCAGCGAGAGATCTCATGAGACTAATACGTTTGTGCGGAGCTGCCGCGATTTTATTCCGATGGGGCTGTTACGCACTTGTCCTCTCCAATTTCTTCTGATCCAGAATTGGAGGGTGAAGATTTTTTCGCTCGATACGGACATCTTCTTGTCAATCAAGTAAATAAGAGATTCAGACTTGGGCAGGTTTTCAGTGGTTAACTCAGGGAGTTCCACTGCAATTGCCAGATACGAGTTTTACAGTTTTGACGGATGCCAGTCAAACAGGTTGGGTCGTATCATTGAGCCCAACGGATTTGAAGGGCCAGGGTCTTTGGGATCTGTAGTTCCTGTTCAAGCACATTAACATCAAGAATGATGTCATTTTGGCTTGCGCTACGTTATTGGATGAACATTATTCAGAATGCTCATGTGCTAATTTTGTCTGACAATTCGACGCTATTAGTGTATATTTTTATACTGTACCAATGACCCAGACTTAGCTGGTGCTAACTCTAACAAAACCAGGGCCAAACACAAATTTTGCACCCCAATCCCCAAAATTTGCATCCAAAACCAAAAGAAATCATGTCCTATAGGACCTCCATACTTCGCCCCTACTGCGCATGCGCAGTGTCAAGGACGTTCCGAAATTAATCCAATTATCATTCTTACTGGCAGTGCCTGGTCAGCGCTATGTACTCAGCGGGGAGATAAGAGTTCCCAACTCCTGGGAGGGCCATCCCTGTCTGGGTCATTGGAAAGTATAAAAAATATATAAATTACTATAAATTTTTTAACATTTTTATACTGTACCAATGACCCAGACTTAGCTGAATAGTAAAAAGGCTGGAGGGCCTAGGACATAGAGGAAAATCCAATAAGCTCAACTATATAATATAGAGGCAACCCCTCAAGGAGAAAAGGAGTATTAGGCTTTACATGTATCTTTCTTATTTTATGTTAAATTAGAAAGATACAATACCCTTCATAATTGAGCACAATAACATTCATGTTCTCTATTAACATCCAGTATAACCCTTTATACTAATTATTTTTAAAGTAAGCCAATAAATAAAGTTAGTCCAGAGAATTGAGACTCTTGATATTCTTTTAAAAGTGTCCGAGGATTGTATATTAACGCCCGTTTGACACTTGACATATACAAATGCTTCACACCGAGCTACACTTTAAAAATATGACATGAATGAATTTTAACATTAATATTACACTTTAAAACCATCCCGGAAGCGACTCAGAAATACTGACTTCGGAGGAGGCATTCCCTTGCTTTTCACTATAAAGCAGGTGACCTAAGGGAACACCCTCCCCCCCCCCTTCCCCTTGCCCTGGGTCAAATAGCCCAGAGCGAAGAGGGCAGCCGGACGGAGTCACTGCCGGAACAGAAAGCCTGCATAACTATAGTTGCAACTGTTTAGTGGACGACATTCTGAGCAACAGATAACGGACCTAAACAATGCAGGTCTCCAGAAATGGACTCAATATTTCTGAGATAAAAATTCGTGAATGTGGATGGCTGAGACCAATAAGCAGCCTTCATTAAATCTGTAATAGCAATACTATTAGCGTAAGCCCAAGAAGTAGCAAGAGCTCTTACTTCATGAGCGGAAATCTTAAGCACAGACTGCTGAGAAGAAGATAAACTCTCATAAGCAGTACGGATAGTTAATTGAATCCATCTAGCAATAGAATGGACCGAAATGTCCGTTCTATTAGGCATCAAAGACAGAAAGAAACGTTTTCGTCCCTTTCTGATAAACTGAGATCTCTGTTTATAGATACGTAACGCTCTAACAGGACAGAGTAAAGGCCTACGCCCGTCTGAAGACAGAAGAGCCTTAATGACAATAGGTTCCAGATATTTATTAGGAGCCTGATTCTTAGCTAAAAAACCCACATTAGTAGTGAAGGTGATAGTGTTCCCGACACTACGATAGTGAGAATCATCCACCGACAGTGCATGAAGCTCACTTACTCTTCTAGCAGAAGAGAAGGCTAAGAGAAAAGCTGTCTTATAAGATAAGAATTTGAAATCTACTGTCCCAAGAGGTTCAAATGGCTTTTCCTTCAGTTTAAGAAGAACCCAAGCTAAATTCCATTTAGGAATTAACCTAAGAGTTCTGGGTCTATTTATCGAGAAGTTTCTAACCAACTTAGATAAAGAGACATTAGATCCAATTTGTAAACTATCATGATGTGCATAGGTATCAGATAACATAGACCTATAACCCTTAATAGTAACAGGCTGCAGTTTGATTTCGTCAAACAAGTATACTAGAAAGTTTGCAATGTCTGGTATAGAGGGATCGAAAATATCTACAGAATGATCCCTACACCAACGACGAAAAACCTTCCACTTAGCCACATAATTTAGCGAAGAGGAGGTCCTCCTACAGTTAGAAATCGCGTCCACTGCTCGTCCTGTAAAGTGCTTGCCATGCAAGAAGGACCGCACAACAGAAAAACGTGAAGGTTGAGACCTTGCGGGTTGTGATGGAGTTGACGCGATTTCCCCTGCGAAAGAAGATCCTCCCGTGGAGGAAGCTTTCGCGGTAGGTCCCACAACAGACACCTGAGTAGATTTATCCATGGTCTCTGTGGAGACAGAGATGCTACCAACAGAATCTTGCATTGAGATTGTTTTATCTTTAGCAATACTTGCTGAATTAACGGCGCTGGAGGATACGCATATCCTATCATTCCGTCCCAAGGGATCGACAGAGCGTCTACTGCAAATGCTCTTGGATCCGGACACGGAGACACATACGTCTGCAACTGATTGTTGAGATGTGTCGCAAATAAGTCTATCATTGGCCGTTCCCATTGGTAGCAAATCTGATTGAATACTTGTTTGTTGAGAGTCCATTCTGACGGCAACAAGCGACCCTTTCGTGAAAGGGAGTCTGCTAGTACATTCAGACGACCCAGTATGTGACGGACCGAAAGAAGAACCTGATGTTCTAGCGCAAACAGAAGGATTCTTTCCGTTAGATTGAACAACGGAACTGAATGAGTGCCTCCCTGATTCCGTATATACGCCACTACTGTCGTATTGTCGGATAGGATTTGGACATGAGCATTGTGAATAATGTCCATCCAATGACGTAACGCAAGCCAAATTGACATCATTTCCTTGATGTTTATGTGCTTGCCCAGGAATTGCGGATCCCAAAGACCCTGGCATCTCGAATCCGTTGGGATCAATGATGCACCCCAACCTGTTTGACTGGCATCCGTCATAATGGTAAAACTCGGATCCGGCAACTGCAGCGGAACTCCCTGAGTTAACCACTGAATGTTTGCCCAAGTCTGAATCTCTTGTTTCACTTGATCTGACAAGAGAACGTCTATGTCGAGCGAATGAATTTTCACACCCCAATTCTGAGTCAAGAAAATTTGGAGAGGACGCGTGCGTAACCGCCCCATCGGAATGAGATCCGCAGCGGCTCCGCACAGACCTATCAGTCTCATAAATTCTCTCGCTGTGACTTTGTCTGCGTGCAGACAATAGCTAGCGTAACAACTGACTAATTTCGCTCTGGTTAACGGCAGACGAACGAGATTGTTGTGCGTCTCGAAGCTCATTCCCAGATGTGTGAATGACTTGGACTGCACCAGATCCGACTTCTCCTCGTTTACTATAAAACCGAGACGTCGGAGCAATAGAAGTAGATTCTGAACATCGTTCTGAAGCGTTAACTCGTTGCCGTACCTCTGAAGAATGTCGTCCTGGTAGGCCGACGTTACCGCAGACGAATGAGCTCGGAAATAAATCATTACCGAGTTCATTACCCGAGTGAAAGCCCAGGGTGCTAGATTCAACCCGAAGCACATCGCCCGGAATTGATACACCACTCCTAGGACTGCGAAGCGTAGATACTTTCTGAATGTCAGATGTACCATGACGTGAAAGTACGCATCTTTGAGATCTATGCTCGTTGCATAATCGTTCACCCGAATACTCGCTCTGACCGACCGAATCGTCTCCATATAAAACTTCGGAGCGACGATCAGCTTGTTTATCCAGCTCAAATCTATGACTGGACGGAACGAGCCGTCTGGTTTCGGAACCAGAAACAGATGGCTGTAGAATCCCGGAGTCTCCTGGTTTTCTACGACCTCTACCGCGTTCTTCATTAAAAGAGACTGCACCTCAGATAACAGAGAGTCTCTTTTCTGCGGATCTGACGGAAGTTGAGTCCATTTTGGACTTCGAGTTAATGGAGGCTTTCGTTTGAAGGATATCTTTAGACCTTCCGAAGTCACTCCTCTCACCCAAGGGTCGTCCGTAATCGACGCCCACTCTTGTGAAAAGCTCGACAACCTTCCGCCAACCGGTACGCGATAGAGGTTTAAGCCATCACCTCCTGGACCTGCGAGGCCTGCGGTAGGAGAAACCACGTCCTCCACGACCCGCACCTCGTCCCGTCGACCTCAGGGCGTCCGACCGGTTGTCCCGGCCCGAAGGACGTCCCGAACGTGAGTCGCTACCTTGACGGTCTCTTGAATAAGACCAAGAGGACGCACCGGAACCTCTATAGGAACCTCTCTTGGGCGCATTAGACCCAGAAGTGCCTGTCTTATTCTTGTCTGCCATATCCGACTTCTTAGAAGCAGATTTGAACAACAGAGAATCCGAAGCTTTCTTTGTAATTTTATCATAAATTGCAGAAAGCTTGCCGTCAAAGAGAAGTTCTCCGGAGACCGAAGCGACTCTGAGAGAGTTCTTCACCTTAGTATCCAAGAGTGTGGATGTAGCTAGGGCTGCGTCACGTCTAACCAACTCCAGGTTTGCCACTGAAAGGGCGGAGTTACACGTGGAATAAGCTACTGCCCTTGAAAGAAGTCTTAAAGAGGATTGTATATCCTGAAATTCTTTCCCTTGAAGGCGCAGTGATAACGCCTTAGTAAGGTGATCTGCGAAAGATAAGGCATCTAAACTGGCTCTGTTAGACGAAATAGTTGTTTCCAACACCACAGTTGGAATAGACGCCGATGACGGTAATGATAACTCTAAGTCTTCCGCCTCGTCGTCCATACGCAGAGGAACTCTCGGAATACCCTGTCCTGCCGTGTCGAATTTATTCCTTGCATTAATGAAAGGCAGGTTGAGAGTATTGGCGGACAAGAAACCTGCTTTCCCCGTTCTGGAAGCAAGTTTAAATATAGCGTCGTTCAATAATTCAAATGTTCTTGCAACATTATTGGACTGAGACGGAAACTCGGGAGCGATGTCCCTGAACCGCTCAAAAAAATCAGAGTCCAATGACGCTATAATCCTCTTGTCCGGAACCACAGCAGTCTGGCCCGACGGAACAACTTGAGGGAGAAAGTGCCGGATGAAGTCCACGGCAGCTTTATGTTGTTCCGAAAGGGATAGCTCCAAGTCATCCGTATCCCTTTCACCATCCGGTCGGACCTCATGATGCTCCCGGTCGTCCGCCCCCGATGCTTCGGCAGAGCGTACCGACCCAGCGCCGTCGGATAATTCCCGATCCGACACCGTTTCTGTCGGCTGCTGGGATGCTGCGATAAGTTGTGCTATCTGCACAAGTACGTCCGGCATCGAGGCCTGCGGAGGCGCAGTCTTTCGCTGCTTCGCCGAGGGCAGCTCCGCATCTGATGACTCCCGCATACTTTTCCTATGCGAACGTCCGGAGTCCATCGGCCTCGTGTCCCTGGCTACCGGATGGTGTGACCTGGTCGCCGAAGAATCCCTGATCGGCGAAGCTGGTAAAATATCGGCGGTCACGTAGCCAAGGTGCGGTCGTGTGCGCTGACGAGAGGAAGAAGCCTGAGCAGTCTCTGCGGACTGCCTATACAACGGAGCGTCCCGAGCGACGGACGTATGCTCCGCTTGCGACACATTTTGTACAACAACATCTGGTCCCAGATGTTGTTGTACGAGAGAGGGGCCTCTCTCGCTCGTGGCCCGGCTGGACCTGGACGAGCAAGGAACTGGACTCAAAGGCTTCCTCCGATCTCGCCTACTATCCGCCGTCACTGGGTATGCACGTTGAATGTTTATAGTGCTCGCATCACCCAACATTTCCTCCTGGACCGCATCGGACAAACCCGGCTGCCGAACCATTCGGTGAATGGACGCTACACCGGGCGAGCTAGCGGACGACATTTGTTTAATCTCCATGAACACTTTTGCCGCTAGCTCTGTATTCATTTGTGACGACGGAAGCGCACTTGCGGAAGATAACATGGAAACATCACCCTGTTCTTGTTCCTCTGAAATAGAAACTGAGAGAGTAGAGTGACCTTGCGGAGAAAGAGCCGGCATAGCCCTTTCTCCACTAACAACATATCGTGACACACGTTTCCAATGTTTGTCATCCCAATATTGACATATAGAACAGGGATTAGTGCGAGAACACTGACTACAATTAATACAATGATCATGAAAGTCAAAGGAAGATTTCTTCCTATTACAATTTGAACAATATCTTTTCATTGTGAAAAGTCAACAACAAGTCCTAGTTACTCGCACAAATCCCTGACACAAAGATACATAATAACATGATCCATTAATAATGAAAAAACAATTGCAAATCAAAATAATTTTTGAAAAATATTTTTTCAGCGAAGCCCAAGTTTCTGAAAAGTAACGTTGAGCCCCGATGGATCCGATGGCTAAGTGTGGTCAAAAATTTTAAATTTATATTAAATAATTAATGCAACACTTACGGATAATAAAAATGTATCTTATAGTGAGATAAACTACACCAAAGGCAAACAGCCCCCCTCAAAAGAGACTGTTGCCAATGTAAACAAACAGTGTAAAACACCAGAAAACATGACTCCAGGCACTGAAAAAACTGGCCCGAAATCAGTCATCAAAATTACACTCTATCTGATGCAAGACAGAGACTCCCAGGGGAGAATCTGCAGAACATCAGATGGAAGATGCAGAACACAACGTTTATACACCCATGGGTGAAAACGTAACTATGGGGAAAATAACAGAAAACATTCTGTAACCAAGCAACTCTCCCAAGAGAATTTTAGAAATGATCTTTCTCAAAAATATGCCAAAAGCATGGGAGAATTGCAAGGGGGGACTTAGAAGGCCAGGGGAGAGGAAACACTGAATAAGCAGTGCAACTTTTTAGCAAGAATGACAACAAGAGGCCCATGCCTGTAAATAGGCAACTTAACATAATTTCATAAAAAATTTTAAGTACAGCCCTGATTATTTTTTGTCACTCCTTTTTCCTCTCCTCCTTCTATATCCTCCTTAGAATCACCATTTCTCCAATAATTACGTGTCTGGCATCCTTTAAACTGAGATTTACAAGCACAAAGATCAGTGAGATGTTGACTGATGAAGGGCCAAACAGAGAATGATAATTGGCGCCAATTTCGGAACGTCCTTGACACTGCGCATGCGCAGTAGGGGCGAAGTATGGAGGTCCTATAGGACATGATTTCTTTTGGTTTTGGATGCAAATTTTGGGGATTGGGGTGCAAAATTTGTGTTTGGCCCTGGTTTTGTTAGAGTTAGCACCAGCTAACTGGGTCATTGGTACAGTATAAAAATATACACTAATAGCGTCGAATTGTCAGACAGAATTAGCACATGAGCATTCTGAATAATGTTCATCCAATAACGTAGCGCAAGCCAAAATGACATCATTCTTGATGTTAATGTGCTTGAACAGGAACTACAGATCCCAAAGACCCTGGCCCTTCAAATCCGTTGGGCTCAATGATACGACCCAACCTGTTTGACTGGCATCCGTCAAAACTGTAAAACTCGTATCTGGCAATTGCAGTGGAACTCCCTGAGTTAACCACTGAAAACCTGCCCAAGTCTGAATCTCTTATTTACTTGATTGACAAGAAGATGTCCGTATCGAGCGAAAAAATCTTCACCCTCCAATTCTGGATCAGAAGAAATTGGAGAGGACAAGTGCGTAACAGCCCCATCGGAATAAAATCGCGGCAGCTCCGCACAAACGTATTAGTCTCATGAGATCTCTCGCTGAGACCTTGTCTGAGCGAAGACAATAGTGAGCATAACAACTGATTAATTTCGCTCTGGGTAACAGCAGATGAACGAGAATGTTGTGCGTTTCGAAGCTCATCCCCCGGTGGGTGAATGACTTGGATGATACCAGATCCGACTTCTCCCCGTTTACTTATGAAACTGAGACATCGGAGCAATAGAAGCAGATTCTGCACATCGTTCTGAAGCGTTAACTCATTGCCGTACCTCTAAAGAATGTCGTCCAGGTAGGCCAACGTTATCGCAGACGAATGAGCTCGGAAATGAGTCATTACCGAGCTTGTTATTCGAGTGAAAGCCCAGGGGGCTAGATTCAGACCGAAGCACATTGCTCGGAACTGATACACGACTCCTATGATGAAGAAGCGAAGATACTTTCTGAATGCCTGATGTACCATGACGTGAAAGTACGCATCTTGAGATCTCTGCATGTAGCATAGTCGTACACCCGAATACTCGCTCTGACAGATCGGATGGACTCCATATGTAAACTTGGAGCCACAATCAGCTTGTTTATCCAGCTCAGAATTATGAGTGGACGGAACGAGCCGTCTGGTTTTGGAACCAGAGAAACCTGGAAATTCCTGGATTTCTACGATCTCTATCGCGATCATTCCAGAAGAGACTGGACTTCTGATGGAAGCGAGCCTCTTTCCTGCAGACTTGATGGAAGCTGAGTCCATCTTGGACTTCGAGTTAACGGAGGTTTTCGTTTGAAAGACAATTTAGTCCTTCCGAAATCACCCCTCGAATCCAAGGGACGTCCATAATCTACTCCCAATTAATTGAGAAACTCGACAGTCTTCCGCTCACTAGTACATGATAGAGGTTAATACCATTACCTCCTGGTCCTGCGAGGCTTGCGGAAGGAGAAGCCATGTCCTCCATGGCCGGCACCTCGCTCCGTCGACCTAGGGGCGTCTGACCGGATGTCTCAGCCAGAATTATGGCCCCTACCTGAGGCCCTACCCTGATGGTCTCTAGAGTAAGACCTAGAGGACGCATAGGAACCTCTATAGGAACTTCCCTTGGACGTATTCATCCCAGAAGTGCCTGTCCTACTTTTCTCTGCTGAATCCGACTATATGGAAGTGGATTTGAACAGCAGAGAGTCTGAAGCTTTTTTAGTTATCTGATCATAGACTGCGGAAAGCTTGCCATCGAAGAAAACTCTCCGGAGATCGGAGCGACTCTGAGAGAGTTTTTCACCTTACTATCCACACGCGTGGATGTAGCCAGGGCCGTGTCACGTCTAACCAACTCCATATTGCCACTAAAAGCACGCAGTTTTACGTGAGGCCCTTGAAAGAACTCTTAAGGAGGTTGTACATCCTAGAATTCTTTTTCCTTTGAGACGTAATGATAACGCTCTGGTAAGGTGATTTGCGTACGATGATGCATCTAAGCTAACCCTGCTAGACATATTGTCGTTTCCAACATCGTGGTTGGAATTGACATTGACGACGGTTTAACAATACTAGATCCTGGCCTGGTCGTCTAGACGCAGAGAACTCTCAGAATGCTTTATCCTGCCGCTTCAAAATATTCCTTGAATTGATGAAAGGCAGATATAGAGCATTTGCCGATAAGAAACCTGACCTGCCCATTTAGGTAGCAAGTTATATGAATATAGCATCATTCAACAGATCAAATGTCTGTGAGACATATCTGGACTATGTCGGAAACTGAGGGATAATGTCCCTAAACCGATAAGAATTCTGAGTCCAGTGGCGCTATCAGTCTCTTATCCGGCAATGCAGCAATTTTGGTCCGGAGAAACAACGTCAGAAGATAATGCCGGATCCATTCTACGGCAATTACGTTGTTCTGAAATGGAAAATACAACTCATCCGTATCCCTTTCGCCATCATGTCGGACCACTTGTAATTCTTGGTTGTCCGTGCCTGAACCTGGAGTGGAACGTACCAACCCAGCTTCCTCGGATAATTCTTAATCCGACAGAGTTACTGTCGGGTGCTGGGATGCTGCGATAATTTGTGCTATCTGCGATAGCACGTCCGTAACGAAGGCCTATGGAGCTGCGGTCTAACAGAATTTACCCGCTAGAAGCTCCTTGGACATTGACTCCTGCATATTTCTTATATGTGAACGTCCAGAGTATGAAGGCCTCGTATCCTTGGCTACCGGATAGCATGACCTGGTCGCCGTAGAATCCTTGGTCAGCGATGTTGGTTGAATATGACTGGTCACGTAGCCAAGGTGCGGTCGCGTGTGCTGCCGTGAGGATGAGGAAGCCGAAAGAGCAGTCTCTCTGGACTGTCTATATAACGGAGCGTCCCGAGTGGTGGACATATGCCCCACCTGAGTAACGTTTTGTACCACAACATCTGTGCCCAGATGTTGTAGTATGAGAGAGGGACCTCTCTCGCTTGCAGCCCGGATGGACCTGGACGAGCTAGGAACCGGACTAATAGGCTTCCTCCGTACCATCCTTGTATCCGTCGTCACTGGGTGTGCACATTGTATTTTATAGTGCTCGCATCACCCAAATTTCCTTCCTGGACCGCAACGGACAAACCCGGATCCATCGATCCTACTAGGGAACTCCAGGCAATTGACACAACTACATGAGCACTTTTGCCGCTAACTCTTCATTTGACTGTGACGACTGAAGCACACTTTACGAAGACATCACGGTAACAACACCTTGTTCATGTTACTCTATGAGACCTGTGGAGCCGCGGTCCCAGGTGAATTATCCGCTGGAAGCGGGACGTTCATTCCTGCATTTATATAATATGCGAACGTCCCAACTGGAAAGGTCTCGTATCCTGGGCTAGAGGATGGAGTGACCCGGCCGACGTGTATTCCTTGGTCGGCGAAGCAGGAGCACCAGGGACGTTCAATCCTGCATTTATATAATATGCGAACGTCCCTGGAAATCTGTGGTTACATAGCCAAGGTGCGGTCGTGTGTGTTGACGAGGATGAGGAAGCGAATATAACAGCCGCGTCGGACTGTCATGCGACAGAGCGTCCTGAGCAGGAGGAGTGGAAGTAAGCTCCGACTAAGCAAACAAACATACAACAACATCGCGGCGCAGAGGGCCTCTCTCCCTCACGGTCCGGGTGGACCTGGACGAGCTAGCTACCGGACTGACAGGCTTCCTCCGTACTATCCTCGGATCCGTCATTGCTGGGTGTGCACATCTGATGTTTTATAGTGCTCGCATCACCCAATCTGCTTCCCTGGACCACGACGGATGAACCCAGGTGCTGAGCCATTCTTTCCTGGTGAATGGTCGCGACACCGGGCGGACTAGCGGGCGATCAATGCCTTCGATCGAACTAGCGAACTCCCGGCAATTGTCGTAATACCTTGAGCACATCCCGCTAGCCCTAATATTGCAACGACGGAGACACACTTGTTGAAGACATCACGGAAAGATCACTCTGAATTCTGAAAAAGAAACTGATAATATAGAGTGACCCTACGGAGAGAGGACCGTAATGGACCCCTCACCGGTAACAAAATACCATGACACATGTCGTCTCCAACGTTGTCATATCAATCAACACACACAGAGCAAGAATTAGTGCGAATACATTGACTATAAGAAACACAATGAACCTGTGAATTAGAGGAACATATCCTCGCATTACAATTGAAGAATATTTTTTCAACATGAAAAAATATACACGGTCATATTACTCGCACTAACCCTTGAAATAAATATACATAATATATTTTTATCCATTATAACATTTCAAAAGAAAATAATTTAAAAAAAAAAAAAAATTTTGAAAAAATTTTCAGAAGAGCCCAAGTTACCAATGGGAACAATGAGCCCAAATAGATCCCAAAAAAGCCTAAGTGTGGACAAAAATTTTAAAATCATTTCAAAAAAATAATGTAACACTTACAGACAATATTAATGTATCTTGCTATGAACTGAACTAAGCAGAGTACAAGTAATCAAAATTCTGAATAATTTGACCTTGAGGTCAAACTTCAAGGTCAAAGCATGGCAACCTTGGTACACAAAGCATGGCAACCTTGGTACACGACACATCGTCTTGAGATAATGTACCCACATACCAAATATCAAAACCCTATCTATTAAGAGAGAAAGATTACAGCCTGGACAACTTTTGTTATGGACGGACGGACGGACGGACGGACGGACAGACGCACGCACGCACGCACGGATGCACGGACAGAGCGATCACAATAGGGCATCCGCCTGATGGCGGGGCCCTAATAAAGTCCCATAACTCTGGAATGACTAATCGAATGGCGACACTAAGAAAGAGAGCTTCCTTCCATCAACATACACCACCTATCAAAAAATCACGAAAATCTCTCAAAGCGTTCTCGAGTTTTCGTACGACGTGTAAAAAATCAACGATCTTCTAAGTAACAAAGTCCCATAACACTGGATCAAATGGTGAAACTAACTGAAAGGGAGCTTCCTTCCATCAACAAACACCACCTACCAAAAAATCACAAAAATCTCTCAAAGCGTTCTTGAGTTATCGTACCATGTGTAAATGAAAGTGTCAATGACACTGTAGCTCAACTTGACAAACTTGAACTTGGTAAATTATAAATGAAATGGCAAAATTGAAGATCATTGGTACCAATGTTATTTTTTGAAATTTCAACATAACAGCATTGTGTGTGCACAACGTCAAGAGTAATCCATGCATTTTTAAATGTAAACTGTAAGACTGGCTAAAGGAAGAATGTTGATACACAAATGCAGTATGTTCAGAGGTTATTGTAAATGGCAACTTTTTTCACAGAAATGAATGCTTATCAATAGCTCTTATCTAAAGTTCTTGCCTAATGAGCACACCAAGTTCAAAAACAATCCTATGATAAATGTGGCCTGTAGGCCATGTCAAAGAATGTTGATGCACAAATGCAATAAATTCAAAGATTGTTGCCAACAACAACAGTTTTTGATTGAAATGAAAAGAAAATCAATAGCTCCTATCTTTGTCACCCTGCATAAGCATACAAAGTTTCAAAACAACCTGATAATGAATGTGTCCTCTGAGGCATGCCAAAGGAAGATGTTAATGCACTTTGTAGAAGGTCATTGCTTGTGGCAATGTTTTTTTTATGGAAATTCATAAATATACCCTGCAGAGAGTGCAAAAGGGATAAGTTGATGCACAAATGCAGTAAGTTCAAAGGTTGGTGGTAACGACAATAAATTTTTATGGAAATTAAAAAAAGCAATAGCTCACATCTAGAGGTGACATGGAACACACATACTAAATTTCAAAGTGATCCAATCATAAACATGCCCTGAAGGGTGTGTTAAAGGGAAATAGTGAGGTCTGACTAAACTAAGTTCAAAGGTCAACATTTTTTGACAGAAATGGAAGAAAATCGACAGCTCCCATATAGATGTCACCCCACACAAGCTCACCAAGTTTGCAAGCGATCCAATCATAAATGTGCCCTGCAGGGTGTGTCAAAGGGAAATATTGATGCTTAACTGCACTAAGTTTTTACTAAGTTAATTGAAGGTCATTGCCAGTGGCAACATTTTTTGATGGAATCAGAAGAAAATCGATAGCTCCCATCTAGAGGCCTCCCCAAACAAGCATGCCAGGTTTCAAAGCAATCCGATCATAAATGTGCCCTGTAGGGTGTACAAAAGGGAAGTATTGTGGTCTGACTAGACCAAGTTCTAAGAACATTGGCCGTGGCAACATTTTTTGACGGAAATGGAAGAAAATCGATAGCTCCCATCTAGAGGTAACCGTAAATAAGCATACCAGGTTTCAAAGCAATCTAATCATAAATGTACCCTGTAGGGTGAGCCAAAGGGAAATATTGTGGACTGACTAAACTAAGTTCTAAGAATGTTGGCTGTGGCAACATTTTTTGATGGAAATTGAGGAAAATCGATAGCTCCCATCTAGAGGTCTCCCCAAACAAGCATACCAGGTTTCAAAGCAATCTGATCATAAATGTGCCCTGTAGGGTGTGCCAAAGGGAAATATTGAGGTCTGACAAAACTAAGTTCTACGAACGTTGGCCGTGGCAACATTTTTTGCCGGAAATTGAAGAAAATCGATAGCTCCCATCTAGAGGTCACCCTAAATAAGCATACCAGGTTTCAAAGCAATCAAATCATAAATGTGCCCTGTAGGGTGTGCCAAAGGGAAATATTGTGGTCTGACTAAACTAAGTTCTAAGAACGTTGGCTGTGGCAACATTTTTTGACGGAAATTGAAGAAAATCGATAGCTCCCATCTAGAGGTCACCCCAAACAAGCATGCCAGGTTTCAAAGCAATCTGATCATAAATGTGCCCTGTAGTGTGTGCCAAAGGGAAATATTGAGGTCTGACTCAACTAAGTTCTAGGAACGCTGGCCATGGCAACATTTTTTACCGGAAATTGAAGAAAATCGATAGCTCCCATCTAGAGGTCACCCTAAACAAGCATACCAGGTTTCAAAGCAATCAAATCATAAATGTGCCCTGTAGGGTGTGCCAAAGGGAAATATTGTGGTTTGACTCAACTAAGTTTTAAGAACGTTGGCCGCGGCAACATTTTTTGACTGAAATTGAAGAAAATCGATAGCTCCCATCTAGAGGTCACTCCAAACAAGCATACCAAGTTTCAAAGTAATCTGATCATAAATGCGACCTGTGAGGTGTGCCAAAGGAAATTGTGGACGTACGTACGTACATATGTACGCACACCGGCGGACGAGAAGTGATGGCAATAGCTCAGCTTGACTTTGTCAAGTTGAGCTAAAAATCAAAGATTTTCTAAGTAATAAAGTCCCATAACTCTGGAATGACTAATCGAATGGTGACACTAACCAAAAGGGAACTTCCTTCCATCAACATACACCACCTACCAAAAAATTGCGAAAATCTCTCAGACCGTTCTCGAGTTATCGTACGTGTAAAAAATCAATGATTTTCTAAGTAATAAAGTCCCATAACTCTGGAATGACTAATCAAACGGTGACACCAACCAAAAAGGAGCTTCCTTTCATCAACATAAATCACCTACCAAAAAACTGTGAAAATCTCTCGACGCGTTTTCAAGTTATCGTACGACGTGTAAAAAATCAACAATTTTCTAAATAATAAAGTCCCATAACTCTGGAATGACTAATTGAACGGCGACACTAAACGAAAGGGAGCTTCCCTCCATCGATATACACCACTTACCCAAAAATCACGAAAATCTCTAAAAGCGTTCTCGAGTTATCATAAGACAAGTAAAAAATCAATTTTCTAAGTAATAAAGTCCCATAACTCTGGAATGACTAATTGAACGGCGACACTAAACGAAAGGGAGCTTCCCTCCATCGATATACACCACTTACCCAAAAATCACGAAAATCTCTCAAAGCGTTCTTGAGTTATCGTACAATGAGTGACCGGATGGACAGACAGACAGATGGACGGATGGACGGACAGACGGACAGCGGTATATCATAATACGACCCGTTTTTTTCAAAACGGGCGTATAAAGAGTGTAAACAAACCAGAAACATGACTCCAGGCACTGATAAACATGGCCCGGAATCAGTTACCAATTCAAACACTATCTGATGCAAAACAGAAAATTCCAGAGAAGAAACTGCAGAACATCAGATGGTAGATGCAGACCAAAACGCCTAACCACCCAAGGGTGAGGACGTAAACATGGGGAAAAACAGAATATAATTCTGTTTCCAAGCCAAAACTCCCAAGAAATTTTAGTAATAAACATTACAAAAAATAAGCCAAATCATGGGAGAATAGCTAGGGGGGAATAAAGAAAACGGGGGAGAGGAAACACTGATTAAACAATGGAACATTCATAGCAAGAATGACCACAACAAGGTCATGCCTCGAAAATAGGTAACATGAATAATTTCGTAAAATAATTATAAGTTACAGCCCTGAAGATTTGTTTCCACTGTTTTTTCCTCTCCTCCTTCTATTTCCTCCTTATATCCACCATTTCTCTCATAATTATGTGTCTGGCATCCTTAAAACTGAGATTTACAAGCACAAATAACAGTGAAGTGTAACTCTATTGAGGGCCAAACAAAGAATGATAATTACGCCAATTTCGAGACCTCCTTGACACTGCGCATGTGCAGTGGAGTAAAAGTATGGAGGACCATATAGGACATGTAATTTTCGGTTTTAGATGCAAATTTGGGGGACTGGGGGGTAAAATTTGCGTTTGGCCCTAGATATTTTAGAGTTAGCACCAGCTAAGTCTGGGTCATTGGTACAGTATAAAAATATTAACATTTGCAGTCCCTTGACATAAAGAATTAGATCTTTCTAACAAAGCCACTGTTATGTGACTGTTATCAGCATAATGCCACTCTTATGACTGCACGTCTACTCAGAGTGACAATAACAAGAAAGATCACGTGTGTTATGCAATAAGTGAAGCACCATTTGAATAAAGTTAATGGTTTGTTGCTGGGGCTATAACATCCAGCTTCTTTATCGTTAATATTAAAGAAGCTATAGTTAACCCACAAGAGGAAGGACACAAGGCATTGTGAGCAGTCCTCGGATATGTTGTTGCCAGGTCACTGTACTAAGACTGACTGAAGGAATTACCTATATGTCTCGCTATACCACAATATAGAAGACATATCACCGAAATAAGGAGCAATATCCAAGCAATTCCCTATACTTAGCATAAATGATTATGCTAAATGGGTGTAACAAACCCCCAATTTTAAGGCTAGTCTGGAATAAGACACTTAAAATTAGGAAAAGCGTGTCTGAGAGTGAGAGATTAACGCCCACAAACACATGCCATATATAATGTAACAAGCTGTCCATAATATCAGAATAATCTACAGATGATAACAGCTTAACTCATAGTTACACACTTGTTAAAAGGCCAGAAGAGGTAAGGAGAAAACACCCCCCCCCCCCCACACCTTTTTTTTAAAGGAATAATCTTCAAAACAAAGAGGGAAGCGGTCTGGAAACAGTGAAAAAGCAGTACCGAATAATATATACTTGTCTAAAAGGCACCCGGCTATAATTATTATTAATTTATAGGTGCTTGATGCCACATCAGCAGCTAAGGCTATATCATGGCGATCCCGGTTATTAAAATCGCAAGCTTCAAAACGTATGCCGCATCCGGAATACCCAGATAGGTCGAAAACTGGTGATATAAATATGTACAACCTTAAACTTGTCCAAGTGAATCCCAATGGAAAGTTATCTAATAGAACTATACGTTTCTTAGCCAACACACAGGCGACCATGTCCAGGTGTACAATTCCAATAATGGACCGCCCAATTGTAACTGTACAAATATATGAGTGTGGGAATATGCCTCGTATACCACTTTATGGTTGAAAACTGGATTCCGAATGTGGAAGGGATACGATTAAAAATAGGCCGATGAAATCGTCAGATGTGTACCCATATGCGCAGTTAGTGGAAAGCTGTATGACGGAGGGCCACCACGGATGCCGACATTATGTACACCATACATGGTATTGGTACATATAGAAATGGATTGGAGGAGTGTCTAATTTGATGGATAAAGGGTTAATATCTCCAGATCATATTATCAGATTTACATAAAAAACTATACAGCACAGCAGCACATCAGTAACCTGAATAAATATATAAAGTAACATGACAATCGGACTGATATTTTTTGAGTTATCTCATGCCAAAAGGATTGGAGGAATTTTCAATTTGAAGGATAAAGGGTTAATATCTCAGGATCAAATTATCAGATTTACACCAAAAACTATACAGCTTGGCACATCAGTAACCTGAACACAAATATAAAGTAACTTGACAATCCAAGCAATATTTTTCAAGTTATCGAATGCCAAAGGGATTGGAGGAATTTTCAAGTTGAAGGATAAAGGGTTAATATCTCAGGATCAAAATAACAGATTTACATCAAAAACTATACAGCTCAGCACATCAGTAACCTGAACACAAATATAAAGTAACTTGACAATCCAAGCAATATTTTTCAAGTTATCGAATGCCAAAGGGATTGGAAGAATTTTCAATTTGAAGGATAAAGGGTTAATATCTCAAGATTAAATTATCAGATTTACACCAAAAACTATACAGCTTGGCACATGAGTAACCTGAATACAAATATAAAGTAACTTGACAATCCAAGCAATATTTTTCAAGTTATCGAATGCCAAAGGGATTGGAGGAATTTTCAATTTGAAGGATAAAGGGTTAATATCTCAGGATCAAAATAACAGATTTACACCAAAAATTATACAGCTCGGAACATCAGTAACCTGAACACAAATATAAAGTAACTTGACAATCCAAGCAATATTTTTCAAGTTATCGAATGCCAAAGGGATTGGAGGAATTTTCAATTTGAGGGATAAAGGGTTAATATCTTGGGATCAAATCATCTGATTTACACCAAAAACTATACAGCTCGGCAAATCAGAAACCTGAACACAAATACAAAGTAACTAGACAATCCAAGCAATATTTTTCAAGTTATCGAATGCCAAAAGGATTGGAGGAATTTTCAATTTGAAGGATAATGGGTTAATATCTCAGTTTACACCAAAAACTATACTCGGCACATCAGTAACCTGAACACAAATATAAAGTAACTTGACAATCCAAGCAATATTTTTCAAGTTATCGAATGCCAAAGAAATGGATACGGATGCTGGACAGACAGACAGACAGACAGACAGAAGACAGACAGACAGACAGACAGACAGACAGACAGACAGACAGACAGACAGACAGACAGACAGACAGACAGACAGACAGACAGACAGACAGACAGACAGACAGACAGACAGGCAGGCAGGCAGGCAGGCAGGCAGGCAGGCAGGCAGGCAGGCAGGCAGGCAGGCAGGCAGGCAGGCAGGCAGATGGACGGACAAAGGATGGACGAACGATGGATGACCACCCCGGATGCCGGCATTATGTGTACCATACATAGTATGGGTACACATAAAAAGCCTGTCATGGACCGTTCCCAATAATTCATTGTTCCCTAGGTCTGTTAAAACCAATGACTGTTCGGAGAAAGAATTACCACTTCGAATAATGAAGTCAAAAATAGAGAATGTATGCATAGACGGCCTGTTGTAAACTCCATAACTGATCCAACTCACCCACAAATTTTCATAAGCCCTATAGTAATGCAGAGCCAGAATCAAGAGAATCTAGTCCATAATAGCCACTAATGACAGGGATAAAAACACCGTTCAAACTTCTAGCTAGGCTTCTAAGGTGTCAACAATAAGACTAAAGTCTATGACACTTAAGAAAACAACACCGAGAAGGAAAAGAGCACTCTTTTCCTTTAGCGGTTCTATTCCCAAAAGACAGCAGTCTCAGCCTAGCTAAGGGAGCTTAGAGGACTTCATCTCCGTAAAGACAGATATCTCGTGTAAATTTTGCGAATTTAGACAGCTCACTACATGGAGACATACAATGTTAGTCGCTCAAGTCAAGAGAAAAAAGGGCCGCACTTGATTTTTATAACGTGTCAACAAAAGGACTAAAAGCCACAGATGCCTAAGAATACAACACAGAGAAGGAAACAACATACTCTTTCCTTTCAACAGCCCTAATTCCAAAGAGACAGCAGGCTCCTATTAAATAGTGTAGCTAATAAGTCTTCATCCTGTGAAGACAGATATCTGGGTGGAACTGTGACCTTGAAAGCTCACTAAACTGAGACTTACAACATTAGTCGCTCAAGGTAAGGAATAAGGACGGCTCTAATGACCGAAATTCCAAAGAGACAGTAGTCTCAGGTAGCTAACACAGTTTATTAGTCTTCATCTCCATGAATACAAATATCTGTTTCACCTGTAGCCTTGTAAAGCTCACTAAAGGGAGATTTACAACATTAGCCGCAATGTATAAGAAAAAGAGCAGTGTAACAATATATAAGGCCCCTATGAGATTAGCAGCTAATGATACATAGACACAGACCGCTCTTAATTCACAGAAGCCAAACTAAGGCAACAACAATGGGACTAATTGCCTGTGATGCCTAGGAATATTACATTAAGAAGGAAAATGTAATTCTTTCCTTCTAACGGCTTATTCCAAAAAGCTAACGGTCTCAGCGTAGCTAACAGAGACTAAAAGTCATATACCGGTGAAAAACAGATTTCTGTGTTTAACCCTGCGACCTTAGAAGCTCACTAAACTGAGATTTACGATGTTAGCCACTAACATATAAGAAAAGACACAATAGCACTAAATGCCTCTGATGCCTAGGAATACAACACCAAGAAGAAAAAGACGTACTTACTCCTTCTAACGGCTCTATTCCCAACAAGACAGCTGTCTCAGCCTATCTATGAGCTATCGATCTTCTATTCATAAGGAATAGATCATTGCCTTTCTTATAGTATTGCTAAGCCAAGGAGGCATTGTTAATCGGACCGCAAGTCTTCAACACCTGAGTTGAAAGATCCGGGAAGGAAGATCTTCGTCTTTCCTTCGCCCTGTACCTTAAGCTGTTTTTTGCCTAGCAAACGCAGACTTTTGTTCAGATGGAACAAGATTCAAAGAGCTTTTGAATACAAATTCAAAGTCTTAATATGCCATTCCATGAGAGCTGGAGAATCAACCTTCATAGCCCTCTCACCATCTGAAATATGGTCAACACCATCCAAATGTACAGATGACTGGACCAACCCAGCACCGTCCAACAGCTCACTACTGGAGACTGTTGACGGCAGAACCTGAGACTACTGGGATACTGCAATATGCTGCGCAATCAGCGGCAGCAGGTCTGTAAACAAGGCTTGTAGAGCAGTGATTATCCACTTCTTCACCATATGCTGCTCACGGGACGGAGATCTGTCCCCAGATCATTGATGCATGTCCCGTATAAAAAATTCCTCGAACGACTAGCTACAGGTTAATCCGACTGCAGTGGTGAAAACTGGGAACATCTTCATGGAACAGCATGAACATGCGAAGTCAGATAGCTAGTCTGCAGTCTAACATGCTTCATCGATGAAGCAGAGGAAGAAGCTTTAGCTGCAACCAACCCCGGCTGCAGTGTGGAAGGAGCGTCCCAAACCGCAAGTGTGAACGGGCGTCCCAAATCACAAAAGTTTCTTGAAGCGAAAACAGTCGGCCCTGACTGCTGATAGAACGGATAGGTGTCTCCCGCTCACAGACTGGCTCCAGACCTTGCTAAGCATTCCATTTAGAAACTTGTAGGCTTCTATCCCTTAACATGCTTTTTCATGGAAGTAGAGGAAGCCGTAATAACAGCTGACTCCGGCTGAAGTGTGGAAGGAGCATTGCTCCCACTCATAAGAGTTTCTCACAACAGATAAACAGTCGACACCGACAGCTAACGGGACGGAGAACACTCTCCAACTCGCAATCTGACTCCAGATCTCACCAAGTATCCCGTTGAGAAACTTGTCAGTTAATCCTCTTTGCAGGCGCTTCCATGAAAGAAGAAGAAGTCATAATAGCAACTGACACCGGCTGCATTGTGGTAGGAACATCCAACGCATGTTCCCACTCATTATAGTTTTTTGCAATGGACACAGTCGACGCTGACTGCCAACAGGATGGAGAGAGTTCTCCAACTTGCCCCGATCTGATCCCAGATCTCGCCGAGCGGCGCGTATAGAAACTTAAAGGCTTCTTCTCCTTATTGCCATCGTTGCTGGGTGAGCTTTATATTATAAGATGCTCGTTCTACCCACATTATACTACTCGACCGCAAAGGACCAACTGGCATCTTGGCTCCCTTAAAAGGGCCAACCACTGCACCAGTTGAGCTAGCTGCATACAGAGAATTAAGCTACTCCGGCTTTATTCTTGTGCATTTATATCATGAGCACCTTGGCAGCTAGCTCTATTTTACTCATCAGAGCAGGGCTCATCAGAGTGCAACGACAGCAGCACGTAACGGACAGGTGTCAAAGTACCATCACCATGTTCTTGTTCCTCTGAAAAAGATACTGAAAGACTAGTATTAGTCAGCGGTGAAGGCTTCCATCGGAACTTCACCACCCACCACAAAGGTCGACACCCGTTTCCAACGTTTGCATCCGATAGTACAAGTATTGAAGGAGTGCCATGACTATCGGCAAACAGCAAGCCTATATTCCGAGGCTTCTTGGACTTACACTAAATATCAATTATTATAATGGCAACAATAATAATGAGGCCAAAAACACAAGTCCGCTGCACTCCCAAAAATAAACATCAAAAGGATACATAACATAAACAAAACAAAAAATTTTAGAATCAAATTTCCAAATTTTTTTCGAAAAATGTTGAATGAAGCTTTAGTGCCCCAAGGGAACCTCATGAGCCCAAGGGCATCCCAATAGAGCGTAAGTGTGGACAACCACTAACTAATAAAAGCTAAACTACTGGAATAAGATATACTATGTATCCTAATAGAAAAACAGTGGTTGTTTAAAACTAAACATTGAATTAATACGAATCCAAAACGTGATTGAACAGACAACAACGTCAAGAGGAGAAAACGGAAACTAACCAACCACATGCACAACAAAGGCCCAGAGTCAGTAACCAATCAACAACCACCTGATGCAAAGCTAGATCTTCATAAAAAAACAATGCATCTGGTAGAAGATGCAAGAGTACAAAAGTGTCCTGAACCGAAATAGACAGGACGTAAACATAGGGGATAAACAGAATACCTATTCTGTTTACAAGTTAAGCTCCCAAGAATTTAATAAAAAAATTCTTCAATAAGAAACCCAAAAGAGCTTGGGAGTATAACAGGAGGGTTCATGTGAGGGAAGGGAAGTAATAGTAACAAAACACCAGTGGAGTCATATTATAATAACGACGTTCAGAAGCATATCACGAAATTGGGTAACATGAATAATTTACATAAAAGTTAAAAAATTTATAGTAATTTATATATTTTTTATACTTACCAATGACCCAGACTTAGCTGGTGCTAACTCCACAAAAACCAGGGCCAAACACAAATTTTGCCCCCCAATCCCCCAAATTTGCATCCAAAACAAAAAGAAATCATGTCCTAAAGGACCTCCATAGTACGACTCTACTGCGCATGCGCAGTGACGCAGTCGTCCCGAAATTGGCGCCAAATATCATTCTTACTGGCAGTGCCTGGTCAGCGCTATGTACTCAGCGGGGAGGCAAGAGTTCCCAACTCAGGGAGGGCCATCCCCGTCTGGGTCATTGGTAAGTATAAAAAATATATAAATTACTATAAATTTTTTAACATTTTTATACTGTACCAATGACCCAGACTTAGCTGAATAGTAAACAGGCTGGAGGGCCTAGGACATAGAGGAAAATCCAATAAGCTCAATTATAAAATAAAGAGGTAACCCCTTAAGGAGAAAAGGAGTATTAGGCTTTACATGTATCTTTCTTATTTAATATTTAAATTAGAAAGATACACTACCCTTAATAATTGAGCACAATAACATTCATGTTCTCTATTAACATCCAGTATAACCTTTATACTAATTATTTTTAAAACAAGCCAATAAATAAAGTAGTCCAGAGAATTGAGACTCTTTATAATCATTTAAAAGTGTCCGAGTATTGTATATTAAAGCCCGTTTGACACTTGACATATACAAATGCTTCACACCGAGCTACACTTTAAAAATAAGACATGAATGAAATTAAACATTAATATTACACTTTAAAACCATCCCGGAAGCGACTCAGAAATACTGTCTTGGAGGAGGCATTCCCTTGCTTTTCACTATAAAGCAGGTGACCTAAGGGAACACCCGCCCCCCCCTTCCCCTTGCCCTGGGTCAAATAGCCCAGAGCGAAGAGGGCAGCCGGACGGAGTCACTGCCGGAACAGAAAGCCTGCATAACTATAGTTGCAACTGTTTAGTGGACGACATTCTGAGCAACAGATAACGGACCTAAACAATGCAGGTCTCCAGAAATGGACTCAATATTTCTGAGATAAAAATTAGTAAATGTGGATGGCTGAGACCAATAAGCAGCCTTCATTAAATCTGTAATAGCAACACTATTAGCATAAGCCCAGGAAGTAGAAAGAGCTCTTACTTCATGAGCAGAAATCTTAAGCACAGACTGCTGAGAAGAAGATAAATCTTCATACGCAGTACGGATAGTTAACTGAATCCATCTAGCAATAGAATGGACTGAAATGTCCTTTCTATTAGGCATCAAAGACAGAAAGAAACGTTTCCGTCCCTTTCTGATGAACTGAGATCTCTGTTTATAGATACGTAGTGCTCTAACAGGACAGAGTAAAGGCCTACGCCCGTCTGAAGACGGAAGAGCCTTAATAACAATAGGTTCCGGATATTTATTAGGAGCCTGATTCTTAGCTAAAAAACCGACGTTAGTAGTGAAGGTGATAGTGTTCCCAACACTACGATAATGAGAATCATCCACCGATAGTGCATGAAGCTCACTGACTCTTCTGGCAGAAGAGAAAGCTAAGAGAAAAGCTGTCTTATAAGATAAGAATTTGAAATCTACTGTCCCAAGAGGTTCAAATGGCTTTTCCTTCAATTTAAGGAGAACCCAAGCTAAATTCCACTTAGGAATTAATCTAAGAGTTCTGGGTCTATTTATCGAAAAGTTTCTAACCAATTTCGATAAAGAGACATTAGATCCAATTTGTAAACTATCATGATGTGCATAGGTATCAGATAACATAGATCTATAACCCTTTATAGTAACCGGTTGCAGTTTGATTTCGTCAAACAAGTATACTAGAAAGTTAGCAATGTCTGGTATAGAGGGATCAAATATATCAACAGAATGATCCCTACACCAACGACGGAAAACCTTCCACTTAGCCGCATAGTTTAGCGAAGAGGAGGTCCTCCTACAGTTAGAAATCGCGTCCACTGCTCGTCCTGTAAAGTGCTTGCCATGCAAGAAGGACCGCACAACGGAAAAACGTGAAGGTTGAGACCTTGCGGGTTGTGATGCAGTTGGCGCGATTTCCCCTGCCAAAGAAGATCCTCTCGTGGAGGGAGCTTCCGCGGTAGGTCCCACAACAGACACCTGAGTAGATTTATCCACGGTCTCTGTGGCGACAGAGATGCTACCAACAGAATCTTGCATTGAGATTGTTTTATCTTTAGCAATACTTGTTGAATTAACGGCGCTGGAGGATACGCATATCCTATCATTCCGTCCCAAGGGATCGATAGAGCGTCTACAGCAAATGCTCTTGGATCCGGACACGGGGACACATACGTCTGCAACTGATTGTTGAGATGTGTCGCAAATAAGTCTATCATTGGCCGTTCCCATTGGTAGCAAATCTGATTGAATACTTGTTTGTTGAGAGTCCACTCCGACGGCAACAAGCGACCCTTTCGAGAAAGGGAGTCTGCTAGCACATTCAGACGACCCGGTATGTGACGGACCGAAAGAAGAACGTGATGTTCCAACGCAAACAGAAGGATTCTTTCCGTTAGATTGAACAACGGAACTGAATGAGTGCCTCCCTGATTCCGTATATACGCCACTACTGTCGTATTGTCGGATAGGATTTGGACATGAGCATCGTGAATAATGTCCATCCAGTGACGTAATGCAAGCCAAATTGACATCATTTCCTTGATGTTTATGTGCTTGCACAGGAATTGCGGATCCCAAAGACCCTGGCATCTCGAATCCGTTGGGATTAATGATGCACCCCAACCTGTTTGACTGGCATCCGTCATAATGGTAAAACTCGGATCCGGCAACTGCAGCGGAACTCCTTGAGTTAACCACTGAATGTTTGCCCAAGTCTGAATCTCTTGTTTCACTTGATCTGACAAGAGAACGTCTACATCGAGCGAATGAATTTTCACACTCCAATTCTGAGTCAAGAAAATTTGAAGAGGCCGTGTGCGTAGCCGTCCCATCGGAATGAGATCCGCAGCGGCTCCGCACAGACCTATCAGTCTCATAAATTCTCTCGCTGTGACTTTGTCTGTATTTAGACAATAGCGAGCGTAACAACTGACTAATTTCGCTCTGGTTAACGGCAGATGAACGAGATTGTTGTGCGTCTCGAAGCTCATTCCCAGATGAGTGAATGACTTGGACGGCACCAGATCCGACTTCTCCTCGTTTACTATGAAACCGAGACGTCGGAGCAATAGAAGAAGATTCTGAACATCGTTCTGAAGCGTTAACTCGTTGCCGTACCTCTGAAGAATGTCGTCCAGGTAGGCCGACGTTACCGCAGACGAATGAGCTCGGAAGTAAATCATTACCGAGTTCATTACCCGAGTGAAAGCCCAGGGTGCTAGATTCAATCCGAAGCACATGGCCCGGAACTGATACACCACTCCTAGGACTGCGAAGCGTAGATACTTTCGGAATGTCGGATGTACCATGACGTGAAAGTACGCATCTTTGAGATCTATGCTCGTTGCATAATCGTTCACCCGAATACTCGCTCTGACCGATCGAATCGTCTCCATATAAAACTTCGGAGCGATGATCAGCTTGTTTATCCAGCTCAAATCTATGACTGGACGGAACGAGCCGACTGGTTTCGGAACCAGAAACAGATGGCTGTAGAATCCCAGCGATTCCTGGTTTTCTACGACCTCTACCGCGTTCTTCATTAAAAGAGACTGCACCTCTGATAGCAGAGCGTCTCTTTTCTGAGGGTTTGACGGAAGATGAGTCCACTTTGGACTTCGAGTTAATGGAGGCTTTCGTTTGAAGGATATCTTTAGACCTTCCGAAGTCACTCCTCTCACCCACGGATCGTCCGTAATCGACGCCCACTCTTGAGAAAAACTCGACAACCTTCCGCCAACCGGAACGCGATAGAGGTTTGAGCCATCACCTCCTGGATCTGCGAGGCCTGCGGTAGGAGAAACCACGTCTTCCACGACCCGCACCTCGCCTCGTCGACCTCGGGGCGTCCGACCGATTGTCCCGGCCTGAAGGACGTCCCGAACGAGAGTCGCTATCCTGACGGTCTCTCGAATAAGAGCTAGAGGACGCACCGGAACCTCTATAGGAACCTCTCTTGGGCGGATAAGACCCAGAAGTGCCCGCCTTATTCGTGTCTGCTGAATCCGACCTTTTAGGAGCGGATCTAAACAACAGAGAATCACTAGCTTTCTTTTTAATATTATCATAAATAGCGGAAAGCTTGCCGTCAAAGAGAAGATCTCCTGAGACCGAAGCGACTCTAAGAGAGTTCTTCACCTTAGAATCCACTAGTGTGGATGTAGACAGGGCTGCGTCACGTCTAACCAACTCCAGATTTGCCACTGAAAGGGCGGAGTTACACGTGGAATAAGCTACTGCCCTTGAAAGAAGTCTTAAGGAGGATTGTATATCCTGAAACTCTTCCCCTTGAAGACGCAGTGATAACGCCTTCGTAAGGTGATCTGCGTAAGATAAGGCATCTAAATTGGCTCTGTTAGACGCAATAGCTGTTTCCAACACTGCGGTTGGAATAGAAGCTGACGACGGTAATGATAGCTCTAAGTCTTCCGCCTCGTCGTCCATACGCAGAGGAACTCTCGGTATACCCTGACCTGCCGTGTCGAATTTATTCCTTGCATTAATGAAAGGCAGGTTGAGAGTATTTGCGGACAAGAAGCCTGCTTTCCCTGTCCTGGAAGCAAGTTTAAAAATAGCGTCGTTCAATAATTCAAATGTTCTTGCAACATTATTGGACTGCGACGGAAACTCGGGAGCGATGTCCCTGAACCGCTCGAAAAAATTCCAATGACGCTATAATTCTCCTGTCCGGAAGCGCAGCAGTCTGGCCCGACGGAACAACTTGAGGAAGAAAGTGCCGGATGAAGTCTACGGCAGCTTTGTGTTGTTCCGAAAGGGATAGCTCCAATTCATCCGTATCCCTTTCACCATCCGGTCGGACCTCCCGATGTTCCCGGTCGTCCGCCCCCGATGCTTCGGCGGAGCGTACCGACCCAGCGCCGTCGGATAATTCTCGATCCGACACCGTCTCTGTCGGCTGCTGGGATGCTGCGATAAGCTGTGCTATCTGCACTAGAATGTCCGACGTCGAGACCTGCGGAGGAGCGGTCTTTCGCTGCTTTGCCGAGGGCAGCTCCGCATCAGATGGCTCCCGCATACTTTTCCTATGCGAACGTCCGGAGTCCATCGGTCTCGAATCCCTGGCTGCCGGATGGTGTGACCTGGTCGCCGAATAATCCTTCATCGGCGAAGCTGGCAAGATATCGGAGGTCACGCAGCCAAGGTGCGGTCGTGTGCGCCGGCGAGAAGAGGAAGCCTTAACAGTCTCTGCGGACTGCTTATACAACGGAGCGTCCCGAGCGACGGACGTATGCTCCGCTAAAGACACATTTTGTACCACAACATCTGGTCCCAGATGTTGTTGTACGAGAGAGGGGCCTCTCTCGCTCGCGGCCCGGCTGGACCTGGACGAGCTAGGAACCGGACTAAAAGGCTTCCTCCGTTCTCGTTCACTATCCGCCGTCACTGGGTGTGCATCTATTATTTTTATAGTGCTCGCATCACCCAAAATTTCCTCTTGGACCGCATCGGACGAACCCGGCTGCCGAACCATTCGGTGAATGGACGCTACACCGGGCGAGCTAGCGGACGACATTTGTCTAATCTCCATGAGCACTTTTGCCGCTAGCTCTGTATTTAATTGTGACGACGGACGCACACTTGAAGAAGATAACATGGAAACATCACCCTGTTCTGGTTCCTCTGAAATAGAAACTGAGAGAGTAGAGTGACCTTGTGGAGAAAGAGCCGGCATCGCTCTTTCTCCAGAAACAACATATCGTGACACACGTTTCCAATGTTTCTCATCCCAATGTTCACATACAGGACAGGGATTAATGCGAGAACACTGACTACAATTTATGCAATAATCATGAAAGTCAGAGGAAGATTTCTTCCTATTACAATTTGAACAAGTTCCTTTCATTGTGAAGGAACAACAATAAGTCCTAGTTACTCGCAAAAACCCCTGACACAAAGATACATAATAACATGATCCATTAATAAATGAAAAAACAATTGCAAAACAAAATAATTTTGAAAAAATATTTTTTCAGAGAAGCCCAAGTTGCTGAAAAGTAACGTTGAGCCCCGATGGATCCGATGGCAAAGTGTGGTCAAAAATTTTAAAATTATATAAAATAATTAATGAGACACTTTCGGATAATATAAATGTATCTTATAATGAGATAAACTACCTCAAAGGCAAACAGCCCCCCTCAAAAAAGGCTGTTGCCAATGAAAACAAACAGTGTAAACACAGAAGAAAACATGACTCCAGGCACTGAAAAAACTGGCCCGGAATCAGTCCTCAATTACACTCTATCTGATGCAAAACAGAGACTCCCAGGGGAGAATCTGCAGAACATCAGATGGAAGATGCAGAACACAAACGTTATACACCCATGGGTGAAAACGTAACTATGAGGAAAATAACAGAAAACATTCTGTAACCAAGCAACTCTCCCAGGGAAATTTTAGAAATGAAACTTCTCAAAAATATGCCAAAAGCATGGGAGAATTGCAAGGGGGGACTTTAGAAGGTTAGGGGAGAGGAAACACTGAATAAGCAGTGCAACAATTAGCAAGAATGACAACAAGAGGCGTTTGCCTTGAAAATAGGCAACTTAACATAATTTTAACAAAAAATTTTAAGTACAGCCCTGATTATTTTTTGCCACTTCTTTTTTCCTCTCCTCCTTCTATCCTCCTTAGAATCACATTTTCTCCAAGAATTACGTGTCTGGCATCCTTTAAACTGAGATTTACAAGCACAAAGATCAGTGAGATGTTGACTGATGAAGGGCCAAACAGAGAATGATATTTGGCGCCAATTTCGGGACGACTGCGTCACTGCGCATGCGCAGTAGAGTCGTACTATGGAGGTCCTTTAGGACATGATTTCTTTTTGTTTTGGATGCAAATTTTGGGGATTGGGGGGCAAAATTTGTGTTTGGCCCTGGTTTTTGTGGAGTTAGCACCAGCTAAGTCTGGGTCATTGGTACAGTATAAAAATATTATAAAGTTACAGCCCTGAACATCCGAAACCACAGTTATTCACTTCCAGCATCCTGTTACACTGTTGATTTCATGAAAACCATCATTGATTTGAGTCTGGCATCTTCAAAAATGAGAATTTAAAGCACAGATGTCAGTTCAGTTGTTACTGACTTTGGGACAAACAGAAGAATGATGTTTGCACCAATTCCAGTCTCTTCCTGAGTACTGCGCATGTGCAAGTACTAAAAGTATGGAGGTCCAGATAGAACTTTTAATTTTTGGTATTGTATGCAAATTTTGGGGATTGGTGGGTGGGGGGGTGGGGGGTCAAAATTTGTGTTTGGCCCTTAAAAATATTGAGCTTGCACCAGCTAAGTCTGGGCCATTGGTTTTGGTATTAAAATATTTCTGTCCCTAAATGTTGAAAGGAAGTATTTGTGACTACACCATTCAAAATTCACAACACATGAAAACATGAATAATTTTTATAATTACTGACTGTCTGAATAGTAGTAGAATGAACAAGGGCTGATATCAAAAGAAAGCAAGTAGCCAAATCAGTTGGAACTGGGCCTAAAATACAGGGTACGCAAGAACTTGTGTTCTTGGGTAGCTGTTTCTAATGTAAACAAAAACAAAAAGAAATTTTTGTACGAATTATTTTGAATGCCAAAACGGAAAGGACAAGGGGAAACAGGAAAGGGAAAGAAACATTGAGCAGGCAGATTATAAATAATCATCACTGAATAGTAATACATAATGGAAAGGCCCAAATGAGGGTAACATATGATTCTACAAAATTTTTCTTCCAAGTTATTTTTGATAGAAAACACTGTCTTGATGTATTTCTGTTCTGTCTGTCACCCTTCCTATAAGTGTTCTGGATCTTCTCCAACAACATCCCTGTTGATCCAGTGTCTAAGCCTTCATAATTTGAAATTTTTAAGAGCAAGTGTAACAAAAAACTGTCAACACAGAGGCCAAACAAAACAATGGTTATTGGTGAGGTTGGAAGGCACTTCCTGGACACATGTGCAGATACCATGCACGGAGCACCATACAGGACTTTTTCTATTATTTGGCTTCATTTTTTTTTTTGGAGGGTGGGGGGGGGGGGGGGGGGGGGGGAAGGGAGGGGGTAAAAATCAAATGTTTGGCCTGAAAATCTGTTGGATTGAGCACAGCTAGTCTAGGTCAGTGGTAATGGTTAAACATATATTTTGTTATTCAAAAGCATTTTTGCCAGTGTAGTTTTCTAGTTGTGTTAGACAAAAGGATTCAACTTGTAAAGTATCTTATTTTGGTTTCTAAAGAGAAATTTCAAATTTGTCCCTGTTTTTTGTTTACATGGTTCTATCCATCAACATACTTTCCCATTCAACTCTACATATCCACTCTCATTGATTTCATCTTTCCTCAGGCAAAACTTTCGAAAGCTAATCTTTCTGGAACAACAAAAATCTTAAGCATTTATCAAAGAGACTAAAATGTTAAAACCACAATGTATTCTCTCTTCAGCACATATTCATTGATTTTCATCTTACATTCATTTATCCATTCTATATATAGCTATGATAAAACATCATAATAGACATAAGATTCACCTTGTACCAGAAGTTCACAGACACTGTCACACCATGATCTGGAACAGATTCTATCTGGTGCCACCTATAGTTAAAAAGAAAATATCCCAATTACAAAATATGGTTCACAATGTGAAAATGCAATCATGCCACATTCAATGAGTTCTAGTGATTGATTAATAAGATGAATTATTATAAGCTAACTGATAATGATAGTTTACCAAAACAAATGTGGAAAGATAGAAATCGTATCACCCACTGTGAAGATATAGAAATTTTCACTTTCAAGGTATCAATCAAAATGGTAGCTTTCAGAGCATCACTTCAAGGTGAATATGAGTCAAATTATGACTGGAAATGATCAATTTGTTCTAAAAACGTATAATGAAAAGAAAATATAGTGTTTTTGAGTGGATACCAATCATTTCCAGCAATAATTCAACACACATTCACCTTGAATTGATTCATCAGCTGAATCAGATTGCAGGACGCTACCTGTTCCGAGTATCGATCAAATCACTTCCGTGTACCAACGCGCATCAGCTGTTTACTTTCATGCATCAGTTCAAGGTTGAAACGAGTGGAATTATCGATAGGAATGATCAGATTCTTATAAAAAGCATATAATAAAAAGAAAATCTAGTGTGTTTGAGTGGATACTGAAAATTAAATTTTTATACCAAAATTTATTTTTTAAAATACTTACCAAAGTAATACAAATTGCCTAATATTCCTCTTTACTACCAATTGAAAAAGAGTGCAGAATTTAGAGTTCCTATGTAAATTCCCCTTAGGAGACTATAAATGAAAGTGTCAATGACACTGTAGCTTAACATGTGTGTCGTGTTTGATGAAAAGGATAATGTTCAATGTTTATGAAAGGATTCTGAAATAAGACAAGAATTGTGATAATTGGGAATATGTTCATTTTTGTTCCCTGTAAGCTATGTTTTTGATAAAAATAATATGAGGTGTACACTGTACTAAAGAGCTGAGGGGTGGGTTAATATGACCTCATAGTTAATGTATGTGGCCCTCACAGTTAACGTATATCAACGAAAGTTACCAAGTTACAGTGAAATTATTCCAAAACGAGTCATCTTATCAAGTTACATTGAAATCCCTTCATAAATATGGCCTGTAGACTGTGCTAAAGGTTTTCGGGCTTCGAGCCAGTGTAGCCGTCACAGTTGCCTAATGGTGTCCAAAAGGGGACGTTCTCATCTAGACATTATATGAAGTCAACCTACCAAGTTACAATGAAATCCCTTCATAAATATGAACTGAAGACTGTGCTAAAGGTTTTCAGGAATTGGGCTCGGGCAGCCATCGTGGTTGAATGATCACAACCAAATGGGGACATTCTCATCTGGGAATCATCTAGAGTGATCCTACAAAGTTACAATGAAATCCCTTCATAAATATGACCTGTAGACTGTGCTCAAGATTTTCGGGCACCTGTAGCCATCACAGTTGACCAATCACGACCAAAAGGGGATGTCATCATCTAGGCATTATATAGAGTCAACCTAACAAGTTACAATGAAATCTTTCCATAAATACGACCTACAGACTATGTTAAAGGTTTTTGGGCTTGGGCAGCCATCAAGGCTGAATGATCATGACCAAAAGGGGAAGTTCTCATCTAGACATTATTTGGAGTCATCCTACCAAGCTACAATGAAATCCCTTCATAATTATGACCTGTTGATTGTTCTAAAGGTTTTCGGGCTTCGGGCCCCTGTAGCTGTCACAGTTGCCCAATCGTGTCCAAAAGGGGACGTTCTCATCTAGACATTACATGAAGTCAAACCTACCAAGTTATAATGAAATCCCTTCATAAATATGACCTGTAGACTGTGCTAAAGGTATTCAGTCTTCGGACTCGGGCAAACATGATGGTTGAAAGATCGTAACCAAAAGGGGACATTCTCATCTGGGCATCATCTGGAGTGATCCTACGAAGTTACAATGAAATCCCTTTATAAATATGACCTGTAGACTGAGCTCAATGTTTTCGGGCTTCGGGCACCTGCAGCCATCACAGTTGACCAATCACAACCAAAAGGGGATGTCATCATCTAGGCATTATATGGAGTCAACCTAACAGGTTACAATGAAATCCTTCCATAAATATGACCTTTTGCCTATACTAAAGGTTTTTTGGCTCGAGCACCCATCAAGGCAGAATGATCGCGATCAAAATCCCTTCATAAATATGACCTGTAGACTGTGCTAAACGTTTTTGGGCTTCGGGCCCCTGTAGCCATCACAGTTGCCCAATCAGGACCAAATGGGGACTTTCTCATCTAGACATTATATGAAGTCAACCCACCAAGTCATCCTACCAAGTTACAATGAAATTCCTCAATATATTTATTTATTTATTGGTGTTTAAGGTCACATACTTATGCACAATGGCTAATCGTGACAGTGACAGTTTTACGGGTGGAGGAAGCCGGAGTACCCGGAGAGAACCACCGAGCAATGACGAGCAGCTGTCAGCTCTCCAACATCGTAACTCTGAACTCTGCACCGCAGCACAGGCAGGGTTAGATTGGTTGAAGACATGCGCACCATCGACGTGCAGTACGCCTCAATACACAGCGTCATCGTACCCCCATGTAGGCAATCGGGGTGAAGTGTCTTGCCCAAGGACACAACAAAATTCCTCAATAAATATGTCCTGTAGACTGTGCTAAAGGTTTTCGGCTCGGGGAGTCGTCACGGTTGGCAGATCACGCCCAAATTGCGAAATTCTCATCTAGACATCATAAGGAGTCATCCTACCAAATTACAATGAAACCCCTCTATATTAAACATGACCTGCAGACTGTGCTAAAAGTTTTTGGGTTTCGGGCTTGGGCATTTATTTATTCTTATTTATTGGTGTTTAAGGTCACATATTTCTGCACAATGGCTAACCATGACCGTGACAGTTTTATGGGTGGAGGAAGCTGGAGTACCCGGAGAGAACCACCAAGCAATGGCGAACAACTGTCAGCTCCACAACATACCAACTCCACACAAGCTCGGTTAGCAGTGGTTGAAGACATGTGCACCATCGATGTGCAGTACGCCTTAGTACACAACGCGGTTGCCGCAGGTGGGATTCGAACCGAGGACCTCTCGGCTTGCAGCCTGCACTTCTACCAACTGAGCCACCATGCCCCCTTTGGGCTTGGGCAGCCATCACGGTTGACAGATCATGCCCAAAAGGGGACGTTCTCATCTAGGCATTATACAGAGACATCCTACCAAGTTACAATGAAATCCCTTCATAAATATGACCTAATGTGCTAATGGTTTTCAGGTTTTGGGCTCGGGCAGCTCGGTTGACTGATCGCGACCAAAAGGGGACGTTCTCATCTAGACATGACCCCAAACTTGAAATTTTGTGATCATCAGACAAGAACTGCGGGGTGTAGCCCGTGCTAAGGGAAAATGTGAACAGACTCGCAGACTCACAGACTTCCGCACGCGTGATGGCAACAGCTTATCTTGACTATGTCAAGTTAAGCTAAAAAAGACAAAAAATAAAAACGAACCGGTTTCGCAAGGTAAGTGCAATAATAAATGCATAGTTACCTGAAAGGAGCCAGTACATCTTAAAATCAAAAAAATAAATCCTAACACAATAAGCAACGAACTGGGACAGAAAAATACAGCTCAGTTAATCTTCACATTCGGGTCAGAAAATAGAGAATAAAAACTAAGTAAATGTATGGAGGACCGAACGTATCAACAGAAAGCATAAATAAAATCCTGTGGCAGTTAAAAGGTCTGCTCTGCGACCACAAATAGTGAACACACGAGGAACAGTGATCAGAATAAGATTGCATGTGAGATATGGCCCTTCTTGATAAAATGAAAAATAGACCATACTAAACAAACCGATGAGTCCAAAGAGGAGTATAGACCTTAAACCATAGAGGACGAAAATTAGCAATCCGTTATACCAATGGAAGCAATTTGAGGAGAAGAACATCACTTCCAAGTTGAATAAGGCCAGATAGGGGAGGTAGTACCTCCACCACATCCCTATGTACTTCTAGATCTACTAGATCTGGTAGAGGGTAGAGAAGGAAAGAGTAAAACTATTACTCCTTCTAGAAAATACACTGTTATCAGAAAACAGGAATATCAAGACTGATAAACAATATAAAATCAAAACTTCTTTTGAACAGTGTAGAATGAGTCATTAACAAAAGAAGGACAACATAACTGAATATGTTGCCCCAATGGAAGGGATAAGAGATATTTAAATTTTATAGTAAATTTCCTTTCTTATTATACTTACCACAATTGTTTACAACAGGCTTGCATTACCGTGGAAGTCCCTAACTTGAAAGTATACTCTCTATTTTGATCTTTCCCAAGCGATCTGGGCAAGAAAAGTGGTGCAAAAAGCACCAAGAAAAAATAAGCCAAAAACTGGGTCGAGTGCTTCCGGCGCACACCCAGTAGCAGATGCTTTTCTTGAACACATCCATGGCTTCCAGTACCAGTGTGCAGACGTGTAATCAATGACTCATTCTTTTGAATCTGCCAAGATTGGAGTTATGTGATTAGCGGGCAGGAAGGATTCTTACCCGAATAAGAAGATGGGAGAGCCTCCATGTGAACAATTAATATTAAGAAAGGAAATTTACTATTAAATTTAAATTTCTTATCAACCTACCTTACAATTGAAGAGAATCACATAACCAACACCCACATAACCCGACTGCGTTGGAACCATGGACAGAAGAAGAGTTCCCTATAGGCCTATAAAAACATAGCATCACAAACATTAGTAAAAGACAATGAAAGATGAGGAGTACAGCTCTGTGTGACACACAGGCAGAAAGGGCACTAACCAAGCACATGGCTAGAACAGACCCTGTAAGAAGCCTAATGGCCAGGGTAGACAAAAGCCTGAGCAGAAGGAGGGCCCAAAGAAAAAAGGTCATCAGACTGCTCCTGCAACTGACGCAGATAGAAGGTGGAGAAAGTAGAAGCATTTCTCCAGTAGGCTGCCTGCATAACATCCGACAACTTGACAGAGTTAGCATAAGCTCAGGAGGTAGACAAGGCATGTACCTCATGGGCAGAAATTTCCTGCCTTTCCTAATGAACTGCGTCCGGTTGAGATAAATGCGAATTGCATGAACCGGAAAGAGCAAAGGGCAATTACCCTCAGCAGAAGGAAGAGTCCTAATACAGATAGGAGGTGGAGTTGTTTCTGGTATCTGATTCTTGGCCAGAAAGGAGCAATCAGTGGTAAAAGTAACACTGTTGGCAGAGCTCCTGAAAAAGGCCGGATCAACCGAGAGGACGTGAAGCTCACTAACCCTTCTGGCTGAGGCAAAAGCCATCAGAAAAGTCATCTTGTATGTGAGAAAATGCATATCCACCTGGGATAAAGATTCAAACGTGCTCCCCCCCCCCTCCCCCCAAGCTAAGCAGCATCCAAGAAAGATTCCATCTTGGGTTAAGCTGCAAAATCCTTGGCCTTTTCAAAGAAAAGTGCCGAATAATATTGAAGAGATATGGATTAGTGCCGATACGACGCTTTCCCACATAAGAAAAGGTCTCCGAAAGCATGGAATCAAACAGATATACCATAAACTCCACAATCTGTGTAAACAAAGGATCGGCATAATCAACAGAGAGATCAGCACACCATTGACAGAAGACCTTCCACTTAGCCACTTGGGCTGAACCAGTGGAGTGTCGACTTTTAGAAGAAATGCACTCCACTGTTCATCTCGAAAAAAAAAGATATGCGTGAAGGCACAATAAAGTCGTGTCGACATGACACCTACTCAGGTGACCTTGGCAAAGAAGGTTGTGATGTAGAGAGAGATGTGCCGGAACCGCCGCCAACAAAGAGCGGGGCTGATTAATCCACACCCGCTGAGGCGACGGGAGCGGTCAGAATGATTCGACAACTGCAGGTTCGTATCTTGGCTAGAACCTGAGGCAGAATCAGAAGTGGCAGGAAGGCGTAGCTGGCTAGACCGTTCCAATCGAGTGACATGGAGATGGGGGCACGAAAGTATCCACCTGATGGTTCCAACGGGTCACGAAAAAATCAATGTGGGAATGACCCCAGAGATCACAGAGTGACTAGAACACTGCCCTGTGAAGTATCCATGCGGAGGAAATGACCCTGCCCCGTCGGGACAGGGAGTCGGCTAGCACGTTCAGACGACCTGGAATGTGACGAACCACCACCCCAGCATTGACATCCTGAGCTAGCAGTAGAAGATCCCAAGCCAATTCGCACATGGGGACTGAGTGTGTGCCGCCCTGGTTCCGAATGTAAGTGACGATTGTCGAATTGTCGGACAACAGAAGGACCTGACGATTCGAAAGGTGGGGATCCACTGCCTGAAACTCAGAAGAAGAACAAGAAGCTCCTTCTGGTTGATGTGAAGAGCTGCTTGATCCTGGTCCCATACCCCATGAAGGGAAAGACCAAGAGGATCCAACGTCACACCCCATCCGCCGTCAGAACACGATCGGACGTAAGCTAGTCCAACAGAACTCCCTGCATAATCCACTGAACATCAATCCAGGAGAGAAGGTTATGGTGAAGAGATGCTGGTAACTGTAGCACCAGATCCAGAGTATCGACATTCGGCCTCCAACGACTGAGCGGAAAGTGTTGGAGAGGTCTGACAGGCAGCCGACCTAGAGGAATGAAATTTGTCACCAAACCACAGAGACAGCAGCCGGAGAATATTCCGAGCTCTCGCAGACGTGGACTGGGACAGAGTCAAAGAGACAAAATCACAACCCTCGCCCGGGGAACCGTTACCGTATTCAGCTGAGTATGGAAGTCCATCCCCAGATGACAAAATGACTGAGAAGGGACCAGGTCCGACTTCTCTTCGTTGACTCTGAAACCTAGCGACGTGAGCAGGCTCAACAGTGTGTCGACATCGGACTCCAGAAGAGCAGCATTGGACTGTCTCTGGAGGATACCGTCCAAATGCGTCGAAGTAGTCACCCTGGACTGTGTACGATGGAAGGATATCACATGCGACATCAATCGGGGGGAGGCCCAAGGTCCTTTCGGCCTTGAACTGGTAAACTCATCACAGAAAAGCGAACCTGAGATACTTTTGCGTTGTCTGATGAATCGGAACGTGAAAGTAAGCGTCTTGCAGGTAGATGTTGGAATCGAAATCTCTCTGGTGAATGGAGCAGGGAACCGACCTGAAAGTCTCCATGCTGAACTTGGGAGCAATGATAGACTGGTTCAGGATACTCAGATCGATAACCGGTCAGAGTCGGCCGCCCTTCGGCACCAAGAACAGGCAGGAATAAAATCCCACTGAATGAATGTTCTTGACGACCTCGATTGCCCTCTTTGACAGGAGATTGTCTATCTCCGTGATCAAAAGTTCCCGACGTGAAATGTCTGAAAGAACTTGGGTTGGAAGAGGCACTCTCGACAGAGTGGGGTGCCACCGAAAGGATATCTGCAGCCCGGACCGTACAACATCTAACACCAATGATATCCTTCCTCCAAACCGTGATGAATCGAGGTGAGGACCTTCATTTCGAGCCCCGGCGAGGCCAGTGAGAAGAGAAACCACCTCCTCCGATAGATGAGTGAGTAAGAAGAAGAAGCGGTGGCAGAAGGATCAGCCCTTGGCTTCACAGAGGAAGCAGAAGGGCATTTGTTAGGCTTAGAATGGCCCCGGCCTCCGACAGAAGGCTGATCAAGCTGGTGAAGCAGCAGCTGATCTTTGGAATGACGCAGGACGTTATTCCAGACCATTGCCACAGAACCGTGGAATATTCGCAGACCCGCCAAAGAAGCGGATCGAAGAGCAACGCGCTGCTCTTCAGGAAGGGAACAACTTGTGTTCAACACAGCATCCCGGCAAACTAATTCCAAGTTAGCCATGATACAAGCAAGCGTGTGAGTAAGATGCATGAGCGCCTTGGAGATCACATGCAAAGGAGACTGTACATCGTCAAACTTATCTGGAGGCAGATAAGCAGACAAGGCTGAGATGACATGATTCGAGAAAGAAAGGGACTCCAGAGTCACCATAGGAATAACAGAAGACTTGGGCTTGGAAGGGCCGAGGGTGGAGTCCCGATCCAAGACTGTAAAAGTCTGGGAGAACGAAGGATTGGCGGAATCACAGGAACAATAACGTACTGGAGGCAAAAAGGTATCAGCCCTGGTGAAGAACAAAGTCTTCATAGCCTTGAAACTCAGCTTAAGAGTTCAAAGCTGCAAAAACTGACCACCTATATGGACTGGTACAGTCAAAGGCGCCCAGAAGCAGGTTGCTCCGAAGGCTGTAGGTGCGCAACCGATGATCGCGGTCTGGCTGAAACCTCCAGCTGGTCTGACGGTTTAAGTTCTGGAAGGAATTCAAACACAAAGTCATGAGTTGCCCCAAGTCAGAAGATGCTCTCAACATCAGGAGTGTCTGACCCATCCTCCGAGTTGGAAGACACATAGCCCATCACTGGCAAACCAGTCGATGCCTCCCATGGTGTAGGCACACCAGGTGGATCAGAAAGCGGCCTGTGTGAGCAAGGAGAGGAAATTCCCTTTGCTCACGGCCCATATCAACTGGTTCGACATGGGAATAATCCGGCAAAGAGGCTTTGGTCCTGACCCTTTTAACCAGCAAAGGGTCACGATCCTCTAGAACACCCGACACGGGGCGACGGATGGCAGCTGAAACATCCAAATGCAGATGCTTATAGGGGGTATGAAATACACCGAGGATCTGAAGTGCGGGAACTCTGAGGGACAGAAGGTCCAGGCAGCACAAAATGTGTCAGTCCCACAAAACTGGTCGAAGGAGGAGAGTGTGTGGATGGAAACGCAAGTTGAAAAAACCTGCTGGGCTCGACGACTGAGAGACCACACGAGAGGATTCGGCCGGCAACCCCTTCTGACTTTGCCAAGTTGAAGTCAGGGAAGGCTGAGGCTGATATCCCACGTCCAAACTCTCTGCAGGGATAAGCCGAGGCCGGCTGAAATGGTGACCGTAGACGTTGCAGGCGGAACAGCAGTAGCAGCAGATATGCCAGGAGCTGTTGAAACTGGTGGAATGGTGGAGACAGCAACCGAGCTTGGCTCCAAAGGAGGAGTCACAACCCTAGTGACAGTCTCAGATGTTGACTGGGGGGGGGGGGGGGGGGACAACCGTCCTGGAACCAGGCATCTCTTCACCGAAAAACTCAACAGCTCCCGCAGTATCCACTGCAGGAAAAGACTGCACACCTCCCTTGGAAGGGCTAAGACTCTCGCCAGACGTGGCCATGTCGAGAGGAACCGAACAACAGCGTTCCCCTTTCCCGCGGGCATGGGAGGAACGGCCACAAGAACACACCACACGGTTCACGGAAGCCCAAAAGGTGAATTACCAAGACCCATAGAGCCCACAGGGTTGATCTGAAGAACACCCATTACATGTGAATGACCAAGACCCATACAGCCCACAGGGCTGATCTGAAGAACACCCATTACATGTGGAACATGAAGCATGGGAATCATACACATGCTTCCGCAAAAGGTTTTGCCCACACGGAACAGTCCTGGGCAGAGCAGAGGTGGGAGAAGTAGAAGAGAAGGTGAACTCAACAGAAAAAAGAAGGAGAACACCCCCAACTACAAGAGGAAGGTGGCAGAAAATAAAGGCCCGGTGGGAACACAACAGAATCCAGACAGCCAAAAGGGAGCCAGAAAACAGAAATTCCGCCCTCAATGGAGGGGAGAAATCCTGCCAATACAGCCCCCCACTGACACCTAACTCCAACAATAATATCCAAAAGGATAACATAAATTGTCAACCGAGAAATATTAACCGAACCGCATAGCACACGAAAGTCACACGCGAACACGGCAAATATAAAATAACAAAAATGTGGTTGAATGTAATAATGAGAATATACAAAAAACACAGCCCTGTTAATATAAGATCAGCAGATCCATAATTATAATCACAGGAACATGGTGTCAACGAGTTGAATTATCACTTTTATAAGTCACAAATGAAAGCACATCTTCCTAAGATGGCGGAATGAAAAAGAATGAGTCATTGGTTACACATTTGCGCACTGATACCGGAAGCTATGAATCTGTTCAAGGAGGAGAGCGTCCCCTACTGGGTGTGCGCAGGTAGCACTCGACCCAGTTTGGGCTTATTTTTTCTTGGTGGTTTTGCACCGCTTTTCTTTCCCAAATCGTTTGGGAAAGATCAAAATAGAGAGTATACATCCGAGTTAGGGACTTCCACTGTAATGCAAGCCTGTTGTAAACAATTGTAAGGTTGGTTGATAAGAAATGGCATCCCTTCCTGTATCAAAATCCACCAATCAGAATCAAAGAATGCCTCTGGCAGCCATGTTTTTCCATCTGACGGGAACAAAATGAGGATAGTTCGTAGAGTACCTCCCATAGACCATTCCTGCCAAGTTTGGTTCACATCAGCTCAGTAGTTCCAGAGACGAAAATGAAAATATGATTTCCCATAGGGTTCCTATAGTAACTATAAGGTGCAATTATGGCCATGCTTGTAAACCGATCAATATTAAATGAGGAGCTTTGGCAGAGGGTGTCCCAGTCATCAATAATGCAAAGTTTCAAAACATTTGGCCTTATAGTTTCAGAGGAGAAGATTTTTCATAATTCATCAATCAGAATCAAAGAATGCCTCTGGCGGCCATGTTTTTCAACCAACGGGAACAAAATGAGGAGAGTTTGTAGAGGACCTCTCATAGACCATTCCTGCCAAGTTTGGTTCACCTTGGCTCAGTAGTTCCAGGGAAGAAGATGAAAATGTGATTTCCCATAGGGTTTCCATGGTAACTATAAGCCACAATTGTGGCTATGTTTGCAACCCGATCAACATTAAATGAGGATCATTGGTATAAGGGGTCCCAGTGATCGATCATGCAAAGTTTCCACACATATGGCTTTGTAGTTTCAGAGAAGATTTCTGAAAATCCACCAACCAGAAACAAAGAATGCCTCTGGCGACCATGTTTTTCATCCGATGGAAACAAATGAGGATCGTTTGTAGAGGACGTCCCATAGACTATTCCTGCCAAGTTTGGTTCACTCCGGCTCAGCGGTTCCAGAAAGGAAGATGAAACTGTGAAAAGTTTACGGATGGCGGACAACAACGAATACCAAGTGATAGTAAAAGCTCACATGGTCTTTTAGGCCAGGTGAGCTAAAAATGTGAAAAAAAGATTGAAATAATCTATGGGTAAGTAACCTATTACAATAAATAATTTTAATATAATATAATTAATATAATTATTTGAATCCCAGTTAAGAGAAAATCAACCTGTTACCCCCTCAAGGTATGGCTGTGTGCAAGAAAAAGAAAAGGGGGGGGGGAGGGATGGTAAGTTGCCTGAAAGTCGAAAAATCTCCTAAATAAGGATACAAAAATTAAGCTTTCCCATAGGTCCAAGTGTATCGATCCCACACAATGATATTAACAGGTGCTAGCATATCCACTGCGGGGGAGAAACAAACTGAGACATGATCCAAAAAGACAAATTTCATCAAGGTGAAGGATAAAAAGGAGGTTAGCCACCAGGGAAGTGGTTAACACCTAAAAATATGCACATTATGTAGTGAAAATATACACTAAACCAAATTCGAGCATTTTTGAACAATAAAATGTTTGCATGAAAATTTAATTTTTTTACCAAAATTTATTTTTTATAATACTTACAAAAGTGACACAAATTGCCTAATCTTCCTGTGACACAAATTGCCTAATCTTCCATTTTCTACTCAGGTGAAAATGAGTGCAGAAGTAGAAGTCCCTAAGAAAAAAACCCTTAGGAGACTGTAAAACTGTCAAAGAGACAGAAAGAAAACCAAACCGGATTCACCAGGGGCCAATTTGTGTAGGTACACTAAGCCCTGTGAATATGATCCTACTTGTACAGTCAGACATTGTCCATATTCCCGCCAAAACATGCGCAAAGAATCAATTTCCGAAATTTTGAAAGAAATCGATCAATATGCATGTACACTAGTGTGTGGGGAGGCAAGTCATTATACTGTAAGAATAATGCAGGAAGGGATTCATTTTGTATCACTTTTGGATAGAATTAAAAAAAAAAATTGGGGTAAAAAAATTTAATTTTTTCTCCACTTACCAAAGTGATACAGATTGCTGAATGAACAATAGGTATGGAGGGAGTATAATGAATATTGAGACTGATTAATAGTGAAAATATAGCCATAGAAGCATACTGTGGGAACAAAATACTCCTATGAAAATAGTAAATATTCAGCTTATTCTGAGGGAAGAGGATAACATAGGAAATGGTGAATAATATATATATAAAACACATAATATGAATACCCAAATGTGATTACAATGGTATACATGAATTTATTTATTTATTGGTGTTTATGGTCACATATTTTTGCACAATGGCTAATCAGGGTTAGCAATGGTTGAAGACAGGTGCACCATTGACATGTTGTACGCCTCAGTACACAGTGCCACCCTGCCCCCACGCCCACGTGGGCAATGGGGGTGAAGTGTCTTGCCCAAGGACACAACACGGCTGCTGCAGGTAGAATTCGAACTGAGGCCCTCTCGGCTTGCAGTCTGCACCTCCACCCACCGAGCCACCACACCACCCCGCCCACCTACGTGAATTATCAACATATATAACAATAACAAACAAGAGCAATGCTAATGCGTGTGCTGATGCCCCCAAAGGTAGCAAAGTCGAACTTGTATGTAAATAAATAACTTCTAAATGTACGAAGGGAACTGGTTCATTCAAGCAACCCTACAGGTTATGGTACAATTTACCTTTGTCAGAAACAGAGGCCAAAAACAAACTGGGGCCATAACTCTGCCAAACATGCGAAACGTTAGGTACGAGGGCATCCGTTCCCCCAAACTGCCCTATCACCATACCAAAGAACATTAAAATCCGACAAATGATGCTCAAGTTATAATACAAAATGTTCGTATGGATGGACGGAAGGACGTATGGAAGTACAGATGGATGGACGGAGACCTCGACTATATACCCCTGAAAAAATTTTTCCGGGGGCATAATAATATACATGCATTATTCATGCTGTAGCTATGAGGTATTACTTCCAAAGCAATAAAGCATGGCTGGCTTCATAGTAGCTGTTACTCGAAATGATCAATAAGGGAAACGGGATGGAAACCTAGAATGTTAACAAAATGGAACTAACCAAGAATAGCCGAAGCATGCAGAATTCAATCATTTGATTTCCAGCTGCGATAATACATACAAGTAAATTGAATATAAATATCATAGTTCCAAAATCAACAGAAAACAAGAGGCCCCACGGGGCGTGAAGTGCTCACCTTGAAGACAACACAATATAAACAGAGGCCAAGAATGAGTTTACATTAAGCAATCCATATCCATAGGATACAATGTCAATCCTTAAGTCCCTCAGGAGTGACAAAAATAATCCGGGCATCATGCCTTTTCTTCAGTTGATCATAACGTAAAATGTAGAGCTCCCCTATGAAGCTCCTTGATACAACCTATGTGGATTAATCTTAGTTACACACCTCTTGAGGGTACTGAATACAAAATTTTTAATTCTTCAGCAACATGGCCAATTCCGGCACCCATAGGGAGCCCAAATATTAACCCAGACGCTCGATTTGAACAAAGTTGAATCTGACTTCCCTAGAGAAGTTGTGTACCAAATATGAAAACATTCTGACTGTTGGATCTGAAGAAGAGAAATTTCAAAGAAATTTCTTCTTACTGCACTAAGTTAAAATTTGGGTAACATAGCGAGCCCAAATATTAACCTACGGATCCGATTTGAACAAAGTTGAATCTGACCCCCTAGAGATGTTGTATACCAAATATGAAAGCATTCTGACTAGTGGATCTGAAGAAGATTTTTGAAGAAATTCCCTCATATTGTACTAAATTTAATTTCAGGTTCCCATATGGAGCCCAAATATTAACCCAGGCACTCAACTTGAATCTGACCCCCCTAGAGATGTTGTATACCAAATAGGAAAGCATTCCGACTAGTGGATCTGAAGAAGAAGATTTTTAAAGAAATTTCCTCATATCGCACCAAGTAAAAATTTTGGCTACCATAGCGAGCCCAAATATATATACCTAGGGATCCGATTTGAACAAACTTGAATCTGACCCCCCTAGAGATGTTGCATACCAAATATGAAAGCATTCTGACTGGTGGATCTGAAGAAGAAGATTTTTAAAAATTATCCCCCATATTGAACAAAGTTAAAATTTGGGCTTCCACAGGAAGCCAAAATATTAACCTAGGGACTTGGTTTGAACAATCTTGAATCTGACCCTCATAACAATGATGTATACCATACATTAAAAGATTCTGACTGGTGGTTCTGAAGAAGAAGATTTTTAAATAATATTCCCCAAATTCCCCTAAGTTAAAAATTTGGGCTCCTGTATTGAGCCTAAATATAAACCAATGGGCTTTATTTTAACACAATTGTATCTGACCCCCCTATGAATGCTGTATACCAAATATCAAAAGATTCTGATGATTGATTCTGGAGAAAAGATTTTGTTAAATTTTTGCAAATATGCTGACTCGGCATTTTTCGATGGCCATTACAGAACACCCTAACATAACCGATAGCAATTTTTTTTACCATTCCATTCCACTGGTCCTAAGGATGCTTCATACCAAATAACAGCTCTCTGTTCCATGTGGTTTGGGAAATATGGGCGTTTGAAAATATTTATATTTTTAGCTCTCTGGGTTCCCATGGAGATGATTTTTCTTTTTTTGCATGAGTCAAGTACTTATGATCCAATACTACCACATACCAAATTTGGTTCAAATCGGACCATCAGTTCAGAAAATAGACATTTTGGGCGGGCCAAAAATCTTACCCCTCCCATAACAAAGCCAAATATTGCTTCACAAACTTCGTTTGAACAAACTTTATTCTACACCTCAAAAGGAAGCTCCATAACAAATATCAAGTTACTGTATCTACTGGTTCATGAGAAGAGGATTTTTAAAATATTTTGGAGCATTTTCCCTCACTCCCTTCCTAAGGGGCTCTGCACGTTGAGTTGAACAAAAATTCAATGTCCCCTCGGGACCATCACTCACACAAACTTTCACTTGAATTGGCCCAGTGGTTTTGGAGAAGAAGACCAAAAACTTGGTGTTGATGGACGATGGACAGATGGATGAACAGACGACAGATGGAGAGCGATGACATTAGCTCAGCTTGACTTTGTCAAGGTGAGCTAAAAACATGCCATATATCCTGGGTTAGAATATGAGCAAATGAATGCAATATATCCATCCCTTGGTGGAAGTTGTCAATTACAATTTATTTATTTGTTTATTGTGTTTAAGGTCACATACTGATGCACAATGGCTAATGGTGACCGTGACAGTTTTACAGGTGGAGGAAGCTGGAGTACCCGGAGAGAACCACTGAGCATCGACGAGCAACTGTCAGCTCCTCAACATTCTCTGTTCAAGCTCCACTCAAGCAGGGTTACAGCGGTTGAAGACATGTGCACCATCGACGTGCAGTATGCCTTAGTACATGGCATCATCGTGTCCCCATGTAGGCAACCAGGATAAAATGCCTTGCCCAAGGACACAAAGTGGGTTGTCCCAGACTGTTACTTACACACCAAAATTTGACCAAAACCAACCTGCCATGGTCGTAATACCTTGTCCCAACCTCACCTCATGCTGTACACCTACTAGGACAGACACTAGCATGAATAACACAAGAAAATGAAATATCAGTCGGTAGCTATTAGTGACCTGTGCAAAGAATAGACTGAGCTGCTACCATGGGACCCAAGGAAAACAGGTCTCCGAATTGTTCCTGTAGGTCCTGCAGGTAAAATGATGCAAAAGTAGTACAGCATGTCCAGTAAGCCGCGGACATGAGGCCAGTAATAGACATAGAGTTAGCATAAGCCCATGAGGTCGCCAGAGCTCTAACTTCATGGGCAGTAATATTATTCAAAATCCTATCTGGACTAGTCAATTGTTCGTAGGATAAACGAATAGCCATTTGAAACCATCTAGCAATGGAGTGTGGAGAAATATCCTTTCTACCTGGTAATAGGGAGAGAAAAAATCTTTTCCTGCCTTTCCCAATTCCATTAGTTCTCTCAAAAATCCTGACAGCTCGAACTGGACACAACAAAGGTCTATTGTTAGACTGATCAGAAGGTGGTAAAGCCCGGAAAAGAACAGGAGTAGAAGTATCTGGAACCTGATTCTTAGCCAAAAAAGAAGCATTTGTGGTGAAAGTTACAGTATAACCCACACAGCGATAAAAATGAGGGTCCACAAACAAAGCATGAAGTTCACTAACTCTCCTAGCTGAAGCAAATGCCATCAGAAAGACCATCTTAAATTTCAGGAACCTTCTCTCAAAATGAGACTCAAAAGGAGCCCTAGTAAGACAATGAAGAACCCAAGAGAGATTCCACTTGGGCTTAATTCTGAGAACCGTAGGTTTTTTAAGGGCAAAATTTTTCATGAGATTCCCTAAAAGGGGATCAGTGCCAATAGAAATGTTCCTGCCAAACAAGAAAGCTTCTGACAGCATGGAACGATAGTCCTTGATAGTAATGGATTGAAGATCTTTAGTATCAAAAAGGTAAACAAAGAAGTCAACTAGTTGAGCTATAAAAGGACTTTTGAAATCAATATTTTTACTGAGACATCAGCGAATAAAGACCCGCCATTTAGCACTGTATGCTAAAGCTCCTGGAAAATCTGTGCGGTGCAGAATTGCACTCTCTTCTTAAAAAACCTCTCATTCCGAGGCAGGACCGGATAAAAGACAAGCGTGAAGGTGTTGCTGTCTCACTGTGAAAGAGAACCAACAAGGCTGGCCCTGAGAGAGAAGATCGTTGCAAAGAGGTAGCATGACCAGATGATCGAGAAGAAGGGGACGAATCTGAATAACCCAAACCTTCTGATGAGTGAGAGAGACCACGAGAATGATGCGGCAATGAGAGTTCTTTTCAGAACTGACTGAATGATTGGTGAAGGAGGAAAGGTTTATAAAGGTGTAACCGTCTATTCCATTCCAGTCGAGCAAGAGGTCATCGACTGCAAAGGCCAGAGAATCCAGGCAAGGGGACACAAAATTGTCTAGTTGTTTGTTTTACCTTGTCAAGAAAAGATCTATGTGGGGAGTGCCCCACCTGTCGCAAAGGGCTCTGAACACCTGGTGATTCAGAGACCACTCCGACGGAAGAGTCCTGCCATTGCGGGATAGCGCATCAGCTAAGACGTTCAGACGACTCGGAATGTGCCTGACAAGAATGCAACAATTCAGTCAATTAGCAGATAGGAGGAGATCCTTGGTCAACAGAGACTTCAGAAAGGAATGAGTTCCTCCCTGATTCCATATGTAGGAAACTACAGTCAAGTTGTATGACAGAATTAGCAGAGCATGGTTGGAAAGGAGATGACTCCAGTGCTGGAATGCTAACAGAATGGCTAATAATTCCTTCTGGTTTATGTGAAATAGAGACTGATTCTCCGACCATAGCCCGCTGGTCTGTAGGTCAAGAGGATTCAGAGTGACACCTTAACCCAGATCGCTGGCACCTGCTTTGATAATGCAATCTTGGGGGGGGAGGGGGGGGAGGGGGCAGGGGGGGGGGGGTCTAAAGGAATGCCTTGAGTGAGCCAAGTCAGATCTTGCCATCACACAGATTGATCTCGAATTTGTTCAAAGCAATCAACATGTCTAATGATTCGAGATTTGGCCTCCAATTTTGAAGGAAATAAAAGTGAAAGGGCCGAAGATAAAGTCTGCTCAGTGGAATGAGATCGGTCACTGAGTTACAAAGCCTGATATGGCGCAGGAACTCCCTGGCTGTAACTTTTTTCGCTTTGTGAAAATAACGTGCGAACACGCTGATAATTTGAGCGTTGACACAAGGAACTCGAACCATGATGAGGTGAGTAAGAAATTCCATCCCCAGATTTGTCAAAGTCTGTGATAGAACTGAATCAGACTTTTCCCAGTTGAGACGCAATCCCAGGGACTGTAGGATCTTGAGAAGACACTGAACATCCCTCTAAATTTAAGAGGGATTTGGCCACATCTCTCTGGAGAAGGTCGTCCAGATAGGTTGAAGAACGGGCCCGATGAAAAGCCATGACCTGATTCCTGAGACGGGTGAATATACAAGGGAGCTAGATTGAGTTCGAAAGGCATTGCTTTGAATTGATACGCAATGCCTCAGAATGAAAATCTGAGAAATTTGTGAGACTGAGGATGAATTGGTACATGGAAATATGCATCCTTGAGGTCTATGCTAACAGCAAAAAAGTTCTTGTGAATAGTGCTCTGGACTGATTGGAAGGTCTCCATACTGAATTTCAGAGCTTTGATGAAGAGATTCAGAAAACTGAGATTGACAACAGGTCTGAGTTGACTGTTCTTCTTGGCAACTGAAGGTTGAGAATGACCGCGATCGCTTCCTTCTCTAAGATCTTGTGAATCTCAGTGTCTAAAAGGAGTGCTCTGGCGATTTGTAGGAACAGTGGTGGGGAACCGATTGCAAGTAAAAGGGGGGTCTGTTTACAAAAGAAATTCTTAGACTGAACTGAATAACTTGGTGAACCCAAGGATCCGCAGAAATCTTGAGCCATTGCGGAAGAAAAAGAGCAATCAACCCCCCACTGGAAGCGATTCGAGGTGTGGATCATCACTTGCAATCATCACTTGCAAAAGGCGTGAGGCCTGTTTGAAGAGAAACGACCTCCACCTCGTTTACTCCTACCTCTGGATCTTCCAGATTTGCAAGAAATCTGGGAAGGAGCTGCCTGTGATTGAGCCGAGGAGAGAAGATTGATGGCGGTTGTAACCGCGTCCTCTTCTTTATGAGCCTTTATATGTGTTCTGAAAGCTGTCGTGAAAGGAGTTGCTGCTGTGAGAATTTCAGAACCTGAACATTTGAAATGGTGCCATCTAAAAGGAGCATGTGTGCGATAGAAGTGGAACATAACTGATTACATTGCACTTCTGGAAATGAAGAGTTAGATTGAAGCATTGCATCCCTTCTGAAAAGCTCAAGACTGGCAACGTTAACGGCAGACGTGTTAAGGGCATTCATAACACAACGAGACATGGATCGAAAGGTTGAAGCGGCATCATCCATCTGCTTGTTAAGAGAAACTCTGGCTGTTAAAGCTGCAGAAAAATGGTCTGCATATGAAAGTATTTGAATTATTTCTCTAGAGAGACCCAAAAGTGACTCGCAAACTTTTGACAGAACACTGATGGATCTGGGCATGACCAGCTTCAAAGAAGCAACATCGTCATCCGGCATCAACAGATTTTCAGAAATGAAATCCTCAGAGCTATGATACTTCCTATACAGTCTCTGAGGAAGAGAAGCATCAATTCTATTGAAGAAAGAAGACTTTGAAGCCTTAGATGGAAGCTGAGAATCAATAGTAACAAAGATATCATCCACTAATTGAGACTGAATGGGTTTCCTGAGAGAGGAAGGTTGAAAAGCAGGGTTAGCAGACCTTTTCTCAACCGTACAGAAACGACGAGTAGACTGAGGTTGTATGTCAGGTACAGCCTCCAGAACATGTTGAAACACGAACTCCGGTGATTCTGCTAAATCTGAAGTTTGATATGAAGCAGACTCGTCATAAAAATCACCATCTACATTATCATCATTATCATCAGATGTGACATGGTCAAGATCAGTAGCTGTCGAAGGAGCGACCATGATCAGAGTGTCGGAAGTAGCGTCGCAGCTTTGTTTAGGTGCCGGATCAGAAGAACGGTCAGCGGGTCTGTTAAGAGAGATCAATGATTTTGCTAGCAAACTGAAAGTCTAGGCAAAATGCTCATAGACAGAATGCAGGCTGACATCAGCGTGTGCCTCTGGCAGAGACCTGAATGAGACAGAACGATGTTGTGGCATAGCTAAATCTTTGCTGAGTGGATCAGAATGAGAGATTTGCTACGAAGCATGCCCATGAGTGCCGTCGTAAGCAAATGGTTGATGAGGCGGCATGTTGATGGGAGTGGATAGCATCGCAACGCCAGGTCTGCTAAAAGGTCTGACCAACTGTGACTGATATGAAGTGGACAAAACAGCAGAATTGTCGTAAGCAGCAGACTTTTAATGTGGATATCAGAATTGAGTCTGTACCTGATTAGCCGCTACTTCGGTGGCATGAGTATGAAAGTAAGAGCCAGGGTACTGGGTGGGAACAACCTTGCTGCAAACTTGTACTTCATGTAGGCTCGATGTGTTGATACAGGATGATCTGCATCGATTTATTGCATCAACAGTGGTCAATGAGCCTAGATTTGACTGAGGTTCAGGAAAGCTGTGACCTAAAGAACCAGATCTACCTGAAGAGCTATTACAGTAAGACTGAACCTCAGCTGTGGACTTGAAAGGGCAGACAACCCTTTAGTTAAGCACCTACCAGGCGCAATGCCTACACTGAAGTATATTTGTCAGGACCCGACGTAAAGTAGGACCCAACTGAATTGGTGCACTCAGACGCCAATTCTGTCCTATTAAGTGTTGCTGAGTTAGCCTTAAGGGCCAACTCAGGACAAGAATCTTTAGGCAACGCATAGGCTACCGATTCATCAACAGACCCTGCAACACTCATCTCGGAGAAAGCCCTAACTCCAGAAGACCACAAGTCCAAAGAATCTGGAGGAAGCACCAAACCTGTAACTGAAGTGGAAGAATTAACATATATGTAATCAATCATAGGTGAAGGAGGAGATACACCAGAAGCTGGTGTACTCTGCGAATCCTTTTTAGCATGAGCTTTAAAAATGATGTCCGACCACATTTTCTTAGACCAAATGCCGCAAACAGCACAATGAAAATCAGAAGAGCATCCATTACAGGAAATGCAATCAGTATGGTCATCATCTACATGCTTCTTGCGATTGCATTTTACCCAAGGAACAGTTCACGGCATTCTGGAAGCTAGAACCTGAAAGAAACAAGAGGCCCCTGGGGGCACTTACCTGACATGGTAGCCTAAATATAAACCCAGGAAATCGATTTCAACAAGTTGCATTTGCCCCTCCTAAGAAAAGCTTAGACCAAATATCCAAATATTCTGACCAGTGGATCTAAAAAAAAAAAGATTTTTAAAGAATATTCCTCATATTGAACTAAGTAATAATTCAGGCTCCCACAGGGAGCCCAAATAGGAACCCAGGGACTTGGCTTGAGCAAACTTGAATCTCACCTCTAGTGGGATGCTGTATACCAAATATCAAAAGATTCTAACTGGTGGATGTGAAGAAGAAAATTTTTGAAGAATATTCCTCATATTGAACTAAGTTATAATTTGGGCTCCGATAGGGAGCAGAAATATCGACCCAGGGACTTGGCTTGAACAAACTTGAATCTTCCCCCCCCCCTCCCCCCCCCCCCCCCCCCCCCCCCCCCCCCCCACTAAGGATGCTGCATACCAAATATCAAAGCATTCCGACTGCTGGATCTGAAGAAGAAGATTTTTAAAGAAAATTCCTCATTTTGAACTAAGTTATAATTCGGGCTCCCACAGTGAGCCCAAATATGAACCCAGGGACTTGGCTTGAACAAATTTGAATCTCACCCCCTAAGGATGCTGCATGCCATATATCAAAACATTCCGACTGCTGGATCTGTAGAAGAAGATTTTTAAAGACAATTCATTTGGAACTAAATTATAATTCGGGCTCCCACAGTGAGCCCAAATATGAACCCAGGGACTTGGCTTGAACAAACTTGAATCTCACCCCCCTAAGCATACCAAATATCAAAAGATTCTGATTGGTAGATCTGAAGAAGATTTTTAAAGAATACTCCTCATACTGCACTAATTTAAACATTTGGGCTCCCATAGAAAGCCCAAATATGGACCCAGGGATTTGATTTCAATAAACCTGTGAAACAATCTTCCAAAGATGTTATATGTGAAATTTGAAAGCTTTTGGAGCAGTGGTTTGGAAGAAAAGTAGTCTTCAATGTTTTTCCAATTACCTACAGTGTTAAAAAATGCTGACTCAGCACTTTTTCAAAGTCCCCAAAAAAGTACCCCATGATAAAACTGATAGCAATTTTTTTTTACCATTCCATTCAGTTGGTCCTAAGGAAGCTTCACTCCAAATTAGAATTCTCAATGCCATGTAGTTTTGGATATGGCGTTTTAATTTTTTTCTATTTTTAGCTCCTGCGGTTCCCATGGGGCAACTGGAAATTTTTTTTTTAGCATAAATTAAGTACTTATGACCCAATAAGACCTCATATCTAATTTGGTTCAAATCTGATTCTCGGTTTGGAAAATTATAAATTCAAAGTAATTTGTATATTTTTTATACTTACCAATGGCCCAGACTTGCTGGTGCGAACTCAAAAATATCCAGGGCCAAACACAAATTTTGCCCCCCCCCCCCCCCCCAATCCCCAAAATTTGCATGCAAAACCGAAAAAATTATGTCCTAACTGATCCTCCATACTTCTGCAAACTGCGCATGCGCAGTATCCAGGAAGACACCGAAATTGGCGCCAACCATCATTCTTTCTGGAATTTGCCTGTTAAATGTTGTCAGCTGCGGGGAGGTATGAGTGCCCACTCATGGGAGGGCCATCCCCGTCTGGGCCATTGGTAAGTATAAAAAATATACAAATTACTCTGAATTTATAATATTTTTATACAACAACCAATGGCCCAGACAAGCTGAAATGTAAAAAGGCTGGAGGGCCTAGGACATAAAGGAAAATCCAATTACTCAATCACTTCTAAAAGGATAGCTCCTACAGGAGAATAGGAGAGAAAAGAATTATATATGTCTTTCTCATTTACGAGAAACAAGAAAGACATCACACCAAGAATGTAATTGAGCATTACATAATATATAATTCTCCATTTAATGCCAGCATAACCCATTATGCTAATTTGGTGAAGGGAAGCCAATATATAAAGATAGTCCAGAGAATGAGACTTTTTATACTCATTTAAAAGTGTCTGAGGATTGTATATTAACATATAGAAATGCTTCACAGTGAGCTACACTTTAAAAACAATATACAAATGAGACATATTCACTTTGCTTCACACCGAGCTACACATTAAAACCATCCCAGCACAGACTCGGGACTACTGACTACTGGAGGAGGTCTTCCCTAGCTTTTCAGTATAAAGCCAGATGATCATAAGGGAAAAACCATCACCCCCCCCCCCCCCACCCCTCCCCTTCCCCTTGTTCTGAGGTACTTGACCACAAAATGAAGAGGGCAGCGGAACAGCGTCACTGCTGGAACGGGTTGCCTAAATAACTACAGATATAATCATTTAGTGGACGACAATCTGAGAAACAGATAGAGGACCTAAACATCTAAGGTCACCGGAGATGGATTCTAAATTTCTAAGATAAAATTTGGTAAATGTAGAAGGCTGTGTCCAGTGCGCAGCTTTCATGAGATCAGTAATGGCTATACTGTTAGAATAAGCTCAAGAAGTGGACAGCACTCTAACTTCATGCATCGATATCTTATTAAATGAATGCTGATTCGAAGATAGATTTTCAAAGGCAATCCGTATTGCCAACTGAATCCATCTGGCAATTGAATGGACAGAAATATCTTTTCTGTTAGGAATCAATGATAAAAAGAAGCATTTACTTCCTTTTCTTATGAAGAGAAATGCTGTTTTATAGGTCAAGAATTTGAACTCTACAACGTCTAATGGCTCAAACGGAGCTTCTTTAAGCTTCAACAGAACCAAAGCTAACTTCCACTTAGGAATTAATCTGTTCTAGGTCTATTTATAGAGAAATTTTGAACCAGTTTGAATAATGAAGCATTAGATCCAATTACAAAGTTATCATGATGAGCGAAAGTGTCCGAAAACATAGACCTATAGCCCTTAATAGTAACAAGCTGCAGTTTGGGAATGTCAAACAGGTAGACCAGAAAGTTGGCAATATCCGGTATGGACGGATCATAGATGTCTAACGACTGATCGTCACACCAACGGAAGAAAACCTTCCACTTTGCTGCATAATTCAGCGAAGAGGAGGACTTCCTGCAGTTAGAAATTGCGTCCACTGCTCGTCCTGTAAATTGTTTGCAGTGCAAGAAGGACCGCTCAACAGAAATAAGTGGAGGTTGAGACCTTCTGGGTTGTGATGCGTGTGTGCGTGACTTCCCCTGATAAAGAAGGTAAACTGGCAGGGGAAGCTTCCGGGGAACATCCCATAAAAGACACCTGAGAAGATTGATCCACGGTTTCTGTGACGATAGAGATGCAACTAACAGAATCTTGCAGCGAGGCTGTTTGATTTTTAACAGGATCTGCTGAATCAACGGAGTTGGAGGATACGCATATCCCATCATTCCATCCCATGAGATTGACAGAGCATCTACTGCGTACGCTCGATGATCTGGACATGGTGACACGTAATTCTGCAGCTGATTTTTGAGGTTAGTCGCAAACAAATCTATCATAGGTCAACCCCACTGGTAGCAAATCTGTCTGAATACTCGCTTATTGAGAGTCCACTCCGATGGCAACAGGCAACCTTTCCGAGAGAGCGAGTCTGCTAGTACATTCAGACGACCCAGCATATGATGGAACGATAGAGGAACATGATCCTTCATGACATACAGGAGTATTTTTTCCGTTAGTTCGCATTAAGGAATCGAATGAGTTCCTCCCTGGTTCCTGATGTATGCTACTACAGTCGAGTTGTCCGACAATATCTGAACATGAGCGTTCACTATAATGTGAATCCATTGTTGTAGCGTTAACCATATTAACATCATTTCTTTCATGTTTATGTGTTTCTCCAGGAACAGAGGGTCCCAAAGATCCTGACACTTTGAGTCTGTCGGGCTCAGGGTCGCGCCCCAACCTGTTTGACTCGCATCCGTCATAATCGTGAAAGCCGGATCCGACAGCTGCAGCGGAACCCCCTGAGTTAACCACTAAATATCGGCCCAAATCTGGACCTTTTGTTTTACCAGGTCCGTTAAAACAATACTGGTCTCGAGCGAATGCGTCTTCACACTCCAGTTCTGAGTAAAGAATATCTGGAGGGGACGTGTGCACAAGCGACCCATCGGAATAAGATCTGCAGCCGCTCCACACAACCCATCAGTCGCATAAATTCCCTCGCTGTTAATGCATCTGAGTGCAGACAAAAGCAAGCATAACAACTGACTAATTTCGCTCTGGGTAACGGCAGACGAACCAGATTGTTGTGAGTCTCAAAGCTCATTCCTAAGTTAATGAACGGCTTGGACGGAGCTGGATCCATCTTCTTCTCGTTTACGATGAAGCCGAGAAGTCGGAGCAAGAGAAGCAGACTCTGAACATCTTTCTGAAGAGTAGTTTTGTTGCCGTATCTCTGAAGAATGTCATCCAAGTAAGCCGACGTTACCCCAGACAAATGAGCTCGGAAGTGAGACATTACTGAGTTCCATTATTCGAGTGAACGCCCAGGGTGCTAGATTCAGACCGAAGCACATCGCTCGGAACTGATATACTATCCCTTGAACGGTGAACCGAAGGTACTTTCTGAATACCGGATGTACCAAGACATGAAAGTACACATCCTTTAGGTCTATGCTTGCTGCATAGTCATTCACCCGAATGCTCGCCCTTACTGACCGAATGGTCTCCATATAGAACTTTGAAGCTATGATAAGTTTGTTTATCCAGCTCTAGTCTATTACCAGTCGGAACGAGCCGTCTGGCTTCAGTGCGAGAAACAGGTGACTGTAGAATCCTAGAGAATTTTGATTCTCGACGACCTCTATTGCTTCCTTTGCCAAGAGAGCCTGTATCTCCGGTAGGAGAGACTCTCTTTTGCAAGGATTTGACGGAAGATTTGTCCACCGAGGACATCTTGTTAATGGTGGTTTTGTAACGAGCTCACTTCCGTGGACTTAAATAAACCTTCCCGGTCGGTCTCAATATAACAGACAGTGGGTTACAATTTCGGTGGGTGATCGGGACTCCCCCAGAGTCTAGGCTAATTTCTGGATATGAACGGATAATTAAAATTATATATCATAATATATAAAAGGTCAGCTGGCAATCTATCAATTACTGGATTCTGGGAACAGAATTTCCACTCAATATCAACTCAACCTTGGCAAAAACTTCCAAAATCTATATTTCCACAATGGTCGTTTACCAAATTAAGCAAATAGGGGTCAATATGGATACTAACCACACACTTGTGAAGAAATTCTCTGCCCACGAACCTTAATTCGCAGACCGAGAATCACTTCAACAAGTTTACAACTGAATAAGATTTCCACAAGTTTTCTCTCAACAACAGCCCGACCTCAGGGACAACACGCAAAAATTTAGAAGCGGAGTACCCGACTTCTCCTGGGTCAACAGTACAGGAATTTCCTTCCTAAACTGTATGGGTGACAGACACAACAAGAAATATTTTGAGGATAATTATAAAGTATTTATTCGGAATATGTTTCTGTAGTTTCGGATATTGATATATTTATTTATTATCATTTAAAGTTTTCATAATAAGAGCATTTCCATTAATCTACACAAAACAATTCAATACCATCAGATATGTTTTCGTATAACGAAAACACGAGTTAAGAATGCAGCAAATATTCTCTGTTCACTACAAACAAAAGCTGCATGTGGATGAATCGAATGCTGAACGCGTTTCAATTCCAATAACTATTCCGTTTATTGGTAACAAAAGCAGCTACATCAATTACGAATACCTTTCACTGGCCAACCACTAGGCAAAAGTCGCAATTTAACTAGGCCAATTATTTATCCGTAAAGCACAAACCAAAATCAGTTGTCAGAAATGACCTGGTCAGCCACGGACATATGATTCCAAGAAAATCATATATCCAGGGATGACCACATCAATTCTATAATATCTGTGTTCAACTCGATCGAACGCAGCTCGCGTTCCAATCACAATTATCAAGTGTGTTTTCGTGTAATGAAAACACGAGTTAAGAATGCAGCAAATATTCTCTGTTCACTACAGACAAAAGCTGCACATGGACGAATCGAATGCCGAACGCATCTCAATTCCAATAACTATTCCGTTTATTGGTAACAAAAGCAGCTACATCAATTACGAATAACTTTCACTGGCCAACCACTGGCTTAAATAATTCAGGGCAAAAGCCGCAATCCAGCTGGGCCGACTATTTATCCGTAAAGCACAAACCAAAATCTTGTCAGAAATGACCTGGTCAGCCGAGGACATATGATTCCAAGAAAATCATATAAACAGGGATGACCACATCAATTCTATAATATCTGTATCCAACGAGATCGAACGCAGCTCGCGTTCCAATCACAATTATCAAGTGTGTTTTCGTGTAACAAAAACACGAGTTAAGAATTCAGCAAATATTCTCTGTTCACTACAGACAAAAGCTACATGTGGACAAATCGAACGCTGAACGCATTTCAATTCCAATAACTATTCCATTTATTGGTAACAAAAGCAGCTACATCAATTACGAATAACTTTCACTGGCCAACCACTGGCTTAAATAATTCAGGGCAAAAGCCACAATCCAGCTGGGCCAACTATTTATCCGTAAAGCACAAACCAAAATTAGTTGTCAGAAATGACCTGGTCAGCTGCGGACATATGATTTCAAGAAAATCATATATCCAGAGATGACCACATCAATTCTATAATATCTGTATCCAACTCGATCAAACGCCGCTCACGTTCCAATCACAATTATCAACTGTGTTTTCGTGTAACGAAAACACAAGTTAAGAATTCAGCCCCATATTCCCTGATTAACTACAACTGGACAATTTGGAACTAATATTTCAGGTCGTAAAAATCTATCCTCTCCATGAACATCCAGCTCACGAATTAAAAATTCGCCAGCTGAATCTTCATTCAAGAAAATCTCTTAAAGTCACTTACTTGAAATAGTCTCCTGTGTATCAAACAGACTCCAACGAGTTACGGATCTCCATGCCATGAAAACGACGAAACCCTTGTTGCTTCCCCATTCTCATGCACATCATCTCATAACTTTCCCAAGGAAATCCATCTTAATTCACTCGGACAATTTAAAATCCGACCAACAGGCTCAGGTGTCCATCACATCAACAATAAATCTAAGTTGGTCCTACCTGTACGAATCCAGAAACCCGACTGACTCAAACAAGCCACAAACCCTCTGCACAACACTTCTGCACACAAAGAACTCAGTCTGTGCAAATCGACTTATACAACTCAACGTGATTATTCATGCAGCATTCAGGCATGACATCCAAGCGAGACACAAGATTTCTCGGCTACACATTCTATCGACACACTTTCGGATCAAAATAAAATTATTTCCAGTTAACCCCCTAGGTTGATGTTTATTTATGTAATGGGGTTTAAGGTCACATACTTATGCACAATGGCCAATCGTGACCACAACATGAATAGAAAGTCAAGTCTAACCAATCGTTTATACCCATGTTGCCCATTTTAGCGGACCTCTACCCCAGGCATTGGTCACCGGGCCTATCTTACCAGTAAACCAGAGCCTGTTTACCACAGCAAACTAGCACTGCCTCACTTTCTGGGGTCCCCACTGGAGGCCTGGGTTAATGTTAAGCATTGACAATGACTACCTTGTCACACTACCCCCAACCCAAGGATTATTTATTTATATTTACTGGTGTTTAAGGTCACATATTTCTGCACAATGGCTAATCATGACCACAACAGTTTTACGGGTGGAGGAAGCCGGAGAACCCCAGAGAGAACCACTGAGCAATGGCGAGCAACTGTCAGCTGCCCAACATACTAACTCCACACAAGCAGGGTTAGCATTGGTTGAAGACAGGTGCACCATCAACGTGCAGTATGCCTTAGTACACAGCGTCACCGTGCCCCCACATGGGCAATGGGGGGTGAAGTGTCTTGTCCAAGGCCACAACGTGGTTGCCGCAGGTGGGATTGGAACCGTGGACCTCTCGGCTTGCAGCCTGCACCTCTACGAACTGAGCCACCGTGCCCCAACCCAAGGATTAACGTCCCCATTAAAAGATGGTATGCTTTTATCCTCTATGTTTTTTTTTTGTTTTTTTTTTAAATTGAACATATATATAATTTTAATAAATACAAAGAAAAAACTAGAGTTCGAAAAAAAAAAACAATTTTGAATACGATCTGCATATTATTTTTAACAATATTTAATGGATATTTTTTTTTTTTTTTTTTTGTCTTTTTTTTTTTTTGTTTCTTGTGTGAGGGGTGCCCATTGATCATTTGTGGGAATACCCCAATATTTTAGAAACCCGAGGATACAATAAAGAATCTACCGACCAGTTTCAAATTACTTGAAACTGCTATGCGCCACGATCACTAACATGCACATAGAGATGTGATAGCCAGATTGGAAAAAATACAGGATCCCCAGGAAGCCCAATATTAATTAACAGTTTTTTTATATAAAATTTCAGAAGGGCACCCCTACCCTATTAATACAGAAATAGCTCCTTCTCTTACCGTAAACAGAAAACAATTCCATGTGCTTATCTATTTGTAAAGTTGGCAAATTTTTCGTCGTATCCTATCCCAGAAATTCTTCTGGGCTATTGGCTGTAGATGTACTCCATCTGGAAGAAAATGGTGCACATAAATCTGTCGGTGATGCAGATGTAAAACATCGTCATCACCCACAGACCTAACCATATCATTAACAGCCATTCTCCTAAATTCATAAACTTCATGGGATACATGGCGGGTTTTTATTGTTAGAAAGATACTGCAAATAATGATCTTCTCCACTCCAACAGCCCTACATTTATCCAAAAAGGACTTAAGATGTTCAAAAAACCCGTCCATGGAAAACTATACCTGGTCTAGAACATTTAAACCAATCTGAAGCACCACCTATTTAACTTTCTGCACATGAACATTTTCTAGATGTCGCAAGATTCCCCCTGGAATTCCAAATATAGAACTTTAGTGAGCACGCTCACATACCCCACGCGCCCCGATATTTCAGGCTCGGAAATCTGTAATTTTTAGGAAAATGACCCGGAAATCTGTTACTTGTATTTTTCAGAGTCCAGGGCCCATAATTTCCACAAAAATCAGCCGAGCAGAACGAAATGCAAACTTGATCTGTAAGTCATTGTGGTAGACTCACATACTAAAATGGCCGTAATTTTGATAATATCTGAAAGCGTGTAGAAAAAAGTCCGGAAAACTGTAATTTTGATGAACTTTTCAAAGTCGAAGGGCCGTAATTTCGGTAAAAATCAGTGGAGCAGAACAAAATGCAAACTTGATCTGTAGGCCACCATGTTAGACAAACAATACCAAAAATCAGCTCAATATCTGGAAGCATGTAGAGAAAAAGCCTGGAAAACTGTAATTTTGATGAACTTTTCAAAGTCTATGGGGCCGTAATTTTAGCAAAAATCAGTGGAGCGGAACAAAACCGAAACTTGTTCTGTAGGCCACCATGTTAGACTAATATACCAAAAATCAGCTCAATATCTGGAAGTGTGTAGAAAAAAAGTCCGGAAAACTGTAATTTTGATAAATTTTTCAGAGTCCAAGGGCCGTAATTTGGGTAAAAATCAGTGGAGCGGAACAAAATGCAAACTTGATCTGTAGGCCACCATGTCAGACTAACCTACCAAAAATCAGCTCAATATCTGGAAGCGTGTAGAAAAAAAGTCCGGGAAACTGTAATTTTGATGCATTTTTCAAAGTCCAAGGGCCGTAATTTCGGTAAAAATCAGTGAAGCGGAACAAAACGCAAACTTGTTCTGTAGGCCACCATGTTAGACTAACATACCAAAAATCAGCTCAATATCTGGAAGTGTGTAGAAAAAATGTCCGCAAAACTGTAATTTTGATGAACTCTTCAAAGTTCAAGGGCCGTAATTTTGGTAAAATCAGTGGAGCGGAACAAAATGCAAACTTGATCTGTAGGCCACCATGTTAGACTCACATACCAAAAATCAGCTCAAATTCTGGAAGCGTGTAGAAAAAAAGTCTGGAAAACAAGTAGGACTGACTGACGGACTGACGGACGGACCAGTCAAAAACATTATACCCCTGCAACTTCGTTGCGTGGGGTATAATAAACTTAACCTTACTAAAAAGTAACGTCAATCTCCATAAAATGGGGTTTATCTGCAAGAACTGGAACAACCAGGCCACAAAACTATGTCCCATAACAATACCTTCCATCATATGACCATGAAAGAATTCTTTCAAATTAGTAAATAACTCTAAAGAACACCAGGTCATTAATATAAAATTGTTCATGGAACCATTCTGGTAAGGGACCAAACTGCTAATACAATACCATACGCTAAATGTTTATAAAGTCATCTGGTATCAACTAGTAACACCGTCTAAGGAACTGAACTGCTAGTATAATACAATACCACACGCTGAATGTTTATAAAGTCATCTGGTATCAACTAGTAACACCGCCTAAGGAACCGAACCGAACTGCTAGTATAATACAATACCATACGCTGAATGTTTATAAAGTCATCTGGTATCAACTAGTAACACAGCCTAAGAAACTGAACTGCTAGTATAATGCAATACCATACGCTGAATGTTTATAAAGTCATCTGGTATCAACTAGTAACAAGATATGTTACAACAGCTCCTAAGGAACCGAACTGGTAGTATAGTACAATACCATACTCTCAATGTCTCTTCTTCGTGGTCCCATGCTCCACCATAATCAAATCATCAATGTCCCTTCTTCGTGGTTCCATGCTCCACCATAATCAAATCATCAATGTCCCTTCTTCGTGGTCCCATGCTCCACCATAATCTTGTATTGTTGTAAAGTTAAAAATAAAACAAAACAAAAAAAACAATAGTATTAAAGTATTTTATAGGCTATATATCCTTATTTCTCCCTCAATGGTTCAAAGTATACAACAACAAAAAATAAATTTAATATCACAGAGGAATGATACCCGTTAAATGTAGAACAAAAATTCTACGATTCTATCGTGATGCAAACTTGGGGATTTAGAGCTAGAACCAAAATCTAAAGTTGTGAATTTTGGCAAGCTAGCATATGTACCACAGACACATTGCAATCGGAAAGTTACAAACACATTGAGTGCTCAGCTAAACAACTAATAAAACCCTGGCTTACCCTAGCAACTTCTAACACGGCCCAATTCTAACAAAACCCTGTTTTATTCTAACAGCACACAATTCTAACGAAACCCTATCTTACTCTAACAGCACATAATTCTAACGAAACCCTATCTTACTCTAACTTCTACACCACCCATCGAACACAAACGTACTTTGCTCCCACCCGACCCATAGACGCGCCATGCAAGTTTAGGCAAAATAAATGACGTGATTGGCTGTTACTCCTTACCCCAACTAATCCATCCATTGAATGGGCTCCCCTGTCCCCTGTCCACGAGCATTTCAAGGGGTCACATATTATGAGGAATATTACCAGCGCAATTATTTGCACACAAACAAAAATTTCTAACAATTACAATTATGCTGGACAAGGTGTTTATTGAATTTCTAGAAATTCTTACATGTTCAACACCAATTTAAGAAACAACTGATTCATCGTTTTCTTCTCTATGTGACCCACGGGGAACCAACACTTTCTATAAAGGTCAAACTATAGGGACCCAACACTGGTCTATGGACCAACCAACAGTCTCCATTACAACCAAAACTTTCCATCTGGTAGACCTGGGTATTCAACTGAATGTCACCCTATTTTTCACTTCCTGGTTTTATAATGAAAATTAACCACAAATCCAATTTTCCAAATCATTAGGATCTTTGTATTATATTTTAAACAATCATCAACCTTCTACTGAAGGGCATAAGACAACCCTTACATTGTCCTATTTAGACAAATTTTATAGATATCCTAATGGTCTCTCTTCACATATATTCGTCCCACTATATTATCAAATAACACATACGATCTCTAATTTAACCTGGCATCCCCATATTAAACTTAACTCCCATGCTCGTGAGCAGGGACCCCAAACAACTCAATTATGTGTTAACAGAATCTATACTGAGTAACTAATTTCCTGGAGTGAACCCTAGCCATCAGACTCCTCAAACCTGCTGTTGTTTTGTCATGACCTGGCAGAATCTCTCAAATTGAAAGCTCCGCCAGGCAATGACAAAACAATGCATATTTTATTTCTACTGGTATGAACTATTTCAAGAATAGTTCATACCTATTCAAAAATTCTACAGCAGTATCACTCCTCGTGAAAAAAAACAAAACTGTACATTATTATTGTTGCAGATCGTATTCCGCCGGGTTCATCCAATAGGGAAGTCGAACTCTTCGTCTCCATTGGGTGAGAAGGTCTGGCAAACTGGTAAGACCAAAACTGTGATTGGGACCTCCCTGAGCCAGTTGTTGGTCAGAATCTTCCCCATTCTCAAAGAGTTCCAGACTAGGTAACTGATTTAGGGAAGTTTCTATTACGGGGGCCGATGTTCCTTCATGGCATTGAAAACTTTTTTAATCTGTTAAAATGAACCACCTGCAACCGACCCCCCTGCTCTCGACGAAATTACAAAATTTGCATCAGAAAGTCGCTGTTTAACCATAAAAGGTCCAAACCAATATTTTGCAAATTTCATGGTTTGTCCCCGTTTAATCTTCAGAATGTATAGCCACACCTTATCCCCAGCCTTGTAGGGTTTACCATGGACCCTGTGATCGTACAACTCCTTTCTCAATCGGATAGCAGTCTCACACTTCTTGCTAACAAACTGAAAAATGGCTGTCATACGATTTTCCAAATCCCAAACATATTGCACTGGACACAATTCTTTACCAGGCAAATTTCCCGCTATTAACTCCATAGGTAGTTGGACTTCCTTTCCAAACACAATCATGTTGGGGTAAGACCTGTAGTTTCATAAACAGCTCTGCGATAAGCCATCATAACGAAAGGTAAAAAATTTAAATTTTACAGTAAATTTCCTTTCTTATTATACCTACCACAATTGTTTACTACAGGCTTGCACTACAGTGGAAGTCCCTAACTCGCCTTTCCCAAGCAATTTGGGAAAGAAAAGAGGTGCAAAAGCACCAAGAAAAAATAAGCCAAAACTGGGTCGAGTGCAACCGGCGCAGACCCAGTGCGGGACGCTATCTTCCAAGTACAACTCCACGACTTCCGTTGCCAGTGCGCATATGCGTCGCTAATGACTCATTCTTTTGAATCCGCCAATGTGAGAGTTATGTGATCAGCGGGGAGGAAGGATTCTTACCCATATAAGAAGACGGGAGGGCCTCCATGTGAACAATTGTGGTTGGTATAAGAAGAAAAGAAATTTACTACACAATTTTAATTTCTTATCAACCTACCCACAATTGTTTACTACAGGCTGAATAGACAATAGGCTGGAGGGAATCGCATAACCAACCCAACACATAACCCAAGTGCACTGGAACCGTGAACAGACGGAAGAGGTCCCGAGGCTTATCAACCATAGCATCACAAACATTAGTAAAAGACAATGACAGACAGAAAGGGCAGGAACAGCATGGAGCTGGAACTGACCCTGTAAAAAGCTGAATGGCTGGAATAGACAACAGCCTGAGCCGAAGGAAGAGGGCCCCAAGGACAAAGGTCCTCTGTCGGCTCTTGCAACTGTCGCAGATAAATGAAGAAGGTAGCATTTCTCCAGTGGGCTGCCAGTATAACATCCGACAAAATGACGGAGTTAGTAAAGGCAATTGGTAATACAATCACCAGTAGCTAGACAAGCGGAAGCTGCACGAATAGCAAGACAAATCCATTGAGAAATGGATGCAGGAGAGATCTGGCATGTGAGAAAACACATATCCATCCAGGATAAAGGCGCGAACGCCCCCCACCCCCAAGCAGAGCAGCACCCAAGAAAGTGTCCATCTTGGAGTAAACTGCAAAGTCCAAGGCCTTTTCAAGGAAAAGAGCTGAACAAGCTTGGAGAGGCAAGGGTGTGTGTTGAAACAATGCGGTACCACCTATGAAAAAGGTCTCTGAAGCATGGACTTGTACCCATTGCTGGAGACCCCCAGAAAAAACATATACCCAAAACTCCGCAAGCGGTGCGATCGAAGGAGTGACAGAAGCAACAGAGTGATCGCACACCATCGACAGAAGAACCTTCCACTTAGCCACAGAGGCTAAACCAGTGGAGTGAGTGCCTCCTTGAAGAAGAAAAGCAACTCCACTGCTTGTCTCGAAAAACCACTATGGAGGAGACAGGACCCGATAAAAGATACGTGCAAAGGCACAATGAAGTCGGGTCAACTTGAAACCTCCTCGGGTGACTTTGGCAAAGAAAGTCACGACGTAGAGGGAGACATGCCGGAACCACCACTAACAGAGAGCGGAGCAGAGTGATCCACACACACCGAGGCGACAGGGGTGTGATCTAAAGGATTCGACGACTGCAGGTTCATATCTGGGTGAGAACCTGAGGAGGAATCGGAACCGGCAGGAAGGCGTAGCCAACAAGACCGTTCCAAAGGAGGGCCAGAGCGTCCATGGCGAAAGTCAGAGCATCTGGACACGGGGACACAAAAGTGTCTACCTGATGGTTCCAACGAGTCGCAAAGAGATTGATGGAACATCGCCATGTGGAGCATCCACTCGGTGGAAAAGAACCTGCCCCGTCAGAACAGGGAGTCGGTTAGGACGTTCAAACGACTGGAAATGTAACGAACAACCACCCCGGCGTTGACATCCTGAGTGAGCAGTAGAAGATCCCAAGCCAATTCGTACATTGGAACCGAGTGCGTGCTGCCCTGGTTCCGAATGTAAGCAACCACTGTCGAATTGTCGAACAACAGAAGGACCTGACGATTCGACAGGTGAGGGATCCACTGCGTGGAACTCCGAAGAAGAGCAAGAAGCTCCTTCTGGTTGATGTGTAGAGATGTCCGATCCTGGTCTCACATCCCGTGAAGGGAAAGACCTAGAGGATCCAACGTCGCACCCCATCCGAGATCGCTGACATCTGCGGTCAGAACATGATCGGACGTGGGTAAGTCCAACGGGACACCCTGCGTGATGCCACTGAACATTCGTCCAGTGGATAAGGTGAGGATAAGAGATTCTGGTAACTGAAGCACCAGATCCAGAGAATCGACATTCGGCCTCCAACGACTGAGCAGAAAGTGTTGGAGAGGTCTGACATGCAGCCGACCTAGAGGAATGAGATCCGTCACCGAGCCGCAGAGACCGAGCAGCCGGAGAATACCCCGTGCTGTCGCGGATGTGGAGTGGGAACAGAGTCAGAGCAAAAGCTGAGAGAATCACAGACTGGCCTGGGGAACCGCCACCGTATTGAACTGAGTGCGGAAGGCAATCCCCAGATGACAAAACGACTGAGAAGGGACCAGATCTGACTTCTCCTCGTTGACTCTGAATCCTAGCGACGTGCAAGCTCAACAGAGAGTCGACATCCAACTCCAGTAAGGCAGCATTGGAATGCCTCTGGAGGATATCGTCTAGATATGCCGAAGTAGTCACCCTGGACTGTGTGCGATGGAAAGCTATCACATGCGACATCAGTCGGGTGAAGGCCCAAGGAGCCAGGTTGACGCCGAAAGGCATGGCCTTCAACTGGTAAACTCGCCCCAGAAGAGTGAACCTGAGATACTTCGATGAATCGGAACGTGAAAGTAAGCGTCTCGCAGGTCAATGCTGGAAGCGAAATCTCCCTGGTGAATGGAACGGCGGACAGACCTGAAAGTCTCCGTGCTGAACGTGGGAGCAATGATAGACTGATTCAGGATACTCAGATCGATAACCGGTCGGAGTCGGCCGCCCCTCTTCGGCACCAAGAAGAGGTGGGAATAAAACCCCACAGACTGAATGTTCTTGATGACCTCGATCGCCCCCTTGGCCAGGAGATTGTCTATCTCCATGGACAAAAGCTCCCGACCTAAAATGTCTGAAGGAACTGTGGTTGGAAGAGGCACTCTGGACAGAGTGGGGTGCCTTCGGAAGGATATTCGCAGCCCGGACCGAACAACATCTAACACCCAAGGATCGGATGTGATGGTGGCCCAACGGTCTGCAAACTCTGCTATTCTTCCTCCAACCTGGACGAATCGAGGTGAGGACCTTCAGTTCGAGTCCCGAAGAGACCTGCGAAAGGAGAAACCACCTCCTCTACTGAATGAAGAATCCTGAGACTTCCCTCTAGCCTGCCGGCGCGTACAATTACCCCATGAGTAAGAAGTAGAAGCGGTGGCAGAAGGATCAGCCCTTTGCTTCGCAGAGGAAGCAGAAGGGTACTTGTTAGGCTTTGAACGGTCCCTGCCTCCCCTAGAAGGCTGATCAAGCTGACGAAGCAGCAGCTGATCTTTGGAATGACATAGGATGTCATCCCGGACCGTCGACACGGAACTCATGGAACAGTAGCGGACCTGCCAAAGAAGCAGATCGAAGAGCAGCGCGCTGCCCCCAGGAAGGGATCGGCCTGTGTCCAGCACAGAGTCCCTTCAAACTAGTTCCAAAATGGCCGTGTCACAGACATGCGTGTGAGTAAGATGCATGAGCACCTTGGACAGCACACGCAAAGGAGTCTGTACATCGTCAAACCTATCTGGAGGCAGATATGACGTGATCGGAAAGAGAAAGCATACCCAGCATTTCTCTCGATAAGCCCAACATGGACTCCAGAGTCGTCATAGGAATGATGGTCAACTTGGGCTTGGAAAGCCTGAGGGAATTGGAGTCCTGATCCAAAACCGTAGAAACGATAACGCACCGGAGGCAAAAAGGTGTCAACCCTGGTGAAGAAAGGAACCTTCATAGCCTTGGAACTCAGTGTAAAGTCCAATGCTGAAAATGCTTCAACTACCTGTACTGACTGGCATGGTCAAAGACGCCCAGAAGCAGGTTGCTCCACAGGCTGTAGGCGCGCGACCGATGTTCGCGGCCTGGCTGACACTGTCGGCTGGTTGGATGGTATGAGATCCGGAAGGAACCCAAACACAAAGTCAAGAGCTGCCCCCAAGTCAGAAGACTGCTGGCTCTCGACATCAAGGATGTCTGACTCCTCCCCGGAGTCAGAAGACACAGCCGACGCCTCCCATGGTGTAGGCACCAGGGAGATCAGAAAGCGGCCTGTTTCCAATCCTGGGAGGCAGCGCCATTGGGGGCGCCTGGAAACCACTCGCTGCCTCGCTGGAAGCAATGGGAAGGCTCTTGGACAGAACCTGAGTGAGTAAGGAGAGGGCCTCCCTAAGCTCACTGGCCGTACGAGCCGGTTCGACATGGGAACGAACCAGCAAAGTGGCTTCACACCTGACCCTCTTAACCAGCGAAGGGTCATGATCCTCCAATACACCCGAAGCGGGGCGACGGGCGGCAGCCAAAACATCTGAGGGCAGACGTGTATAGGGGTAGGACACACCCCGAGGATCAACATAGCGGGAACTCGGGAGAGTTGCAGCGGACCTCTGCGGGGCAGAAGGTCCAGGCTGCACAGAAGGTGTTGGTCGCGCAAAACTGGCCGGTTGACCAGAATGAGTGGACAGAAAATGCCAATGACAAAACTGTGGTACTCGACGGTGCAGAGACCACAGTCGAGGGTTCGGCCGGCAGCCACTTCCAACTTCGCCGAGTTGAAGTCAGGGAAGGCTGAGGCCGATACCCCCACGTCTACACTCCCAGACACCGCTGCAGACCACTGCAGGTATAAAACTACTGTGCTCAACGGCTGAGAGGACACAGTAGGGGGTTCAGTCGGCAGCCACTTCCGACTTCGCCGAGTTGAAGTCAGGGAAGGCTGAGGCCGATACCCCACAACCACACTACAGACATCCCTGCAGACCCTTGCAGGGATAAGCCGAGGCCGGCTAAAAATGGTGCCCAATGACGGAACAGCAGTAGCAGCAGATATGACGGGAGCTGTTGGAACTGGCGGAAAAGCGGAGAGAGCCACCTAGCTCGGCCTCCAAAGGATGAGTCACAACCCTAGTGACAGCCTCAGACGTTGACTGGAGAGGGCGCATAGTCCCGGAACCAGGCATCTCTTCACCAGAAATCCAACAGCTCCCGCAGTATCCACCGCGGTAAAAAAAAACTGCACATTCCCCACGGAAGGGGAATAACTCTCACCAGACATGGTCGAGTCGGGAAGCTCCGAAACGACAGCGTTCCCCACCCCCCCCCCCACCCCCTGGTGCAGGAGGAGCTACACCTCCCCCATGGAGGGGAGCAATTCTCACCAGTCGTGGTCGAGTCAGGTGGCCCGAAACGACAGCGTTCCCCACCCCCCACGGGAGTGGGAGGAGCTGCACATCCCCCATGGAGGGGGTATAACTCACACCAGACGTGGTCGAGTAGGGGGCCCCGAAACGACAGAGTTCCCCCCTCCCTGTGGGTGTGGGAGGAGCTGCATATCCCCCATGGAGGGGGTATAACTCACACTAGACATGGTCGAGTCAGGGGGGCCGAAACGACAGTGTTCCCCCCCCCCCCTGCAGGTGTGGGAGGAGCTGCACATCCCCCACAGAGGGGGTATAACTCACATCAGACGTGACAGCCTCAGATGTTGACTGGAGAGGGTGCATAGTCCCGGAACCAGGCATCTCTTCACCAGAAATCCAACAGCTCCCACAGTAATTCTCACCAGTCGTGGTCGAGTCGGGCGGCCCGAAACGACAGCATTCCCCACCCCCCACGGGAAACCACCTCCTCTACTGAATGAAGAATCCTGAGACTTCCCTCTAGCCTGCCGGCGCGTACAATTACCCCATGAGTAAGAAGTAGAAGCGGTGGCAGAAGGATCAGCCCTTTGCTTCGCAGAGGAAGCAGAAGGGTACTTGTTAGGCTTTGAACGGTCCCTGCCTCCCCTAGAAGGCTGATCAAGCTGACGAAGCAGCAGCTGATCTTTGGAATGACATAGGATGTCATCCCGGACCGTCGACACGCATCTCTACTTTCCATTTTTACTGAAACGTTCCTAGCAATTTCTGGGGTAGGATCCGGCATATATTGAAAATACTCAGGGGTGTACGGCGGGCAATTAATTTCCTTTTTGGGGCTTGTCTCTTCTTCATCCATCAACATTTCAGTTAATTCCTTAGCTGACAGTAAGTACTCATCTAAATCATTGGTAATGCCTGTAGCCATTTATTTTTATGAAATTCTTCCTGCCGTTTCTGTCACGTCTGTCACCCAAACACAAATTTAAACAACAATCTTATAATTCAGAATTTATAATCCATCACCCAGCTCCACCTCAGCTCGAACCATCTTAACAAAATATGGTTTTACCAAATCAATCAAAATTTCCTTCTCCTGGCCTTACAAAAATTAAGGGTACCCTTACTATCCGTCACCTCTCAGACAATATATCCTGTTGGCGACGCCAAAAATGTAACGAACTCACTTCCGTGGACCTAACTAAACCTTCACGATTGGTCTCAATATAACAGACAGTGGGTTACAATTTAGATGGGTGATCAGGAATCCCCCAGATTCTAGGTTAATTGCTGGATATGGAAGGATAATTAAAATTATATATCATAATATATAAAAGGTCAGCTGGCAATCTATCAATTACTGGTTTCTGGGAACAGAATTTCCACTCAATATCAACACAACCTTGGCAAAAACTTCCAAAATCTATATTTCCACAATGGTTGTTTACTAAATTAAGCAAGTAGGGGTCAATATGGATACTAACCACACACTTGTGAAGGAATTCTCCACCCACGAACCTTAATTCGCAGACTGAGAATCACTTCAACAAGTTTACAACTGAATAAGATTTCCACAAGTCTTTTCTCAACAACAGCACGACCTCGGGGACAACACGCAAAAATTTAGAAGCGGAGTACCTGACTTCTCCTGGGTCAACAGTACAGGAATTTCCTTCCTAACGTGCATGGGTGATAGACACAACAAGAAATATTTTGAGGATAATTATAAAGTATTTATTTGGAATATGTTTCCGTAGTTTCGTTATTGATATATTTATTTATTATCATTTGAAGTTTTCATAATAAGAGCATTTCCATTGATCTACACAAAACAATTCAATACCATCAGATATGTTTTCGTATAACGAAAACACGAGTTAAGAATGCAGCAAATATTCTCTGTTCACTACAAACAAAAGCTGCATGTGGATGAATCGAATGCTGAACACGTTTCAATTCCAATAACTATTCCGTTTATTGGTAACAAAAGCAGCTACATCAATTACGAATAACTTTCACTGGCCAACCACTGGCTTAAATAATTCAGGGCAAAAGTCGCAATTTAACTAGGCCAATTATTTATCCGTAAAGCACAAACCAAAATCAGTTGTCAGAAATGACCTGGTCAGCCGCAGACATATGATTCCAAGAAAATCATATATCCAGGGATGACCACATCAATTCTATAATATCTGTGTCCAACTCGATCGAATGCCGCTCGCGTTCCAATCGCAATTATCAAGTGTGTTTTCGTGTAACGAAAACATGAGTTAAGAATGCAGCAAATATTCTCTGTTCACAGCAAACAAAAGCTGCATGTGGACGAATCGAATGCCGAACGCATCTCAATTCCAATAACTATTCCGTTTCTTGATAACAAAAGCAGCTACATCAATTACGAACAACTTTCACCGGCCAACCACTGGCTTAAATAATTCAGGGCAAAAGCCACAATCCAACTGGGCCAACTATTTATCCGTAAAGCACAAACCAAAATCAATTGTCAGAAATGACCTGGTCAGCCGCAGACATATGATTCCAAGAAAATCATATATCCAGGGATGACCACATCAATTCTATAATATCTGTATCCAACTCGATCGAATGCTGCTCACGTTCCAATCACAATTATCAAGTGTGTTTTCGTGTAACAAAAAACACGAGTTAAGAATGCAGCAAATATTCTTCTCAGTTCACAGCAAACAAAAGCTGCATGTGGACGAATCGAATGCTGAACGCGTTTCAATTCCAATAACTATTCCGTTTATTGGTAACAAAAGCAGCTACATCAATTACAAATAACTTTCACTGGCCAACCACTGGCTTACATAATTCAGGGCAAAAGCCGCAATCCAACTGGGCAAACTATTTATCCGAAAAGCACAAATCAAAATCAGTTGTCAGAAATGACCTGGTCAGCCGCAGACATATGATTCCAAGAAAATCATATATCCAGGGATGACCACATCAATTCTATAATATCTGTATCCAACTCGATTGAACGCCGCTCGCATTCCAATCACAATTATCAAATGTGTTTTCGTGTAACGAAAACACGAGTTAAGAATTCAGCCCCTGATTATTCCCTGATTAACTACAACTGGACAATTTAGAATTAATATTTCAGGTCGTAAAGAACAATTCATGGAGAGGATAGATTTTTATGACCTGAAATATTAGTTCTAAATTGTCCAGTTGTTGTTAAATTAAAAATTCGCCAGCTGAATATTCATTCAAGAAAATCTCTTAAAAGTCACTTACTTGAAATAGTCTCATGTGTATCAGACAGACTCCAACATGGTACGGATCTCCATGCCATGAAAACAGCGAAACCCTTATTGCTTCCCCATTCTCATGCATGTCATCTCATAACTTTCCCAAGGAAATCCATCTTAATTCACTCGGACAATTTAAAATCCGACCAACAGGCTCAGGTGTCCATCACATCAACAATAAATCTAAGTTGGTCCTACCTGTACGAATCCAGAAACCCGACTGACTCAAACAAGCCACAAACCCTCAGCACAACACTTCTGCACACAAACAACTCAGTCTGTGCAAATCGACTTATACAATTCAACATGATTATTCATGCAGCATTCAGGCATGACATCCAAGCGAGACACAAGATTTCCCGGCTAAGCATTCTACCGACACACTTTCGGATCAAAATAAAATTATTTCCAGTTAACCCCCTAGGTTGATGTTTATTTATGTAATGGGGTTTAAGGTCACATACTTATGCACAATGGCCCATCGTGACCACAACATGAATAGAAAGTCAAGTCTAACCAATCGTTTTTACCCATGTTGCCCATTTTAGCAGACCTCCACCCCAGGCATTGGCCACCGGGCCAATCTTACCAGTAAACCAGAGCCTGTTTACCACAGCAAACAAGCACTGCCTCAATTTCCGGGGTCCCCACCGGGGGCCTAGGTTAATGTTAAGCATTGACAATGACTATCTTGTCACAGTTTCGCTCGGAAAGATAGCCTTAGGCCATCCGAGACCACACTTTTTACCCACTGGTCTTCCGTAATTGTTATCCAATTTGTTGCGAATCTTGATAACCTTCCGCCAACTGGCAAGCAATTGAGGTCCTGACCATCACCTGTAGGACCTGTGAGGCTTACGGGAGGAAAAACGACGTCCTCCTTGTGAAGAGCCTCGACCTGCCAGCCATGGTGCGTCTGACCGGTAGTCTCGATCAGACCTACACCCCCTTCCCGGGTTGCTATATTGTCAATCCCTAGAGTAATAATAGGAGGGTTTCTTATACCCTCGTGAGGAGTCCCCTTTAGACGATTTCTGTTTAGGATGTCCTCCCTTACTCTTTTCTGCTGCCGCAGGTCGATTAGACGCTGAATTAAATAGCAGTGTATTAGACGCTTTCTTTGTAGCTTGGTCATACACCAATGAAAGCTTATCGTCAAAAATTGTGTGTCCGGATACGGGAGCGACCCGTAGAGAGTTTTTCACCTTGTCATCTATTAAAGATGACGACGCAAGGGCTCCGTCACGTCTGATTAACTCCAAATTTGCCACTGTTAAGGCAGAGTTATATGTGGTAATCATAATAGCCCTGGAAAGAACTCTTAAAGAGGTACGAACGTCCTCAAATTCCTTTCCGTTGAGACGTTGCACCACAGCTCTTGAAAGGTGATATGCTTAAGACATAGCATCTAAATTTGCTCTGTTTGAAGAAATTGCCGTCTCAATTGCGTCCGAGCGAATAGTGAATGACGAAGGCAAGGATTGCTCTAGATCCTCAGCCTGCTCATCCAAACGCAGAGGAACTCTCTGTACATCTTCCCCGACCATTTTAAATGAATGTCGTCCAACAAACGGTAAATTTACGGAAGATGATGACAAGAAACCGCCTTTCTTCTTCCCACTGGAAAGTTTGAATATGGCGTCATCTAAACGGCCAAAGGCCTGCGACACCTGTCTAGACTGAACCAGAAAAGACAGGACCTCCTCCCTTGTCCAGATAAAGTCTGCATCAAACGACGCCAGTGGTTTCTTCCTGGTAGTCGCAGCATTCTGATTCATCAGAACAAATTCAGAGTAGTATTGATGGATTAAATCCATCACAACCATGCTGTTCCAAAAGGGAAGGGCAATCTTCCTCCGTATCCCTTTCACCATCCGATTGAATCAGTTGAGACTCACGGTCAGCAGCATCTGAACGTGCAGATGACTGGACCGACCCAGCACCGTCCGACAGCTCAGGTTCTGAGACTGCTGTAGGCTGCTCCTGCACTTGCTGGGATGCTGCGGTGAGCTGTGCAATCTACGACAGCAAGTCTTCTTCTGAGGAACAGCAGTCTTCTGTTTCTTGGCCGACGGCTGCTCCTGGGATGGTGTGTCCGAGACGGCTCTTTTGTCCGGATGTCCTGATAAATGAGGCCTCGTCTCCTTACCTACCGGATGGTCTGACTTCTTTGATGATGAGGGGTCCCTTCTTGGTGATGCAGGCTGGATATCTGAAGTGTAGCTAAGGTGCGGTCGTGTGTGCCTTGAAGATGCCAATGTAGAAGCCGTAACTGTAGCCGATGCCGGCTGTGAGCTGAACGGAGCATCCCGGATGGGAGGCGCAGTCATATGCTCCGACTGACGCAAGTTTCTAATCACAACATCTGGGCCCAGATGTTGTTGGGAAAGAGAGGGGCCTCTCTTGCTCATGGTCCTTTCAGACCTCACCAAGCTTCCCACTGAACTTGCTGGCTTCTTCCTTTGTTCCGTCGTCGCTGGGTGAGCCTGTGTATATTTTAAGGTGCTCACTCTACCCAATTCACTCCTCTCGACTGCAACGGACACACCAGGTGTCACGGTACCCACAGATGGAGTAACCGCTTCACCAGTCGAGCTAGCTGGCAACAAGGGACTGAAACCACCGGCTAGTAGTTTTTTGCCCTGTCTAAAATGCATGAGCCCCTTTGCCGCTAGCTCTGCTTGTACATCTGAATGCGACGACAGCACCACACTATCTCTATGCATCACGTAAACATCACCACGTTCTTGTTCCTCTGAAAAAGAAACTGAGAAACTAGATTGATTTTGTGGCGAGAGGACCGGCATTGTCCTCTCGCCACTAACAAAGTACCGTGACACCCGTCTCCAATGTTTGTCATCCCATCCGACACATGTTGAGCAAGAATTAGTGGGAGTACATCGACTGCAAGCAAGGCAACAAGCACGTAAATATGAGGAAGACTTCCTCGCCTTGCATTTTGAGCAATAAGCTTTCATAATGAATCAAAATAAAGTCGACAATACTTCCACCAACTCCACAATAAATATATGAAAAAGATACATAATAAGTAACATTCAAAATATAAATCGAAAAATAATTTGCAAAAAAAAATTTTTCAAAAAATTTTGACAGGAGCCCAAGTTCCCCAATGGGAACGATGGGCCCAAATGTATCCAGATAGACCCTAAGTGTGGACAAAAATTTTTTTATTATCAAACAAGAGGCCCCACGGGGCCTGAAGTGCTCATCTTGTACAGAACACAATTTAAACAGAGTCCAAGAATGAGTCTACATTAAGCAAGCCATCTCCATAGGCTACACTGTCAATCCTTGAGTCCCTCAGGAGTGACAAAAATAATCTGGGCATCATGCCTTTTCTTCAGTTGATCATAAGTAAAATGTAGAGCTCCCCTATGAAGCCCCTTGTTACAACCTATGTGGATTAACCTTAGTACCTCTAGAATACTGAATACAAAATTTTTAATTCTTCAGCAAAATGGCCAATTCCGGCTCCCACAGAGAGCCCAAATATTAACCCAGGCTCTTGATTTGAACACAGTTAAATCTGACTTCCCTAGAGATGTTGTGTACCGAATATGAAAGCATTCTGACTGTTGGATCTGAAGAAGAGAAATTGTAAAGAAATTTCTCTGAATTGCACTAAGTTCAAATTTGGGCTACCATAGCGAGCCCAAATATTGACCTATGGATCCGATTTGAACAAACTTGAATCTGACGATGTTGTATACCAAATGTGAAAGCATTCTGACAAGTGAATCTGAAGAAAAAGATTTTTGAAGAAATTCGCTCATATTGTACTAAGTTAAATTTCATGTTCCCATATGGAGCCCAATATTAACCTAGACACTCGAATTGAACAACCTGGAATCTGACCCCCCTAGAGATGTTGTATACCAAATATAAAAGCATTCCGACTGGTGGATCTGAAGAAGAAGATTTTTAAAGAAATTTTCTCATAGTGCACTAAGTAAAAATTTGGGCTACCATAGTGAGCCCAAATATATACGTAGGGATCTGATTTGAACAAACTTGAATCTGACCTCAATAGAGATGTTGCATACCAAATATCAAAGCATTCTGACTGATGGATCTGAAGAAGAAGATTTTTTTAAATTACCCTCCATATTGAACAAAGATCAAATTTGGGCTTCCATAGGAAGCCCAAATATTAACCTAGGGACTTGGTTTGAACAATCTAGAATCTGACCCTCATAACAATGATGTATACCAAATATTAAAAGATTCTGACTGGTGGTTCTGAAGAAGAAGATTTTTAAAGAATATTCCGCATATTACCCTATGTTAAAACTTCGGGCTCCTGTGGAGAGCCCAAATATGAACCAATGAGCTTTATTTCAACAAACTTTTATCTGACCCCCCTATGAATGCTGTATACCAAATATCAAAAGATTCTGATGATTGGTACTGGAGAAAAGATTTTTTTAAATTTTTGCAAATATGCTGACTCAGCATTTTTTCGATGCCCATTACAGAACACCCTAACATTACCGATGGCAATTTTTTTTTACCATTCAATTCTACTGGTCATAAGGATACTTCATACCAAATAAAAGCTCTCTCTTCTGTGGGGTTTGGGAAATATGGGCGTTTGAAAATATTTCTATTTTTAGCTCCCAGGGTTCCCATGGGGACGCGGGAATTTTTTTTTTTGCATGGGTCAAGTACTTATGACCCAATACTACCACAAACCAAATTTGGTTCATACCGGACCATCGGTTCAGAAAATAGAAATTTTGGGTGGGGCCAAAAATCTTACCCCTATTACAAAGCCAAATATTACTTCACGAACTTCGTTTGAACAAACTTGATTCTACACCTCATATGGAAGCTCCATAGCAAATATCAAGTCATTGTACACATTGGTTCTTGAGAAGAAGATTTTAAAAATATTTTGGTGCATTTTCCCCCACTCCCTCCCTATGGGGCTGGGCATGCTGAGTTGAACAAAAATGAAATGCCCCTTTGGGACCATCACTCACACAAACTTTCACTTGAATTGGCCCAGTGGCTTTGGAGGAGAAGACCAAAACATGGTGTTGACGGACGCCGGACGGGAAGTGATGAGATTAGCTCAGCTTGACTTTGTCAAGATGAGCTAAAAATTAATTGCTACACTACCGGAATATTTAATGTATCTTACAACAGTCCTACCATGATAATAAATAGGAAACTACATATATTTATAGAACGTTGTCAATGTAAACAATGTAAGAAGAAAAACCAGAAACAAGACTCCAGGCACTGAATAAAAAAGCCCGAAGTCAGTAACAGGTTTTGAACTATCCGATGTAAAGCAAGATCTTCATCAGAAGAAAAAACGATACATCGGATGTATGATGCATGACCAAAATGCCTAAACACCCCATGGGGCTATACAGAATAAACATTCTGTGTAACACGTCAAAACTCCCAAGAAATTTATAAAAAAATTTCAATAAAACAAGCCAAAAAGCTTGGGAGTTTAACTGGGGGATTCAAGGAAGGATAGGGAAGGAACACTTAACAAACAGTGGAAAAATCATTAGCAAGAATGATGACTTCGGGCCCATGTCCCGAAATTGGGAAACATGAAATAATTTTTGTAAAAATTATAAAGTTACAGCCCTGAACGTTTCCAACCACCGTTTCTTCCTTCCATCATCCAAATGTGTCCTTGGATCCACCAAATTTACAATTGATTTGTGTCTGGCATCATTAAAACTGAGATTTAAAAGCACAGATGTCAGTTTGTTGTTACTGACAGAAGGGCCAAACAAAGAATGATGGTTGGCGCAAATGTCAGTGTCTCCCTGGATACTGTGCATGCGCAGTTTGCAAAAGTATGGAGGACCAGTTGGGACATAATTTTTTCGGTTTTGCATGCAAATTTTGGGGATTGGGGGGGGGGGGGGGCAAAACTTGTGTTTGGCCTTGGATATTTTTGAGTTAGCACCAGCTAGTCTGGGCCATTGGTTGTATAAAAATACAGAAATTTTGGGCGAGGCAAAAATTCTTGACCCTCCCATAACGAAGGCAAATATAGCTCCTCGAACTTCTCTGGAACAAATCGGAGTCTACACCTCAAAAGGAAGCTGCACACCAAATATCAAGTCTCTGCTACTGCTCATTCATGAGAAGAAGATTTTTTAAGATTTAAGCATACTTTTTGGGCGTCGCCCTACCTAGACGACGGATGGTGAGTGATCACTACAGCTCCCCTGACTGAAAGTCAGGCAAGCTAAAAAGCACATAGGTTATCATAAACAATGAAATAATTTAACAGGATACATGAAAATTATCATTGAATGTAACCTACATATACAGTGAAATATAATATAGCTGGGAAACACAACTACTGTCGGACCAATAATAAATTGTGGTCCGTAAGCTGAAAATATATCAACCACAACAATAATAATAAAAATAATTTTGCATAGGTTGAACAAAAGAGTGGCAAACTAACACAGAGGCATATAAAATTACATGAAATCTATGGATCCCAGATCAAAATTAAGGCAACACCCCACCAAAACTTGAATTTATGTTGGATGGGAGGGGGGGGGAATTTTGAGAAGAGGCCAGAAGGGCCTAAAAGCTCATAAAAAAGGGGAAAAAATAAGCCTTCACTAAGGCCGAAGTCAATCATTCCCATGCAGTCTTATAAGCAAAAGGTAAAATACATACTGCGGAGGAAAAACAGGCGGAGTCCCTAGCCTATGACTGTAGAAATATGTCAAAGTGAAGGAATAAAGAGGTGACAATTAACAGGAAAGAGGTAAACACCTATATAAATGCATAATAGACAGAGAAAATGATCACTATAAATAGCTAAAGCAGTTTGAGAAACAAATAAATTTGCATGAAAATAGGTGACACCATTTTGTTTCATTTTGATAAATTCTGAGATAATTTTCAAAAGCACTTTCCTGGGGGAAACTTCACAGAATCCTGTATGAATACATTTCCTAGCATCATATCAGTGAAGAATCCACCAAAACACCTCCAGGAATCCTTCCACAACTGCCATAACTTGAAATTTTTCAGAGCGGAGAAATTTTCACATCCTACTGCAGGAAGTGAAAAAGAGGAAATTGATTCTTTGCGTATGTTTTGGCAGGAATGTGGACAATGGGGGACTGTTCAAGTGGGATCATATTCACCAGGCTTCATGTACCTACACAAATCAGCCCCTGGTGAATCTGGTTTGGTTTTCTTTCTGGCTTAAGGGTTTTTTCGTAGGAACTTCTACTTCTGTACTCTTTTTCACCTGAGCGGAAAGAGGAAGATCAGGCAATTTGTATCACTTTGTTAAGTGGAGAAAAAATAGGTGACACCTAAGTACATCATAAATCAATGAAAATTTCAAAGATTTAAAGAAAGCACTTACCTGAAAGAATTCTTCCTAAAACTGCTTGACATCCTCAGAAAACACTGCAGCTCCACTGAAAACATCCAAACCTTCCTGTGAACATCTTAAACTTGCACATAATAGAGAATTTTTCCAGAACTCACAAATTCATGACCACCATGGAGGACATGAAAAAGAGGAAATTTATATTATTGCGCCATACTGGTGGGAACTGGACAATGGGTGAATAGGTCAAATTCGATACATTTCGCCAGGTTTTGTGTACCTACACAAATTGGCACCTCGCAAAACTGGTTCAGTTTATTTTCTGTCTTTTGTCTTTTTTATAGTCTCCTAAGGGGAATTTACATAGGAACTCTAAATTCTGCACTCTTTTTCAACTGGTAGTAAAGAGGAATATTAGGCAATTTGAATTACTTTGGTTAGTTCAGAAGTGAAAGTGTCAACATGTATAGTATGTGACACAGCAATGACAAACATCTAGGTAATGACCTGATAACAAAGGTACATGTAAAGTATTGTAACGGTCTGTACATAAGTGCTGACAGTAGCCTGTAACAAATATATAGGTAAAGTATTGTAAAAGTGGGGTGACAGTTAGATGCTAAACTAGAAAAGAAATCTTTGAGTCCCAGAGTGGGTCTGACTGAACCCAAAAATATTTGTTCTCATAGCACAGTGATAACAAAGGAACCCAAAAACACTTGTTCCTGTCACAAGGTGATAACAAAAGTACCCCAAGAAGTTTCGAGAAGATCAGTTCACAAATACAGACTCTAGCCCGAGCCATATTGACATGTGCACTTACTGTGTATAAGTAGCACTGAACAAATCAAAGTTCATCTAATTTGCATAATTTCTGCACAAGAAAAAAACCTGTATTATATGTGATGTATTCCAAGTTACTAAACATTGCTGCAAAAATTTATTCAAATCAGAACTTTCATACAGAAGTTCTGTACAAAAAACTGATTGCACAAATTTTGGAACAAAAAGGATGCTGGCGGCTATCTTGAATTTTGGACCGCATCCAAAAACACTCGTTCTCATCCCACGGTGATAACAAAGGTACCCAAGAAGTTTTGTAAAGATCGGTTCATAAATACGGCCTCTAGACTGAGCCGTATAGAAGTTGTGTACAAAAAACTGATTGGACCTAATTTCGGTACAAAATGGCCACTGGCAGCAATTTTGAATTTTGGACCACACCCAGAAACATTTGTTCTCATCCCAAGGTGATAACAAAGGTACCCAAGAAGTTATGTGAAGATCGGGTCATAAATACAGACTCTAGCCCGAGCCGTATTGACACATGCACTTACTGTGTATAAGTAGTACTGAATAAATCAAAGTTCATCTAATTTGCATAATTTTTGCTTGAGAAAAAAACCTGTATTATATGTGATGTATTCCATGTTATTAAACATTCATACAGAAATTTATTTAAATCAGAACTTTCATACAGAAGTTCTGAACAAAAAACTGATTGCACTAATTTTGATACAAAATGGCTGCTGGTGGCCATCTTGAATTTTGGACTGCAGCAAAAACACTCGTTCTTGTCCCAAGGTGATAACAAAGGTACTCAAGAAGTTTTGTGAAGATTGGTTCATAAATACTAGACTCTAGCGCAAGCCGTATTGACATGTGCACTTACTGTGTATAAGTAGCATTGAATAAATCAAACTTCATCTAATTTGCAAAAATAATAATTTTTGCACAAGAAAAAAACCTGTATTATATGTGATGTATTCCATGTTACTAAACATTCATTCAAAAATTTATTCAAATCAGAACTTTCATACAGAAGTTCTGAACAAAAAACTGATTGCACTAACTAAAAAACAAAATGGCTGCTGATGGCCATCTTGAATTTCGGACCGCACGCAAAACCACTCGTTCTTGTCCCACGGTGATAACAAAGGTACCCAAGAAATTTTGTAAAGATCGGTTCATAAATACAGCCTCTAGCCCGAGCTGTATTGGCATTTGCAGTTACAGTGCTGAAGGTTACATTTAATAGATCAAAGTTAGTCTAATTGGCATAATTTATGCACAAGAAAAAACCTGTATTATATGTGATGTATCCCATGGTACTAAACATTCACACAAAAAATTATTCAACACTTTCATATGGAAGTTCTGCGCAAAAATCTGATTGCACCTAATTTTGCACAAAATGCTGCCAGCAGCCATCTTGAATTTCACACCGGACCCTACAACACTCATTCTCGTCCCACGGTGATAACAAAGGTACCCAAGAAGTTTCATAAAGATCGGTTCATAAATACAGCCTCTAGCCCGAGCCATATTGGCATTTGCACTTACAGTGCTGAAAGTAGCACTAAATAAATCAAAGTTAGTCTAATTTGCATAATTTACACACAAGAAAAAAACCCATATTATATGTGATGTATCCCATGGTAATAAACATGCAGACAAAAATTATTCAAATCAGAGCTTTCATATGGAAGTTCTGCGCAAAAATCTGATTGCACCTAATTTTGTACAAAATGGCTGCCAGTGGCCGTCTTGAATTTCGGACCGGACCCAAAAACACTCGTTCTCGTCTCATGGTGATACAAAGGTACACAAGAAGTTTAGTAAAGATCAGTTCATAAATACGGCCTCTAGCCCGAGGCGTGTGTATGAGGTGACAGACAGACGGACGGTGGGCCATGGCAATACCTCAAATTTGGCTTTGCCAAAGTTGAGCTAAAAATTATCTCACTCATGACTGAGACAAATGGTTATTTTCGCTCATGCAAGCGCTCTCAAAAAATAAACATTTGTCTCAGTCACTCATGAGATAATTTTCGGTATCCACTCAAAAACACTAGATATCCTCTATACTTTCTTTCACAGACACTGCCTGCCGTATTCGCACATTTGGAAATTTTTTTCCACTTAAGAAGAAAAAGAAAACAAGTGATTTATCAGGCGGTGGCATCATTAATTGATGCTTCATGTGTATTGAATACAGTCCAGTGGATGAAGAGCTGAACCTCAAACTAATTCTAAAACTAGAATTACTGTGAGCACTGCTCACTAAAGATACCACCCACTCCAACCAAGAAACATTTCACAACAGTAAAAATACCTGAAAGCAAAATAGGAGGTGCACATCTATAATGTATAGAAAAGAATGCCTGTAAGTTTCAATGAAATCCACCCACTGGTTTAAGAGGAGTAGCGGATAGCAGATGTGTACCCCCGAAGCGTCACGGACGTACGGACGTACGGAAGTACAGACATACATAAGTACGGAAGTACGGACACCATGAATGCTATATACCGCCCACTTTTCAAGTGGGTGGTATAAAAAACGTTTTTCAATGCGATATGTTGCAATACATGTAATGTATATCTGAAAATGACCCCCCCCCCCCCCCCCCAGCCCTTCCACCCGTACCCATTGATATGTGTGTCTTTTTGGGGGTGTTTTTAAATGAGAAGATTTTATTCAAATTAAGCGGTATTCTGAAAACATAACACATACATGTTTCCATAAAACTAACTATTTTCTGTCAAAGTCTATCATCCGGAAAATGAAAAAGAAACAAGAGGCTCTCAGCCTATATAGCTCTGCTTAGGGCCACTACTTTCAAGGCAGATATATACAGGATAAAGATATGACAGAGAGAATATAACAGAAATGGTTACCTTGAAATCTCATTAATACCAGGCTCTGACAGGTTATTATTTATTTATATATTTATTTATTTATTTATTTATTTATTTATTTATTTATTTATTTATTTATTTATTTATTTATTAGGGTTTAACAACACTTTTACAGCCAAGGTCATATCATGTTAGTGACAGGTTTATGGGTGGCGGAAGCCGGAGTACCCGGAGAGAACCACCGAGCAACGATGAGAAGCTGCCACCTCCCCAACATCATAACTCCACACTGCAGCACAGGCAGGGTTAGATTGGTTGAAGACAGATGCACCATCGACGTGAAGTACGCCTTAGTACACGTCGTCATCGTGCCCCCATGTGGACAATCAGGGTTAAGTGCCTTTCCCAAGGACACAATGTGGGAGTCTGAATCGATCGACAGGATATTAAAATTGTTGACACTTCTCATGTCCAAACAGTATGCTCATGTTTTCAGTTTTCCCAAAGGGGAAAACATTAAAACATTCTGTAAAAAAAGTGACTGTGGAATGTCGAAGTACAATATCAAAGTTTTGCTGTTTGTGACATTGACCTTCGCAATATGACCTTGGATTAAACTCACCACCCACCTGTGAGTCATGAGCAATAATTGTACCAAGTGTACAAGATCTGTCAATCATACATTGTACAACCTCGACAAGGGCAGCATTCAAGAAGCCAAGTGTTACAGCTTGTGTTCTTGAGCTTGATATGACAATGGGCCAAGGCCATGACACAACATTTGGTTATGGGTAACAATTGTGTTAAGGATGAACAAGATCTGTCCCATAGATTCAGACCAGAAAAGGGGTGTATAGAAATATCAAAGGTTTGCTGTCTGTGACCTTGATATTGATAATAAGACCTTGGATCAAAGTTGCAACACACTTTTGAGTCATGAGCAATAATTGTAACGAGTATGAATAAGATCTGACTATAATACAAAGTTATATGGACCGGACAAAAGTGACAGTGACAGTTTTTCTGTCACCTTAACATAGGGTCTGTGACCTTGACCTTGAGGGGCACATACCCTGTTATAATTCGCGACACATTGTCCTTTGCTAATAAATACTGCTATAAAGTTTTGGAAAAAAATATTCTATCGTTAAGAAGTTATGGCCCAGACAAACAAAATGTTGTTGAAAGACAGCCGACGGATGACAGGCAGAGGACGAACAGTGGACAAATCATTACAGCATTCAGGCTTCGAACACACATAATTACTATAATAGCTGTGCATGATGACTGGCAACAAAGAATATTCCTTCTGTATAAAAGAATCACTATTAGTCCACCAGCCAAAAGCCAATTTTTGGCTGATGCTTGTTTTGGCATATGAAGTTTTTTTATCGATGGTTTTGTGTAGTACAGACCTTCCCCTTCAAGATGAAACCGGCTGCGTCATCACCAGCCTTGGGGAAATTTAAATATTCCGGCTCAAAAAACATGGCCACCAAACCCGTAAAAATTTACTAAAATGATCAAATGAGACCTGAGAAAATACTGCATAATATTATCAGTTATGATTCCTATAACAGTAAAGGCTATCTTTGAGCATCTATACGGGACCTATATATATACACCTATCTTTGGAAAAATCAAGAGGCCGTCATTTTGGAAGACATTTTTGGTTTGTAGTTCCACATAAATGGCATTCTGAAATAATTTGTTCATATCTCAAAGACATTTGACACTGTATGATGAAGATTGTCCTTCCCGTAATGCTACTACAGGTAAAAATTTAATTTTTTTTTACCAATTATTGGTGTAAATGGTAAAATTTCAATAGTTTTGGTACCCATCTTTATTTTTTTACAATACCTCAACTTCCCCATGATGCAGCCGATTGGATAATCAAAAGGACACCCTCGCTGACTGAAAGCCATTGAGAAAAAAAAACTTAAAATGCCAAAACAAGCATTTGTGCTCTGGATGTTGGACTATATTCAAAATGTATTATTACTCAAATGGTAACATGTCTTTCTAAAAAACTGACATGAAGGCATGCTGAAACCTTAAGCGCTTTGACAAATTCTTATCTTGAATTTCTTACCAATACATTGGTATGTACAGAACATCACCAGGTTTCACAATTGCTTCAACGCATTTGGCATCTCTGAATTTGGGATATTTTATAAAATCTGGATCATCAAAATCAACCTGTTGAGAAGAAACATTAAATAAAAATTTGTGGATAGCAATATTGATATCCACTCCAAAATATTTGTAAACAAATGTCCTGAACATTCACTGGAACCATCTCCTTGAACTTATTCTAGTGAGGCTGCCACAACGAATAAAACAAAAGGCCTCATGGGGCCTGAAGTGCTCATCTGACCAAATTGTTTAAAGAAAGATTTAATTAGAATCTATGGCTAGTTAACACTATAGAGGAATGAAGTTATTTAATCATTTATAACTCTGTTGTCCATGCCAGATGATTTTTTTCTGGTATTTCTGGGATTCTACCACAGAAATAATGCCCAGATTTCCAGTAACCGCAAAACTGGGGAGTCCTAGTATCAGCCTAGAGACTTAACTTGAACCTGACCCCTTTCCCGCCACCCCCAGGATGTTGTATACAAATACTGAATGGTGGATCTGAAGAAGGAGATTTTTTTAAAGATTATTTGTCATACTACACTAAGTTAAAATTTGGGTCCCCATAGATAGCCCAAATATGAATCCAGGGATTTAATTTGAACAAACTTGAATCTGAGTCTGGCTAGGGAGTTATATACCAAGAATCAAAACATTCTGCATGGTGGTTCTCAAGAAAATTTCAAAGAATATTCCTCTTTTATTAGGGATCTGCGAATCACAAATTTCTTTTGGAATCGAATCTCGAATCGAATCGTGTCTCTGATATCGACATTGAATCGAATCCCGAATCGAATTTTAAAAGACAAGTTATTTCATATTGCATCAAACGGAAGTTACCGAACACTGTGATGACCCTTATGCGACGGAGTGAACACCTTAAACACCAATAACTAAATATTCTCTGTAGCACCGTCGCTGAAACAGCTAGGCCTATTATCCATAGTTTTAGTTTTTGAAGGCCTAACTTGTTACTATTCACATTCTTAAGAACGTGAATAGTAACAAGTTAAGCCTTCAAAAACCAAAACTATGGATAATGTTCTGGGCCAAATTCACACCTTACCTAACAATTAAACATTGTCAATTACTCAAATAAATAGGAATTGAGCCTACATGAATGAATTTTCTAATGACAGTTTTATCCTATTTTTGTTGGAAATGTAACAAATTGAAGTTAGTACGAGAGATTCGAAAAAATCGAATCCTGAGACTGATTCGGGATCGATCTCGAAGCAAACGTATGGTATCGATATCGAATCGAATCTCGAATATTCGCAGGACCCTATCTTTTATATCAAGTCAAAATTACGGCTTCTATAGGAAGCCCAAATATTAGTCAAGGGCTCTTACTTGAAAAAACCTCAAAACTAGAGATGGTCTGTTGCCCCCCCCCCCCCCCCCCCCACCCCCAAAATCCAATATGGCCACCAATCGGCCATCTTGAAACCAAGCAGGAAAAAAAATATGTCATGCACTTTCCCTCATCATGTTGATCATTTTTGTGAAGTTTCATGAAAATGCAGCTAAAACCGTGGAAGTAGTTCACACCACAAGTCTACATAAAAAAAATCCAATATGGCCACCAGTCGGCCACCTTGAAACCGAGCAGGAAAAAAATTATGTCACGCACTTCTCCTCATCATGTTGATCATTTGGTGAAGTTTCATGAAAATACGGCTAAAACTGTGGAAGTAGTTTGCTCCACAAGTTTACATAAAACAAGAGGCCCCACGGGGCCTGAAGCGCTCATCTTGAACAGAACACAATTTAAACAGAGTCCAAGAATGAGTCTACATTGAGCAAGCCAACTCCATAGGATACACTATCAATCCTTGAGTCCCTCAGGAGTGACAAAAATAATCTGGACATCATGCCTTTTCTTCAGTTGATCATAAAATAAAATGTAGAGCTCCCCTATGAAGCCCCTTGATACAACCTATGTGGATTAATCTTAGTTAGACACCTCTAGACGGTACTGAATACAAAATTTTTAATTCTTCAGCAAAATGGCCAATTCCGGTTCCCACAGAGAGCCCAAATATTAACCCAGGCTCTTGATTTGAACACAGTTGAATCTAACTTCCCTAGAGATGTTGTGTACTGAATATGAAAGCATTATGACTGTTGGATCTGAAGAAGAGAAATTCTAAAGAAATTTCTTCAAATTGCACTAAGTTAAAATTTGGGGTACCATAGCGACCCAAATATTAACCTATGGATCCGATTTGAACAAACTTGAATCTGACCCCCCTAGAGATGTTGTACACCAAATGTGAAAGCATTCGGATGAGTGGATCTGAAGAAGAAGATTTTTGAAGAAATTCCCTCATATTGTACTTACTTAAATTTCTGGTTCCCATATGGAGCCTAAATATTAACTTAGGCATTCGAATTGAACAACCTGGAATCTGACCCTCCTAGAGATGTTGTATAAAAATATGAAAGCATTCTGACTGGTGGATCTGACGAAGAAGATTTTTAAAGAAATTTCCTCATATTGCACTAAGTAAAAATTTGGGCTAACATAGTGAGCCCAAATATATACCTAGGGATCTGATTTGAACGAACTTGAATCTGACCCCCTTAGAGATGTTGCATACCAAATATCAAAGCATTCTGACTGGTGGATCTGAATTTATTTATTTATTGGTGTTTAAGGTCACATATTTCTGCACAATGGCTAACCATGACCATGACAGTTTTAGGGGTGGAGGAAGCCGGAGTACCCAGAGAGAACCACCGAGCAACGGCGATCAACTGTCAGCTCCCCAACATACCAACTCCACACAAGAAGGGTTAGCATTGGTTGAAGACAGGTGCACCATCGACGTGCAGTACGCCTTAGTACACAACGTCACCATGCCCCCCACATGGGCAATGGGGGTGAAGTGTCTTGCCCAAGGACACAACGCGGTCGCCGCAGGTGGGATTCGAACCAAGGACCTCTCGGTTTGCAGCCTTCACCTCTACCAACTGAGCTACCGCACCCCCGGTGGATCTGAAGAAGATTTTTTTAAATTACCCTTCATATTGAACAAAGATCAAATTTGGGCTTCCATAGGAAGCCCAAATATTAACCTAGGGACTTGGTTTGAACAATCTTGAATCTGACCCTCTTAACAATGAGGTATACCAAATATTAAAAGATTCTGACTGGTGGTTCTGAAGAAGATTTTTAAAGAATATTCCCCATATTACCCTATGTTAAAACTGTGGGCTCCTGTAGAGCCCAAATATGAACCAATGAGCTTTATTTCATCGAACTTTTATCTGACCCCCCTATGAATGCTGAATACCAAATATCAAAAGATTCTGATGAGTGGTTCTGGAGAAAAGATTTTTAAAAATTTTTGGAAATATGCTGACTCAGCATTTTTTCGATGCCCATTACAGAACACCCTAACATAAAAGATGGCAATTTTTTTTTGCCATTCAATTCTACTGGCCCTAAGGATACTTTATACCAAATAACAGCTCTCTGTTCCGTGTGGTTTGGGAAATATGGGCATTTGAAAATATTTATATTTTTAGCTCCCAGGGTTCCCATGGGGATGCGGGAATTTTTTTTTTTTTTGCATGGGACAAGTACTTATGACCCAATAATACCACAAACCAAATTTTGTTCATACCGGACCATCGGTTCAGAAAATAGAAATTCTGGGCGGGGCCAAAAATCTTACCCCACCTATTACAAAGCCAAATATTACTTCACGAACTTTGTTTGAACAAATTTGATTCTACACCTCATACGGAAGCTCCATAGCAAATATCAAGTCATTGTACACACTGGTTCTTCAGAAGAAGATTTTTAAAATATTTTGGATCATTTTCCCCCACTCCCTCCCTATGGGGCTGGGCATGTTGAGTTGAACAAAAATGAAATGCCCCTTTGGGACCATCACTTTCACTTGAATTGGCCCAGTGGCTTTGGAGGAGAAGACCAACACATGGTGTTGACGGACGACGGACGGAGAGTGATGAGATTAGCTCAGCTTGACTTTGTCAAGATGAGCGAACAAGAGGCCCCAGGGGGCCTGCGGGCACTCACCTGACATGGTAGCCTAAATATCAACCCAGAGAATTGATTTCAACAAGTTGCATCTGCTCCTCCTAAGAAAAGCTTATACCAAATATCCAAAGATTCTGACCAGTGGATCTAAAAAAAAAAGATTTTTACAGAATATTCCTCATATTGAACTAAGTTATAATTCGGGCTCCCACAGGGAGCCCATATATGAACCTAGGGACTTGGCTTTAACAAGCTTGAATCTCACCCCCCTAAGGATACTGCACACCAAATATCAAAACATTCCAACTGCTGGATCTGAAGAAAAAGATTTTTAAAGAAAATTCCTCATTTTGAACTTAGTTACAATTCAAGCTCCCACAGCGAGTCCAAATATGGACCTAGGGACATGGCTTGAACAAACTTGAATCTCACCCCCCAAGGATGCTGCATACCAAATATCAAAACATTCCGACTGCTGGATCTGAAGAAGAAGATTTTTAAAGAAAATTCCTCATTTTGAACTAAGTTATCATTCGGGCTCCTACAGTAAGCACAAATATGGACCTAGGGACATGGCTTGAACAAACTTGAATCTCACCCCTCTAAGGATGCTGCATACCAAATATCAAAATATTCCGATTGCTGGATCTGAAGAAGATTTTTAAAGAAAATTCCTCATTTTGAACTGAGTTATAATTCGGGCTACCATAGTGAGCCCAAATATGAACCCAGGGACTTGGCTTGGACAAACTTGAATGATTCCATTTTGCATACCCAATATCAAAAGATTCTGCCTGCTGGATCTTGAGAACAAGATTTTCAAAGAAATTTGCCTGAAATGCACTAAGTTCAAATTTGGGCTCCTATACTGAGCCCAAATATAAACCCAGAGGGCCAATTTGAACAAACTTGAATCAGATCCACCCCACAATGTTGCATACCAAATATCAAAAGATTCTGCCTGCTGGATCTGGAGAAGAAGATTTTTTAAGAAATTTGCCTGAAATGCACTAAGTTCGAATTCGAGCTTCTGTAATGAGCCCAAATATGAATCTAGGGAGCTGATTTGAACAAACTTGAATCAGATCCACACCACAATGTTGCATACCAAATATCAAAAGATTCTGCCTGTTGGATCTGGAGAAGAAGATTTTTTAAGAAATTTGCCTGAAATGCACTAAGTTCGAAATCAGGCTCCTATACTGAGTCCAAATATGAACCCAGGGGACCAATTTGAACAAACTTCAATCAGATCCACCTTACAATGTTGCATACCAAATATCAAAAGATTCTGACTGCTGGACCTGGAGAAGAAGATTTTTTAATGTTTTTCCCATTGCCGACAAGAGTGTTAAAAAGTGCTGACTCAGCACTTTTTCAAAATCCTGAAAAAAGTACCTTGTGATCAAACCAATAGGGATTTTTTTAACCATTCTATTCTACTGGATAAAAGTAAGCTTTATACAAAATAAGAATTCTCTGTGCAGTGTAGTTTTGGAGATATGGCAGTTTTAAGGTTTTTCCTATTTTTAGCTCCTGGGGTTCCCATGGGGCAATGAGAAAAATTTTTTTTGCATCAATCAACTACTTATGACCCATTATCATCTCATATCAAATTTTGGGCGGGGCCAAAAATCTTACCCCTCCCATTACAAAGCCAACTATTGCTTCACGAACTTCATTTGAACAAACTTGATTCTAAACCTCAAAAGGAAGCTCCGTAACAAATACCAAGTCATTGTACCCCCTGGTTCATGAGAAGAAGATTTGAAAAATATTTTGGAGCATTTTCTCCCACCCCCTCCCTATGGGGCTACGCATGTTGAGTTGAACAAAACTGCAATGCCCTTTGGGACCATCATTCAAACAAACTTTCACTAGAATTGGCCCAGTGGTTTTGGAGGAGAAGACCAAAACATGATGTTGATGGACGACGGACAGATAAAGTCAGGCTCAATGTCCCTATTCCGGCCGAATAAATCTGTGTCCAGTGACGCTTTCAGTTTCTTTTCAGGTAACGCAGCATTTTGGTCCAGAGAAACAACTTCTAAAAGGTGTTGCCGGATGAAATCTACGGCCACTTTAAGTTGTTCAGAAGGGAAAATTTCAGCTGTGCTGATTCCCTTTTACCATCCGCCTGGACCACATAAGAATCTCGGTCGTCCCTTTCTGACTCTGCAGGGGAGCGAACCGACCCAGCTTCCTCAGACAGTTTCTTTACTGAAAAAGTTTCTGATGGCTGCTGGGATGCTGCGATGAATTGAGCTATCTGTGATAGCAAGTCCATCACGGAGGCCTGTGGAGCCGTGGTCTTACGTAATTTAGCCGCTGGAAGCTCCTGGGATGTTAATTCCTGCATACTTCTCATATGCGAATGTCCCGACTGGAAAGGCCTCGTGTCCTTGGCTAGCGGATGGCGTGACCTGGTCAACGTGGACTCCCTGGTCAATGAAGCAGGCTGGATATCTGCGGTCACATAGCCAAGGTGCGGTTGTGTGTGCTGATGTGAGGATGAGGAAGCCAATAGACAAGCCGCGTCGGACTGTCTATGCAACGGAGCATCCCGAGCAGGAGGAGTGGACGTATGCTTCGACTAACAAACGTTACATACAACATCTAGGCCCAGATGTTGTTGTAAGAGAGAAGGGGCCTCTCTCACTCGCGGTCTGGGCAGACCTGGACGAGCTAGCTACCGCACTGACTGGCTTCCTCCGTTCCATCCTCCGATCTGTCGTCGCCGGGTGTGCGTGATCCGAGATTATAGTGCTCGCAACACCCCTTCTCCTCTCCTGGACCGCAACGGACGAACCCGGCGTCACAACCATTTCGTGAATGATTGCTTCACCGGGGGAGCTAGCGGGCGACAAGTGACCGTCGATCCTACATGGGACCTCTTAGGCACTTGCCGCATTCCTTTGAGCACTTTGATGCTAGCTCATTATTGCAACGGCGGAAGCACACTTTTGAAGACATCACGGAAACATCACTCTGTTCTTGTTTCTCTGAAAAAGAGACTGAAAAAACTAGAGTGACTCTGTGGAGAGAGGACCGGAATGGACCTCTCACCACTAACAACATACCGTGACACATGTCTCCAGCGTTTGTCATCTGAATTGGCACACACTGAACAAGAATTAGTGCGAGTATACAGACTACAACAAATACAATGATCATGAGAATCAGAGGAAGACTTCCTCGATTTACAATTGAACAATATTCTTTCATTTTGAAAAAATATTAAACAGTCATCGTACTCGGACCAACCCTTGAAAACAAAGATAATAATAATAATAATCCATTACAAACATTTCGAAAATTAAATCAAAAGAAAAAAAATTTTTCGAAAAATTTTCAAGATGAGCCCAAGATCCCAACGGGAACGATGAGCCCAAATGGATCCAAAAAAAGCCTAAGTGTGGACAAAATTTTTTAAAACATGTTTAAAAATTAATGTTACACTTACGGACAATATTAATGTATCTGGCTATGAGTAGAACTAACAGAAGACAAGGAATCACTGTCAGAAGTAACCGTTGTCAACATAAACAAAAGTGAATAAAAACTGGAGACAAGACTCCAGGCACTGAAAATATGGCCCAAAATCAGTAACCAATTTTAACACTATCCGATGTAAAACAGAGGCTTCCTGAGAAGAAACTGCAGTACATCAGATGGTAGATGCATGACCGAAATGCCTAACCACCCTAGGATGAGGACGTAACCATGGGGAAAAACAGAATAAACATTTTGTTACCAAGCCAAAACTCCCAAGAAATTTCAGTAAAAAAATTACAAAAATTATGCCAAAAGCATGGGAGAATAGCAAGGGGGGTATAAAGGAAAGGGAGAGAGGAAACTCTGAACAAACTGTGGAAATTTCATAACAAGAATGTAAACATCAGGCCTATGCCCCAAAATATTTATTTATTGATGGTTAAGGTCACATATTTATGCACAATGGCTAATCATGACAGTGACAGTTTTACAGGTGGAGGAAGCCGGAGTACCCGGAGAGAACCACCGAGCAACGACGAGCAGCTGCCAGCTCCCCAACATCGTAACTCCGCACTGCAGCACAGGCAGGGTTAGATTGGTTGAAGACATGCGTACCATCGACGTGCAGTACGCCTTAGTACACGGCGTCATCGTGCCCCCACATGGGCAATGGGGGTGAAGTGTCTTGCCCAAGGACACAACACGGTTGCCGCAGGTGGGATTCGAACCGAGGACCTCTCGGCTTGCAGCCTGCACCTCTACCTACTGAGCCACCGCGCTCCCTGCCCCGAAATTAGGGAACATGAAATAATTTTGCATAAAAATTATAAGTTACAGCCCTGAACACATCCTTCCACTGTTTCTTCCTCTCATCCTCGTATTTCATCCTTAGATCCACCATTTCTTTCATGATTTTGTGTCTGCATCATTTTAACTGAGATTATAAGCACAGATATCAGTGAGATGTTACTGATTGAAGGGCCAAACAAAGAATGAGGTTTTGGCTCCAATTTCGATACTTCCTGGACACTGTGCATGCGCAGTGAACAAAAGTATGGAGGACCACATAGGACATCTATTTTTTGGATTTTGATGCAAATTTTGGGGATTGGAGGGGCAAAATTTGTGTTTGGCCCTAGAATTTAAGAGTTAGCACCAGCTAAGTCTGGGTCATTGGTACAGTATAAAAATCCAGGAATTCCAGAAAGGATGGAAAACTTACATCCCTGTTATATCCTAATTTTTTGTCCAAAAGAAATGAATGTATTATTCACAATGCCCCCATCATTCATTACAATCTGTGTTATAGGGTGTAACATGGATACAGAATCCACACAATTCACAATGAGTATCAAAATGCAGTCGTTTGACACACACTTTGTTTTGTATTTGGATTTTGCTGATCTATAAACTTTCTCACATGACCTCGTTCACTAAAAGATTTTGTCTGCAATTGTCATATTTTAACCCCTATAGTCATTCAGAATATTCATAATGTTATTCGACATAAAATAAATTAGAAAGTTTCTTTTACTTTTCAGTAGGTGTATAGTAGCTAACTTTCTACAGAAATTGAAATTTTATACCAAATTTTATTTCTTACAACACTTAGCAAAGTAGCACAAGTGCCTTATCATTACATAATTATTCCTATGAAAGTATAAATTTTATAGTAAATTTCCTTTCTTATTATACCTACCGAAATTGTTTACTACAGGCTTGCACTACAGTGGACGAACGTAATTCGGATAAAATACTCTCTATTTTAATCTTTCCCAAGATTTGGGAAAGAAAAGTGGTGTAAAAACACAACGAAAAAATAAGCCAAAACTGGGTTGAGCGTCGTCGGCACACACCCAGTATGGGACGCTCTTCCATAGTACAAATCCACGACTACCGTAAAACAGTGCGCAATGCGTCAATTCGTCATTCTTTTGATTCCGAACAACACAGGAGTTATGTGATCAGTGGGGAGGAAGGATTCTCACCCGAATAAGAAGACGGGAGGGCCTCCATGTAAACAATTTTGGTAGGTATAATAAGAAAGGAAATTTACTATAAAATTTATACTTCTTATCAACCTACCTCAATTGTTTACTACAGGCTGAATAGACAAAAGGCTGGAGGGAATCACATAACCAACCCACACATAACTCAATAGCACTGGGACCGTGGACAGAGGAAGAGATCCCGAGGCCTATCAAACCATAGCATCCCAAACATTAGAAAAGACAATGAAAGATGAGGCGTATGGTGAAGTGCAACGCACAGACAGAAAGGGCAGTAACAGCACAAAGCTGGAAATGACCCTGAAAAAGCTGAAAGGTTGGGATAGACAACAGCCTGAGCCGAAGAAAGAAGGCCCCAAGGTTCTCTGTCGACTCCTGCAACTGTCGCAGATAAAAGGAGAATGTAGCATTTCTCCAGAAGGCTGCCAGTATAACATCCGTCATCCGACAACATGACAGAGTTATTAAAAGAGGAAGACAATGCACGCACCTCGTGGCAGAAAAAACAATTGGTAATACAATCACCAGTAGCTAGACGAGCGGAAGCTGCACGAATAGCAAGACAAATCCATCAAGAAATGGATGCAGGAGAGATCTGGCATGTGAGAAAATGCATATTCATCCAGGATAAAGGCGCGAACGCCCCCCACCCCCAAGCAGAGCAGCGCCCAAGAAAGTGACCATCTTGGAGTAAACTGCAAAGTCCTAGGCCTTTTCAAGGAAAAGAGCTGAACAAGCTTGGAGAGGCAAGTATGAGTGTTGAAACAATGCGGTATCACATATGAAAAAATGTCTCCGAAGCATGGACATGTACCCATGGCTGGAGACCCCCAGAAACAAACACATACCAGAAACTCTGCAAGCGGTGTGATCGAAGGAGTGACAGAAGCAACAGAATGGTCGCACACCATCGACAGAAGAACCTTCCACTTAGCCACAGAGGCTAAACCAGTGGAGTGATTGCCTCCTTGAAGAAGAAAAGCAACTCCACTGCATGTCTCGAAAAACCACTACGGAGGAGACAGGACACGATAAAAGACATGTGCGAAGGCACAATGAAGTCGGGTCAACGTGAAACCTCCTCAGGCGACTTTGGCAAAGAAAGTCGCGAGGTAAAGGGAGACATGCCGAAACCGCTGCTAACAGGGAGCGGAGCAGATTGATCCACACCCACCGAGGCGACGGGTGTGATCGAAAGGATTCGACGACTGCAGGTTCATATCTGGGCGAGAACCTGAGGCGGAATTGGAACGGTAGGAAGGCATAGCCGACAAGACCATCCCAAAGGAGGGCCAGAGCATCCACGGTGAAAGCCAGAGCATCTGGACACGGGGACACGAAAGCGTCCACCGGATGGTTCCAACGAGTCGCAAGAGATCAATGGAACCCGCCATGTGGAGAATCCACCTGGTGGAAATGACACTGCCCCGACGGGACAGGGAGTCGACTAGGACGTTCAGACGACCGGGAATGTGACAAACAGCCACTCCGGCGTGGACATCCTGAGCGAGCAGTAGAAGATCCCGAGCCAATTCATACATTGGAACAGAGTGCGTGCCGCCCTGGTTCCGAATGTAAGCAACCACCGTCGAATGGTCGGACAACAGAAGGACTTGGCGATTCGACAGGTGAGGGATCCACTGCCTGAAACCCAGAAGAAGAGCAAGAAGCTCCTTCTGGTTGATGTGTAGAGATGCATGATCCTGGTCCCACATCCCGTGAATGGAAAGACCTGGAGGATCGAACGTCGCACCCCATCCGAGATCGCGGGCATCTGCCATCAGAACGCGATCGGACGTGGGTAAGTCCAATGGAACACCCTGCGAAAGCCACTGGACATCCGCCCAGAGGAGAAGGTGAGGATAAAGATATTCTGGAAACTGAAGCACCAGATCCAGAAAATCTACATTCGGCCTCCACTGACTGAGCAGAAAGTGTTGGAGAGGTCTGACACGCAGCCGACCTAGAGGAATGAAATCCATCACCGACCAGCAGAGACCGATTAGCCAGAGAATACCGTCACGGACGTGGACTGGGACAGAGTCAGAGCAAAAGCTGAGAGAATCACAGCCTTGGCCTGGGGAACCGCCACCAAATTGAATTGTGTGCGGAAAGCCATCCCCAGTTTGACAGAACCTGAGTGAGTAAGGAGAGGGCCTCCCTAAGCTCACTGCCCGTACTGGCCAGTTCGACAGCGGAACGAACCAGCAAAGTGGCTTCATCTCTGACCCTCTTAACCAGCGAAGGGTCACGATCCTCCAAAACACCCGACATGGGACGACGGGCGGCAGCCGAAATGTCTGAAGGCAGACGTGTATAGGGGTGTGACACACCCCGAGGATCAACATAGCGGGAACTCATGAGAGTCACCGCGGACCTCTGCAGGGCAGAAGGTCCAGGCTGCACAAAAGACGTTGGTCCCCCAAAACTGGTCGTGTGGACAGAAACGCCACGGAGTTCATTGTGTCCCACTAAGAACATCCGAATCCAATGACAACTGTGGTGCTCAACGACGCAGAGACCACAGTAGAGGGTCCGGCCGGCAGCCACTTCCAACTTCGCCGAGTTGAAGTCAGGGAAGGCTGAGGCCGATACCCCCACGTCTACACAACCAGACACCGCAGCAGACCACTGCAGGTATAAAACTACTGTGCTCAACGGCTGAGAGGACACAGTAGGGGGTTCAGTCAGCAGCCCCATCCGACTTCGCCGAGTGGATGTCGGGGAAGGCTGAGGCCAAAACCCCACAACCACACTACACACATCCCTGCAGACCCTTGCAGGGATAAGCCGAGGCCGGCTAAAAACGGTGCCCAATGACGTTGTAGACAGAACAGCAGTAGCAGCAGATACGACGGGAGCTGTTGGAACTGGCAGAAAAGCAGAGAGAGCCACCAAGCTCGGCCTCCAAAGGAGGAGTCACAACCCTAGTGACAGCTTCAGATGTCGACTGGAGAGGGCGCATAGTCCCGGAACCAGGCATCTCTTCACCAGAAATCCAACAGCTCCCGCAGTATCCACTACGGTAAACAGACATGGCCGAGTCGGGAAGCCCTGAAACGACAGCGTTCCCCACCCCCCGCTGGTGCGGGAGGAGCTGCACATCCCCCATGGAGGAGGAGCAATTCTCACCAGACGTGGTCGAATCGGGCGACCCCAACACGATAGCGTTCCCCATCCCCTGCGGGAGCGGGAGGAGCTGCACATCCCCCACGGAGGGGGTCAAACTCACACCAGACGTGGTCGAGTCAGGGGGCCCCGAAACAGTCCCAGATTGACACCTAACTCCAAAAACAATTAATTCATCAACCGAAAAATTCATTGTCGAATCGCGAGATGCCGAAAACAAAACATTCGCGAAAACGGAATAATAAATAATATACAATGAGAATGTGGTTGAAAATATAAACGAGAATATATAAAACACAGTCCTGTTATTATACGACCTTCATATCCATAATTCCAGTCACAGGAAAACCATTATCCACGAGTTAAAATATCACTGTTACTGAACAAAGATGGCACACATCCACCACGTGTGCGGATAATCAAAAGAATGACGAATTGACGCATTGCGCATTGTTTTACGGTAGTCGTGGATTTGTACTACGGAAGAGCGTCCCATACTGGGTGTGCGCCGATGGCGCTCGACCCAGTTTTGGCTTATTTTTTCAGGGTGTTTTTACACCACTTCTCTTTCACAAATCTTGGTAAAGATTAAAATAGAGAGTATTTTATCCGAGTTAGGTTCTTCCTCTGTAGTGCAAGCCTGTAGTAAACAATTGAGGTAGGTTGATAAGAAATGAGAAGAATGATGGATCTCCTAGACATATACAAATCAATCAATTGACATGTATATATGAAAGCGGGGTAGAAGGCATATATAAAATAATATTTTATTGCCTGGTGGGGAATATTTTGTGTTAATTTGGTTAGTATTGCAAGAAATAAAATTTTAATTTCTTTGCAACTTACAAAGTAATACAAGCGCCAAATGAACAATAAGTTGGAGGGAGTAGTCAAATATATAACTGAGTTTATAATAGAATACTACCAGAGGTCAGAGTTATTGTATGTCAGGGTTTAACACTCCAGTGTATACTTGTAAAAGCAGATTCAGCATTTTTTGATAAATAGAAAATGATAACATGAGCATAATGACATGAACAGAACAACACATATAATATTTTATAAATATACATTATTCAAACCTACAATAGGTATGTTTCCTCCCAACAATAAAGCATGGCAGACTTATAAATTCCTGATACTCAGATCTTTCTACCAGTGAGTAATGAGAAAAACAAGCTTCATGATAACTACACCAAGATCTCAAACATTTCATTTGCTGCTATGATACAGATGAATAAATTGAATAAAGAAGCTTAGTTAACAAGGCCTACTAGAAAACAGATTTTAAACTAGGTTATTTGTCTGCCATGCAACATGAAAGCAAATTGAGTGCCACCACCAATGCTTTGATGTGAAAACCACACACTCGCAAAACACACCTGATTGTTTGTGAGTAAACTTAATCTTCCAAACTGAAATTGAACATAGTATGCTGAAGATAATATAGGTTTGAATTATGCCTGGAATAAAAACACTTGAATTTACATTCTTGAGCTAAAGTAATGCAATGATATCCTAAGACTAACGTTTTCCTGACTTCCATGCGGCTGTTGTTATTCAATTAAATGACGAGGTATTTTTTTAGGCAAGATGCCAGGATTGTGGTTGTCATTGTTGATTCAGTCAACTAAAGGTACTGATGAAAAAAGACCACAAGACTGTTCCTAAAAGAAGGTCATTTAACCTTACCAACTGGAGGATGTGAAACCATACAGAAGACTGAAATATATAGTATTCAAGCTCAACTCCCCCAGCCTTCCGAAAGTAAAAACCAGCCATCTGAACTTAGGAAGAACATGGAAGGAACACATAGAAACAGTACATTAAAACAATAATATAGGCTGAGAAGTCAATGTGAAGAAAACATTAGTAACACATCGACTAAAAAGCCTATATGAAACAAAATGACGAGGCTATCAGGATGATGTCTATTTAGTGTTATATTGTAATCCAAAATACCAAAGAGACAAGAAATAAACATATTATAATGACCAGCAGAAAAGCTAACACAGACTTCTAGAGGCCAAAATAAATATGATGATGGACAATACTTCCTGTCTACAGAACCTATAAAAGGTAGGATAGACAGAGAAGATAGAGAACTTGTCCAAAAAAGATCACTTAAGAAAGTGGTTATGAAACAGGTTAGTCTGAATAAATGATCTGCACTTACTTCAATGTGACTGGAAGAGAAAGAAAACAGTCGGAGTTGATGTTCCTAATATATAAAATATGCAAGATGAAATTAGGATATAAACTTAGTACAGGAAGAATCAGTAATGTCATAAAAAGCACGGAGACAAAAACCTCACTGAGAATAAAATAGCTTTTCAGAGAAGAGAAGGCAAAAAGGCAAAGAAGCAGAACTTCGGCTCTTGCTGGCTGGAAACAGATCTGTTTCAGCTGAAAGGATGTAACCACATAATCAGTGAAAACGGAAAAGGAAAAGCTTCTCCAGAAGAGTTATAAGCTGAGCGATAGAAACAGTTCTAATGATAGACGGTTATTGAACTTCCAAAAAAGGCACAGAATTTTCCTATATAACAGAAGAAACAACTCAATATTGACAGATAAATCAGTTAATAAAATTGGTGTGTGACAATAAATAAATATTCTTTTCCATCAAGCCTTCTGGCTTGTTCGAATGTGACACTGGCATATTATTCTGCATGATTTATCAGCCTGCCCCACTTCAAAGTGAGAATTAATCAATTAATAACAAAGGACCCCTCACTGTATAAATGCAGGAAACCACTGAGAACTGGTGTCTTTTTATTTTGAGCATTCTATCGTCCACATCATGTCATCATGGTATGACTCGACAAATATTATGTTTGATAGCTCAGTGTCCACAGGGCTCAGCCCAACTTCCAATGAGATTTCACCAGGTACACCACCTTTACACAGTGAAACTCTCAAGATTTTTGCATTAGATGATGATGCTGGCAGTTTTGGTGGATACTGTGATAAAATTTCTAACCTTCAAAGAACTGCCACTTCAGCTCAGTCCCCAAAGCACAGACTCTCACCTCGGCTGAGGATGCTGTCCCAGTCTGTACATCTGGCGATGGATAGGACATTGTCCCTCCAAATGGAAAACCACTCATTTCAGAGAAATCGAGCAGTAAGAAACGGACTGGTAAACATGAAAAGACAGCGCCTGCCAAACGCACAGCACACAGAAATCGAAAGTTCCCAGTGTTTCCAGTCATTTGTCACAGCTCTCGGGAAGAAAACAAAAAGGTGATGTCCCGATTTCTGATCATTCTACAAACAAGAGGCCCCATGGGGCCTGAAGCGCTCACCTTGACAGAACATGATATAAACAGAGTCCAAGAACGAGTCTGCATTAAGCAATCCATCTCCATAGGATACACTGTCAATCCTTGAGCCCCTCAGAAGTGACAAAAATAGTCCGAGCATTATGCCTTTTCTCAGTTGATCATAATGTAAACGGTGGAGCTCCCCGATGAAGCCCCTTGATACAACCTATGTGGATTAATCTTAGTTACACACCTCTAGAGGGAACTAAACACAAAATTCCTAATTCTTCAGCTACATGGCCAATTCTGGCTCCCATAGGGAGCCCACATATTAACCCAGGCTCTCGATTTGAACAAAGTTGAATCTGACCTTCCTAGAGATGTTGTATACCAAATATGAAAGCATTCTGACTGTTGGATCTGAAGAAGAAGATTTTTAAAGAAATTTCCTCATATTGCACGAAGTTAAATTTTGGGCTACCATAGTGTGTCCAAACATCAAACTATGGATCAGATTTGAATAAACTAGAATCTGCACCCCCCCCCCCCCCCCCCCCCCCCCCCCCCTAGAGATGTTTTATATCAAATATGAAAGCATTCTGACTAGGGAATCTGAAGAAGAAGATTTTTAAAGAAATGTTTTCATATAGCACTAAGTTGAAATTCAGGCTACTATAGGGAGAACAAATATTAACCCAGGGAACCAATTTGAACAAACTTGCATCTGACTCCCCTAGAGATGTTGTAAACCAAATATTAAAGGAGTCCCATAGGTGAATCAGAAGAAGATTTTTGAAGAAATTTCCTCATATTGTACTAAGTTATATTTCTGGTTCCCATATGGAGCCCAAATATTAACCCAGGCACTTGAACTGAACAAACTTGAATTTGACCCCCCCCCCCCCCCTCCCCAAGATGTTGTATGCCAAATATGAAAGCATTCTGACTGGTGGATCTGAAGAAGAAGATTCTTAAAGAAATTTTCTCATATTGCACTAATTTAAAATTTGGGCTACCATAGCGAGCCCAAATATATACCTATGGACCTGAATTGAACAAACTTGAATCTGACCCCCCTAGAGATGTTGTATACCAAATATGAAAGCATTCTGACTGGTGGATCTAAAGAAGAAGGTTTTTAAAAATTATCCCCCATATTGAACTAAGTTAAAATTTTGGCTTCCTTAGGAAGCCCAAATATTAACCTAGGGACTTGGTTTGAACAATCTTGAATCTGACCCTCATAACAATGATGTATACCAAACATTAGAAGATTCTGACTGGTGGCTCTGAAGAAGAAGAATTTTTAAGAATATTCCCCATATTGCCCTAAGTTAGAAATTCAGGCTCCAGTATTGAGGCCAAATATGAACCAATGGGCTTTATTTTAACAAACTAGTATCTGACACCACCACCCCCCCCCCCCCCCCTCCCATGAATGCTGTATACCAAATATCAAAAGATTCTGACCATTGGTTCTGGAGAAAAGATTTTCTTTAATTTTTGCAAATATGCTGACTCAGCAGTTTTTGGATGCCCTCTACAGGACACCCTGACATAACCGATGCAATTTTGTTTACCATTCAATTCTACTGGTCCTAAAGATGATTCATACCAAATAACAGCTCTCTGTTCCAAGTGGTTTGGGAAATATGGGAGTTTGAAAATATTTCTATTTTTAGCTCCTGGGGTTCCCATGGGGATGCGGGAATTTTTTTTTTTTTGCACTAGTCACGTACCTATGACTCAATAATACCACATATCAAATTTGGTTCAAATTGGACCATCGGTTCAGAAAATAGAAATTTAGGGCAGGGCCAAAAATCTTACCCCTCCCATCACAAAACCAAATATTGCTTCATGGACTTCATTTGAACAAACGTGATTCTACACCTCAAAAGGAAGCTGCATAACAAATATCAAGTCATTGTACCCACTGGTTCATGAGAAGATTTGAAAAATATTTTGGAGCATTTTCCCCCATCACCTCCCTGTGGGGCTGGACATGATGAGTTGAACAAAACTGCAATTCCCCTTCAGGACCATCAAGCATACAAACTTTCACTTGAATTGGTCCAGTGGTTTTGGAGGTGAAGACCAAAACATAGTGTTGACGGATGACACATTATGGATCGACGATGGACGGAGAACGATGAGATTAGCTCAGCTTGACTTTGTGAAGGTGAGCCAATAAAAAATTAGCACTAGTTATTGAACACCCTGATATTCTGACCTCATTTGACTCTGAGGGCACATCCGTGTCCAATGATGATGATTTTATCATTGGTAACCCGCGTGATAACATTAGCAGTGACACCAATGATAGTGATAGCAATGACGATACCATTTTTGAGGACGACAATTTTTTAAACTTTTCACAGATGACACGAATTATGGACCTAAGGTCAATTCTAAGATTGCAGATTTTGTAAATAAATCATGCACGAACAAGGTCAATTTCTCAGAGAAATTCTTAAAAAACATCCAGTTCCACAGAATTGTAAACTGATTTCAGCCCCAAGGGTAAATGTCAGAATTATGGCCACAACTTGACAGCCAGTGCTGAACACGCGACATGCCAACTCCAGGATATTCAGAAATTGTTAGGTCATGCATTAACCCTTTTTCTAAAAATGGTCGATGATCTTAAAGATTTAAAAAATATCTCTCTCAAAGCCAATGAGAAGAACAAGGGATGAGAGGGTAAAAAACTTAAGAAGACTTTTGGCAAGTCCATCGACCAAGCAGAAACCAACCTTATCGATGGTATAACTCTCATGGGATCGGTGGTTTATGATGTTTCCACAAAACGCAAACTTCTGCTTAAAGCAAATTTCAGCACACAATATAAATCTTTATGTGCGTCTGACCGTCCGGTGACTCAACATCTTTTTGGAGACAATATTTCAAAAGAAATAAAGAAAGCAGGCAAAACGGTTCGGGTCACTCTCCCTTTGGAAAAGAACTTCAGAAGCAAATGCTACTCCAAGGTTTTAGGGAAGCGCCCATATCTCGGTCAAGGCCAGAGGCCTCTGAACTTTCAACCAAACAACCAGTATGGGTTGACAGTGGTCAGACAGGTCACAAAACTACCAATGACCATATCGACACAACCTGCTCTGATTGACAATGAAATTGACCAATAACTCAAACAAGAGGCCCCACGTGGCCTTAATCGCTCACCTGACAAAGTGACTCTAAGAAGTATTTTAGGTCACCTTCACCATGTCATGCCTAATCAACATTAACTGGTTGAGTGATAGATTTTGTTTGAAGTTCTACATTTGTTACCTAAAATTAGTTTTATTTAAAATCATTGGTGTGTGGCCAATCTCCAATGATTTTTAATAAAGCAAATTTATCTCTGCAGACAAACTGGTTTAGCATGAAGCACAAACAAGGAATGTGAAGAGATAGCCTTGGACATCTCTCCCCAACTGTGGATATCTTCCATGTGCTACATGTACATATTTGCATGCAAGAAAACAAAAATTTTCACAAATTTTCCAAAATATTAGTTTTTTTTATCATCATTGGAACAAGCTCAAACAGCTTATTCCAATAGGGGTATGGGAAGATCAGGTATATTTTTGAGACAGAAATGTGAATATATAAATAATGGTGTTTTTTTGTGAATGATGCTGGAGAATTTTGCGTAAAGAAATGGTAAATGGTTTGTTCTAGATACAGAATGATGCAAAAGTATTTAAATTTGATTAGGCAAGTTGTTCCTATGATGCATTTAAAAATTGAAGTAACTGTTTTTTTGCTGCCGAACTTTTGTGTGTGTGTGTGTGGGGTGGGGTGGGGGGGGGGGGGGGTAAGAGTGTTCTTGCAAACAAAATTCCTGAATAAATGGAAAATTTTATTTTTTGTGTGAAAGACATAGTGCGTGAATGTTGATTGGAACAAGCTTAGAGAGCTCATTTTAATGTGAAGTCATAAAGCTGTGTTTTACGTACGAAATTCTGGAATAACTAAAAAATTGCTTTTTTGACTCAAAAAGCATGGTGTGCGACCTCTCATTGGCATGAGCTCAAAAAGCTCATTCCAATGGGGTATTTACAAGCGATAAGTACATGTATGTTTAAGAGACAAAAATTAAAATTTGAATAGCGATTTTTGCGAAGAATGCTGACAAGTTTTGGCAGTTATGCTGGTAAAAAGGTAAGATATGCAAAGTGGTTGTTTTTTAGAGGCGACATTTAATTAAGGGGAATTAACCCTTGATTACTGAGGTAACTTCTAAAAGTACTGAAATTTCATGAAGCAATGTGAATAACAGACAACAGTTGCCTAAAAATTTCATGAATAACTAAAATTTTTATTCTTTTGTCTCGAAAACATGGCATATGACCTTTGTTGGAATGAGCTGAATGCGTGTGTTCCAATGAGGGGTCATAAAATTTGAACGGAGATTTGTGTGAATAATGCATTAGTACTGCTAGATTTGGGTAAACGGTTCACCCTGGATACCACCCCTTCTATAGTAGATCTTTTCTACAAATTTTGTCTAAGATTCTATCAACTTTACAAATAAATACGTTCATGAATCACAATCAGATCCACCCCACAATGTTGCATACCAAATATCAAAAGATTCTGCCTGCTGGATCTGGAGAAGAAGATTTTTTAAGAAATATGCCTGAAATGCACTAAGTTAAAATTTGGGCTCCTATACGGAGCCCAAATATAAACCCAGGGGGTATTTGCCTGAAATGCACTAAGTTCGAATTCGAGCTTCTATAGTGAGCCCAAATATGAAACTAGGAAGCCGATTTGAACAAACTTGAATCAGATCCACCCCACAATGTTGCATACCAAATATCGAAAGATTCTGCATGCTGGATCTGGAGAAGAAGATTTTTTAATAAATTTGCCCGAAATGCACTAAGTGCGAATTCAGGCTTCTATATTAAGCCCAAATATGAATCCAGGGGGCCGATTTGAACAAACTTGAATCAGATCCACCCTGCAATGTTGCATACCAAATATCAAAAGATTCTGCCTGCTGGATCTGGAGAAGAAGATTTTTTAAGAAATTTGCCCGAAATGCACTAAGTTTGAATTCGAGCTTCTATAGTGAGCCCAAATATGAATCCAGGGGGCCGATTTGAACAAACTTGAATCAGATCCACCCCGCAATGTTGCATACCAAATATCAAAAGATTCTGCCTGCTGGATCTGGAGAAGAAGATTTTTTAAGAAATTTGCCTGAAATGCACTAAGTTCAAATTCAAGCTTCTATAGTGAGCCCAAATATGAATCTAGGAAGCCGATTTGAACAAACTTGAATCAGATCCACCCCACAATGTTGCATACCAAATATCAAAAGATTCTGCCTGCTGGATCTGGAGAAGAAGATTTTTTAAGAAATTTGCCTAAATGCACTAAGTTCGAAATCGGGCTTCTATACTGAGCCCAAATATGAACCCAGGGGGCCGATTTGAACAAACTTGAATCAGATCCACCCTACAATGTTGCATACCAAATATCAAAAGATTCTGCCTGCTGGATCTGGAGAAGAAGATTTTTGAAGAAATTTGCCCGAAATGCACTAAGTTTGAATTCGAGCTTCTATAGTGAGCCCAAATATGAATCCAGGGGGCCGATTTGAACAAACTTGAATCAGATCCACCCCGCAATGTTGCATACCAAATATCAAAAGATTCTGCCTGCTGGGTCTGGAGAAGATGATTTTTTAAGAAATTTGCCTGAAATGCACTAAGTTCGAATTCGAGCTTCTATAGTAAGCCCAAATATGAATCTAAGGAGCCGATTTGAACAAATTTGCATCAGATCCATCCCACAATGTTGCATACCAAATATCAAAAGATTCTGCCTGCTGGATCTGGAGAAGAAAATTTTTTAAGAAATTTGCCTGAAATGCACTAAGTTCGAATTCGAGCTTCTATAGTGAGCCCAAATATGAATCTAGGAAGCCGATTTGAACAAACTTGAATCAGATCCATCCCAGAATGTTGCATACCAAATATCAAAAGATTCTGCCTGCTGGATCTGGAGAAGAAGATTTTTTAATAAATTTGCTTGAAATGCACTAAGTTCAAATTTGGGCTCCTATACTGAGCCCAAATATAAACCCAGGGGGCCGATTTGAACAAACTTGAATCAGATCCACCCCACAATGTTGCTTACCAAATATGAAAAGATTCTGCCTGCTGGATCTGGAGAAGAAGATTTTTTAAGAAATTTGCATGAAATGCACTAAGTTCAAATTCGAGCTTCTATAGTAAGCCCAAATATGAATCCAGGGGGCCGATTTGAACAAACTTGAATCAGATCTACCCCGCAACGTTGCATACCAAATATCAAAAGATTCTGCCTGCTGGATCTGGAGAAGAAGATTTTTGAAGAAATGTGCCTGAAATGCACTAAGTTCGAATTCAAGCTCCTATAGTGAGCCCAAATATGAATCTAGGGAGCCGATTTGAACAAACTTGAATCAGATCCACCCTACAATGTTGCATGCCAAATATCAAAAGATTCTGCCTGCTGGATCTGGAGAAGAAGATTTTCAAAGAAATTTGCCTGAAATGCAGTAAGTTCAAATTTGGGCTCCTATACTGAGCCCAAATATAAACCCAGAGGGCCGATTTGAACAAACTTGAATCAGATCCACCCCGCAATGTTGCATACCAAATATCAAAAGATTCTGCCTGCTGGATCTGGAGAAGAAGATTTTTTAAGAAATTTGCCTGAAATGCACTAAGTTCGAAATCGGGCTCCTATACTGAGCCCAAATATGAACCCAGGGGGCCGATTTGAGCACACTTAAATCAGATCCACCCTACAATGTTGCATACCAAATATCAAAAGATTCTGCCTGCTGGATCTGGAGAAGAAGATTTTTTAATGTTTTTCCCATTGCCTACAAGTGTTAAAAAGTGCTGACTCAGCACTTTTTCAAAGTCCCGAAACTGTACCCTATGATAAAACCGATGGCAATTTTTTTTTACCAATCCTTTCTGTTGGTCCTAAGGAAGCTGCACACCAAATAAAAATTCTCAGTGCCGTGCAGTTTTGGAGATATGGGCGTTTTAAATTTTTTCTATTTTTAGCTCCTGCGGTTCCCACGGGGCTGCGGGAAAATTTTTTTTTGCATAAATCAAGTACTCATGACCCAATAAGCCCTCACATAAAATTTGGTTCAAATCAGCCTCTCGGTTTGGAAAATAGAAATTTTGGGCGGGGCAAAAAATTTTGCCCCTCCCATAACGACACCAAGTATAGCCCCACAAACTTCTCTTGAACAAATCTGAGTCTACACCTCAAAAGGAAGCTGCACACCAAATATCAAGTCTCTGCTACTGCTGGTTCATGAGAAGAAGATTTACAAAGATTTTGGTGCCCCTTGGGGGCGTGGCACCACCCAGGAGGAGGGGCAACTTCATTTGAACAAATCTGAATTGGCATTAGGTAATAAACATTTAGCCAACATTTGAATAAAATTGGGCTAGTGGTTTAGGAGGAGAAGTCGATAATGTAAAGTTAACGCCGGACGGACGACGACGGACGACGGACAACGGACAGAAAGTGATTAGTAAAGCTCCCCTTGAGCTTCGCTCAGGTGAGCTAAAAAGGTGCAATCACCTTATCTTCCTCTGAGGAGGGTGAATTCATCTCAAACATTTTTTTGTGACACAAACAGAATGGAAAAATGCGTCCTATTATCAACCTCAAGTCTCTTAATAAATCTATTGTCTATTCACCTTTTCACATGGAAACTTTACCTTCCATTCTCCAATTAGCACAACAGAATGATTTCTTCACTTCTGTTGACTTGCAGGATGTTTGCTTTAGTATTTCCATTCATGAATCACACCGAAATTTTTTTTTAAATTTAGATGGAAAAATCACCTATATGAATTCACTTGTTTACCTTTCGGTTTGTCCTGTGCTCCAAGAATCTTCACCAAAATCATGAAACCAGTATTTGCATATCTCCGCATTAGAGCCATACGATGTACACATTATACTGACGATTCCCTAGTCATGAATCAAATTAAAGCTGGACTTGATGAAGATACTAAAACTATCACTGATCTCTTGTTCAAACAGGGATTTCGCTTCAAGTTTAACAAGTCCATATTGACTCCATCAAGGGACATAACTTATCTGGGTTATATCTTAAACTCTGCAACATTCCAGATCTCTTTTCCAACTCACAAAGTGGACAGTATTATTTCTCTTTCAGGGGTCATTTTAAAACCAAAATATGCTGAAATTCTCCAAATAGCAAAGCTTATTGGTCTGTATGTTTCAACTTTTTAGTTAAACTTGGTCCATTGTTTTATCGGAATTTGGAAAGGGATAAAACAAGAGCAGTTACAAAAGTTCATTCATATTCAGGTTTGATGAAACTGGAGAGGGACAAATGATCTTAAGTGGTGGATCTCAAATATTACATCTATGAATAGCAGATCAATTCACTATCTCTGCCATCTCAAGTGTTAGTGACCGATTCCTCTTCTTTTGGATGGGATGGTTTCCTGGGAGACGATTGGACTAATGGATTTTGGGCTTCTTCAGAACAGACGAAGCACAACCACATTTTAGAACTTTTGGCCATTTAAAAAAGCTTACAGGCCCTTAACAACCACCTAAAAGATTGTCATCTTTGGTGTCAAAACTGATAACACAACTGCAGTCTCCTATATTAATAAAGTTAGGGGTAGAAAATCCTCTCTTTTCAAAATCTGCAAAGACATTTGGTTATGGTGTTTCCAACGGAATGTACACATTTCTGCTGTGCACATTCCCGGTCAAGCTAATATTTTGGCAGATACTCTATCACGAGAACTGAAAAGTACATCTGAATGGATGTTGAATTCTCATATTTTCTGCCAGTTATGTGACATACTGTTTCTCCCTTCCATTGATATGTTTGCCTCAAAGAAAAATCATCAGTTGCCAAAGTACTGCAGCTGGTATCCAGACGTTGATACCTTAGCCATTAATGCATTTTCTTTTCACTAGGCTGAACACTTACCATTTTTATTCCCTCCTTTTAGGTTGATGGTAAAAATACTGGTGAAAATAGAGGTAGTAAATCACGCCATTCTTATGTGCCCTCAGTGGCCAATGCAACAGTGGTTCCCAAAGCTGTTGGAATTGTTTACCAGTCTGCCAATAAAACTGCCTTGCAGCAGAAAGCTGCTCACCAATCCTGTCACAGGCACATTCCTCCAAAGTAAAGGTTTTTCGAAAGAAGCTCCTGAAACCATTACACAGTCATGGAGAAAGTCCACCTGTAAACAATATGGGTATGCATGGAAACAGTGGTGGACTTGGTGTGATCGACAAAAAATTAATTATTTTCAGGTCAGTGAAGCTCAAATTGTGAATTATTAATGTGAATTATTAAACTTCTGTTGGGGTTAACAGATCATACAGTGTCATAAACACACATAAGTCAATGTTACTTCAAACGCTTCTCTCCATTGGTTGCACTGAATTGTCCTCCACTCCGCATATCAACAGGTTTATGAAGGGGGGCTTTTAATACAAATCCACCTAAACCACATTACCAGGCAACCTGGGATGTGTCCTTGGTGATACAGTTCTTGAAAACACATTACCCCCTTCGAAGTCTATCTCTTTCACAGATGACTAAAAAGTTTTCCTGTTTAATGGCTCTAGTTTCACTACAAAGGGCACAGACGTTTATATCTAGATTTAAATCATATGCAGGACACCTCACCTAATGTGCATTTTACAACCTCCATGTTGCAGAAAAACCTCTTTTTCATATACTGAAAAGAATCTCTGTGTCCATACTCTACGAGAGTACATAAAACAAGCACAAATCATACGAATAAACTTTTTATTTTTTTCAAAATTAAGAAGGCAATAACCACATCTATATTTGCCATATGGATTCGCAATTGTTTGTCAGGCTGGGGTGGATCTTTCTTATAACGCCCATTCGACACACAGTGCTTCCACATCTGCAGCTTACCACTCTGGTATATCTCTTAAGCAAATCTTGAAATCCGCTAATTGGCAATCATCACAAACGTTCCATACTTATTATTTCAGGAAACTTCCTCCTGGTGATGAGTTTGCAGCAGCTGTTTTGCGCTGAGGTCTATTTTGTTTCCTACAAAGAATTTGGCAAAGATGGTGTCAGAGATATATTCACAGTATCAAACAATTTATTTTAATAATCTGATAGATTTCACATGTAATTAAGTAGTGACATTTCATTCCACTACTTGTTATATTGGGATGAGGACGGGGATTATCATGGAAGATAGTGCCCAAAATAGCCCAAAAAGAGTGAAAATAAACCCCAAAAAGAACAGGCTATTGATCCACATGAAAAACAAAATCTTTTCCATTGTAGAATAGAGGTTGAAAATTAAAGATTGGTTTCAGGTATGGAGGAACAAACGCATCAACTGAAAAATAGTTTCTAACAAATCTGACAAACTCCCATATAGAACAAGAGGCCCCAAGGAGCCTTAATCGCTCACCTGACAAACTGGTTCAAAAAAGTATTTGGGGTCACATTCAGTTAGACATGGTTCATCAACACTACAAAGGAATGAAGTGATGAAAAGCAACTTTGATGGAAAACACTAAGAAATGGATTTGACCAACTTGAACCTAGCCTGCTCCCCTCCCCTTGCCCCCCCCCCCCCCTAAAGAGAGCCCAAATATTAAGCCAGGGACTCAAATTGAACAAACTTGAATCTGATCCCCCTTGAGATGTTATATACCAAATATGAAAGAACTCTGACTGGTGGATCTCAAGAAGAAGGTTTTTTAAAGAAATGTCCTCACATTGCTCTAAGTTAAAATTTGGGCCCCCATAGAAACAGGCCTGGCATTCTGAAAAATGCAGGAGCGCAAAAAATCGCTCTCCTCAATCAGCTTAGGAGAGCAATTAGCTTTACACAGCATTTTAAGTATCCAGTTGAACAAACTCATTGAAACTGAAACCAACAGACTACATCAGTGATTTTATTAACTTTACTAAGGTAAAGCAAAATCTCTTAGACATCTAGATGTCTCACTCATACTTGACAAGACCTGTATGTGTACCCAGACCTGTTGTCCTAGAAAGTCATACGCCTACCACTACCACCTTCAACCCCCCTTGGGAAGGTGGTAGTGGTAGGCGTATGACTTTCTTGGACAACAGGTCTGCTTGAATCTACAGCCACATCCTGGTGCAAGTGCTTCAAGTGACAGGATAGTAGTAATGGTAGTATATTATAGTGTCAATATTCCTTGAATAATTACCCCTCAAACTCTGATGTCAGTTGTTGAACTTGAAACTGACAAAAAAAAAAATATTGCTGTGACCCATTTTGCTTCAAATAATTGCAACTGTGTTTGGGTACGGTTGCAGCCATTACCTTTTACCACTGAACCACTTTCGAAATGAAATTATGTGATGTTATGTGACTTCGAAGTTAAATTACATTTTTGCTTTACAACAAAAATTTAATGTGAGCATAATACATGTAATCTCAATCATCCCAGACCAAAATATTTAGGAGGGCAATTTTTCGCTCTCCTTAATTCTTTCAGGAGGGCATTAAGGAGAGCTAAAAAATCGCTCTCCTGAAATTGCCAAGCCTGTAGAAACCTAAATGAAAGTGTCAATGACACTGTAGCTTAACTTGACTGTATGAAGTGTTTGATGAAAAGGATAATGTTCAATTTTTATGAAAGAATCATGAAATAAGACAAGAAGTGTGATAATTGAGAATAAGTTAATTTCTGTTCCATGACAAATTCCACACACATATATGGGACTTGATAATTATCTATAATTAGCTAATCTAACACATGGCTCATGATGGTGGGAAGAAATAACCTGTCATCTGACACTTGGCCACTGGATGCTGACCAGATGTGGAATGCAGACTTGAGATTTAATGTTGACAGTAATATTGGTTCACCTATATTAAATGAATTCAGTGATGTTTGTTTATTTTTTCTTGAAATAATAAAAGCAATGCTATCAAAATCTACTGCGTCTGAAAATAATTTGTCAGACATAATCTGGTTTGGATTACCTCTGCTGGTGATGGCCAGTTGTTGTAATGAGTTTGATGGCATCAGTAGCAACTTGATCAAAACTATGACAAGATTAAGATTAAGATTAATTATTTAACGGTATAGTTAAAAATTACAGCAATGCATGTATTTGAGTTTGGCAACTATAGACCAATTAGTATTCTACCCGCGTTCTCAAAAATACTGGAAAAGATCATGTGTACCAGACTAACAAGTTTTTTAAATCGTTTCGATATTTTTTACAAACATCAGTATGGTTTTCGTAAAAAACACTCAACCTTACATCCAATTTTGCATCTACTCCAGTATGTGGCGGAAAATAATGACAAACTGACAAAGGACTCTACTTTATCGATATTTATTGACTTCTCGAAAGCATTTGACACTATACGCCATGATATATTATTAAAAAAACTGGAATACTATGGAATTAGAGGGTTTGCTCACTCTTGGTTTGAAAGTTATCTCACTGGGAGATGCCAATACGTGGAATACAATAGCTATTGTTCAGAACTAAAGACCACTGTTTGCGGTGTTCCACAAGGTTCTGTTTTAGGACCTCTACTTTTTCTTATATACGTGAATGACCTGAGCACCTCAACATCTTTAGACTTGCTTTCTTTTGCTGACGACACCACAGTTTATACGTCAGGTCACGACGAACACATTCTGGAACAAACAATGAATAACGAATTATCGAATGTGTGCGACTGGTGCCGATGCAATAAACTTGCCATAAATGCCAGTAAAAGCAAAGCTATTCTTCTCCACCCACAAAATAATGAAAATAAATTTCCAAATTTTAAAGTAAAGATCAATAATACTGAACTAACAAGAATTGGTAATGACAGGCAGGAGAAATTCGTTAAATTTCTAGGAGTATACATAGACGAAAATCTCAAATTTAAATACCACGTAGAAAGGGTATGCTCTAAAATTGCTAATGCCACATATTGCATTGGCAAAGTTAAGCATATGCTTCCTTTTGATGCCTTAAAAAGTCTCTACTATACTCTTGTGCACAGTCACCTACTTTATGCTGTGCCCATATGGGGTCATGTCCCATCAGCTGAAAAAATAAATCAATTACAAAAACGAGCAATCCGTATAATAAATAATAAAAAGTATAACAGTCACACGGACCCATTATTTAAAGAAAACAAAATTCTTAAATTTACAGATATTTATAAACTGCATGTAAATGAGTTTATGTTTGATTGGCATGCTCATAATCTTCCCGGTTCGTTTAACAACTTTTTTGCTTATACACCATCAGCTAACATGTTGACCAGGCAAGCAGAAGCAGGTCGGCTTCAAGTCGGCAAGCCCAGGACAAAATTTTCGGCTGAGCTCCCGAAGCATAATTTCCCCAAAATCTGGAACGAAACAACAGGGAATTTCCAAATAACAACAACACGAAAATGTTTTATCAAATCCATTAGAGATTCGATAATCAACGAATATAAGAATTCTGTTTCTTGCAGGTACAATAGATGCCCTGACTGCCACGAACAATAAACCCAGAGTATATATCCAATATATATATGTGTATGTATGTAAATGTATGTATGTATATGTATATGAATGTATAGATATGGGTTGTTACTTTTTTTCACCGTTTAAAGAGTGCATCAGTATACATAAATATATATGCAAGTTACTTATATGTCTTTGCTTGATACTCCTGGCGTCTCATCCCAAATTATTGGCCTTGGAAAAAGTTTTCAGACACGCTTTTTCTTAAGACCGAAAATAATATAAAACTTACACCAAGGCCAATATTCTAAACATCTCAAGTTGATTCTACCCGAAGATATAACTAAAATACATGTCGGCCTACGTCTACCTGTTTAACCCTTCTCAATATATTTTTTGATATCCCAGGCGATGGCAGGAAGACAGCCATACCGGCTATGCCATTGCCTAACAATGCACTTAATATATTTGTATTATGTAAAAAAAATAAATCACATTTGTATTACTGTTTCACTTTGTGTATTGTTAAATAAATTTATCTATCTATCTATCTATCTAAATGTAGAAAGCACAAAAAGCATTAGTACAATACAAGAATATTAATAAATATCTATACCGTAAGGAGATGACATAGCCAGATTGGCTGTCTACCTGTCGTCTCCCATTAATATTTGTTCTGGATTGTGCATTGTACACTGATTACGAATCTGGATTATAGGCAAATTATCTAGTCGCATTCAGATTTTATGGTATTGAAAGTGTCGGACTTGGCAGTTAAAACATACTTTCCTGTTGGGCGAGATAAACAGACCGAGAATATTACTTGATGTTATCACATGCAAAGAGCACATAATTCGGAAAATGACCATTTTGTTATTATTAATAGCATCTTCAGGGGTTTGAATCCGTGATTATCTGCCGACATTAAAATTACAATCTCAACAATAGGGATTGGCACATTCCACACTACTTGGGTACTAAGAGAGGAATTTTTGTGTCAATAACTTTTTGAATAGATTTCTATTAGTGATAGACCTTAGATCTTGATCCAATTCATTCCACACCCCGGGAAATGCATAGATCTGTAACCTGTCGAGGGCTTTAGTATGCGTTCTACTGATATATAATAAGTCTGATTGTCTCGTAACTCTTTGTGAAGTATTTTCTATTGGATTAAAAAAGTCATTAAATGACAATGGGAGTTGTCCCATTTTCCAATCAAATATGAAGAGACATGCTTGGAGTCTGAACAAGTCATTAATTTTAAGTATTTTGTCTTTTACAAATAAGTGATCAGTATGGGCGTTATAATTTGAATTATTAATGATATGAAGTGAGCGTTTCTGCATAATAAGAATTTTACTAATTGCCCGAGCATTACCCCATACATAGATGCCATATAACAGGTGGCTATGTATAAGGGCAAAGTATAATGTCATTAAAGCCTTATGTGGCAATATTTTTTTTACTTTATTCAATGCATAATTAACTCTTCCAATTTTGGAGCAAACGTGTGAGATATGGGCACTGTATGACAGATTGTTGTCAATGCTGATACCAAGAAATTTTAATGATTTATCTTGTTCATGGCCTCCTATTCTTTTTGTTTAATATCGATGCTCCCCGATGGGGAACGTATCAGATATTAAGCTGATAAGAACAGATACTACACTTTGATCTTAGCCAAAAGGCTGAGAAGCGATGACAATGAAGTGTTGATGACCTGACATGACAAATCAAAGGTCCGTAGTCACAGTTCCTTTACAAGATTCACTTATACCTAAGTGAAGAATGAAGAGCTTACATAGAATTTAGATTCTGACTGGTGGATCTGAAGAAGATTTTTAACAAAATTTTCTCCATATTGCACTAAGTTAAAATCTGGGCTCTCATAGGAAGCCCAAATATAAACCCTGGGACTCAATTTGAACAAACATGAATCTGAGCCCCTAGAGATGTTGTATACCAAATATGAAAGGATTCTGACTGAGGGATCTGAAGGAGAAGATTTTTAAAAGAAATTTCCTCATATTGCACTAAGTTAAAATTCGGGCTCCAGTAGAGAGCCCAAATATTAACTCAGGGACCTGATTTGAACAAACTTTAAGCTAACCCCCCTAGAGATGTTGTATACCAAATATGAAAAGATTCTGACTGAGGGATCTGAAGGAGAAGATTTTTAAAAGAAATTTCCTCATATTGCACTAAGTTAAAATTCGGGCTCCAGTAGAGAGCCCAAATATTAACTCAGGGACCTGATTTGAACAAACTTTAAGCTAACCCCACTAGAGATGATGTATACCAAATATGAAAAGATTCTGACTGGTGGATCTGAAGAAGAATATTTTTAAAGAACATTCCTCATATTGCACTTGCACTAACTTAAACTTTGGGCTCCAATAGGGAGCCCCAATATTAACGCAGGGACCCAATTTCAACAAACTTGAACCTGACCCCCTAGAGAATGTTGTACATCAAATACCAAAAGATTTCAACTGGGGGATCAGAAGAAGAAGATTTTTAATGAATATTCCACATGTTGCACCAAGTTAAAATTCAGTTCTCCAATAGAGAGCCCAAATATTAACCCAGGGACTCGATTTGAACAAACTTGAATCTGACCCATCTAGAGATGTTGCATACCAAATATGAAAATATTCTGACTGGTGGAACTGAAGAAGAAGACTTTTAAAGAACATTCCTCATACTGCACTAAGTTAAACTTAGGTCTCCAATAGGAAGCCCAAATATTAACCCAGGAACCCGATTTGAACAAACTTGAATCTGATCCCCCTAGAGATGTGTATACCAAATTTGACAGGATTCCGACTGGTGGATCTGAAGAAGAAGATATTCAAAGAAATTTTCTCATATTGTACGAAGTTAAAATTCAGGCTCCAAAAGAGAGCCCAAATATTAACTCAGGGACTCGATTTGAATAAACTTCAATCAGAACCCCCTAGAGAAGTTGTATGCCAAATATGAAACGATTCTGACTAGTGGTTCTGAAGAAGATTTTTTTTGAATTTCTGAAACAAATTTTTTATGGGTGCTATCAGAGTTATGCCCCTTGTGTTGCCCCCCTCCCCCCCCCCCCCCCCCCTGGGCGTGACAACTTTATTTGAACAAACTTGAATTGACATGATAGGGAATATGCATGCCAGATTTGGTTCAATTTGGTTGAGTGGTTTGTGAGGAGAAGTCGATAATGTAAAGTTTACACTGGACGGACGATGATGATGAACGACGACAGATGAAGGAAAGTGATGAGTAAAGCTCCCCTTAAGCTTCGCTAAGGTGAGCTAATAAGAAGCAATTATACAGAGAAAATCAGATGCTCCAGTGAAAAAGGGTATGGGCAGTCAGTCAGCCAACATAACAATGGTATGGCTGAGCTGTCCTGAGAATAAAAAATAGCAAAAGATCTTGAAAACTTGTATACACAGAGGAGCCTGAAGTACTATCTTTAGCAAGAAGGACTCAAACTGAGATGTGATGTGTAATCAATTCAATACCCAGGGGAGTGAGTTCCAAGAGGAATTAAATTAGAATTCTCCCAGTGACTGAAGCAGTGTATAATAATCATTGCATGTTCCTCCCGAAGAAAAATGACAATCAGGACTCTGGAGGACATAGACTAAAATGCCAAAGACATATTGATGAATGTGCATGTTGATAACTTAATACTTGATTCATCAACCAGATGAACATCCCAGAAGCAAGTTTCATACCAAATCTAAGCTTGTGGCGAACAGGTCCTCTTGAAAATTGCTCGAAAATGAACTGAAAGTTTCCAAGTTAAACTTGAGTGCTAAGATGGAAAGATTCAAATAACTCAGATCGAAAAAACATCTGAATTGACTTTTCTTATTTGGCACAAGAAAAGGTTGACAGAAGACCCTGGAGACTCAATTTCTTATCTACCAATTTCAAAAAGTGATTTATGCACATTGGTGATACTTATAACAAGAGGCCCCACAGGGCCTGAAGCACTCACCTTCAACAGACATGATATAAACAGAGTCCAAGAATGAGTCTACATTGAGCTGAGCAATCCATCTCCACAGGATACATTGTCAATCCTTGAGCCTTTTAGGAGAGACAAAAATAGTCTGATCATCATACCTTTTCTTCAGTTGATCATAATCTAAAATGTAAAGCTCCCCTATGAAGCCCCTTGATACAACCTATGTGGATTAATCTTAGTTACACACCTCTAGAGGGTACTGAATACTGAATACAAAATTTCTAATTCTTCAGCTACATGGCCAATTCCGGCTCCCATAAGGAGCCCAAATATTAACCCAGCCTCTCGATTTGAACAAAGTTGAATCTGACCTCGCTAGAGATGTTGTATACCAAATCTCAAAGCATTCTGACTGTTGGATCTGAAGAAGATTTCTTCATATTGCATCAAGTTAAAATTTGGGCTACCACAGCAAGCCCAAATATTAACCTATAGACTTGATGTAAACACACTTGAATCTGACCCACTAGAGATGTTGTATACCAAATATGAAAGCATTCTGACTAGTGGATCTGAAGAAGAAGATTTTTCAAGAAATTTCCCCATATTGCACTAAGTTAAAATTAGGGCTACCATAGGGAGCCCAAATATTAACCAATTTGAACAAACGTGAATCCGACTCACCTAAAGATGTTGTAAACCAAATATGAACGAATTCTGACAGGTAAATCGGAAGAAGATTTTTGAAGAAATTCCCTCATATTGCATCATGTTAAAATTCGGACTATCATAGCAAGCCCAAATATATACTTAGGGACCCGATTTGAACAAACTTGAATCTGACCCCCCTAGAAATGTGTGTTGTGTTTGATGAAAAGGATAATGTTCAATATTTATGAAAGGATTGTGAAATAAGACAAGAATTGTGATAATTGGGAATATGTTCATTTTTGTTCCCTGTATGCTATGTTTTTGATAAAAATAATATGAAGTGTACCCTGTACTGAAGAGCTGAGGGTGGGTTAATATGACCTCACAGTTAATGTATGTGGCCCTCACAGTTAATCAAGCTACATTGAAATCCCTTCATAAATATCACCTGCAGACTGTGCTAAAGGTTTTCAGGCTTCAGGCCCCTGTAGCCGTCACAATTGCCAAATGGTCTCCAAAAGGGGCTGTTCTCATCTAGACATTATATGAAGTCAACCTACCAAGTTACAATGAAATCACTTCATAAATATGACCTGTAGACTGTGCTCAAGATTTTCGGGCTTCGGGCACCTGTCGCCATCACAGTTGACCAATCATGACCAAAAGGGGATGCCATCATCTAGGCATTATATGGAGTCAATCTAACAAGTTACAATGAAATCCTTCCATAAATACGACCTATAGACTATGCTACAGGTTTTTGGGCTCGGGCAGCCATCAAGGCTGAAAGATCGCGACCAAAAGGGGAAGTCCTCATCTAGACATTATTTGGAGTCATCCTACCAAGCTACAATGAAATCCCTTCATAATTATGACCTGCAGACTGTTCTAAAGGTTTTTGGGCTATGGGCCCCTGCAGCTGTCACAGTTGCCCAATAGTGTCCAAAAGGGGACGTTCTCATCTAGACATTATATGAAGTCAAACCTACCAAGTTACAATGAAATCCCTCCATAAATATGACCTGTAGACTGTGCTGAAGGTATTCAGGCTTCGGTCTCGGGCAGCCATAACGGGTGAATGATCGCAATCTACAGAGGACATTCTCATCTGGGCATCATCTGGAGTGATCCTACGAAGTTACAATGAAATCCCTTCATAAATATGATCTGTAGACTGTGCTTAAGATTTTCGGGCTTTGGGCACCTGTAGCCATCACAGTTGACCAAACAGGGATGTCATCATCTAGGCATTATATGGAATCAACCTAACAGGTTACAATGAAATCCTTCCATAAATACAAGCTATAGACTATGCTAAAGGTCTTTGGGCTCGGGCAGCCATAAAGGCTGAATGATCATGACCAAAAGAGGATGTTCTCATCTAGACATTATTTGGAGTCAACCTACCAAGCTACAATGAAATCCCTTCATAATTATGACCTGTAGACTGTTCTAAAGGTTTTCAGGCTTTGGGCCCCTATAGCAGTCACAGTTTCCCAATCGTGTCCAAAAGGGGACATTCTCATCTGGACATTATATGAAGTGAACCTACCAAGTAACAATGAAATCCCTTCAAAAATATGACCTATAGACTGTGCTCAAGGTTATCAGGCTTCGGACTCGGGCAGCCATCATGGTTGAATGATCGCAACCAAAGGGGACAATCTCATCTGGGCATCATCTGGAGTGATCCTCCGAAGTTACAATGAAATCCCTTCATAAATATGACCTGTAGACCCTGCTCAAGGTTTTAGAGCTTCGGGCACCTGTAGCCATCACAGTTGACCAATTATGACCAAAAGGGGATGTCATCATCTAGGCATTATATGGAGTCAACCTAACAGGTTACAATGAAATCCTTCCATAAATATGACCTTTTGCCTATGCTAAAGGTTTTTAGGCTGGGGCACCCATCCAGGCTGAATGATCGCGATCAAAATGGGAAGTTCTCATCTCGACATTATTTGGAGTCATCCTACCAAGTTACAAATGAAATCCCTTCATAAATATGACCTGTAGACTGTGCTAAAGGTTTTCGAGCTTCGGGCTCCTGTAGCCGACCCAGTTGCCCAATCACGTCCAAAAGGGGACTTTCTCATCTAGACATTATATGAAGTCAACCCACCAGGTTACAATGAAATTCCTCATTAAATATGACCTGTCGACTGTGCTAAAGATTTTCAGGTTTTGGGCTCAGGTAGTCGTCGCAGTTGGCAGATCATGCCCAAATGGGGAAATTCTCATCTAGACATCATAAGGAGTCATCCTACCAAGTTACAATGAAATCCCTCCATATTAAACATGATCTGCAGACTGTGCTAGAAGTTTTTGGGCTTGGGCAGCCATCACGCTTGACAGATCACTCCCAAAAGGTGACGTTCTCATCTAGGCATTATTCAGAGGCATCCTACCAAGTTCCAATGAAATCCCTTCATAAATACGATCTGTAGACTGTGCTAATGGTTTTCGGGTTTTGGGCTCGGGCAGCCATCACGGTTGACCGATCGTGACCAAAAGTGGATGTTCTCATCTAGATGTGACCTCAAACCTGCATAGGAAAGTTTGTGATGATCGGACAAGGACTACGGGGTGTAGCCCGTGCTAAAGGAAAATGTGAACAGACTCACAGACTAACAGACTTCCGCATGTGTGATGGCAATAGCTTATCTTGTCTTTGTCAAGTTAAGCTAAAAATGCAACGCCCCTTCGGGACCATCACTCACATAAACTTTCACTTGAATTGGCCCAGTGGTTTGGGAGAAAACCAAAACATGGTGTTGACGGACAACGGAGAGCGATGGGATGAGCTCAGCTTGACTTTTTTAAGGTGAGCTAAAACGGGTGGGGGAGGGCTGTATCGTGAATGAAGATCTGACCAACAGTAGTAATTTTCGACTGCATAATTCTTGAACTAATAACTTTATTAAAACAACTTGACATAATCATGAATTTATGGAAATCAGCAAAAATGCAGAAATGTCCAAGGACCCCCATCCCCGCAGAAAGGATAATTACAGAAATGAAAAGGATAATGTTCAATGTTTATGAAAGGATTATGAAATATGACAAGAATTGTGATAATTGAGAATATGTTAATTTCTGTTCCATGTATGCTATGTTTTCAATAAAAATAATTTGAGGTGTAGACTGTATTAAAGCAGTGAGGGGTGGGTTGATGATGTGGCCCTCACAGTTAACGTATGTCAACAAAAGTTATCATGTTACAGTGAAATTATTCCAAAACGAGTCATCCTATCAAGTTACATGTACAAAGAAATCCCTTCATAAGTATAGCCTGTAGACTGTGCTAAAGGTTTTCGGGTTTTGGGCTCAGGTTGCCATTATGGTTGACCAAAAAGGGACATTCTCACCTAGACATGACCTCAAACCTGCATATGAAATTTTGTGACGATCGGACAAGAACTACGGGGTGTAGCCTGTGCTAAAGGAAAATGTGAACAGACTCACAGACTTCTACATGCATGATGGCAATAGCTTATCTTGACTTTATCAAGTTAAGCTAAAAAAGAAAACATTAAAAATTGTATTACATTTTCAGTATTTGCCTTCCAAAACATAGCATATTATACCCTCATTTTCCTCCCATCTTCTTTGAAGGTCAGTCAGCATATATGTCTATATCCAACCTCAACATTGGTATGATGTCTAATTAGCCATTCAATTATACCTAAGCGGCCCACTTCAAAGGACCACCACCTCAGGCACTGGTTACCAGGTCTTATTTTACCAGTAAAGTAGAACTTGTTTACCATAGTAAACAAGAAAATAATGCAATGCAAAGTATTGCATATGCCACCCTCCTGCAATGTCAAAATGGGCAATACAAAGCACGGACATTTGTTTTTTCCGTGTCTGAAGAAGGGGCATAACCGTGATAAGTATGCATGGATATAATCCACAATATGCAGTTATCCTGTCCTCCATAATGGTCTATCACCACACCAAAGGACATCAAAATCCAATGAAAGTGTCAGTGACACTATAGCTCAACTTGAACTTGTTAAGTTATAAATGAAATGGCAAAACTGAAGATCATTGGTAGGACTGTTATTTGATGAAATTTTGAAAATGCATGGATTACTCTGACGTTGTGTGTGCGTAAACTGTAAGACTGGCTAAAGGAAGAAAGTTGATACACAAATGCAGTATGTTGAGAGGTTATTGTAAATGGCAATTTTTTTCACAGAAATGAATGCTAATCAATTGCTCTTATCTAAAGGTCTTGCCTAATGAGCACACCAAGTTAAACAAGAGGCCCCAAGGAGCCTTAATCGTTCACCGGCCAAAGTGGTTCAAAGAAGTAATGGGGGTCACATTCAGTTAGACATGGTTCATCAACACTACAAAGGAATGAAGTCATGAGAGACAAATTTTATGGAACTAGGGCCATAGCTTGAACAAACTTGAATCTTACCCCCCTAAGGATGTTGCATACCAAATATCAAAAGCATTTATCTGCTGGATCTGATGAAGAAGATTTTTAAAGAAAATTCCTCATTTTGAACACCCCGGGACTTGGCTTGAACAAACTTGAATCTCACCCCCTAAGGATGCTGCATGCCAAATATCAAAACATTCCAACTGCTGAATCTGAAGAAGAAGATTTTTAAAGAAAAATTCCTCATATTGACTAAGTTATAATTCGGGCTCCCACAGGGAGCCCAAATATGGACCCAGGGACTTTGCTTTAACAAACTTGAATCTCACCCCCCTAAGGATGCTACACACCACATATCAAAACATTCCGATTGCTGGATCTGAAGAAGAAGATTTTTTAAGAAAATTCCTCACTTCGAACTAAGTTACAATTCAAGCTCCCACAGTGAGTCCAAATATGAACCTAGCGACATGGCTTGAACAAACTTGAATCTCACCCCCCTAAGGATGCTGCATACCCAATATCAAAAGATTCTGCCTGCTGGATCTGGAGAAGATTTTTAAAGAAATTTGCCTGAAATACACTAAGTTCAAATTGGGCTCCTATACTGAGCCCAAATATGAACCCAGGGGTCGATTTGAACAAACCTGAATCAGATCCACCCCACAATGTTGCATACCAAATATACCTACTGGATCTGAAGAAGAAGATTTTTAAAGACAATTCATCATTTTGAACTAAGTTATAATTTGGGCTACCACAGTGAGCCCAAATATGAACCCAGGGACTTGGCTTGAACAAACTTGAATCTCACCACCTAAGCATGCTGCATACCCAATATCAAAAGATTCTGCCTGCTGGATCTTGAGAAGAAGATTTTTAAAGAAATTTGCCTGAAATGCACTAAGTTCAAATTGGGCTCCAAAACTGAGCCCAAATATGAACCCAGGGGTCCGATTTGAACAAACTTGAATCAGATCCACACCACAACGTTGCATACCAAATATCAAAAGATTCTGCCTGCTGGACCTGGAGAAGAAGATTTTTTAAGAAATTTGCCTGAAATGCACAAAGTTTGAATTCGAGCTTTTATAGTGAGCAAAAATATGAATCCAGGGGGCCGATTTGAACAAACTTGAATCAGATTCACCCCACAATGTTGCATACCAAATATCAAAAGATTCTGCCTGCTGGATCTTGAGAAGAAGATTTTTAAAGAAATTTGCCTGAAATGCACTAAGTTCGAATTCGGGCTTCTATACTGAGCCCAAATATGAATCCAGGGGGCCGATTTGAACAAACTTGAATCAGATCCACCCCACAATGTTGCATACCAAATATCAAAAGATTCTGCCTGCTGGATCTGGAGAAGAAGATTTTTTAAGAAATTTGTCTGAAATGCACTAAGTTAGAATTCGGGCTTCTATTGTGAGCCCAAATATGAATCCAGGGGGCAGATTTGAACAAACTTGAATCAGATCCACACCACAATGTTGCATACCAAATATAAAAAGATTCTGCCTGCTGGATCTGGAGAAGAAGATTTTTTAAGAAATTTGCCTGAAATGCAATAAGTTCGAAATCGGGCTCCTATACTAAGCCCAAATATGAACCCAGGAGGACGATTTGAACAAACTTGAATCAGATCCACCCTACAATGTTGCAAACCAAATATGAAAAGATTCTGCCTGCTGGATCTGGAGAAGAAGATTTTTTAATGTTTTTCCCATTGCCTACAGTGTTAAAAAGTGCTGACTCAGCACTTTTTCAAAGTCCTGAAAAAAGTACCTTGTGATCAAACCGATAGGGATTTTTTTTAACCATTCTATTCTACTGGATAAAAGTAATCTTTATACAAAATAAGAATTCTCTGTGCTGTGTAGTTTTGGAGATATGGCAGTTTTAAGGTTTTTCCTATTTTTAGCTCCCGAGGTTCCCACAGGGCAAGGAGAAATTTTTTTTGCATCAATCAACTACTTATGACCCATTATCATCTCATATCAAATTTGGTTCAAATCGACGGTTCTGAAAATAGAAATTTTAGGCATGGCCAAAATTTTTGCCCCTCCCATAACGAAGGCAAATAATGCCCGACAAACTTCTCTTAAACAAACTTGAGTCTACACCTCAAAAGGAAGCTGCATACCAAATGTCAAGTCTCTGCTATTGCTGGTTCTTGAGAAGACGTTTTTTAAGAATTGGAGCATTTTTGCCCCATCCCTCTGCTCAATATGAGCCAAAGCCTAATTTGACAAAAAATCAAAATGCCCTTTTATTACTCCTACTCACATGAAATTTCATTAATATGCGGCCAGTGGTTTAGGAGAAAAAGCCCCAAACACCACCTTCACGCCGGACGCCGGACGCCAGACGAAAAGTGATCAGAAAAGCTCTCCCTGACTTTCAGTCAGGTGAGCTAAAAATCTATTGAGACTTTAGTTTAAACAGTATTTATTTCCAACAGCAAGTAATGAAAACATAGACACAATTGATACATATGAGTTTGGATGATGGAAACGGATTCAGCAACAAGCTGTGTAGCTTATACAAGGCTGTTTCCGTGGCACAGGTTTTATCACAAAAGAAGTTATATAGCGTGACAAACACATTGTACTTGTAAAATATTGTGTTAGCATTTGCCTAAACCAGTTGAGTGGATATATATAAATATTTATTTTACATGGGTGCGCATTCACTCACATGCGTAGACGCGCACACAGACACACAGACAGACACACACACAAACACACACAGTCTTGTCTACCCTACATACCGAGGTACCCCATTGTTTGTCCTTTGTGTGGACTAACGGTTTCTACCTCGTTTTGCCGGTACAGTTCTGGGAAAACAACCGAGGTAAAGGGTTTCTTTTGTCTTTTTTACCTCGGTAAGGCGAAACACGCAAACTCTTTTGTCTAGTTACCTCGTCAAGTTGGCAAGACAAACGCACACAAACACACACGGACACACACAGACACACACACACATGCATGAAAAAAAAATGGTGTGAGAAAGAGAGGAAAGAAATAGGGAGGAGGAGCAGGGATCCGAGAAGTAAGTCACTTGTTCACCTCCCTTCTGCAGTGGCATAGACTTTAAATACGTGGAAAAAAAGACAGAGAGGTAAGCGTCTATGACATGATTCGGAGAAGCAGTGATCAGGGTTAACAGGCTCATGCTGCTGACAAGTGGTGGTGCCAGGTTTGGATAGGTTATACGGGCGTGGTCCGGCCTTGAAAAGCGACATTTCCTATTTTTTTCACATTGTTGGTGACGTACAGAGGGGTAGGGGTGGGTTGGTGTTAGGAAAACCTGTTTGATCGACTAATGAATGTGTGAACAGTTTCAAAGATCTCTCTGTTAATTACATTTGGGTAGAATTCACTTCCGTATAGGAGTATGCTTGTAATTATCACATATGGTAATTTACCAAAAGTGTCTATTCTTATGGGGTCGAAATATGGACACTGGAAGAAGTAGTGATCAGTTGTTTCGCGTTCGCCACACAAACATGCATAATGCCCCGAGAGGTGGTTATTGAACAAGTCATCGTTAAGATTACTGCAGTGTAGTCGGAGTCTACAGTGTAAGATTTGTGCCCTATGAGATTTGTAGTTATAGTAGAATTGAGGTACTCTTGGCCTGTTGGAGTCTAGAAATTCTTTGAAGTTGGGAAGTGACTTATTGAGCCTGATTTCGGTGGGTAACGTATTCCACAGTCTTGTGGTAGATGGAAGGAAGGAGTTGCTGTGCTGCTCGGTTCGGCATAAAGGGGTGGTTAAATCAGTAGTCACACGTAGGTTGTATGAGTGTCTTTCTGCGGATGCAGGTGGATGTAGGGGGGTACCAAGTTGTGGCACATCTTAAAATATTGTGTTAGTCTGTGCTTTTCATGCCGTGTTTCTAGTGTCTCCCACCCCATTTCATTAAGAAGTGAGGTTCTACCCACACTCCTAGATCCTCCAGATATGATACGGGCTGCCTCGGTCTGTATTTTATCAAGTTCGTTTTTTTGCTGGTTAGTACAGTTGTCCCAAACAGTGTCTGCATATTCTAGAAGAGGGCGTATAAACGCAAGGTATATTTTCTCAAGGGCTTTTCGGTCTAGTTGGAATTTAAGCTGTCTGATTAGATTAACTCTTTTCCATGCTTTGGACTTAAGGTCATTAATATGAGTGGCCCAGCCGCCATTGGGGTCAAATGTCAGGCCAAGATGTTTGTGATAGTCAACTTCCTTGATATCAGTGCTAAACATTTGTAGTGTGGGGTGGTTCGGTTTGATAGTTTTCCGGGACATGATCAGAGATTCGGTTTTGCATGGGTTGAAGTCAACAAGCCAGTCGCTTGACCATTTTTCTATAGTTTTTATATCTTTAGTAAGCATGTTTGCCGCGAGTTGAGGGTTTTCAACGACGAGAAAAAGGGTAGTGTCATCGGCGAAGAGGCGTATATTACTCCTAATATCGTGGACAAGATCATTTATATAAATTAGAAATAACAAGGGCCCCAGTATAGACCCCTGGGGAACTCCAGCTGTGACTTCTCTCCAAGAGGACGACGCTGAGTTGAGTACGACACACTGTTTCTATTGTTTAGATAATTTGCAAACCATTTCATTGAGATACCCGTAATTCTGATTTTTTCAAGTTTATACAGAAGGCCAGTTAAATTTCTTTACCTTCGTCAAGGGCAGCGATAAATGTATGATAAATATCGGTCAACTGAAGGACTGTGGAGTCTGAGGGCACAAACCCAGATTGGATATGTGTTACTGAGACTTTAGGGATAATATAGATTATCTGCCGACTGCACAAATAGCAGTGTATGCATGTCGGGGACAGTCAGTCACATTGTGAACCATTACCCCTACCAGACAAAATGTGGTTAACAATGTCTAAAAGTGGACAGCCTCTAAGAAAGACTGATTACCATATCCAAGTTGTGTGTAGGAATGGTAAAGGTCTTAGGCTTGGAGAGTAAAAGCACAGATGTGTATTAAGAGAGAGAGGATAAGACAAAAAGCACTCTCCAGAACATATATATATAGATATAGTTTTTAAACCTCTACAGAGGGAGAACCAAATATTATCTTATGAACAAAGAGGGCTTAAGTGCCTTAGACTTAAGAATAGTTTTGACAGTTGATCACACATTCATAGGTCTGAGGCTTTTGGGTAATCTGGGCAGCATCCGTTTAAGGTAATACAGTAGATGTGATTATCAATATATTTGAAGTAGATGGTATTTAACACACTGAACCACAAGCAGCATCTTTACGATCCACACATATCAAATAAACAGCTGCGTCATGAGCGCATGACATGACCGTTATTAATTACAAGAGGGAAGCACACAATATGAGTATACATGTGTACTTGTCAGTATTTTTTTATATTCTTGTACAATAATCATAACCAACAACATACTGTGTTCATTAATTTGGAAATAAATTATTTGAATTTCATGTATATATCTTATGTCTAAAGAGATCATAACTTGTCAAAAATTGTCCGACATGTGGAAAATTGCCTATATTTTGACGAATAAAGTCCCATAACTCTGACAAATCGAACAGCGACACAAATCGAAAGGGAGCTTCCTTCCATCAACATATACTTTCCACCAAAAAATTGCTCTAAGCATTTTCGAGTTATTGTACGACGTGTTGATGGACGGACAAACAGATGGATGGACGGACAGCGGTATACCATAATACAACCGTTTTTTTAAAAACGGGCGTATAAAAAGAAAACAGCAGAATGTTAAAAAATTTATAGTAATTTCTATATTTTTTATACTTACCAATGACCCAGACATAGCTGGTGCTAACTCTTAAAATATAGGGCCAAACACAAATTTTGCCCCCCAATCCCCAAAATTTGCATCTAAAACCAAAGAAAACATGTCCTGAAAGGCCCTCCACACTTCACCTCTACTGCGCATGCGCAGTGTCAAGGACGTTCCGAAATTGGCGCCATTAATCATTCTAATAACCAGTGCCTGGTAAGCGCTATGTACTCAGCGGGGAGGCAAGAGTTCCCAACTCCTGGGAGGGCCATCCCCGTCTGGGTCATTGGTAAGTATAAAAAATATAGAAATTACTATAAATTTTTTAACATTTTTATACTGTACCAATGACCCAGACATAGCTGAATAGTAAAAAGGCTGGAGGGCCAAGGACATAGAGCAAAATGGAATACGCTCAATAATATAAAATAGAGTCATCCCCTGTAGGGAAAAAGAAGTAATAGGCCTTACATGTATCTTTCTTATTTATGATAAATTAGAAAGATACAATACCTTCCAAAATTGAGCTTCATACATCCATGTACTCTATTAATATCCAATATAATCCTTATACTAATAATTTTTAAAGTAAGCCAATAAATAAAGTAAGTCTAGAGAATAGAGACTCTTATACTCCTAAAAGTGTCTGAGGATTGCATAATCATGTCCGTTGACATATGCAATATTCAAAAGCTATACTTTAAAAACTAAGACTTGAATGAATTTTAAAAACATAAACTTCTCACTAAACAACCATCCCAATAACAGCTCAGAATTACTAACTCCGGAGGAGGTATCCCCTTGTTTTCATAGTAAAACAGGTGACCCAAGGGAACACCCTCCCCCCACACTTTTTCTTGCCCTGGGTCAAATAGCCCAGAGCGAAGAGGGTAGCAGAACGGAGACACTGCCGAAACAGACAGCCTACCTAGCTATAGTAGCAACTGTTAAGTGAATGACATTCTGAGCAGTAGATAATAGACCTAACAATAGAGGCCTCCAGAAATGGACTCGATATTTCTGAGATAAAAATTCATGAATGTGGATGGCTGAGCGCAATGAGCAGCCTTCAAAAATCTATAATAGCGACACTATTAATGTAAGCCCAAGATGTAGAAGAACTCTTACTTCATGAGCCGAAATCTTAAGCACAACTGCTAAGTCAATGATATACCATAAGCAGTACCGATAGTTAATAGAATCCATTAACAATAGAATGGAGCGTAACGTCCTTCTACTAGGCATCAAAGACAGAAGAAGCTTACGCCCATAGTAATAAACAGATATCTGTTTATAAATACATAAACTCTACCCGGAAAGAGTAAAGGCCTATGCCCGTACGAAGACGGAAGGACCTTAATAACAATAGGTTCCGGATATTAGGAGCCTAACTCTTATGCAAAAATCCAACCTAAATAGTAACGGAAGTAGTGAATCCGAAACTACGAAAGTGAAAATCATCCATCGATAGTGCATGAAACTCACTGACTCTTCAGTAAAAGAGAAACCAACAGAATTACTGTCTAAAAGGTCAGAATTTGAAAACTACTGTTTCCAGAGGCTCAAATGATTACTTAGCTAAATAAGAACCGAAGTTAAATTCCATATAGGAATTTAATCTAAAGATTCTAAGTCTATTTATCAAAAAGTTACTAACTGACTTAGATAAAGAGACATAAGACTCAATTGTAAACTATCCTAGAGTGCATAGGTATGAGGTAACATAAACCTATAACCTTAATAATAACAGGCTGCAGTAGATCTTGTGAAACAAGTATACTAAAAAATTGCAATGAATAGTATGGAGGGATCAACAATATGAACATAATGATCCCTACACCAACGACGGAAGAGCCTCCACTTTAGCCGCATAGAATAGCGAAGAAGAGGATCTCCTATAGTAAGAAATCGCGTCCAAAGCTCGTCCAGTACAATGCTTACAATGCAATACGGACCACACAACGGAATACATGAAGGTTGCGACCTTGCGGATTGTGATAAAGATGACACGATTTACCCAGTGAAAAAAGATCCTCACATTGAGGAAGATTTCACGTTAAGTCCCACAGTAGACAAGAGAGTAAATTACCCATGATCTCTGTGAAGATAGAGATGCTATCAACAGAAATGTATTGTGGTTGTTTATCTTAGCAATACCTGCTGAAACAACAGCGCCGGAGGATATGCGTATCCTATCATTCCGTCCTATAGATCAATAGAGCGTTAACAACATTAGCTCAGAGATCTGGACAAGCCAACACATACGTCTGCAATTGATTAGCAAGCTGTGTCGTAAATAAATCATCATTGGGCGCTCCCATAGATAGCAAATCTGATTGAATACTTGTTTGTTGAGAGTCCATTCTGACAGCAACAAGCGACCCCTAAGTGAACGGGAGTCCGGTAAAACAATCAGACGACCCGGAATATGACGGACCAAAACAGAACTTGGTGTACTATAACCAACAGACGGATTCTTTCCATTAAATTGAATAACGGAAACGAAAGAGTGCCTCCCTGGTTCCGGAGATACGCCACTACTGTCGAATTAACGGACAGGATTTGGGCATGCGTTTCTGAATAATGTTCATGCAATGACATAAAGCAAGCCTAAAAAACATTATTCCACAGAAGAAAATTGGTTGCTAAGAGACTGCGGAACCCAAAGACCCTGGCACTTCGAATCCGTAGGGATCAGTATTATATCCCAATCTGTTTGACTGGCAACCGTCATAACAGCAACACTCGGGTCCGGCAACTGCAGTGGCACTCTCTGAGTCAACCACCGAATGTTTGCCCCAGTCAGAATCTCTTGTAACACTAGATAGACAAGAGAACGTGTAAATCGAGCAATTCATGGATTGCCGAAAAGTTGCCGTCGAAGAGAAGCTTCTCCGAGAACGAAGCAACTCTGAGAGAGTTCTTAACCTTACTATCCATGCGCGTGGATGTAGCTAGGGCTGCGTCACGTCTAACCAACTCCAATCAGCCACTGAAGGGCGGAGTTATACGTGAACAAACTACTGCCCTCAAAAGAAATTACATTGAGAACAAGAGGCCCCACATGGCCTTAATCGCTCACCTGACAAAGTGACTCTAAGAAGTATTTTAGGTCACCTTCACCATGTCATGCCTCATCAACATTAACTGGTTGAGTGATAGATTTTGTTTGAAGTTCAACATTTGTTACCTAAAATTAGTTTTATTTAAAATCATTGGTGTGTGGCCAATCTCCAATGATTTTTAATAAAGCAAATTTATCTCTGCAGACAAACTGGTTTAGCATGAAGCACAAACAAGGAATGTGAAGAGATAGCCTTGGACATCTCTCCCCAACTGTGGATATCTTCCATGTGCTACATGTACATATTTGCATGCAAGAAAACAAAAATTTTCACAAATTTTCCAAAATATTAGTTTTTTTATCATCATTGGAACAAGCTCAAACAGCTTATTCCAATAGGGGTATGGGAAGATCAGGTATATTTTTGAGACAGAAATGTGAATATATAAATAATGGTGTTTTTTTGTGAATGATGCTGGAGAATTTTGCGTAAAGATATGGTAAATGGTTTGTTCTAGATACAGAATGATGCAAAAGTATTTAAATTTGATTAGGCAAGTTGTTCCTATATTGCATTTAAAAACTGAAGTAACTGTTTTTTTGCTGACGAACTTTTAGATGTGTGTGTCTGTGTTTGTGTGTGTGTGTGTGTGTGTGTTTGTGTGTGTGTGTGTGTGTGGGGGGGGGGGGGGTAAGAGTGTTCTTGCAAACAAAATTCCTGAATAAATGGAAAATTTTATTTTTTGTGTGAAAGACATAGTGCGTGAATGTTGATTGGAACAAGCTTAGAGAGCTCATTTTAATGTGAAGTCATAAAGCTGTGTTTTACGTACGAAATTCTGGAATAACTAAAAAAATTGCTTTTTTGACTCAAAAAGCATGGTGTGCGACCTCTCATTGGAATGAGCTCAAAAAGCTCATTCCAATGGGGTATTTACAAGCGATAAGTACATGTATGTGTAAGAGACAAAAATTAAAATTTGAATAGCGATTTTTGCGAAGAATGCAGACAAGTTTTGGCAGTTATGCTGGTAAAAAGGTAAGATATGCAAAGTGGTTGTTTTTTAGAGGCGACATTTAATTAAGGGGAATTAACCCTTGATTACTGAGGTAACTTCTAAAAGTACTGAAATTTCATGAAGCAATGTGAATAACAGACAACAGTTGCCTAAAAATTTCATGAATAACTAAAATTTTTATTCCTTTGTCTCGAAAACATGGCATATGACCTTTGTTGGAATGAGCTGAATGCGTGTGTTCCAATGAGGGGTCATAAAATTTGAACGGAGATTTGTGTGAATAATGCATTAGTACTGCTAGATTTGGGTAAACGGTTCACCCTGGATACCACCCCTTCTATAGTAGATCTTTTCTGCAAATTTTGTCTAAGATTCTATCAACTTTACAAATAAATACGTTCATGAATCACAATCAGATCCACCCCACAATGTTGCATACCAAATATCAAAAGATTCTGCCTGCTGGATCTGGAGAAGAAGATTTTTTAAGAAATATGCCTGAAATGCACTAAGTTAAAATTTGGGCTCCTATACGGAGCCCAAATATAAACCCAGGCGGCCGATTTGAACAAACTTGAATCAGATCCACCCCACAATGCTGCTTACCAATTATGAAAAGATTCTGAAGCTGGATATGGAGAAGAAGATTTTTTAAGAAATTTGCCTGAAATGCACTAAGTGCGAATTCGGCCTTCTATATTAAGCCCAAATATGAATCCAGGGGGCCGATTTGAACAAACTTGAATCAGATCCACCCCGCAATGTTGCATACCAAATATCAATAGATTCTGCCTGCTGGATCTGGAGAAGAAGATTTTTGAAGAAATTTGCCCGAAATGCACTAAGTTTGAATTCGAGCTTCTATAGTGAGCCCAAATATGAATCCAGGGGGCCGATTTGAACAAACTTGAATCAGATCCACCCCGCAATGTTGCATACCAAATATCAAAAGATTCTGCCTGCTGGATCTGCAGAAGATGATTTTTTAAGAAATTTGCCTGAAATGCACTAAGTTCGAATTCGAGCTTCTATAGGAAGCCCAAATATGAATCTAGGGAGCCGATTCAAACAAATTTGCATCAGATCCATCCCACAATGTTGCATACCAAATATCAAAAGATTCTGCCTGCTGGATCTGGAGAAGAAAATTTTTTAAGAAATTTGCCTGAAATGCACTAAGTTCGAATTCGAGCTTCTATAGTGAGCCCAAATATGAATCTAGGAAGCCGATTTGAACAAACTTGAATCAGATCCACGCCACAATGTTGCATACCAAATATCAAAAGATTCTGCCTGCTGGATCTGGAGAAGAAGATTTTTTAATAAATTTGCTTGAAATGCACTAAGTTCAAATTTGGGCTCCTATACTGAGCCCAAATATAAACCCAGGGGGCCGATTTGAACAAACTTGAATCAGATCCACCCCACAATGTTGCTTACCAAATATGAAAAGATTCTGCCTGCTGGATCTGGAGAAGAAGATTTTTTAAGAAATTTGCATGAAATGCACAAAGTTCAAATTCGAGCTTCTATAGTGAGCCCAAATATGAATCTAGGAAGCCGATTTGAACAAACTTGAATCAGATCCACCCCACAATGTTGCATACCAAATATCAAAAGATTCTGCCTTCTGGATCTGGAGAAGATTTTTTAAGAAATTTGCCTAAATGCACTAAGTTCGAAATCGGGCTCCTATACTGAGCCCAAATATGAACCCAGGGGGCCAATTTGAACAAACTTGAATCAGATCCACCCTACAATGTTGCATACCAAATATCAAAAGATTCTGCCTGCTGGATCTGGAGAAGAAGATTTTTTAAGAAATTTGCCTGAAATGCACTAAGTTCGAAATCGGGCTCCTATACTGAGCCCAAATATTAACCCAGGGGGCCGATTTGAACAATCTTGAATCAGATCCACCCCACAATGTTGCTTACCAAATATGAAAACATTCTGCCTGCTGGATCTGGAGAAGAAGATTTTTTAAGAAATTTGCCTGAAATGCACTAAGTTCGAATTCGGGCTTCTATAGTAAGCCTAAATATGAATCCAGGGGGCCGATTTGAACAAACTTGAATCAGATCTACCCCGCAACATTGCATACCAAATATCAAAAGATTCTGCCTGCTGGATCTGGAGAAGAAGATTTTTGAAGAAATTTGCCTGAAATGCACTAAATTCGAATTCGAGCTCCTATAGTGAGCCCAAATATGAATCTAGGGAGCCGATTTGAACAAACTTGAATCAGATCCACCCCACAATGTTGCATATTAAATATCAAAAGATTCTGCCTGCTGGTTCTGGAGAAGAAGATTTTTTAAGAAATTTGCCTGAAATGCACTAAGTTCGAAATCGGGCTCCTATACTGAGCCCAAATATGAACCCAGGGGGCCGATTTGAACAAACTTGAATCAGATCCACCCTACAATGTTGCATACCAAATATCAAAAGATTCTGCCTGCTGGATCTGGAGAAGAAGATTTTTTAATGTTTTTCCCATTGCCTACAGTGTTAAAAAGTGCTGACTCAGCACTTTTTCAAAGTCCCGAAACTGTACCCTATGATAAAACCGATGGCAATTTTTTTTTACCAATCCTTTCTGTTGGTCCTAAGGAAGCTGCACACCAAATAAAAATTCTCAGTGCCGTGCAGTTTTGGAGATATGGGCGTTTTAATTTTTTTCTATTTTTAGCTCCTGCGGTTCCCACGGGGCTGCGGGAAAATTTTTTTTTGCATAAATCAAGTACTCATGACCCAATAAGCCCTCACATAAAATTTGGTTCAAATCAGCCTCTCGGTTTGGAAAATAGAAATTTTGGGCGGGGCAAAAAATTTTGCCCCTCTCATAACGACGCCAAGTATAGCCCCACAAACTTCTCTTGAACAAATCTGAGTCTACACCTCAAAAGGAAGCTGCACACCAAATATCAAGTCTCTGCTACTGCTGGTTCATGAGAAGAAGATTTACAAAGATTTTGGTGCCCCTTGGGGGCGTGGCACCACCCAGGAGGAGGGGCAACTTCATTTGAACAAATCTGAATTGGCATTAGGTAATAAACATTTAGCCAACATTTGAATAAAATTGGGCTAGTGGTTTAGGAGGAGAAGTCGATAATGTAAAGTTAACGCCGGACGGACGACGGACGCCGGACGATGGACGCCGGACAGAAAGTGATTAGTAAAGCTCCCCTTGAGCTTCGCTCAGGTGAGCTAATAATATCCCGTAAATCTTTTCTTGAAGACGTAATGATAACGCCTCACGTATGATAAAGCGTCTAAGTTAAGTCTACTTGACATCATTGTCGTTTCCAACATTGAAGTTGGAAAAGACATAGACGGCGAAAAAGAATATTTCCAGTCTTTAACCACACCGTCTAGACGCATATGAACTCTCGGTATGCCCTGCACTGCCAAAATAAACTATTCATATAAATGATAAAACGGCAGAAATGAGCAACGCGGACAAGAAACTAAACTATCATGCTTGGTAGCAGGCTTGAATGCATATATAACGTCGAAAAATAAAACACATGTTGTAATGAAATTATTGGACTGCGTCGGTAAGTCAGGGACAATGTCCCCGAACCGATCGAAAATTCCGAGTCCAATGACGCTATAAGTCTCTTATCCAACATCGCAGCAATGTAGTCCAAAATAACAATCACTGGAAGATAATGCCAGAAGATATGAATGGCAGCTTCCGATACTACAAAAGGGAAAACTCGAAATCTTTCGAATCCCTTTCGCCATCCTGTCGGACCCTATAAAGCGTTCGGTCGTCCGTACCTGATGCAACCGCGGACCGCACCGACCCAGCGCCGTCGGATAATTCCTGATTCGACCAAGAAACTGTCAATTGCTGGGATGCTGCGAAACTGTGTGAACTCGGATAGCACGTCCGTCACTGAGGCCTGAGGAGAAGCGGTCCTACAATGCATTGCCGCTGAAAGCTCCGTCATCGTTACCCCGTGCATACTACCAATATGCGAGCGAACGGAGTGTATAGGCCTCGTGTCCCTTGGCTACCGGATGGCGCGACCTATTCGCCGTGGAATCACTGAATGACGAAACTGATCGGATACTCGAGGTCACGTAGCCAATGTGCGGTCGTGTGCCCTGAAGTGAGGATGAGGAAGCATTATGGACAGTCTCTCGGACTATCAATATAACGGAGCGTCCCGACCGACAGACATATGCTCTGAATGTAAAATATCAGAACCACAACATGCGGTCCCCTATGTTGTTGGACGAGAGAGGGACCTCTCTCACTCACAGCCCGGACGGACCTGGACAAGCCAGGAACTGGACTAACAGGCTTCCTCCGATCTGTCCTCAATCTGCCGTCACTGGGTGAGTACTAAAGTAATTAAAGTGCTCGCATCACCCAAATCTCCTTCCTAGACCGCAACGGACGAACCCGGCAGCCGAACCATTCGATGAATGCACGCTACACCGGGTGAGCTAGCGAATGTCACTCCGTAGGCGATAGACATATTCCATGAGCACTTATTGCCGCTAGCTCTTCATTAACTATGACAACAGAGGCACACTTTTGAAAGACATCTCCGTAACTTTGCGAACAAGAAACCAGAAATGCTTGATTATAGCAAGCATATAATAATAATATATATAGCGTCGTTCAATAATTCGAAAGTTTGTGTGACATTATTGGACTATGTCGGAACTGAGGGACGATGTCCCTGAACCGAACCAAAAATTTCTAAGTCCACCGACGCTATCAGTTTCTTATCCGGCATCGCAGCAATCTGGTCCGACGAAAGAAGCTGTAGAAGACCAAGTCAGATGACATACACAACAGCATATGTAGTTCCGAAAGGGAAAGCTCGAAATCCTCCAAATCCCTTTCGGTATCCCGTCGGACCGGATGAAATATTTGGACGTCCGTACCCGCTTCCGCGGAGCGTCCCGACCCAGCATCGTCAGATAAAAAATATGCGACAGATTCAGTTGATGCTGGGATGCTGCGATAAACTGTGCTATTTAGGAAAGCACGTCCGTTCCCGAGGCCTGTGCAGTAGCGGTCTTACGATGCATTGCCGCCGGAAGCTCCGTGTACGTTGACTCCCGCACACTTCCTATGCGAACGTCCGGAGTCTGCAGGCCTCGTGTCCCTGGCTATCGGATGGTGTGACCTGGTCGCCGATGATTCTCTGACTGGCGAAGCTGACTGGATATCCGTGGTCACGTAGCCAAGAGCGGTCGTGTGCGCTACCATGAGAATGAGGAAGCCTTATTGACAGTCTACTCCAGACTGACTATATGTCGGAGCGTCCCGAGCGACGGACATATGCTCCGAATGCGAAACATTTTGTACCACAACATCTGGGGCCAGATGTTGTTGTACGAGAGAGGGGCCTCTCTCGCTCGCCGTCCGGATGGACCAGAACGAGCTATGAACCGGACTAAAAGGCTTCCTCTGTTCTCCCTCCGATCCGCCGTCACTGGGTGTGCATTAGGTTGATTTATAGTGCTCGCATCACCCCAAAATTCCTTCTAGACCGCAACGGACGAACCCGGCTGCCAAACCATTCGGTGAATGGACGCTACACCGGGCGAGCTAGCGGACATCAAAGGCCGTCGAACCTACTAGGGTCCTCTTAGGCAATTGGCGTATTTACATGAGCACTTTTCCGCTAGCCCTTCATTAATTGTGACGACGGAGGCACACTGTTGGAAGACATCACAGATACATCACCCTAATCTTGATCGTCTGAAATAGAAATTGATAAAGTAGAGTGACCCTGCGGGGAAAGGACCGGAGTGTTCAATTCCCCAATAACATACCGTGACATACGCTTCCCATATTGTCATCGAAATCATACGATACAGAACAGGAGTTAATGCGAATACAATGACCACATATAGAATGATTATAAAGTCAGAGGAAGACTTCCTCTTATTACAATTGATCAATATCCTTTCAATGTGAAAAGAAAACAAGTCCTGGTACTCGCACTAACCCCTGGCAATCAAAATACATAATAATAATATGATCCATTAATATAGAAAAAATAATTGAAATCAAAATATTTTGAAAAAATATTTTTTCAGAACAGCCCAAGTTTCTGAAAAGTAACGTTGAGCCCCAATGGATCCCAAGCCTAAGTGTGGACAAAAATTTTTTAAATATTTAAAACAATTTATTCAACACTTACGAACAATAATAATGTATCTAGTTATGATTAAAATAACATCAAGATATTATTTTCCAGAAATCCCCCCCTCACACAGAGGGCTGTTGTAAATGTAAACAATGAGTGTAAAAACACTAAAATAAGACTCCAGGCACCCAGGCCCGAAATCAGTTACCAAAAATACACTATCTGATGCAAAACAGAGACTTCCAGGGAAGAAACTGCAGAACATCAGATGGTAGGTGCAGAACACAACGCCTAACCCCAGTAGGTGAAGACGTAAACATGGGGAAAAGAACAGAATTCATTCTGTTATTCAGCTAAAACTCCCAAGAAAATTTAGTAATAATAATTACAAAAACTATGCCAAAAGCATGGGAGAATAGCAAGGGGGGACTTAAAGGACAGGGAGAGAGGAAAACACTTAAAAAACAGTGTAACTAAATAATCATAATGACAACAAAATGGCTGCTGCCTCGAAAATAGGTAACTTAACATAATTTCATTAAAAAATTTTAAGTTACAGCCCTGATAATATTCTGTCACACATTTTTTCCTCTCCTCCTTCTCTATCCTCCTTAGAATCACCATTTCACTAATATTTATGTGTCTGGCATCATTTAAACTGAGATTTACAAGCACAAAGATCAGTCAGATGTTAACTGATGAAGGGCCAAACTTAGAATGATTAATGGCGCCAATTTCGGAACGTCCTTGACACTGCGCATGCGCAGTAGAGGCGAAGTGTGGAGGGCCTTTCAGGACATGTTTTCTTTGGTTTTAGATGCAAATTTTGGGGATTGGGGGGCAAAATTTGTGTTTGGCCCTATATTTTAAGAGTTAGCACCAGCTATGTCTGGGTCATTGGTACAGTATAAAAATATCAGTTGCATGTGACAGATATATGATGTGAGACTATGTTAACACGACATAAAAATGATAAATATAAAGTAATTTGTATATTTTTTATACTTACCAATGGCTCAGACTTAGATTTGCTGGTGCAAGCTCAATAATATCAAGGGGCCAAACACAAATTTTGACCACCCCCCCCACCCCTCCACAAAATTTGCATACAAATCCGAAATTTTAAAGTCCTATCTGGCCCTCCATACTTTTTGTACGAAAGAGACCGGCATTGGCATCAAGCATTATTCTTCCTAGTTGTGCCTTCTAAATGATATAAATCATTGGGGAGGTATAAGTGCCCACTCATGGGAGGGCCATCCCCATCTGGGCCATTGTTAAGTATAAAAAATATACAAATTACTTTAAATTTTTCATATTTTCATACTAGAACCAATGGCACAGACTTACCTGAATAGCAAAAAGGCTGGAGGGCCTAGGACTTTGAAGGAAACAATAATAACTCTATTACTCCGATTGAAAGGTGGACTCCTATAAGTGAATAGGAGATAAATGATGAATTACATATGCCTTTCTCTAAAATAAATAGAGGAAGACATAACACATATGCCTTTCTTTCTCTAAAATAAAAAGAGAAAGGCATAACACCAACACTTAAAGGAGTAATAAATAATAATTTTCCAATTAATATCAGCATAACCCTCATGCTAAATCGGTGAAGAAAACCAATTATAAAGCTAGTCCAGAGAATGAGAAGCTTTATATTAAAATAAAAGTGTCCGAGGATTGTATATAAATGCTCGTCTGACATGTGACATATACAAATGCTTCACATCGGGCTACACTTAAAAGCGCAATACATAATAAGACAATATTGTTGCTTCAGATCGAGCTACACATTAAAACAAATGCATCGACCCTGGACTATTGTCCTTGGGAGAGGCATTCCCTTGCTTTTCACTATAAAGCCAGATGAAACCAAGGGAAAGCACACCCCCCCCCCCCCCCTCTCCTTCCCCTTGTTCTGAAGGAAGAATCCTCAGAACGCAGAGGGCAGCAGACTGGCATCAGTGCTCGAGCGGACTGCCTAAGACATCTAAAAGATGTTATTTTAATGGACGACATTCTGTGCTACAGAAAGAAGACCCAAGGATCTAAGGTCACCGGAAATAGACTCTAAGTTTCTAAGATAAAACTTAGAAAAGTAGAAGGCTGTGTCCAGTAAGCCACTTTCATTAAATCGGTAATACTAATGGAATAAGCCCAAGAAGAAGACAATGTTCTAACTTCGTGAGCTGAGATCTTATAACAGAACGCTGATCTGAAGAAAGAATCTCTAAGGCAATACGTATTGCCAATTGAATCCACCTAGCAACTGAATGAACTGAAATATCCTGCTATTAGAAATAAGAGAAAGAAGGAATCTCTTTCTGCCTTTCCTAATAAAGCTAGAGCCACATTATAAATATGAAGCGCTCTTTCTGGTCACAACACCTGTCTAAGGTTGTCCGAAGATGGTAAAGCCTTAATCAATAGGCTCCATCCATCTATTCGGAATTTGGTTCTTAGCCAACAATCCCACTTCCATAGTAAGAGTAATAGTATTACCCACACTACGGAAATGAGAATCTTCTATTGATAAAGCATGAAGTTCACTAACTCTTCTAGTTGAAAAAAAGGCTAAAAGAAAAGCCGTTTTATAAGATATTAAATTCAGCTTCATCTAATGGCTCAACAGGAGCTTCCTGCAACTTCAAAAGAACCCAAGCTAAATTCCATTTGGGAATTAAACTTAAGGTTCGATGTCTATTGACAGAGAAATTTCTGACTAGCTTGGATAAAGAAAGATCTGATCCAATAGCCAAATGATCATGATGAGCATGTGGGTCTGAAAACATAGACCTATAGCCATAATAATAACTGGCTGTAGTTTTATTACGTTAAAAGTGTACACCAAAAATTGGCAATTGAGCTATAGATGGATTATAAGTATCCACTGACTGGTCCGCAAACAAACAGAAGAAGACTCTCCACTTAGCTGCATAGTTAAATGAAGAGGTCCTCCTGCATTCAGACGGAGAGGAATGAATACTGCCCTGATTCCAGAGGTAAGCCACTGCTGTGGAATCTGAACATGGATATTCTCTACATGAACTATCTGAGCTTAAGAACTAGCCAAATAGACAACATCTCTATGATGCTATGTGTTTCTCCAAGAACCAGGAGTCCCAAAGACACTAACACTTAGATCTGCAGGAATCAGGGAGGCACCCCAACCCGACCGACTGGCATCCGCCATAAAAGTGAAGACCAGAACCGGTAATTGAAGCGGAACTCACTGAATCAACCACTGAAGGCCTGCCCAAAACTAATTCCTTGTTTAACTAGATCCGTTAAAACAACTTAGATCTATTGCGTTGACACTCCAGTTCTGAATCCAGACAAATTGGAGAGGACGCATGCGAAATCAACTTAGTGGAATCAGCTCTGCAGTCGCTCTGCACAGTCTCATCAATCTCATAAACTTCCTTGCTAATACTGTAAAATAACTTAGGAGAAAACGAGCCTAATAGATGACCAGCTTAGCCCTGGTTATGGGAAGCGAATGCGTTTGACACTCCAGTTCTGAATGAAGAAAAACTGGAGATGATGCGTGCGAAATCGACTAAGTGGAATCAGCTCCACAGTCACTTCGCACAGTCACATGAGTCTCATAAACTCCCTTGATAATACTGCAAGAGAATTTAGGAGAAAACGAGCATAATAGCTGACCAGCTTAGCCCTGGTTATGGGAAGACAGACCAGATTGCAATGAATCTCATAACTCTTTCCCAAAAGAATGAAGGACATTGACCGTGTGAAAACCTGACTTCTTTCATTTACAAAGAAACCTAGATGTTGGAATAACAGAAGCAAACTCTGCACACCATTCGAAATGAGATCGGAAATCAGACTTGACCAAGTTCATTATCCAAGTGAGAGTATAAGGGTTCAGATTCAGACTGAAATACATCACTCTGGACTGGTAAACCTCCCCTGTATGGTAAAACGAAGATACTTCTGTATGCCAGACGGACAAAAAAAAGTTAAGTATGCATCTTAGGTCTATGCTTGCTGCAAAATCGATCACTCGGAGGCTCGCTCCTACCGACCGGATAGTTTCATGTAAAACTTTGAAGCTATAATCAATTTCATTATGTATCTCAAGTCTATAACTGATTTGAACGAGCTGTCTGGCTTCGGTACAAGAATGACTGTAAAATCCTGTACAAATGAGATTCTCTACAACCCCTATTTCCTCTTTTTCTAAGAGAGATGGAACTTCTAAAAGACACTCTCATGAAAAAATGCCGGAAGATTTGTCCAACGCAGACTTCTAGTGAGGGGAGGCTTAGATCAGAATAACAGCCGAAGACCTCTTTCGACTTGATTCCTATCCATTGATCTTCCATTATCTCTATCCAGTTGGAAGCGAAAATCGATAAACTTCCGCCAACTGGAGAGCAATAGAGGTCTACAATATCACTAACAGGACTTCCGAGGCTTACATGAAGAGAAACTACATCCTCCATGAGAACCTCCTGAAGCCAACAGCTTAGAGGCATTGGACAATAATCCTTACCGAACTTACCTGCTTACCAGAATCGCTAGATTGACAGTTTCCCGAAATGACGTACGAGAACCACGTGAGAAGCCCTCTTCTACAACTTATAAAAGGAGTCTCCTCACCTACAATTTTAAGCAGACGACTGATGCTGTGAAACCGACCTTAACAACAAGGTGTTAATTGTCTTATGGTAGTTCTTCGTACACAAGGATAATTAACCACACTATTCAAGAATTACCAGAAACAGGCGCAACTCTGAGTGAGCTTAACCTGACTGTCCATCAATTTAGACGATGCTAAAGCTCTGTCAAGTCTAATCAACTCCAAATTAGCCAGTGAAGGGTGGAGTGATACATGACAAATATGATTGCTGTGGAAAGGACTCAGAGCGGCAAAAATGTCGTTAAAATCCTTTCCGCTAAGATGCAGAGCCAAAGTCCTAATGATATGTCCTGCGTTCAACACTGCATCCAGAACCGCACAACCGGAATGAATAGAAGATTCCAGAACATCGGAACAGACTTATAATAAAGCGGTCAATGAAATCTAATTCCGACACCCACTCATGCAAAGCAGATGAGCTCTCTGAACATCTTCTCCTACCGTTTTCATAACGTGATCCAGAAAATAGTAATTAAAGAGAAGTATATGATAAGAAAATGCCTTTCTTATACTATTTGCTAGGCCAAGGGTGGCGTTATCAAGCAGACCGAAGCTACCGACACCTGAGCAGAATGACCCGGGAAGGAAAGAACCTTCTCTTTCCCGTGCAGGATACCCTTATCGAGGGACGAAAGCTGTTTTTGCCTAACAAATGAAGACTTGTTAAGATGGAACAAGATCCGGAAGAACTGATGAATAAAATTTATAGTCTCCATCAGACCTGTTAACTCTCCCGGTTTCACCGTGAGTCTCCCGGTTTGAGGCGCCAACTCACGCTCTCACGGTCACATCCAATTTCCTCCCGATTTGACACTTTTTAAAATAATTGTCCTGAAATCAATCACATTTTTTTCAAATGCATTGTATGCCAAATATATTCTCATACTGTCGCAGTTACGTGAAATCAAAATTATATAAACTCAAAATATAAATTAAATAAAAACAAAATCTCTCAAGTATAATTGACTTCAGCTGACCTTTTATATATACTATTGTTATGGTTTGTACCAAATTTATCCGTTTCGTGTAAAAAAAAATATAATTGAAAGTTTGTTGAAAACTGAAAAAAAATCTGTTGTGAAATATCACAAGAATGAAGTTACCTCCCCTTACTTATATACAAACAGATTCAGAACAATCATGTCCATCAGAGTATTTTGTCTTCATTTTGAACCAACAGGATTATTTTGTTTGTTTTTTTTTCACAATGGGAGTTATGAATACTGAGGGCACCTTCTCTAATGTGAGTAATACAAAACACAGTTCAAATATTTTTTCAATAAAAAACGAAAACGAAATTACCACAATCGCACACAACTTCATAATTCATTGTACCGGCAACAACAGGTGTTTTTTTTTAAACAAAACAATATGTATTGTTAGCATTGAGTAATTTTTATTGTACAATAAAACCTGTCAAAAGATAATAAGAATGAATATTTTCTCACTAAAAATGTACAGATTGAACAAAGAACTAACATGAATAAATGGAATGAATGAAGAAGGAATGCTTGTGTTGAATCTTGAATGTTTTGGTCCTTTGGACGTTTTGGACCAAGATGTTTCAGCCTCCATGTATTGAAGCACCGGGATGGGATTGCATGAGCAAGGAAAAATGGCCAGACTGAGGGGGGGGGGGGGGGTCATTGTCCCTAGGGGGTGGGGGTGGGGGCTTGGACCAATGATATCCATATATGTATGCTTTTACTGACAAATACCATTAAAAGTGTTAAAATAAATTATTAAAATGAAATATATAATGCATTAGGGTTGGGGGGGGGGGGGTGCCTGGGTGGGACTGTGGGATGCATAACAAGGAAAATATTGATGTATTGGCCGCGCTCAAAAATCTCACTGACAAGCATCCAAATCTCACTGAGAGCTCATCAAAATCTCACTGACAGTCACCTTCAGAGGTTAACAGGTCTGGTCTCCATGTGCTGTTCTGCGAGGGATGGAGACTCGTCCTCCGTAGCCCTCTCACCATCTGAGTGTTCAATCTGAGAGTCAGGGTCAACACCATTCGAATGAACAGATGACTGGACCGACCAGCACCGTCCAACAGCCCACTATCGGAGACTGTTGATGGTTAAACTTGGGACTGCTGGGATGCTGCGATAAGCTGCGTAATCTGTGACAGCAGGTCCGTGACCGAGGCTTGTGGAGCAGCGGTCTTTTGTTCTTTGCCACATGCTGCTCACAGGATGGAGATCTGACCCCAGATCTTTCAACGCATGTCCCGTATGCATATATGTCTCGAACCACTAGCTGCAGGTTAATCTGACTTCGGTGGTGAAGACTGGGAATGCCTCCGTGGAACAGCTTGAACATCTGAAGTTGGACATCTAGTCTGCGGCCTAACGTGCTTCGTCGATGAAACAGACATAGCTGCAACTGGTCCCGGCTGCAGTGTGGAAGGAGCATCCCGGACCGCAAGCGTGAACGGACGCCCCCAACTCACTAGTTTCTCGAAGCAGAAACAGTCGACCCTGACTGCTGACGGGATGGAGAAGGATCTCCAACTCGCGATCTGACCCCAGATCTCGCAGAGCAACACGTTGAGAAACTTGCAGGCTTCTACCTCTTAGCGGTCTTTTCCATGGAAGAAGAGGAAGCCGTAACAACAGCTGACCCCGGCTGAAGTGTGGAAGGAGCATCCCGAACCGCGAGGACGGGTGCTCCGACTCACTGAAGTTTCTCGCAATGGAAACAGTCAACCCCGGCTGTTGGCGGGACAGAGAGGGTTCTCCAACTCGCAATCTGACCCCAAATCTCACCAAGCGTCCTGTTGAGAAACTTATACACTATTTCCACTTTTGTGTGCTCTTATATGTAAGAAGAGGAAGCCATAACAGCATCCGACCCCGGCTGCAGTATGGCAGGAACGTCCTGAACTGCAAGCGAAGATTGGGGCTCTGACTCACTGAAGTTTCTCGTGACAGAAACAGTCAACACCGACTGCTGACGGGACAGAGAGGGTTCTCCAACTAGCGATCTGATCCCGCCGAGCGTCCCGTAAAAAAACTTTCAGGCTTCTTCCCCTTATGCTGTCATCATTGGGTCAGCTTTTGTTTTTGAGGTGCTCACTCTACCCATGTCTACACTTCTCGACCACAACAGACCAACCCGGCGTCGCGGCCCCCTCCAGTCGGGGAACCGCTTCACTGGTTGAGCTAGCTGCATGCAGAGGATTAAGAGCACTAACTAGACACCTCAATCCCTGCTAATACTCATGAGCACCTTGGCAGCTAGCTCTGTTTACTTATCAGAGCGGGGCTCATCAGAGTGCGATGACGACAGCACGTAACGGAAAGGTGTTGAAGTACCATCACCATGTTCTTGTTCCTCTGAAAAAGAGACTGAAAGACTAGAATTAGCCTGTGGTGAAAGTTCCGACAGATTGACACCCGCTTCCAACGTTTCGCATCCCAATAGTATAAGTATTGAAGGAGTGCAGCGACTACAGACAAGACAAGCATGTGAATATGAGACTAGACTTCCTGGACTAACGCTAGGTACCAAATTATTCATAGTACATACAACAATTATGAAGCCAAAATCATAAGTCTGCTACACTCCCAAATAATAATACAGAAAAAACATAGCAAGGATACATAACATAGAAAATCACAAAAAGTTTCAAAGGGAAATAAATAAATTTTTTCGAAAAATTTTGAATGATGCCTAAGTACCCCAAGGGAACCTCGTGAGCCCAAGGACATCCCAATAGAGCCTAAGTGTGGACAAGCACGGGGATAAATGGAATACCCATTCCGTAAAACACGTTAAATTCCCAAGAATTTTAATAAAAAATTCTCAATAAAAAAGCCGAAAGAGCTTGGGAATATAACAGAAGGGTTCAGGAGAGGAAAGGGAAGTAACACTAACAAAACAACATTGGAGTCATAGCAAAAATGACAACATTTAGGCGCGTATCCCAAAAATGGGAAACGTGAATAATTTTTTATAAAAATTATAAAGTTACAGCCCTGAACATCCAAAATCACCGTTGTTCTGCTGCACTGTTGATTCCATGAAAACCATCATTGATTTGTGTCTGGCAACTTCAAAAATGAAATTTTTTTGCACAGATGTCAGTTGAAATGTTTACTGACTTGGGCAAAACAATAAAATGATGGTTGGTGCCAATTCCGACCTCTTCCTGGTTACTGTGCATGAGCAGTACAAAAAGTATGGAGGACCAGATAGGACTTTCAACTTTCAGATTTGTATGCAAATTAAGATAGTAATATGCTTGATAAGATGTAACAACAACAGATAAACTTGCCACTTATGGGAAAATCATGCTTCCAGTTTTGAGTGGTGTACTAACTGAAACTATCAACAAACCTGAAGTGACAGGAAAGAAAATATTTTTCAGGCAGAACATAGTGGTAATACAAATTAATGTATTAGCAATACATGTATATACATATACAGGGTTCATACAGATTAGTCAATTTGGTTTTCCATAACTTTTCCATACCTTTTCCATACCCCTGACATCAAATTTCCATAATCCCAAAGGTTAACTGTAAGTCAATATATAAATCTATTTTTTCAATGTCACCCCCCCCCCCCCCCCCCCCCCACCCCAATCCACCTTTACAACTCTTTTAGCCCTAAAGGCCCTACTTCCAACTTTGATCACTTTGTACTGAAATAAAACCAAGGCCAGCCACCTAAGCATTTAGGCTTTGGGTAAACTTTTAAGTTACATTCTAGAACATTGTCTTCTTCTTGGGCTTATTCCATTAGTATTACCGATTAAATGAAAGCGGCTTACTGGACACAACCTTCTACTTTTCTTTTTATCTTAGAAACTTAGAGTCTGTTTCCGGTGACCTTAGACCCTTGGGTCTTCTTTCTGTAGCACAGAATGTCGTCCATTACTATAACATCTTTCAGATGTCTTAGGCAGTCCGCTCGAGCACTGATGCCGGTCTGCTGCCCTCTGCGTTCTGAGGATTCTTCCTTCAGAACAAGGGGAAGGGGGGGGGGGGGGGGGGCCCTTAGTTTCATCTGGCTTTATAGTGAAAAGCAAGGGCATGCCTCTCCCAAGGACAGTAGTCAGGGGTTGGTGCTCAGTGGTCTTAATGTGTAGCTCGATGTGAAGCAACAATATTGTCTTATTATGTATTGTGCTTTTAAGTGTAGCTTGATGTGAAGCATTTATATATGTCGCATGTCACTTGAGCATTTATATACAATCCTCAGACACTTTTATTTCAATATAAAGCGTCTCATTCTCTGGATTAGCTTTATAATTGATTTTCTTCACCGATTTAGCATGAGGGTTATGCTGATATTAACTGGAGAATTATTTTTTATTTCTCCTTTAATTGTTGGTGTTATGTCTTCCTCAACTTATTTTAGAGAAAGGCATATGTAATTCATCATTTATCTCCTATTCTCTTACAGGAGTCCTGCTTTCAGTCGGAGTAATAGAGTTATTATTGTTTCCTTCAAAGTCCTAGGCCCTCCAGCCTTTTTATTATTCAGCAAAGTCTGGGACATTGGTTCTAGTGTAAAAATATGAAAAATTTAAAGTAATTTGTATATTTTGTACTTACCAATGGTCCTCCTAGGAGAGGGCACTTATACCTCCCTGCTGATTTATATCATTTAGAAGGCACAACTAGAAAGAATGATGCTTGGCGCCAATTCCGGTCTCTTTCTGGTTACTGGGCATGCGCAGTACAAAAAGTATGGAGAACCAGATAGGACTTTCAAATTTTGGATTTGTATGCAAATTTTGAGGATTGGGGGGTTCAATGTATACAAACCACCAGGCCTTTAAGAGTCAAGAAGTCCCAAACATCAATGACTCAAGAAGCGATTCTTGGTGAACCATACAAATTGTGAGTACAAATATTTTTTTAATGGTCACCTTAGACAGAAGAAAATTCCCATGTTACATGAATGTGTTCATTTTGCATAACTTTTCCAAAACTCACCCCAATTTTCAATACTTTTCCAGAGCCTGGAAAACCAATTTACTGTTTTCCAAGACTTTCCATACCTTTCCATAGTCTGTATGAACCCTGCATACATAAATAATCAGTGTAGATAAGAATATAAGAGTACCAAAGCCTTACCATCAACCCCTACTTTGGGGGGGGGGGGGGGGGGAGGGGTACTAGTCTTTCCAAAATTTTAAGATGAGGGTTACCTACCAAGGCATGAACCCAACCTTCATCAGCGGCACCATCAGAGAAGCCTGATCTGCCTTTACAGAACAGTAAAATTTGATGCTGACACAGGATATGAAAAATCACGTCAAGGTGAAGGGAATATAGAAGACCGAATAAAATTAACAGGAAAGCAGTAAATAACCCATATAAAGTCATAAGTTTGTGTTTTATTACTAACTCAAGGCAAATATAACATTTTTAACCTAAAAGGATGCACGAAAATGGGTGACATAATTTTGTCATATTATATAAACAAATAAATGAAAATTTATAAAGTTACTCTCCTGAGAAATGGATGGCAAGAAATCTTCAAGGCTTTGTTATGGCATGATCTTGAAGAAATCGGCTAATATTCCTTCTGGATTTCCTTCAAAACTGCTGCATTCTTGACAGAAATTTAAAACCAGGTCCACTATTGCAGATGAAAATGACAAAATGGATTTGTGAATGTCTGATGGGTATTAGAGAATGGGTCCCTACTCAAACCAGTTCTTTTGAACACTGGATTAAATGTGCCATGCATTTTACCCCTGATCAGACTAGGTTGGTCTGCTTTTGTCTTTTTGAGTTTTCAATCCCACTAAGGGTTTTTACCTTAAGAGATTCTTCCAAATCTGCTCATTTTCAAAGGAATAGTTATATGACGATAAGGCACCTGTGTTACTTTGGGAAGCTGCGAAGAAATAACAAAAACCAAGATACTATAGACCGATAACATATACATCATAACATCAAAATAAATGTTCCACTGTGTTGGAATGGGTTCATGCATCCCCAAAAGTATGACTGGATCCATTCTGATGTTGAAAAGTGCAAAAACCTGTATCGCACACGAGTGCAATGCAACTTTATTTTTATCAAGCATTCTGAACTTGGGAAGCAAATTTTAATATTGCTCAAATTAACCTCAAATTGCTCAAATTAACCTCAAATTGCTCAAATTAAAAGAGTTGACAATGTTTGTGAATGTTTTCAATATCTAACTAACAAAGAAATTTTTGAGTAATTCATTAAGAGTTATTAATTAACAGGTGTTTATTTGGTTGTGTTTGGGGACCTGAGATTGGTAGAATTTGAAGGCACTGAACCTGCTGTAGTGACCAGGGTCACTCTGTATGGTACAATGCCTCTAAATCTCAACAAGAGCCTTGTAATTCCCTCTGTGTAGGTCTGAAAATTTAAATTTTATAGTAAATTTCCTTGCTTATTATACCTACCACAATTGTTTACTACAGGCTTGCTTGCACTACAGTGGAAGTCCCTAACTCGGAAAATATACTCTCTATTTTGGACTTTCCCAAGCAATTTGGGAAAGAAAAGTGGTGCAAAAGCACCAAGAAAAAATAAGCCAAAACTGGGTTGAGTGCAACCGGCGCAGACCTAGTAGGGGACGCTCTTTTCCAAAGACTTCCGTTGCCAGTGCGCATATGCGTCGCTAATGACTCATTCTTTTGAATCAGCCAACGTGAGAGTTATGTGATCAGTGGGGAGGAAGGATTCTTACCTGTATAAGAAGACGGGAGGGCCTCCATGTAAACAATTGTGGTAGGTATAATAAGAAAGGAAATTTACTATAAAATTTAAATTTCTTATCAACCTACCTACAATTGTTTACTACAGGCTGAATAGACAATAGGTTGGAGGGAATCGCATGACCAACCCACACATAACCCAATTGCACTGGAACCGTGAACACAGGAAGAGGTCCCGAGGCTTATCAACCATAACATCACAATCATTAGTAAAAGCCAATGAGAGATGAGGCATATGGGTCTGTGTGACACACAGGCAGAAAAGGACAGTAACAGCACAGAGCTGGAACTGACCTTCAAGAAGCCTAATGGCTAGGGCAGACAACCGCCTGAGCAGAAGAAAGAGGGTCCAATGCAAAAAGGTCCCCCGACTGCTCCTGCAACTGACGAAAGATGGAAGGTGGAGAAAGTAGAGGCATTTCTCCAGTAGGCTGCCTGCATAACATCCGACAACTTGACGGAGTTAGAATAAGCCCAAGAGGTAGACAATGCACGCACCTCGTGGGCAGAAATACGATTGGTAGCTGCTAAACGAGTGTAAGCCGTACGAATAGCAAGACAAATACATCCAGAAATGGATTGAGGAGAGATCTTCTGTCGACCAGGAATAAGAGACAGAAAAAAACGTTTCCTGCCTTTCCGTATGAATTGTGTCCGATTGAGATAAATGTGAATAGCATGAACCGGACAGAGTAAAGGGCGATTAACCTCAACAGAAGGAAGAGCCCTGACACAGATAGGAGGAGGAGTAGTCTCTGGTATCTGATTCTTGGCCAGAAAGGAGCAATCAGTGGTAAAAGTAACACTGTTGGGCGAGCTCCTGAAAAAGGCCAGGTCAACGGACCGAGAGGGCGTGAAGAAGGAACTGTGGTTGGAAGAGGCTCTCTGGACAGAGTGGGGTGCCTCCAGAAGGATATTCGCAGCCCGGACCGAACAACATCTAACACCCAAGGATCGGATGCGATGGTGGCCCAACGGTCTGCGAACTCTGCTATCCTTCCTCCAACCTGGGACGAATCAAGGTGAGGACCTTCATTTCGAGCCCTGAGGAGGCCCGCAAGAGGAGAAACCACCTCCTCTACTGTATGAAGAATCCTGAGACTTCCCTCTAGCCTGCCGACGCTTACCCTTACCCTGTGAGTAAGAAGTAGAAGCGGTGGCAGAAGGATCAGCTCTTTGCTTCGCAGAGGAAGCAGAAGGAAACTTGATAGGCTTTGAACGGCCCCTGCCTCCCCTAGAAGGCTGATCAAGCTGACGAAACAGTAGCTGATCTTTGGAATGACATAGAATGTCATCCCGGACCGTCGACACGGAACCATGGAACAGTTGCGGACCTGCCAAAGAAGTAGATCGAAGAGCAGCGTGCTGCTCCTCAGGAAGGGATCAGCCTGTGTCCAGCACAGAGTCCCTTCGAACTAGTTCCAAATTAGCCATGTTACAGGCATGCGTGTGAGTAAGAGGCAGATAAGCAGCTAAGGCAGAGACGACGTGATCTGAGAGAGAAAGCATACCCAGCATCTCTATCGATAAGCCCAATGTGGACTCCAGAGTCGTCATAGGAATGACGGCAGACTTGGGCTTGGAAAGCCCAAGGGAATTGGAGACCGGATCCAAAACCGTCAAAGTCTGGCAGACTGACGGACTGGTGGAAACGTAGGAACGATAACGCACCGGAGGCAAAAAGGTGTTAACCCTGGTGAAGAATGGAGCCTTCATAGCCTTGGAACTCAGCTTAACTCAAGAGTCCAAAGCTGAAAATGCTTCCACCACCTGTACCGACTGGCTTGGTCGAAGATGCTCAGGTTGCTCCACAGTCTGTAGGCGCGCGACCAATGATTGCGGCCTGGCTGACACTGTCGGCTGGTTTGATGGTTTGAAATCTGGAAGGAACCCAAACACAAAGTCAAGAGCTGTCCCCAAGTCAGTCAGAAGACTGCTGGCTCTCGACATCAAGCATGTCTGACTCCTCCCCTGAGTCGGAAGACACATAGCCCATCGTGGGCAAACTAGCCGATGCCTCCCATGGTGTAGGAACACCAGGGGGATCAGAAAGCGGCCTGTTTCCAATCCCGGGAGGCAGCGCCATAGGGGGCACCTGGAAACCACTCGTTGCCTCGCTGGAAGCAATGAGAAGGCTCTTAGACAGAACCTGAGGGAGTAAGGAGAGGGCCTCCCTAAGTTCACTGCCCGTACCAGCCGGTTCGACATGGGGACGAACAAAGTGGCTTCACCTCTGACCCTCTTAGCCAGCGAAGGGTCACGATCCTCCAAAACACCCGAAGCAGGGTGACGGGCAGCAGCCGAAACATCTGAAGGTATAGGGGTACGACACACCCCGAGGATCAACATAGCAGGAACTCAGGAGAGTCGCCGCGGACCTCTGCGGGGCAGAGGGTCCAGGCTGCACAGAAGACGTTGGTCCCTCAAAACTGGCCGTGTGACCAGAATGAGTGGACAGAAACGCCACAGAGTTCATAGTGTCCCCACTATGAACATCCGAATCCAATGACAAAACTGTGGTGCTCGATGGCGCAGAGACCACAGTAGAGGGTTCGGTCGACAGCCCCTTCCAACTTCGCCGAGTTGAAGCCAGGGAAGGCTGAGGCCGATATCCCACGTCCACACTACCAGACATTCCTGCAGTCCCCTGCAGGGATAAGCCGAGGCCGACTGAAACTGAAGACGTAGCAGACGGACCAGCAGTAATAGCAGATACGTCGGGAGTCGTTGAGGTTGGTGGAATTGTGGAGAGCACCCCTGCTCGGCTCTGAAGGAGGAGTCACAACCCTAGTGACAGCCTCAGATGTCGACTGGAGGGGGACCGCAGTCCGGAACCAGGCACCTCTTCACCAGACAACTCAACGGCTCCCGCAGTATCCACTACAGGAATAGACTGCACATCCCCCACAGAGGAGGAATAACTCTCACCAGACATGGTCGGTTTTGGGAGCCCCCAAATGACCGCATTCCCCTTTTCCACGGGAGCGGGAGGTACAGCCATGGGAACGCACAGAAAGTGGATGACCACGATCCACAGAGACGACAGGGTCGATCGGCCAAACACCCATTGCAAGAGGAGCATGAAGCATGCGAATCATCCACATGCTTAGGAAGCAAACATTGCCCACAAAGAATAGTCCTGGGCCTGGGCATGATAGAAGTGAGAGAAGCAGAGATGGTGAATTCAGAAGAACACCCCCAAAGAAGAGGGAAAGATGATAGAACAATAGACCCCAGATGGTCGACCGGGAACCAAACAACAGAAGGACCACTCTCAAAGGAGAGAAGAGAATCTGTAAAAAAGGTATCCAGCTGACACTTAACATTAACACAATTAACAAAATGAACACTGTTAACATTTACTATAATTGTGAAAAATTAAAGTCCGAAACCGCATGGCTCTCGAAAATCGCGCACCACTCGGATAAAGAAAATATAATACATTATGGAGAATAATTGTATAGAGAATATAAATAAAAAACAGTTCCTGATAAGAAAAGGATACTTGGATCCAACTTGATGCAGGAGACACACAATCAATGAGCAGGATGAACACTGATACTAGTGCTGAGAAGAACGTCTCGTAACATGGCAGACGAAAAAAAGAATGAGTCATTAGCGACGCATATGCACACTGGCAACGGAAGTCGTGGAGTTGTACTTGGAAGAGAGTGTCCCCTACTGGGTCTGCGCCGGTTGCACTCGACCCAGTTTTGGCTTATTTTTTATTGGTGCTTTTGCATCACTTTTCATTCCCAAATTTATTTATTTATTTATTGATGTTTAAGGTCACATATTTATGCACAATGGCTAATCATGACCGTGACAGTTTTACGGGTGGAGGAAGCCGGAGTACCCGGAGAGAACCACTGGGCAACGACGAGCAGCTGCCAGCTCCCCAACATCATAACTCCGCACTGCAGCACAGGCAGGGTTAGACTGGTTGAAGACATGCGTACCATCGACGTGCAGTACGCCTTAGTACACGGCGTCATCGTGCCCCCTCTTTCCCAAATTGCTTGGGAAAGACCAAAATAGAGAGTATATTTTCCGAGTTAGGGACGTCCACTGTAGTGCAAGCCTGTAGTAAACAATTGTAGGTAGGTTGATAAGAAATCATTTTAGTGCATACGAAATTACTTGTGTCAAATTCATACTGTTTTGTCCAAAGGCCCCAAACCTGGAAAATGTCACTTTTTAAAACCAACGTCATGAGTGCCAAAGTCACAAGATTCCATTGAGATATTTATTATCTATCTTTACTAAACATCAAATTCTTAGAGAATTAAGTCGGGTTACCATATGCATTTGACAACAATAAACTAGATCGAGTTATTTGTGTGCAAAGCACACAATGGTGTATCCCCACATTTCCTTAGCAACACCTTAGCATAGTCTTAACGTTTCGAATTAATACCCAAGGAGCCTTTCGATGAAAACTGATTTTCTAATGATAAAAGTGGTTCCACTGGAACCACCTGGGGCAAAATCAAAATTCGAAAACCTTCATGCAGATCTAGAAATGTTACCTGAACACATTTGCATAGTTTAAACATTTCGAATTAAATACCCTAGGAGCCTTTCGATGAAAACTGATTTTCTAACAATAAAAGTGGTTCCACTGGAACCACCAGGGGCAAAATCAAAATTCCGAAACCTTCATGCACATCTAGAGATCTTACCTGTACACATTAGCATAGTTTAAACGTTTCGAATTGAATACCCTAGGAGCTTTTCGATGAAAACTGATTTTCTAACGATAAAAGTGGTTCCACTGGAACCACCAGGGGCAAAATCAAAATTCCAAAACCTTCATGCACATCTAAAGATCTTACCTGTACACATTAGCATAGTTTAAACGTTTCGAATTGAATACCCTAGGAGCTTTTCGATGAAAACTTATTTTCTAACGATAAAAGTGGTTCCACTGGAACCACCAGGGGCAAAATCAAAATTCCGAAACCTTCATGCACATCTAGAGATGGTACCTGAACACATTAGCATAGTTTAAACATTTCGAATTAAATACCCTAGGAGCCTTTCGATGAAAACTGATTTTCTAACGATAAAAGTGGTTCCACTGGAACCATCGGGGGCAAAATCAAAATTCCGAAACCTTCATGCACATCTAGAGATGTTACCTGAACACATTAGCATAGTTTAAATGTTTCGAATTGAATACCCTAGGAGCCTTTCGATGAAAGTTAAAAAATTTATAGTAATTTATATATTTTTTATACTTACCAATGACCCAGACATAGCTGGTGCTAACTCTTAAAATATAGGGCCAAACACAAATTTTGCCCCCCAATCCCCAAAATTTGCATCTAAAACCAAAGAAAACATGTCCTGAATGGCCCTCCACACTTCACCTCTACTGCGCATGCGCAGTGTCAAGGACGTTCCGAAATTGGCGCCATTAATCATTCTTATAACCAGTGCCTGGTAAGCGCTATGTACTCAGCGGGGAGGTATGAGTTCCCAACTCCTGGGAGGGCCATCCCCGTCTGGGTCATTGGTAAGTATAAAAAATATATAAATTACTATAAATTTTTTAACATTTTTATACTGTACCAATGACCCAGACATAGCTGAATAGTAAAAAGGCTGGAGGGCCAAGGACATAGAGCAAGTTGGAATACGCTCAATATATAAAATAGAGTCATCCCCTCTAGGGAAAAAGAAGTATTAGGCCTTACATGTATCTTTCGTATTTATGATAAATTAGAAAGATACAACACCTTCCAAAATTGAGCATCATACATCCATGTACTCTATTAATATCTAGTATAATCCTTATACTAATAATTTTTAAAGTAAGCCAATAAATAAAGTAAGTCTAGAGAATAGAGACTCTTTATACTTCTTTAAAGTGTCTGAGGATTGTATAATAACGTCCGTTGACACGTGCTATATTCAAAAGCTATACTTTAAAAACTAAGACCTGAATGAATTTTTAAAACATAAACTTCTCACTAAAAAACCATCCCAATAACAGCTCAGAATTACTAACTCCGGAGGAGGTATCCTCTTGTTTTCATAGTAAAACAGGTGACCCAAGGGAACACCCTCCCCTTTTTCTTGCCCTGGGTCAAATAGCCCAGAGCGAAGAGGGCAGCAGGACGGAGTCACTGCCGAAACAGACAGCCTACCTAGCTATAGCAGCAACTGTTAAGTGAATGACATTCTGAGCAGTAGATAATAGACCTAACAATAGAGGCCTCCAGAAATGGACTCGATATTTCTGAGATAAAAATTCATGAATGTGGATGGCTGAGCGCAATGAGCAGCCTTCAAAAATCTATAATAGCGACACTATTAATGTAAGCCCAAGATGTAGAAGAACTCTTACTTCATGAGCCGAAATATCAAGCACAACTGCTGAGTCAATGATATACTATAAGCAGTATCGATAGTTAATTGAATCCATTAGCAATAGAATGGAGCGTAACGTCCTTCTATTAGGCATCAAAGACAGAAGAAGCTTACACCCGTAGTAATAAACAGATATCTGTTTATAAATACGTAAACTCTAACCGGACAGAGTAAAGGCCTATGCCCGTACAAAGACGGAAGGACCTTAATAACAATAGGTTCCGGATATTTATTAGGAGCCTGACTCTTATGCAAAAATCCAACCTAAATAGTAAAGGAAGTAGTGATTCCGAAACTACGAAAGTGAGAATCATCCACCGATAGTGCATGAAGCTCACTGACTCTTCAGTAAAAGAGAAGCCAACAGAATTACTGTCTAAAAGGTCAGAATTTGAAAACTACTGTTTCCAGAGGCTCAAATGATTACTTAGCTAAATAAGAACCGAAGTTAAATTCCGTATAGAAATTTAATCTAATGATTCTAAGTCTATTTATCAAAAAGTTACTAACTGACTTAGATCAAGAGACATAAGACTCAATTGTAAACTATCATAGAGTGCATAGGTATGAGATAACATAAACCTATAACCCTAATAGTAACAGGCTGCAGTAGATCTTGTCAAACAAGTATACTAGAAAGTTGCAATGACTAGTATGGAGGGATCAACAATATCAACATAGTGATCCCTACACCAACGACGGAAGAGCCTCCACTTTAGCCGCATAGTATAGCGAAGAAGAGGTTCTCCTACAGTAAGAAATCGCGTCCAAAGCTCGTCCAGTACAATGCTTACAATGCAATAAGGACCACACAATGGAATACGTGAAGGTTGAGACCTTGTGGGTTGTGATGAAGATGACACGATTTTTCCCAGCGAAAAAAGATCCTCTCATGGAGGAAGTTTTTGCGTTAAGCCCCACAGTAGACCTCAGAGTAAATTTACCCACCGTCTCTGTGAAGACAGAGATGCTATCAACAGAAATGTATTGTGGTTGTTTATCTTAGCAATACTTGCTGAAACAACAGCGCAGGAGGATACGCATATCCTATCATTCCGTCCTATTAGATCAATAGAGCGTTAACAACATAAGCTCAGAGATCCGGACATGTAAACACATACGTCTGCAATTGATTAGCAAGTTGCGTCGTAAATAAATTATCATTGGGCGCTCCCATTGATAGCAAATCTGATTTAATACTTGTTTGTTGAGAGTCCATTCTGACGGCAACAAGCGACCCATAAGTGAAAGGGAGTCCGGTAATACAACCAGACGACCCAGAATATGACGGACCGAAGCAGAACTTGGTGTACTATAACAAACAGAAGGATTCTTTCCATTAAATTGAATAACGGAAACGAATGAGTGCCTCCCTGGTTCCGGAGATACGCCACTACTGTCGTATTATCGGACAGGATTGGACATGCGTTTCTGAATAATGTTCATCGAAAGACATAAAGCAAGCCTAAAAAACATTATTCCGTGGAAGATAAGTGCTTGCCTAGAGACTGCGGAACCCAAAGACCCTGGCACTTCGAATCCGTTGGGATCAATATTGCATCCCAACCTGTTTGACTGGCAACCGTCATAATTATAAAACTCGGATCCGGCAACTGCAGTGGCACTCTCTGAGTCAACCACCGAATGTTTGCCCCAGTCTGAATCTCTTGCTACACTAGATAGACAAGAGAACGTGTAAATCGAGCAATTCATGGATTGCTGAAAAGTTGCCGTCGAAGAGAAGCTTCTCCGAGACCGAAGCGACTCTGAGAGAGTTCTTCACCTTACTATCCACGCGCGTGGATGTAGCTAGGGCTGCGTCACGTCTAACCAACTCCAGGTAGCCACTGAAGGGCGGAGTTATACGTGAACAAACTACTGCCCTCAAAAGAAATCACATTGAGGATCATATCCCAGAATTCTTTCTCTTGAAGACGTAATGATAACGCCTCAGTAAGGTGGATTACGTATGATAAAGCGTCTAAGTTAAGTCTATTAGACATCATTGTCGTTTCCAACATTGTGGTTGGAAAAGACATAAACGGCGAAAAAGATAATTTGCAGTCTTTAACCACGCCGTCTAGACGCATATGAACTCTTGGTATGCCCTGTTCTGCCAAAATAAATTATTCCTATAAATGATAAAAGGCAGAATTGAGCATTGTGGACAAGAAACTAAACTATCATGCTTGGTAGCAAGCTTATATATATATATAGCGTCGATAAATAATACACATGTTCTAATGACATTATTGGACTGTGTCGGAAAGTCAGGGACAATGTCCCTGACCCGATCCAAAATTCCATGTCCAATGACGCTATAAGTCTCTTATCCAACATCGCAGCAATGTAGTCTGAAGGAACAACCTCTGGAAGATAATGCCGGAAGAAATGTATGGCAGCTTCCGATGTTCCGAAAGGGAAAACTCGAAATCGTCCGAATCCCTTTCGCCATCCTGTCGGACCCTATAAAGCGTTCGGTCGTCTGAACCTAATGCAACCACGGACCGCACCGACCCAGCGCCGTCGGATAATTCCTGATGCGACCGAGAAACTGTCGATTGCTGGGATGCTGCGAAAAACTGTGCTAACTTGGATAGCACGTCCGTCACTGAGGCCTGTGGAGAAGCGGTCTTACAATGCATTGCCGCTGGAAGCTCCGTGATCGTTACCCCGTGCATACTACTATTATGCGAGTGAACGGACTGCATAGGCCTCGTGTCCCTTGGCTACCGGATGGCGTGACCTGTTCGCCGTGGAATCACTGAATGACGAAACTGGTCGGATACTCGAGGTCACGTAGCCAATGTGCGGTCGTGTGCACTGCTGTGAGGATGAGGAAGCATTATCGACAGTCTCACGGACTGTCAATATAACGGAGTGTCCCGAGCGGCGGACATATGCTCCGAATGTAAAATATCTGAACCACAACATGCGGTCCCCTATGTTGTTGGACGAGAGAGGGACCTCTCTCGCTCACAGCCCGGACAGACCTGGACGAGCCAGGAACCGGACTAACAGGCTTCCTCCGATCTGTCCTCAATCCGCCGTCACTGGGTGAGTACTAAAGTTATTATAGTGCTCGCATCACCCAAATCTCCTTCCTAGACTGCAACGGACGAACCCGGCAGCCGAACCATTCGATGAATGTAGGCTACACCAGGTGAGCTAGCGAATGTCACTCCGTCGATCCTACAAGGGACCTTTTAGGCGACAGACATAATCCATGAGCACTTATTGCCGCTAGCTCTTCATTAACTATGACGACAGAGGCACACTTTTGAAAGACATCTCCGTAACTTTGCGAACAAGAAACCAGAAATGCTTGGTAATAGCAAGCATATAATAATAAATATATAGCTTCGTTCAATAATACGAAAGTTTGTGTGACACTATTGGACTATGTCGGAACTGAGGGACGATGTCCCTGAACCGAACCAAAAATTTCTAAGTCCACCGACGCTATCAGTTTCTTATCCGGCATCGCAGCATTCTGGTCCGACGAAAGAACCTGTAGAAGATCAAGTCAGATGACATACACAACAGCATATATTGTTCCGAAAGGGAAAGCTCGAAATCCTCCGAATCCCTTTCGGTATCCCGTCGGACCGGATGAAATTTTCGGACGTCCATACCCGCTTCCGCGGAGCATCCCGACCCAGCATGGTCGGATAATACATTATGCGACAGATTCAGTTGTTGCTGGGATGCTGCGATAAGCTGTGCTATTTAGGATAGCATGTCCATCCCCGAGGCCTGTGCAGTAGCGGTCTTACGATGCATTGCCGCCGGAAGCTCCGTGTACGTTGACTCCCGCACACTTTCCTATGCGAACGTCCGGAGTCTGCAGGCCTCGTGTCCCTGGCTACCGGATGGTGTGACCTGGTCGCCGATGATTCTCTGACTGGCGAAGCTGACTGGATATCCGAGGTCACGTAGCCAAGAGCGGTCGTGTGCGCTACCATGAGAATGAGGAAGCCTTATTGACAGTCTCTCCGGACTGACTATATGTCGGAGCGTCCCGAGCGGCGGACGTATGCTCCGAATGCGAAACATTTTGTACCACAACATCTGGGGCCAGATGTTGTTGTACGAGAGAGGGGCCTCTCTCGCTCGCCGTCCGGATGGACCTGAACGAGCTAGGAACCGGACTAAAAGGCTTCCTCCGTTCTCCCTCTAATCCGCCGTCACTGGGTGTGCATTTGGTTGATTTATAGTGCTCGCATCACCCCAAAACTCCTTCTAGACCGCAACGGACGAACCCGGCTGCCGAACCATTCGATGAATGGACGTTACACCGGGCGAGCTAGCGGACGTCAAAGGCCGTCGAACCTACTAGGGTCCTCTTAGGCAATTGGCGAATTTATATGAGCACTTTTCCACAAGCCCTTCATTAATTGTGACGACGGAGGCACACTGTTGGAAGACATCACGGATACATCACCCTAATCTTGATCGTCTGAAATAGAAATTGATAAAGTAGAGTGACCCTGCGGGGAAAGGACCGGAATGTCCAATTCCCCACTAACATACCGTGACATACGCTTCCCATGTTGTCATCGAAATCATCACATACAGAACAGGAGTTAGTGCGAGTACACTGACTACATATAGAATGATTATAAAAGTAAGAGGAAGACTTCCTCTTATTACAATTGATCAAAATCCTTTCAATGTGAAAAGAAAACAAAGTCCTGGTACTCGCACCAACCCCTGACAATCAAAATACATAATAATAATATGATCCATTAACATAGAAAAAATAATTGAAATCAAAATATTTTGAAAAAATATTTTTTCAGAACAGCCCAAGTTTCTGAAAAGTAACGTTGAGCCCCAATGAATCCCAAGCCTAAGTGTGGACAAAAATTTTAAAAATATTTTAAACAATTTATGCAACACTTACGAACAATAATAATGTATCTAGTTATGATTAAATTAACATCAAGATATTATTTTCAAGAAATCCCCCCTCACACAGAGGGCTGTTGTAAATGTAAACAATAAGTGTAAAAACACTAAAATAAGACTCCAAGCACCCAGACCCAAAATCAGTTACCAATAATACACTATCTGATGCAAAACAGAGACTTCCAGGGAAGAAACTGCAGAACATCAGATGGTAGATGCAGAACACAACGCCTAACCCCCCATAGGTGAAGACGTAAACATGGGGAAAAGAACAGAATTCATTCTGTTATTCAGCTAAAACTCCCAAGAAATTTTAGTAATAATAATTACAGAAAATATGCCAAAAGCATGGGAGAATAGCAAGAGGGGACTTAAAGGAAAGGGAGAGAGGAAAACACTGAAAAATCAGTGTAACTTGATAACAAGAATGACAACAAAATGGCTGCTGCCTCGAAAATAGGTAACTTAACATAATTTCATTAAAAAATTTTAAGTTACAGCCCTGATAATTTTCTGTCACACATTTTTCCTCTCCTCCTTCTATATCCTCCTTAGAATCACCATTTCACTAATATTTATGTGTCTGGCATCATTTAAACTGAGATTTAAAAGCACAAAGATCAGTCAGATGTTAACTGATGAAGGGCCAAACTAAGAATGATTAATGGCGCCAATTTTGGAACGTCCTTGACACTGCGCATGCGCAGTAGAGGTGAAGTGTGGAGGGCCATTCAGGACATGTTTTCTTTGGTTTTAGATGCAAATTTGGGGGATTGGGGGGCAAAATTTGTGTTTGGCCCTATATTTTAAGAGTTAGCACCAGCTATGTCTGGGTCATTGGTACAGTATAAAAATACTGATTTTCTAACGATAAAAGTGGTTCCACTGGGGGCCGAAACAAAATTCCAAAACCTTCATGCACATCTCAAGTTTCTACCTGAACACATTAGCATAGTTTAAGCATTTCGCATTAAATACCCTAGGAGCCTTTCGATGAAAACTGATTTTCAAACGATAAAAGTGGTTCCACTGGAACCATCGGGGGCAAAATCAATATTCCGAAAACTTCATGCACATCTTAGAGATGTTACCTGAACACATTAGCATAGTTTAAACGTTTCGAATTGAATACCCTAGGAGCCTTTCGATGAAAACTGATTTTCTAACGATAAAAGTGGTTCCACTGGAACCACTAGGAGCAAAATCAAAATTCCGAAACCTTCATGCACATCTAGAGATGGTACCTGAACACATTAGCATAGTTTAAACATTTCGAATTGAATACCCTAGGAGACTTTTGATAAAAACTGATTTTCTAACGATAAAAGTGGTTCCACTGGAACCACGGGGAGCAAAATCAAAATTCCGAAACCTTCATACACATCTAGAGATGTTACCTGAACATATTAGCATAGTTTAAATGTTTCGAATTAAATACCCTAGGAGCCTTTCAATGAAAACTGATTTTCTAACGATAAAAGTGCTTCCACTGGAACCACCGGGGGCAAAATCAAAATTCCGAAACCTTCATGCACATCTAGAGATGTTACCTGAACACATTAGCATAGTTTAAACATTTCGAATTGAATACCCTAGGAGCTTTTCAATAAAAACTGATTTTATATCAACAAAAGTGGTTCCACTGGAACCACCTGAGGCAAAATCAAAATTCTGAAACCTTCATACACATCTAGAGATGTTACCTGAACACATTAGCATAGTTTAAACATTTCGAATTAAATACCCTAGGAGCCTTTCGATGAAAATTGATTTTCTAACGATAAAAGTGGTTCACTGGAACCACCGGGGGCAAAATCAAAATTCCAAAACCTTCATACACATCTAGAGATGTTACCTGAACACATTAGCATAGTTTAAATATTTTGACTTAAATACCCTAGGAGCCTTTCGATGAAAACTGATTTTCTAACGATAAAAGTGGTTCCACTGGAACCACTGGGGGCAAAATCAAAATTCCGAAAGCTTCATGCACATCTAGAGATGTTACCTGAACACATTAGCATAGTTTAAATGTTTCGAATTGAATACCCTAGGAGCCTTTCGATGAAAACTGATTTTCTAACGATAAAAGTGGTTCCACTGGAACCACCGCGGGCAAAATCAAAATTCCAAAACCTTCATGCAGATCTAGAAATGTTACCTGAACACATTAGCATAGTTTAAACATTTCAAATTAAATACCCTAGGAGCCTTTCGATGAAAACTGATTTTCTAACAATAAAAGTGGTTCCACTGGAACCACCAGGGGCAAAATCAAAATTCCGAAACCTTCATGCACATCTAGAGATCTTACCTGTACACATTAGCATAGTTTAAACGTTTTGAATTGAATACCCTAGGAGCTTTTCGATGAAAACTGATTTTCTAACGATAAAAGTGGTTCCACTGGGGGCCGAATCAAAATTCCAAAACCTTCATGCACATCTCAAGTTTCTACCTGAACACATTAGCATAGTTTAAGCATTTCGAATTAAATACCCTAGGAGCCTTTCAATGAAAACTGATTTTGTAACGATAAAAGTGGTTCCACCGGAAACATCGGGGGAAAATCAAAATTCCGAAACCTTCATGCACATCTAGAGATGTTACCTGAACACATTAGCATAGTTTAAACGTTTCGAATTGAATACCCTAGGAGCCTTTCGATGAAAACTGATTTTCTAACGATAAAAGTGGTTCCACTGGAACCACCAGGGGCAAAATCAAAATTCCGAAACCTTCATGCACATCTAGAGATGTTACCTGAACACATTAGCATAGTTTAAACATTTCGAATTGAATACCCTAGGAGCCTTTCGATGAAAACTGATTTTATATCAACAAAAGTGGTTCCACTGGAACCACCGGGGGCAAAATCAAAATTCTGAAAGCTTCATGCACATCTAGAGATGTTACCTGAACACATTAGCATAGTTTAAATGTTTTGAATTGAATACCCTAGGAGCCTTTCGATGAAAACTGATTTTCTAACGATAAAAGTGGTTCCACTGGAACCACCGGGGGCAAAATCAAAATTCCAAAACCTTCATGCAGATCTAGAAATGTTACCTGAACACATTAGCATAGTTTAAACATTTCGAATTAAATACCCTAGGAGCCATTCGATGAAAACTGATTTTCTAACAATAAAAGTGGTTCCACTGGAACCACCAGGGGCAAAATCAAAATTCCGAAACCTTCATGCACATCTCGAGATCTTACCTGTACACATTAGCATAGTTTAAACGTTTTGAATTGAATACCCTAGGAGCTTTTCGATGAAAACTGATTTTCTAACGATAAAAGTGGTTCCACTGGGGGCCGAATCAAAATTCCAAAACCTTCATGCACATCTCAAGTTTCTACCTGAACACATTAGCATAGTTTAAGCATTTTGAATTAAATACCCTAGGAGCCTTTCAATGAAAACTGATTTTCTAACGATAAAAGTGGTTCCACCGGAAACATCGGGGGCAAAATCAAAATTCCGAAACCTTCATGCACATCTAGAGATGTTACCTGAACACATTAGCATAGTTTAAACGTTTCGAATTGAATACCCTAGGAGCCTTTCGATGAAAACTGATTTTCTAACGATAAAAGTGGTTCCACTGGAACCACCAGGGGCAAAATCAAAATTCCAAAACCTTCATGCACATCTAGAGATGTTACCTGAACACATTAGCATAGTTTAAACATTTCGAATTGAATACCCTAGGAGCCTTTCGATGAAAACTGATTTTATATCAACAAAAGTGGTTACACTGGAACCACCGGGGGCAAAATCAAAATTCTGAAAGCTTCATGCACATCTAGAGATGTTACCTGAACACATTAGCATAGTTTAAATGTTTCGAATTGAATACCCTAGGAGCCTTTCGATGAAAACTGATTTTCTAACGATAAAAGTGGTTCCACTGGAACCACCGGGGGCAAAATCAAAATTCCAAAACCTTCATGCAGATCTAGAAATGTTACCTGAACACATTAGCATAGTTTAAACATTTCGAATTAAATACCCTAGGAGCCTTTCGATGAAAGTTAAAAAATTTATAGTAATTTATATATTTTTTATACTTACCAATGACCCAGACATAGCTGGTGCTAACTCTTAAAATATAGGGCCAAACACAAATTTTGCCCCCCAATCCCCAAAATTTGCATCTAAAACTAAAGAAAACATGTCCTGAAAGGCCCTCCACACTTCGCCCCTACTGCGCATGCGCAGTGTCAAGGACGTTCCGAAATTGGCGCCATTAATCATTCTAATAACCAGTGCCTGGTAAGCGCTATGTACTCAGCGGGGAGGCAAGAGTTCCCAACTCCTGGGAGGGCCATCCCCGTCTGGGTCATTGGTAAGTATAAAAAATATATAAATTACTATAAATTTTTTAACATTTTTATACTGTACCAATGACCCAGACATAGCTGAATAGTAAAAAGGCTGGAGGGCCAAGGACATAGAGCAAAATGGAATACGCTCAATAAAATAAAATAGAGTCATCCCCTGTAGGGAAAAGAAGTAATAGGCCTTACATGTATCTTTCTTATTTATGATAAATTAGAAAGATACAACACCTTCCAAAATTGAGCTTCATACATCCATGTACTCTATTAATATCCAATATAATCCTTATACTAATAATTTTTAAAGTAAGCCAATAAATAAAGTAAGTCTAGAGAATAGAGACTCTTATACTCCTAAAAGTGTCTGAGGATTGCATAATCATGTCCGTTGACATATGCAATATTCAAAAGCTATACTTTAAAAACTAAGACTTGAATGAATTTTAAAAACATAAACTTCTCACTAAACAACCATCCCAATAACAGCTCAGAATTACTAACTCCGGAGGAGGTATCCCCTTGTTTTCATAGTAAAACAGGTGACCCAAGGGAACACCCTCCCCCCCCCCTTTTTCTTGCCCTGGGTCAAATAGCCCAGAGCGAAGAGGGCAGCCGAACGGAGACACTGCCGAAACAGACAGCCTACCTAGCTATAGTAGCAACTGTTAAGTGAATGACATTCTGAGCAGTAGATAATAGACCTAACAATAGAGGCCTCCAGAAATGGACTCGATATTTCTGAGATAAAATTCATGAATGTGGATGGCTGAGCGCAATGAGCGGCCTTCAAAAATCTATAATAGCGACACTATTAATGTAAGCCCAAGAAGTAGAAGAACTCTTACTTCATGAGCCGAAATCTTAAGCACAACTGCTAAGTCAATGATATACTATAAGCAGTACCGATAGTTAATAGAATCCATTAACAATAAAATGGAGCGTAACGTCCTTCTACTAGACATCAAAGACAGAAGAAGCTTACGCCCATAGTAATAAACAGAAATCTGTTTATAAATACATAAACTGTACCCGGAAAGAGTAAAGGCCTATGCCCATACGAAGACGGAAGGACCTTAAAATAATAGGTTCCGGATAATAGGAGCCTAACTCTTATGCAACAATCCAACCTAAATAGTAACGGAAGTATTGATTCCGAAACTATGAAAGTGAAAATCATCCATCGATAGTGCATGAAACTCACTGACTCTACAGTAAAAGAGAAACCAACAGAATTACTGTCTAAAAGGTCAGAATTTGAAAACTACTGTTTCCAGAGGCTCAAATGATTACTTAGCTAAATAAGAACCGAAGTTAAAATCCGTATAGGAATTTAATCTAAAGATTCTAAGTCTATTTATCAAAAAGTTACTAACTGACTTAGATAAAGAGACAAAAGACTCAATTGTAAACTATCGTAGAGTGCATAGGTATGAGGTAACATAAACCTATAACCTAAATAATAACAGGCTGCAGTAGATCTTGTGAAACAAGTATACTAAAAAATAGCAATGAGTAGTATGGAGGGATCAACAATATGAACATAATGATCCCTACACCACGACGGAAGAGCCTCCACTTTAGCCGCATAGATTAGCGAAGAAGAGGATCTCCTATAGTAAGAAATCGCGTCCAAAGCTCGTCCAGTACAGTGCTTACAATGCAATACGGACCACACAACGGAATACATGAAGGTTGCGACCTTGCAGGTTGTGATAAAGATGACACGATTTACCCAGTGAAAAAGATCCTCACATAGAGGAAGATTTCACGTTAAAACCCACAGTAGACAAGAGAGAAAATTACTCATGATCTCTGTGAAGATAGAGATGCTATCAACAGAAATGTATTGTGGTTGTTTATCTTAGCAATACCTGCTAAAACAACAGCGCCGGAGGATACGCGTATCCTATCATTCCGTCCTATAGATCAATAGAGCGTTAAGAATATTAGCTCAGAGATCTGGACAAGCCAACACATACGTCTGCAATTGATTAGCAAGCTGTGTCATAAATAAATCATCATTGGGCGCTCCCATAGATAGCAAATCTGATTGAATACTTGTTTGTTGAGAGTCCATTCTGACAGCAACAAGCGACCCGTAAGAGAACGGGAGTCCGATAAAACAATCAGACGACCCGGAATATGACGGACCAAAACTGAACTTGGTGTACTATAACCAACAGACGGATTCTTTCCATTAAATTGAATAACGGAAACGAAAGAGTGCCTCCCTGGTTCCGGAGATACGCCACTACTGTCGAATTAAAGGACAGGAATTTGGGCATGCGTTTCTGAATAATGTTCATGCAATGACATAAAGCAAGCCTAAAAAACATTATTCCGCGGAAGAAAACTGATTGCTAAAAGACTGCGGAACCCAAAGACCCTGGCACTTCGAATCCGTAGGGATCAGTATTATATCCCAATCTGTATGACTGGCAACCGTCATAACAGCCACACTCGGGTCCGGCAACTGCGGTGGCACTCTCTGAGTCAACCACCGAATGTTTGCCCCAGTCTGAATCTCTTGTAACACTAGATAGACAAGAGAACGTGTAAATCGAGCAATTCATGGATTGCCGAAAAGTTGCCGTCGAAGAGAAGCTCCTCCGAGAACGAAGCGACTCTGAGAGAGTTCTTAACCTTACTATCCACGCGAGTGGATGTAGCTAGGGCTGCGTCACGTGTAACTAACTCCAATCAGCCACTGAAGGGCGGAGTTATACGTGAACAAACTACTGCCCTCAAAAGAAATTACATTGAGAATAATATCCCGTAAATCTTTTCTTGAAGACGTAATGATAACGCCTCAGTAAGGCGGATTACGTATAATAAAGTGTCTAAGTTAAGTCTACTATACATAATGTCGTTCCCAACATTGAAATTGGAAAAGACATAAACGGCGAAAAAGAATATATGCAGTTTTTAATCACACCGTCTAGACGCATATGAACTCTCGGTATGCCCTGCTCTGCCAAAATAAACTATTTGTATAAATGATAAAATGGCAGAAATGAGCAACGCGGACAAGAAACTAAACTATCATGCTTAGTAGCAGGCTTGTATATATATATATAGCGTCGAAAAATAAAACACATGTTGTAATGACAATATTGGACTACGTAGGTAAGTCAGGGACAATGTCCCCGAACCGATCGAAAAATCCGAGTCCAATGACGCTATAAGTCTCTTATCCAAGATCGCAGCAATGAAGTCCGAAATAATAATCACTGGAAGATAATGCCAAAAGATATGAAAGGCATCTTCCGATACTACTAAAGGGAAAACTCGAAATCTTTCGAATCCCTTTCGCCATCCTGTTGGACACTATAAAGCGTTCGGTCGTCCGTACCTGATGCAACCGCGGACCGCACCGACCCAGCGTCGTCGGATAATTCCTGATTCGACCGAGAAACTGTCAATTGCTGGGATGCTGCGAAACAACTGTGCTAACTCGGATAGCACGTCCGTCACTGAGGCCTGAGGAGAAGCGGTCTTACGATGCATTGCCGCTGGAAGCTCCGTGATCGCTACCCCATGCATACTACCAATATGCGAGCGAACGGAGTGTATAGGCCTCGTGTCCCTTGGCTACCGGATGGCGCGACCTATTCGCCGTGGAATCACTGAATGCCGAAACTGATCGGATACTCGAGGTCACGTAGCCAATGTGCGGTCGTGTGCCCTGGTGTGAGGATGAGGAAGCATTAAAGACAGTCTCTCGGACTGTCAATATAACGGAGCGTCCCGACCAACGGACATATGCTCCGAATGTAAAATATCTGAACCACAACATGTGGTCCCCTATGTTGTTGGGCGAGAGAGGGACCTCTCTCGCTCACAGCCCGGATGGACCTGGACCAGCCAGGAACCGGACTAACAGGCTTCCTCCGATCTGTCCTCAATCTGCCGTCACTGGGTGAGTACTAAAGTAATTAAAGTGCTCGCATCACCCAAATCTCCTTCCTAGACCGCAACGGACGAACCCGGCAGCCGAACCATTCGATGAATGTACGCTAGACCGGGTGAGCTAGCGAATGTCACTCCGTAGGCGATAGACATGTTCCATGAGCACTTATTGCCGCTAACTCTTCATTAACTATGACGACAGAGGCACACTTTTGAAAGACATCTCCATAACTCTTCGAACAAGAAACCAGAAATGCTTGGTTAGCAAGCATAAAATAATAATATATATAGCGTCGTTCAATAATTCAAAAGTTTGTGTGACATTATTGGACTATGTCGGAACTGAGGGACGATGTCCCTGAACCGAACCAAAAATTTCTAAGTCCACCGACGCTATCAGTTTCTTATCCGGCATCGCAGCATTCTGGTCCGACGAAAGAAGCTGGAGAAGACCAAGTCAGATGACATACACAACAGCATATGTTGTTCCGAAAGGGAAAGCTCGAAATCCTCCGAATCCCTTTCGGTATCCCGTCGGACCGGATGAAACTTTCGGACGTCCGTACCCGCTTCCGCGGAGCGTCCCGACCCAGCATCGTCAGATAAAAAATATGCGACAGATTCAGTTGATGCTGGGATGCTGCGATAAACTGTGCTATTAAGGAAAGCACGTCCGTTCCCGAGGCCTGTGCAGTAGCGGTCTTACGATGCATTGCCGCCGGAAGCTCCGTGTACGTTGACTCCCGCACACTTCGAACGTCCGGAGTCTGCAGGCCTCGTGTCCCTGGCTACCGGATGGTGTGACCTGGTCGCCGAAGAATCCTTGATCGGCGAAGCTGGTAATATATCGGCGGTCACGCAGCCAAGGTGCGGTCGTGTGCGCTGACGAGAAGAGGAAGCCTTAGCAGTCTCAGCAGACTGCCTATACAACGGAGCGTCCCGAGCGACGGACGTATGCTCCGCTTACGACACATTTTGTACCACAACATCTGGGGCCAGATGTTGTTGAACGAGAGAGGGGCCTCTCTCGCTTGCCGTCCGGATGGACCTGAACGAGCTATGAACCGGACTAAAAGGCTTCCTGCGTTCTCCCTCCGATCCGCCGTCACTGGGTGTGCATTAGGTTAGTTTATAGTGCTCGCATCACCCCAAAATTCCTTCTAGACCGCAACGGACGAACCCGGCTGTCGAACCATTCGGTGAATGGACGCTACACCGGGCGAGCTAGCGGACGTCAAAGGCCGTCGAACCTACTAGGGTCCTCTTAGGCAATTGGCGTATTTACATGAGCACTTTTCCGCTAGCCCTTCATTAATTGTGACGACGGAGGCACACTGTTGGAAGACATCACAGATACATCACCCTAATCTTGATCGTCTGAAATAGAAATTGATAAAGTAGAGTGACCCTGCGGGGAAAGGACCGGAGTGTCCAAATCCCCAACAACATACCGTGACATACGCTTCCCATATTGTCATCGAAATCATACGATACAGAACAGGAGTTAATGCGAGTACACTGACCACATATAGAATGATAATAAAGTCAGAGGAAGACTTCCTCTTAAAACAATTGATCAATATCCTTTCAATGTGAAAAGAAAACAAATCCTTGATCGGCGAAGCTGGTAATATATCAAAATACATAATAATAATATGATCCATTGATATAGAAAAAATAATTGAAATCAAAAGCCCAAGTTTCTGAAAAGTAACGTTCAGCCCCAATGGATCCCAAGCCTAAGTGTGGACAAAAATTTTAAAAATATTTTAAACAATTTATTCAACACTTACGAACAATAATAATGTATCTAGTTATGATTAAAATAACATCAAGATATTATTTTTTAGAAATCCCCCCCTCACACAGAGGGCTGTTGAAAATGTAAACAATGAGTGTAAAAACACTAAAATAAGACTCCAGGCACCCAGGCCCGAAATCAGTTACCAAAAATACACTATCTGATGCAAAACAGAGACTTCCAGGGAAGAAACTGCAGAACATCAGATGGTAGATGCAGAACACAACGCCTAACCACCCCTAGGTGAAGACGTAAACATGGGGAAAGAACAGAATTCATTCTGTTATTCAGCTAAAACTCCCAAGAAAATTTAGTAATAATAATTACAAAAACTATGCCAAAAGCATGGGAGAATAGCAAGGGGGAACTTAAAGGACAGGGAGAGAGGAAAACACTTAAAAAAACAGTGTAACTAAATAATCAGAATGACAACAAAATGGCTGCTGCCTCGAAAATAGGTAACTTAACATAATTTCATTAAAAAATTTTAAGTTACAGCCCTGATAATATTCTGTCACACATTCTTTTCCTCTCCTCCTTCTCTATCCTCCTTAGAATCACCATTTCATTAATATTTATGTGTCTGGCATCATTTAAACTGAGATTTATAAGCACAAAGATCAGTCAGATGTTAACTGATGAAGGGCCAAACTTAGAATGATTAATGGCGCCAATTTCGGAACGTCCTTGACACTGCGCATGCGCAGTAGGGGCGAAGTGTGGAGGGCCTTTCAGGACATGTTTTCTTTAGTTTTAGATGCAAATTTTGGGGATTGGGGGGCAAAATTTGTGTTTGGCCCTATATTTTAAGAGTTAGCACCAGCTATGTCTGGGTCATTGGTACAGTATAAAAATACTGATTTTCTAACAATAAAAGTGGTTCCACTGGAACCACCAGGAGCAAAATCAAAATTCCGAAACCTTCATGCACATCTAGAGATCTTACCTGTACACATTAGCATAGTTTAAACGTTTCGAATTGAATACCCTAGGAGCTTTTCGATGAAAACTGATTTTCTAACGATAAAAGTGGTTCCACTGGGGGCCGAATCAAAATTCCAAAACCTTCATGCACATCTCAAGTTTCTACCTGAACACATTAGCATAGTTTAAGCTTTTCGAATTAAATACCCTAGGAGCCTTTCGATGAAAACTGATTTTCTAACGATAAAAGTGGTTCCACTGGAACCATCGGGGGCAAAATCAAAATTCCAAAACCTTCATGCACATCTAGAGATGTTACCTGAACACATTAGCATAGTTTAAACGTTTCGAATTGAATACCCTAGGAGCCTTTCGATGAAAATTGATTTTCTAACGATAAAAGTGGTTCCACTGGAACCACGAGGGGCAAAATCAAAATTCCGAAACCTTCATGCACATCTAAAGATGGTGCCTGAACACATTAGCATAGTTTAAACATTTTGAATTAAATACCCTAGGAGCCTTTCGATGAAAACTGACTTTCTAACAATAAAAGTGGTTCCACTGGAACCACCGGAGGCAAAATCAAAATTCCTAAACCTTCATGCACATCTAGAGATGTTACCTGAACACATTAGCATAGGTTAAACGTTTCGAATTGAATACCCTAGGAGCCTTTCGATGAAAACTGATTTTCAAACGATAAAAGTGGTTCCACTGGAACCACGGGGAGCAAAATCAAAATTCCGAAACCTTCATACACATCTAGAGATGTTACCTGAACACATTAGCATAGTTTAAACATTTCGAATTAAATACCCTAGGAGCCTTTCGATGAAAATTGATTTTCTAACGATAAAAGTGGTTCACTGGAACCATCGGGGACAAAATCAAAATTCCGAAACATTCATGTACATCTAGAGATGTTACCTGAACACATTAGCATAGTTTAAACATTTCAAATTGAATACCCTAGGAGTCTTTCGATGAAAACTGATTTTCTAACGATAAAAGTGGTTCCACTGAAACCACCGGGTGCAAAATCAAAATTCCGAAACCTTCATACACATCTAGAGATGTTACCTGAACACATTAGCAGAGTTTAAACGTTTCGACTTAAACACCCTAGGAGCCTTTCGATGAAAACTGATTTTCTAACGATAAAAGTGGTTCCACTGGAACCACCGGGGCAAAATCAAAATTCCGAAACCTTCATGCACAACTAGAGATGTTACCTGAACATATTAGCATAGTTTAAGTATTTTGAATTGAATACCCTAGGAGCATTTCGATGAAAACTGATTTTCTATCGATAAAAGTGTTTCCAATGGAACCACCGGGGGCAAAATCAAAATTCCGAAACCTTCATGCACATCTAGAGATGGTACCTGAACACATTAGCATAGTTTAAATGTTTCGAATTAAATACTCTAGGAGCCTTTCGATGAAAACTGATTTTCTAACGATAAAAGTGGTTCCACTGGAACCACCGGGGGCAAAATCAAAAATTCCGAAAACTTCATGCACATCTAGAGATGTTACCTGAACACATTAACATAGTTTAAACGTTTCGAATTGAATACCCTAGGAGCCTTTCGATGAAAACTGATTTTCAAATAATAAAATTGGTTCCACTGGTACCACCGGGAGCAAAATAAAAATTCCGAAACCTTCATACACATCTAGAGATGTTACCTGAACACATTAGCATAGTTTAAACGTTTTGAATTAAATACCCTAGGAGCCTTGCGATGAAAACTGATTTTCTAACGATAAAGTGGTTTCGCTGGAACCACCGGGGGCAAAATCAAAATTCCGAAATCTTCATGCTCATCTAGAGATGTTACCTGAACACATTAGCATAGTTTAAACGTTTCGAATTGAATACCCTAGGAGCCTTTCGATGAAAATTGATTTTCTAACGATAAAAGTGGTTCCACTGGAACCACGAGGGGCAAAATCAAAATTCCGAAACCTTCATGCACATCTAAAGATGGTGCCTGAACACATTAGCATAGTTTAAACATTTTGAATTAAATACCCTAGGAGCCTTTCGATGAAAACTGATTTTCTAACAATAAAAGTGGTTCCACTGGAACCACCGGAGGCAAAATCAAAATTCCTAAACCTTCATGCACATCTAGAGATGTTACCTGAACACATTAGCATAGGTTAAACGTTTCGAATTGAATACCCTAGGAGCCTTTCGATGAAAACTGATTTTCAAACGATAAAAGTGGTTCCACTGGAGGCAAAATCAAAATTCCTAAACCTTCATGCACATCTAGAGATGTTACCTGAACACATTAGCATAGGTTAAACGTTTCGAATTGAATACCCTAGGAGCCTTTCGATGAAAACTGATTTTCAAACGATAAAAGTGGTTCCACTGGAACCACGGGGAGCAAAATCAAAATTCCGAAACCTTCATACACATCTAGAGATGTTACCTGAACACATTAGCATAGTTTAAACATTTCGAATTAAATACCCTAGGAGCCTTTCGATGAAAATTGATTTTCTAACGATAAAAGTGGTTCACTGGAACCATCGGGGACAAAATCAAAATTCCGAAACATTCATGTACATCTAGAGATGTTACCTGAACACATTAGCATAGTTTAAACATTTCAAATTGAATACCCTAGGAGTCTTTCGATGAAAACTGATTTTCTAACGATAAAAGTGGTTCCACTGAAACCACCGGGTGCAAAATCAAAATTCCGAAACCTTCATACACATCTAGAGATGTTACCTGAACACATTAGCAGAGTTTAAACGTTTCGACTTAAATACCCTAGGAGCCTTTCGATGAAAACTGATTTTCTAACGATAAAAGTGGTTCCACTGGAACCACCGGGGCAAAATCAAAATTCCGAAACCTTCATGCACAACTAGAGATGTTACCTGAACATATTAGCATAGTTTAAGTATTTTGAATTGAATACCCTAGGAGCATTTCGATGAAAACTGATTTTCTATCGATAAAAGTGTTTCCAATGGAACCACCGGGGGCAAAATCAAAATTCCCATTCCTTCATGCACATCTAGAGATGGTACCTGAACACATTAGCATAGTTTAAATGTTTCGAATTAAATACTCTAGGAGCCTTTCGATGAAAACTGATTTTCTAACGATAAAAGTGGTTCCACTGGAACCACCGGGGGCAAAATCAAAAATTCCGAAAACTTCATGCACATCTAGAGATGTTACCTGAACACATTAACATAGTTTAAACGTTTCGAATTGAATACCCTAGGAGCCTTTCGATGAAAACTGATTTTCAAATAATAAAATTGGTTCCACTGGTACCACCGGGAGCAAAATAAAAATTCCGAAACCTTCATACACATCTAGAGATGTTACCTGAACACATTAGCATAGTTTAAACGTTTTGAATTAAATACCCTAGGAGCCTTGCGATGAAAACTGATTTTCTAACGATAAAGTGGTTTCGCTGGAACCACCGGGGGCAAAATCAAAATTCCGAAATCTTCATGCTCATCTAGAGATGTTACCTGAACACATTAGCATAGTTTAAACGTTTTGAATTGAATACCCTAGGAGCCTTTCGATGAAAACTGATTTTCTAACGATAAAAGTGGTTCCACTGGAACCACCGTGGGCAAAATCAAAATTCCAAAACCTTCATGAACATCTAGAGATGTTACCAGGGTTGGGGTATTCGTACTCAGAATTCGTATTCAGTCGTATTCGAATACAGTTTATCAAGTATTCACACGTATTCAGTATTCTCTGAATGTTATGAATAGATGTATTCGTATTCAAATACATTAAAATTTGAGCTGTATTCATGAATACATTTTGAATACTTTTTGAATACTTTCTATATTTTGGAATTAAAGAACCATATACTGAATAAAAGGTTTTCACAGATCAAGCCCATGGACTCCAGACAACAAATTCACACCTCAAATCAATATTAAAGACTTAATAAGCCCTGATATTATTTATATACCACTAAACACCTTGTCTGAAATTTATGCATTGAAAGCAGACAATACACTTAATTATCAATTTACTTGTCACAATACAAGCTATTTATGTAACAATCGCCACATATCCCCATGGCTTTTTAAATTGTTGAAAACATGGACAATAAAAACTAGATGGTGTCACTTGTGTGCAAAGCACACTATAGTGTATCCCCGCATTTGCATCCTTGACTTTGTATGAATGCTTGATACAAAGATGAAATGTATTATATGACACACTAAAATCATATTGAGTGGCACAGGTGACACAGCTTCGTGCGCACCTACAGACTCAACTGCAACATTTGGGCATAGTTTTAGCGTTTCGAATTACATACATGTACCCTGGTATCATTTCGCCGGAAACGGTCTAAGAAAACATGAAAGTGGCAACGGTGCACCCCAAAAATCCGAAACCTTCGTGCACATCTACAGACCCTACTGCAACTTTTGAGCATAGTTTTAGCATTTCAAATTACATACTCTGGGAGCTTTTCGCCGGAAATGATCTAAGAAAACACCAAAGAAAAACGGTGGCACCGCCACGTGGCATCTGAAAAATCTGAAACCTTCGTGCGCATCTACAGACCCCACTGCAACATTTGAGCATGGTTTTAGCGTTTCGAATTACATACCCTAGGAGCCTTTCACCGGAAACGGTCTAAGAAAACACAAAAGTGGCAATGGTGGCACAGCCACTTAGCACCCAAAAAATCGGAAACCTTCGTACGCATCTACAGACCCTACTGAAACATCTCAGCATGGTTTTAGCGGTTCGAATTACATACTCTAGGAGCCTTTCGCCGGAAACAGTCTAAGAAAACACGAAAGTGGCAATGGTGGCACAGCCACGTGGCACCTGAAAAATCCGAAATCTTTGTGCACATCTACAGACCCTACTGCAACATTTGAGCATGGTTTTACCATTTCGAAATACATACTGTAGGAGCCTTTCGCCGGAAATGGTCTAAGAGAACATGAAAGAGGCAACGGTAGCACAGCCACGTGGCACCCCAAAAATCCAAAACCTTCGTGTGCATCTACAGACACTACTGCAACATTTGAGCATGGTTTTAGGATTTCGAATTACATACCCTAGGAGCCTTTCGCCGGAAACGGTCTAAGAAAACATGAAAGTGGCAACAGCACAGCCACTAGGCAGCTGAAAAATCTGAAACCTTCGTGCACATCTACAGACCCCACTGAAACATTTGAGCATGGTTTTAGCATTTCGAATTACATACCCTAGGAGTCTTTCACCGGAAACGGTCTAAGAAAACATGAAAGTGGCAACAGCACAGCCACTAGGCAGCTGAAAAATCTGAAACCTTCGTGCACATCTACAGACCCCACTGAAACATTTGAGCATGGTTTTAGCATTTCGAATTACATACCCTAGGAGCCTTTTGCCAGAAACGGTCTAAGAAAACACAATCGTGGCAACGGTGGCACAGCCACGTGGCACCTGAAAAATCGGAAACCTTCGTGCGCATCTACAGACCCCACTGCAACATTTGAGCATGGTTTTAGCGTTTCGAATTACATACCCTAGGAGCCTTTTGCCGGAAACGGTCTAAGAAAACACAAAAGTGGCAACGGTGGCACAGCCACGTGGCACCTAAAAAATCTGAAACCTTCGTGCACATCTACAGACCCTACTGCAACATCTGAGCGTGCTTTTAGCATTTTGAATTACATACCCTAGGAGCCTTTCGCCAGAAACGGTCTAAGAAAACACGAAAGTGGCAATGGTGGCGCAGTCACATGGCAGCTGAAAAATCTTAAACCTTCGTGCGCATCTACAGACCCCACTGCAACATTTGAGCATGGTTTTAGCATTTCGAATTACATACCCTAGGAGCCTTTCGCCAGAAACGGTCTAAGAAAACACAAAAGTGGCAACGGTGGCACAGCCACGTGGAACCTGAAAAATCCGAAACCTTTGTGCGCATCTACAGACCCCACTGCAACATTTGAGCATAGTTTTAGTGTTTCAAATTACATACTCTAGGAGCCTTTCGCCGGAAACGGTCTAAGAAAACACTAAAGTGGCAACGGTGGCACAGCCATGTGGCACCTGAAAAATCCAAAACCTTCGTGCACATCTACAGACCCTACTGCAACATTTGAGCATGGTTTTAGCGTTTCGAATTACATACCCTAGGAGCCTTTTGCCAGAAACGGTCTAAGAAAACACAAAAGTGGCAACGGTGGCACAGCCACGTGGCACCTAAAAAATCTGAAACCTTCGTGCACATCTAGAGACCCTACTGCAACATTTGAGTATGGTTTTAGCGTTTCGAATTACATACCCTAGGAGCCTTTCACCGGAAACGGTCTAAGAAAACACAAAAGTGGCAATGGTGGCACAGCCACGTGGCACCTGAAAATTCCGAAACCTTCGTGCGCATCTACAGACCCTACTGCAACATTTGAGCATGGTTTTAGCGTTTCAAATTACATACCCTAGGAGCCTTTCGCCGGAAACGGTCTAAGAAAACACAAAAGTGGCAACGGTGGCACCTGAAAATTCCGAAACCTTCGTGCGCATCTACAGACCCTACTGCAACATTTGAGCATGGTTTTAGCGTTTCAAATTACATACCCTAGGAGCCTTTCACCAGAAACGGTCTAAGAAAACATGAAAGTGGCAATGGTGGCGCAGCCACGTGGCAGCTGAAAAATCCGAAACCTTCGTGCGCATCTACAGACCCTACTGCAACATCTGAGCATGGTTTTGGCATTTCGAATTACATACCCTAGGAGCCTTTCGCCGGAAACGGTCTAAGAAAACACAAAAGTGGCAACGGTGGCACAGCCACGTGGCACCTGAAAAATCCGAAACCTTCGTGCACATCTACTGACCCCACTGCAACATTTGGGCATGGTTTTAGCGTTTCGAATTACATACCCTAGGAGCCTTTTGCCAGAAACGGTCTAAGAAAACACAAAAGTGGCAACGGTGGCACAGCCACGTGGCACCTAAAAAATCTGAAACCTTCGTGCACATCTAGAGACCCTACTGCAACATTTGAGTATGGTTTTAGCGTTTCGAATTACATACCCTAGGAGCCTTTCACCGGAAACGGTCTAAGAAAACACAAAAGTGGCAATGGTGCACAGCCACGTGGCACCTGAAAATTCCGAAACCTTCGTGCGCATCTACAGACCCTACTGCAACATTTGAGCATGGTTTTAGCGTTTCAAATTACATACCCTAGGAGCCTTTCGCCGGAAACGGTCTAAGAAAACATGAAAGTGGCAACAGCACAGCCACTAGGCAGCTGAAAAATCTGAAACCTTCGTGCACATCTACAGACCCCACTGAAACATTTGAGCATGGTTTTAGCATTTCGAATTACATACCCTAGGAGTCTTTCACCGGAAACGGTCTAAGAAAACATGAAAGTGGCAACAGCACAGCCACTAGGCAGCTGAAAAATCTGAAACCTTCGTGCACATCTACAGACCCCACTGAAACATTTGAGCATGGTTTTAGCATTTCGAATTACATACCCTAGGAGCCTTTTGCCAGAAACGGTCTAAGAAAACACAATCGTGGCAACGGTGGCACAGCCACGTGGCACCTGAAAAATCGGAAACCTTCGTGCGCATCTACAGACCCCACTGCAACATTGGAGCATGGTTTTAGCGTTTCGAATTACATACCCTAGGAGCCTTTTGCCGGAAACGGTCTAAGAAAACACAAAAGTGGCAACGGTGGCACAGCCACGTGGCACCTAAAAAATCTGAAACCTTCGTGCACATCTACAGACCCTACTGCAACATCTGAGCGTGCTTTTAGCATTTTGAATTACATACCCTAGGAGCCTTTCGCCAGAAACGGTCTAAGAAAACACGAAAGTGGCAATGGTGGCGCAGTCACATGGCAGCTGAAAAATCTTAAACCTTCGTGCGCATCTACAGACCCCACTGCAACATTTGAGCATGGTTTTAGCATTTCGAATTACATACCCTAGGAGCCTTTCGCCAGAAACGGTCTAAGAAAACACAAAAGTGGCAACGGTGGCACAGCCACGTGGAACCTGAAAAATCCGAAACCTTTGTGCGCATCTACAGACCCCACTGCAACATTTGAGCATAGTTTTAGTGTTTCAAATTACATACTCTAGGAGCCTTTCGCCGGAAACGGTCTAAGAAAACACTAAAGTGGCAACGGTGGCACAGCCATGTGGCACCTGAAAAATCCAAAACCTTCGTGCACATCTACAGACCCTACTGCAACATTTGAGCATGGTTTTAGCGTTTCGAATTACATACCCTAGGAGCCTTTTGCCAGAAACGGTCTAAGAAAACACAAAAGTGGCAACGGTGGCACAGCCACGTGGCACCTAAAAAATCTGAAACCTTCGTGCACATCTAGAGACCCTACTGCAACATTTGAGTATGGTTTTAGCGTTTCGAATTACATACCCTAGGAGCCTTTCACCGGAAACGGTCTAAGAAAACACAAAAGTGGCAATGGTGGCACAGCCACGTGGCACCTGAAAATTCCGAAACCTTCGTGCGCATCTACAGACCCTACTGCAACATTTGAGCATGGTTTTAGCGTTTCAAATTACATACCCTAGGAGCCTTTCGCCGGAAACGGTCTAAGAAAACACAAAAGTGGCAACGGTGGCACCTGAAAATTCCGAAACCTTCGTGCGCATCTACAGACCCTACTGCAACATTTGAGCATGGTTTTAGCGTTTCAAATTACATACCCTAGGAGCCTTTCACCAGAAACGGTCTAAGAAAACATGAAAGTGGCAATGGTGGCGCAGCCACGTGGCAGCTGAAAAATCCGAAACCTTCGTGCGCATCTACAGACCCTACTGCAACATCTGAGCATGGTTTTGGCATTTCGAATTACATACCCTAGGAGCCTTTCGCCGGAAACGGTCTAAGAAAACACAAAAGTGGCAACGGTGGCACAGCCACGTGGCACCTGAAAAATCCGAAACCTTCGTGCACATCTACTGACCCCACTGCAACATTTGGGCATGGTTTTAGTGTTTCAAATTACATTCCCTAGGAGCCTTTCGCCGGAAACGGTCTGGGAAAACACAAAAGTGGCAACGATGGCACAGCCATGTGGCACCCGAAAAATCGGAAACCTTCGTGCGCATCTACAGACCCCACTGCAACATTTGAGCATGGTTTTAGCATTTCGAATTACATACTCTAGGAGCCTTTCGCCAGAAACGGTCTAAGAAAACACAAAAGTGGCAAAGGTGGCACAGCCACGTGGCACCTGAAAATTCCGAAACCTTCATACGCATCTACAGACCCTACTGCAACATTTGAGCATGGTTTTAGCATTTCGAATTACATACCCTACGAGCCTTTTTCCGGAAACGGTTCAAGAAAACACAAAAGTGGCTACGGTGGCACAGCCACGTGGCACCCGAAAAATCTGAAACCTTCCTGCGCATCTATAGCCCCTACTGCAACTTCTGAGCATGGATTTAGCATTTCGAATTACATATCCTACGAGCCTTTTGCCGGAAACGGTCTAAGAAAACACAAAAGTGGCTACGGTGGCGCAGCCACGTGGCACCCGAAAAATCCGAAACCTTCAGGCGCATCTATAGACCCTACTGCAACATCTGAGCATGGTTTTAGCATTTCGAATTACATACTCTAGGAGCCTTTCGCCAGAAACGGTCTAAGAAAACACAAAAGTGGCAAAGGTGGCACAGCCACGTGGCACCTGAAAATTCCGAAACCTTCATACGCATCTACAGACCCTACTGCAACATTTGAGCATGGTTTTAGCATTTCGAATTACATACCCTACGAGCCTTTTTCCGGAAACGGTTCAAGAAAACACAAAAGTGGCTACGGTGGCACAGCCACGTGGCACCCGAAAAATCTGAAACCTTCCTGTGCATCTATAGCCCCTACTGCAACTTCTGAGCATGGATTTAGCATTTCGAATTACATATCCTACGAGCCTTTTGCCGGAAACGGTCTAAGAAAACACAAAAGTGGCTACGGTGGCGCAGCCACGTGGCACCCGAAAAATCCGAAACCTTCAGGCACATCTATAGACCCTACTGCAACATCTGAGCATGGATTTAGCATTTCGAATTACATATCCTACGAGCCTTTTGCCGGAAACGGTCTAAGAAAACACAAAAGTGGCTACGGTGGCACAGCCACGTGGCACCCGAAAAATCCAAAACCTTCCTACATATCTACAGATCATTTAGCGACACCCTAGTGTAATTTTAGAACTCCGAATTACATAGGTTGGGACTATGCAGCCAAAAAGTGAAAAAAATAACGCATTTTTTAAGTGGCTCCACAGAAGCCACCTGGTGGCACAAAAATTTAAAAGTTGTATTTTTGGGTTGCACAGACCCTATCGAACAACTGTAGAAAGTTACAGCGTTTCGAATTACAAAACCGGACGTACGGAAGTATGGACGTACGGACGTACGGCCGTACGGACGTGGATCATGACAATATCCCCGCATTTTTTAAAATGCGGGGATAATAAAACAAAAAAACTTGTGTTATTGGACACAACTCGGTTATTCAATGATATTATATTCTAACATTTTTGGATTTATTTTAAGTTTTTCTATTTATCCATTATTTCACAGTGAAAACACATATTTATTTATTTATTTATTTATTTATTCCTGTTCAAGGTCACCTTTGTACAGCTCAGTATGTCTCATTATCATCGGTGAAAGCACGTAAATATTATAAAGAAAATACTACTGCTATTAGCAAACTTTCAGCCAACAGACCTCCAGGTTTAACCATGAAGTGCATTGGCTAAAACTTTACTAGTCCTTCTTATGTGGTGTCATTGCAATTGATACTTAACGTTCAGGAGGAAATGCCAGTCTGTGATTTTTTAGAGGTAATCCACTCACATTTTGTGATGTGTTGTCCTTGGAGAGCAGTCTAATTACTATGACACCCATAGAGTGGATTTCCCGTCAGGTAATTACTTTAGTTTTCCAACAAAGCATGGTAAGCACAATTAAAGCTTCAGCTAAAGGACCTTCAGTTTAAAAATGACTTTTAACCCAACAAACAAAAAACTTAAAGGTCTTGCTATAAATACTTATAATTTAAAAAGTATTCAAGTATTCAAAAATGTATTCATGAATACATTGTAATGTATTTGTATTCGTATTCAAATACATTTGAAAATTTGTGTATTTGTATTCGTATTCATGAAATTTCAAAGTATTCGTATTTGTATTCGAATACATTTACAAAGTATTCGCCCCAAGCCTGGATGTTACCTGAACACATTAGCATAGCTTAAACATTTCGAATTGAATACCCTAGGAGCCTCTCGATGAAAACTGATTTTCTAACAATAAAAGTGGTTCCACTGGAACCACCGGGGGCAAAATCAAAATTTCGAAATCTTCATACACATCTAGAGATGTTACCTGAGCACATTAGCATAGTTTAAATGTTTTGAATTAAATACCTTAGGAGCCTTTCGATGAAAACTGATTTTCTAACGATAAAAGTGGTTCCATTTTTGAAAATGCGGGGATAACTATGTCTCCAGATATCGAGTACTTCCTCATTACAACTTTCATAATTTGGGGACATGGTCATAATTTGGGACATTGTTAAGCATTGTTAAGAATCTGGACTAATCTAAAGGCTTGTAATTAATGCTCAATATTTATCAACATAATAATAAAAGTTTTGAATGCTTGCTCAACAAGCAACTGCCAAAAAAGTATTAAAAACTATGACTATGGTTGCACAGGAAAATGGGCTAACATGACTCTTAATACAAGAGGAAGTAATTTACAATCTAAAATTCACTACAGAAAACAGGTGTTCATTTTAATCTGCAAACAAGCATTAAGAAGTCATTAGTGCTGAAATTGTTAACTGGAAAACTAGTTCACAACTGATTTCTAATCTAACTGGTTAGAAAAGCTGTCAAACAGTTTTTGCCATATCGATAATGATTGGTATCCATTGTTAATACATATTTCTTAAGTTGGCAGCCCACAATTGTTTTTATCAATCAATCAAGTGCAAAATGCACAAACATTTTGCTGAATTACAAACTATACTCAATGAAGTATGAAATCCACTAGTTCAAGATGGAATCATTTGCTACATGGTTAAAATAAATGTTTCCCTAAATTCTCCCAGAATACATCGCACAAGACAACAGTTTGTGACTGTATCACTTGTTTACAAAATTAAGTGCTCATTAAGATGATTTACTTGAAATAAAAATGAAAGTGTCAATGACACTGTAGCTCAACTTGTGTAAGACATGTACATGTAAAGTATGTGACACAGCAATGACACACATCTAGGTAATGACCTGATAACAAAGGTACATGTACAGTATTGTAAAGGTCTGTACATAAATACTGACCATGGCCTGTAACAAATGTACAGGTAAAGTACTGTAAAGGTGGGTGACAGATGCCTCTAGCCAGAGCCATATCGAAATGTGGACTTACTGTGTATAAGTAGCACTGAATAAATCAAAGTTTGTCTAACTGGCTGCCGGTGGCCATCTTGAAATTTTGGACTGCCCCCAAAACACTCGTTCTTGCCCCAAGGTGATAACAAAGGTACCCAAGAAGTTTTGTGAAGATCGCTTCATAAATACAGCCTCTAGCCCAAGCCGTATTGACATGTGTACTAACTGTGTATAAGTAGCATAATTTATGCACAAGAGAAAAAAACCCTTATTATATGTGATCTATCCCATGTTACTAAACATTCATACAAAAATTTATTCAAATCAGAACCTTCATATAGAAGTTCTGTACAAAAACTGATTGCACCTAATTTCGGTATAAAATGGCCACAGGCAGCCATCTTGAATTTTGGACCACACCCAAAAACACTCATTCTCATCCCAAAGTGATAACAAAGGTACCCAAGAAGTTTTGTGTGAAGATCGGTTCATAAATACAGCCTCTAGCCCGGGCTGTATTGATATGTGTACTTACTGTGTACAAGTAGCACAGAATAAATCAAAGTTCATCTAATTTGTATAATTTCTGCACGAGAAAAAAACTCGTATTATATGTGATGTATTCCATGTTACTAAACATTCATACATTGAAAGTGTCAATGACACTGTAGTTCAATTTGACAAACTTGAACTTGGTATGTTATAAATGAAATGGAACAATTGAGGATCATTGGTACCAATGTTATTTGATGAAATTTCAACATAACAGCATTGTGTGTGCACACTGTCAGAGTAATCCATGCATTTTTAAATGTAAACTGTGAGACTGGCTAAAGGAAGAATGTTGATACACAAATGCAGTATGTTCAGAAGTTATTGTAAATGGCAACTTTTTCACAGAAATCAATGCTAATCAATAGCTCTTATCTGAAGGTCTTGCTTAGGAAGCACACCAAGTTCAAAAACAATCCTATGATAAATGTGGCCTGTAGTCCATGTCAAAGAATGTTGATGCACAAATTCTAACAGCAACAATTTTTGATGGAAATGAAAAGAAAATCAATAGCTCCTATCTTTGTCACCCTGCATAAGCATACAAACTTTCAAAACAACCTGATAATGAATGTGCCCTCTGAAGCATGCCAGAGGAAGATGTTAATGCACAAATGCACTAAGTAGAAGGTCACTGCTTGTGGCAATGGTTGTTTTGGGGTTTTTTTATGGAAATTCATAAATATACCCTGCAGAGAGTGCAAAAGGGATAAGATGATGCACAAATGCAGTAAGTTCAAAGGCTGGTGATAACGATAATAATTTTTTATGGAAATGAAAAAAAGCAATAGCTCACATCTAAAGGTCACCCCGAACACACATACCAAGTTTCAAAGTGATCCGATCATAAATGTGCCCTGAAGGGTGTGTTAAAGGGAAATATTGAGGTCTGACTAAACTAAATTCAAAGGTCAGCGGCAACATTTTTTGACAGAAATGGAAGAAAATTGACAGCTCCCATATAGATGTCACCCCACACAAGCACACCAAGTTTGCAAGTGATCTAATCATAAATGTGCCCTGCAGGGTGTTTCAAAGGGAAATACTGATGCTTAACTGCACTAAGTTTTTACTAAGTTCATCGAAGGTCATTACCAGTGGCAACATTTTTTGACGGAAATCGAAGATAGCTCCCATCTAGAGGTAACCCCAAACAAGCATACAGAGTTTCAAACCAATCTGATCATAAATGTGCCCTGTAGGACATGCCAAATGAATATATTGATGCCTGACTAAACTAAGTTCAAAGATCATTGCCAGCAGCAACATTTTTTGATGGACAGAAATGGAAGAAAATCGATAGCTCCCATCTAGAGGTCACCCCAAACAAGCATGCCAGGTTTCAAAGCAATCCGATCTTAAATGTACCCTGTAGGGTGTGCCAAAGGGAAATATTGAGGTCTGACTACACTAAGTTCTAAGAATGTTGGCCGTGGCAACATCTTTTGACGGAAATGGAAGAAAATCGATAGCTCCCATCTAGAGGTCACCCCAAACAAGCATGCCAGGTTTCAAAGCAATCCGATCATAAATGTGCCCTGTAGGGTGTGCCAAAGGGAAATATTGAGGTCTAACTAAACTAAGTTCTAAGAACGTTGGCTGTGGCAACATCTTTTGATGGAAATTGAAGAAAATCGATAGCTCCCATCTAGAGGTCACCCCAAACAAGTATGCCAGGTTTCAAAGCAATCCAATCATAAATGTGCCCTGTAGGGTGTGCCAAAGGGAAATACTGAGGTCTGACTAAACTAAGTTCTAGGAATGTTGGCCGTGGCAACATTTTTTGACAGAAATTGAAGAAAATCGATAGCTCCCATCTAGAGTTCACCCCAAACAAGAATACCAAGTTTCAAAGCGATCTGATCATAAATGCGACCTGTGAGGTGTGCCAAAGGAAATTGTGGACGTAAGTACGTACGTATGCTGACGGACGAGAAGTGATGGCAATAGCTCAGCTTGACTTTGTCAAGTTTAGCTAAATCTTTATTCAAATCAGAACTTTCATACAGAAGTTCTGTGCAAAAAAACAGATTGCACGAATGTTGGTACAAAATGGCTGCCAGTGACCATCTTGAATTTTGGACCGCACCCAAAAACACTTGTTCTCGTCCCAGGGTGATAACAAAGGAACTCAAGAAGTTTAGTAAAGATCGGTTCATAAATACGGCCTCCTGCCAAAGCCGTATTGAATTGTTGATGGATGGACAAATGGACAGGCCATGACATAACCTCACATCTGACTACGTCAAAGTTGAGCTAATAAAAAGAGATTGAAAGTTAAAAAATTTATAGTAATTTATATATTTTTTATACTTACCAATGACCCAGACTTAGCTGGTGCTAACTCTAAAATATTTAGGGCCAAACGCAAATTTTACACCCAATCCCCAAAGTTTGCATTTAAAACCGAAAATTACATGTCTTATATGGTCTTCCATACTTTTACTCCACTGCGCATGCGCAGTGTCACGGAGGTCTCGAAATTGCCGCCAAAAGTCATTCTTACAACCAGTGCCTGGTAAGCGTTACGTACTCAGCGGGGAGGAATGAGTTCCCAACTCATGGGAGGGCCATCCCTGTCTGGGTCATTGGTAAGTATAAAAAATATATAAATTACTATAAATTTTTTAACATTTTTATACTGTACCAATGACCCAGACTTAGCTGAATAGCAAAAAGGTTGGAGGGCCTAGGACATAAGGAAAATCCAATAGACTCAATTACCTATAACAGACCTATCCCCTTAAGGAGAAAAGGAGAGATAGTCTTACATGTATCTTTCTTATTTGTAACAAAAAAGAAAGACACAATACTATTCTGTAATTGAGCACAATAACATCAATGATCTCTATAAACATCTAGTATAACCCTTTATACTAATATTTTTTAAGGAAAGCCAAGAAATACGGGAGTCAAGAGAAATGAGACTCTATATACTCATTTAAAAATGTTTGAGGATTGTATATTAACGCTCAATTAATCATGCGATATATACGAATGCTTCACACCAATCAACACTTAAAAAATATTACACAGATGAGTGAACATAGGCTTAACTCTAAAATCATCTCGGAACCGACACGGAATTACTAAGTCCAAGGGAGGTATTCCCTTGCTTTACACTATAAAGCAGGTGACCTAAGGGAACACCCCCCCCCCCTTTCCCTTGCACTGGATCAAATACTCCAGAGCAAAGAGGGCAGCAGGACAGAGTCACTGCCGGAACCGAAAGCCTATACACACATAGTTGCCACTGTTTAGTAGACGACATTCTGAGTAAAAAATAGCAGACCTAAACAATGTAGATCTGCCGAAAAGGACTCAATATTCTCAGATACAAAATCGTGAAAATGGAGGGCTAACACTAATATGCAGCCCTCACTAAATCTGTAATAACAATATTAATAGCTTAAGCCCATGAAGTAGAAGAACTCTTACTTCATGAGCTTAAACTAAAACACAGACTGCTGAATAAAGATATGATCATAAGCAGAACTGACTGCAGATTGAATCCATCTGACCATAGAATGGACCGAAATGTGGAGGAAGCTTCCACGGCATGTCCCACAACAGACGCCTGAGTAAATTAGTCCACAGTCTTTGTGGAGCTAGAGAAGCTACCAACAGAATTTACATTGAATAATTACACTAGAGCAAAATCTGCTGAATCAACAGCGCTGGAAGATACGCATATCTTATTATTCCGTCTAACAAGATCGATAGAGCGTTTATTGCAAACGCTCAAAGATCCAAACCTAATGACACATACGTCTGCAACTGATTGTTGAGATGCGCTGCGAATAAGTCGATCATTGGCCGCTCACCTTGGCAGCAATCTGATTGAAAACTCATTTGTGGAAAGCCGATTCTGGCAACAAACGGCCCCTCCACGAAGAGAGACTGCTAATACGTTCGGACGACCCGGAAGATGACGGACTGATAGGAGAACTTGATGTTCTAGTAGCAACCGAAAGATTCATTCCATTAACATGAATAACAGAATGGAATGAGTGCCTCCATAATTCCGAAAATATGCTAATACCGTCGAGTTGACGGACAGAATTAGCATGTGAACATTCTGAATTACGTTATCCAATAACGTAGCGCAAGCCAAAATGACATCATACTTGATGTTTGAGTGCTTGATAAGGAACTACGGAATCAGAAGACCCTGGCACTTCAATCCGTTGGGCTCAATGAAAATGACCCAACCTGTTTACTGGCATCCGTCAAGACTGTAAAACTCGGATCCGGCAGTTGCAGTGGAACTACCTGAGTTTAGCCCAGAAAACTTGCCCAAGTCTGAATCTCTCATTCACTTGATTGACAAGATGATGTCTGTATCGAGCAAAAGAATCTTCACCCTCCAATACTGAATTAAAGAAATTTGGCGAGAACCAATGCGTAACCGCCCCATTGGAATAAAATCGCAGCAGTCCCGCCTAAACGTATCAGACTCATAAGATCTCTCGCTGAGACTTTGTCTGAGCGAAGACCATAGTCAGCATAACAACTGAATAATTTCGTTCTGGGCAACAGCAGACGAACGAAAAACTTGTGCGTTACGAAGCTAATCCCCCGGTGGGTGAATGACTTGGATGATACCAGATCCGACTTCTCCTCGTTTACTTAAGAAACCGAGACGTCGGAGCAATAGAAGCAGATTCTGCACATAGCTCTGAAGCGTTAACTCATTGCCGTACCTGTATGAATGTCGTCCAGGTAGGCCGACGTTATCGCAGACAAATAAGTTCGGAAATGAGTCATTACCGAGTCTGTTATTCGAAAGAAGGCCCAGGCCCAGGGGGCTAGATTCAGACCGAAGCATATTGCTCGGAACTGATATACGACTCCTATGATAAGGAAGCGAAGATACTTTCTGATGCCTGATATACCATGGCGTGAAAGTACGCATCTTGAGATCTATGCATGTAGCATAATCGTAACCCCGGATACTCGCTCTGACCGATCGGGTGGACTCCATATATAAATTTGGAGCCACGATCAGCTTGTTTATCCAGTTCCGAATAATGAGTGAATGGAACAAGCCGTCTGGTTTTTGGAACCAGAAAAGGATGGTTGTAGAAAAAACCTGGAAATTCCTGGATTTCTAAGATCTCCATCGCGATCATTCCAGAAGAGACAAGACTTCTCATGGAAGCGAGCCTCTATCCCACTGACTTGGCGGAAGCTGAGTCCATCTTGGACTCCGAGTTGACAGAGGATTTCGTTTGAGGAACAATTAGTCCTTTCGAAATCACCCCTTGAATCCAAGGGACATCCGTAATCTATTCCCAAATAATTGAGAAACTTGACAGTCTACCGCTTACGAGTACACGATAGAGGTTAAAACCATTACCTTCTGGTTCTGCGAGGCTTGCGGAAGGAGAAGCCATGTCCTCCACGGTCCGCACCTCACCCCGTCGACCTAGGGACGTTTGACCATAATTACGGCCTGTATATGAGTCGCTACCCTGATGGTCTCTAGAATAAGACCTAGAGGACGCATAGGAACCTTAATAGGAACTTCCCTTGGACGTATTCGTCCCAGAAGTGCCTGTCCTACTCATCTCTGCTGAATCCGACTATACGGAAGCGAATTTTAATAGCAGAGAGTCTAAAGCTTTCTTAGTTAACTGATCATAGACTGTGGAAAGCTTGCCGTCGAAGAAAACTCTCCGGAGACCGGAGCGACTCTGAGAGAGTTTTTCACCTTACTATCTACACGCGTGGATGTAGCCAGGGCCGCGTCACGTCTAACCAACTCCATATTGCCACTAAAGGACGGAGTTTTACGTGAGGCCCTTGAAAGAACTCTTAAGGAGATTGAGCATCCTAGAATTCTTTTTTCTTGCGACATAATGATAACGTTCTGGTAAGATGATCTGCGTACGATGATGCGTCTAAGCTAATATTGTTATTTCCAACATCGTGGTTGGAATAGACATAGACGACAGTAAAAAACAATACTAGGTCCTAACCTGGTCGTCTAGACGCAGAGAACTCTCAGAATGCTCTGTCCTGCCGTTTCAAAATATTCATTGAATTGATGAAAGGCAGATGTAGAGCATATTGCCGATAAGAAACCTGACCTGCCCATTTAGGTAGCAAATTAAATAATATAGCGGCATTCAACAGATCAAATGTCCATGAGACATATCTGGACTATGTCGGAAACTGAGGGATGATGTCCCTAAACCAATTAAGAATTCTGTGTCCAGTGAAGCTATCAGTCTCTTATCCGGCAATGCAGCATTTTGGTCCGGAGGAACAACGTCAGATGACAATGCCGGATGCACTCTACGGCAATTATGTTGTTCCGAAAAGGGAAAATACAACTCACCTGTATCCCTTTCGCCATCCTGTCAGACCACTTGTAATTCTTGGTCGTCCATGTCTGAACCTGCAGCGGAACGTACCAACCCAGTTTCCTCGGATAATTCCTGATCCGACAGAGTTACTGTCGGTTGCTGGGATGCTGCGATAATTGTGCTATCTGCGATAGCATGTCCGTAACAGAGGCCTGTGGAGCTGCGGTCTTATAGGATTTAGCCGCTGGAAGATCCCTGGACGTTCACTCTTGCATACATCTAATATGTGAACGTCCTTTGTATGAAGGCCTCATATTCTTGGCTACTGGATGGCGTGACCTGGTCGCCGTATAATCCCTGGTCGGCGATGTTGGTTGAATATCACAGGTCACGTAGCCAAGGTGCGGATCGTGAGTGCTGCTGTGAGGATGAGGAAGCCGGATGAGCAGTCTCTCCAGACTGTCTATATAACGGAGTGTCCCGAACGGTGGACGTATGCTCCGACTGAGCAACGTTTTGTACCACAACATCTGGGCCCAGATGTTGTAATACGAGAGAGGAACCTCTCTCGCTCGCAGCCCGATGGACCTGGACGAGCTAGGAACCGGACTAATAGGCTTCCTCCGTACCATCCTCGTATCTGTCATCACTGGGTGTGCACATTGTATTTTATAGTGCTCGCATCACCCAAATCTCCTTTCTGGACCACAACGGACGAACCCGGGTGCTGAGCCATTCGGTGAATGGTCGCGACACCGGGTGAGCTAGCGGACGCCAACACCGTCGATCCTACTTGGGACCTCTTAGGCAATTGACGTATCTGTATGAGCACTTCACCGCTAGCTCATCATTTGACTGTGACAACGGAAGCACACTTACAAAGACTTCACGGTAACAATACCTAGTTCGTGTGACCTGTGGAGCCCGGTCCTACGTGAAATATCTGCTGGAAGCTCCCGGGACATTCATTCCAGCATTTATATAATATGCAAACGTCCCGACTGGAAAGGTCTCGTATCCTTGGCTAGCAGATGGAGTAACCCGGTTGACATGTATTCCTTGGTCGGCGAAGCAGGAGCACCATGGACGTTCAATCCTGCATTTATATAATATGTGAACGTCCCCTGGAAATCTGTGGTCACATAGCCAAGTTGCGGTCGTGTGTGTTGACGAGGATGAGGAAGCCAATATAGCAGCCGCGTCGGACTGTCATGAGACGGAGCATACCGAGCAGGAGGAGTGGACATAAGCTCCGACTAAGCGAACAACATACAACAACATCGCAGCGCAGATGTTGAAGCAAGAGAGAGGGGACCTGGACGAGCTAGCTACCGGACAGACAAGCTTCCTCCGTACTATCCTCGGATCCGTCGTTGCTGGGTGTGCACATCTGAAGTTTTATAGTGCTTGCATCACCCAATCTGCTTCCCTGGACTGCAACGGACTAACCCGGGTGCTGTACCATTCTTTCCTGGTGAATGGACGCGACACCGGACGGACTAGTGGGCGACAATGCCTTCGATAGAACTAGCTAACTCCCAGCAATTGTCGTAATACCTTGTGCACTTCCCGCTAGCCCTACTATTGCAACGACGGAGACACACTTATTGAAGACATCACAAAAACATCACTCTGAATTCTGAAAAAGAAACTGATAGTATATAGTGACCCTACGGAGAGAGGACCGTAATGGACCCCTCACCGCTAATAAAATACTGTGACACCCATCTCCAATGATGTCATATCAATCAACACACACAGAGCAAGAATTAATGTGACTACATTGACTATAAGAAACACAATGAACTTGTGAATTAGAGGAAGATATCCTCGCATTACGAATGAAGAATATTTTTTCCAACCAGAAAAAAATATTCACCGTCATATTACTCGCACTAACCCTTGAAATAAATATACATATATATTATAATTCATTAAAACATTTCAAAAGAAAATAATTTTCCAAAAAAAAAAAAAAAATTTTGAAAAAATTTTCAGAAGAGCCCAAGTTCCCAATGGGAACCTTGAGCCCAAGGATCCCCAAAAAGCCTAAGTGTGGACCAAATTTTTTTAATGATTTTGAAAAATTAATGTAACACTTACGGACAATATTAATGTATCTTGCTATGAACTAAATTAAGCAGAAGACAAGTAATCACTGTCAGAAGTAACAGTTGTCAACATAAGCAAAAGTGTCAACAAACCAGAAACATGGCTCCAGGCACTGAAACAAACATAGCCCGAAATCAGTTACCGATTTAAACACTATCTGATGCAAAACAGAGGCTTCCAGAGAAGAAACTGTTGAACATCAGATGGTAGATGCAGACCAAAACGCCTAAACACCCCTGGGGTGAGGACGTAAACATGGGGAAAAAACAGAAAATAATTCTGTTACCAAGCCAAAACTCCCAAGAAATTTTAGTAATAAACATTACAAAAAATAAGCCAAAATCATGGGAGAATAGCTAGGGTGGAATAAAGGAAAGGGAGAGAGGAAACACTGATTAAACAATGGAACATTCATAGCAAGAATGACCACAACAAGGTCATGCCTCGAAAATAGGTAACATAAATAATTTCGTAAAAATAATTATAAGTTACAGCCCTGAACATTTGTTTCCACTGTTTTTTCCTCTCCACCTTCTATTTCCACCATATATCCACCATTTCTCTCATAATTATGCGTCTGGCATCATTTAAACTGAGATTTACAAGCACAAAAATCAGTCAGTTGTAACTGATTGAGGGCCAAACAAAGAAAGACACAGCGGCAATTTCGAGACCTCCTTGGCACTGCGCATGCGCAGTGGAGTAAAAGTATGGAGGACCATATAGGACATGTAATTTTCGGTTTTAGATGCAAATTTTGGGGATTGGGGGGTAAATTTGCGTTTGGCCCTAAATATTTTAGAGTTAGCACCAGCAAAGTCTGGGTCACTGGTACAGTATAAAAATATATAGTTTTGATGATAAGCTTGTCTTGTTTTTTTTTTAACTGAACTGATACAAACTGACACATTCAATTTCTCATTCCAAAAGAGGACGCAACATCAAATCCTGAACGGTGTCGTCCCACCTAGCCAACCTTTTTAATTTCATTAGTAGCGTCTGGCCAACCTTTTAATGATCAGGAGTAGCGTCTAGCCAACCTTTTTTTTCACACCTGCTTAATCCTTGTTATAGTCTGTAGCATATAAATTGTCATTTTTTTTTTTGCAAAATAAAAATCATTTTTGCAAATTAAAATATTGTTGTTTTTTGTCAGTCGGTTGAATTGAGAAAACAATTAATTAGTTTGTTACTATATATTATCATCATCTTTGATGTCTTAATTTTTAAAATATTCTGCAGTTATGTTGTTTTTTCTAATTTGTTATATGTTATCATTGTTTTTGATGTCTTGTTTGCAAAAATAAAATATTCTGCCGCTGTCTTGTTTACACGGTGTTTGATATTTCTTAGATTCACTAATTGTGCCTTTGAAGTGAACAACAATCACGGTGTTTGTCTCATCTATTATTTTATGTTTTCAAAACACAGTCCCATATTATATATATATGGATCTTCTCAGCATGAATTGTCAGTAATCATGTTATCATTGTTTTTGATGTCTTGTTTTGCAAAAATAAAATATTCTGCCGCTGTCTTGTTTACACGGTGTTTGATATTTCTTAGATTCACTAATTGTGCCTTTGAAGTGAACAACAATCACGGTGTTTGTCTCATCTATTATTTTTTACTTTACACAGTGTATCTGGAGGAAGACTCAATCCGTTGGTTTAGTGAGACATTACAATCAAGATGATGACGTCAAACTTCTTGTCCGGAGGGCTGCTGTTCTTCCACTCATTCCCGTCCAACATGTTGAAGATTTCTGGCTAAATGCTTTAGAATCAGCCGAGGACATTTCCGTGGATGTCACCGCATTTACTGACTATGTTACCGAACAATGGGTAGAGGGTGTTCCCATCAGCAAATGGAACCATCACAACAACGACGGTGCAAGAACAACCAACAATGCGGAAGGTTGGCACAGCAAAATAAAAAAAATGTGCAGAGATGCTCACCCAAACATATACTCTTTCCTTGTGTTGCTAAAGAAATTGCAGGCAACCAACGAAGCAAAAATGATTCAACTTGAATCCGGAGGTCTCGCACCAAAAAGACGAAAGCGTTACAGAACGATAGACAATCATTTGAAAACACTGAAGAACAGACTCAATAGTGGCAATCTGGACGTTTTTGAATTTGGTGATGAAGCAAGTAAATTACTAAAATTGAAATAATGTGAAGGTACTTATAGATTTTATTATAAAGTTGAGATGTATTTTGATATGATGTTGTTTGATTATGTAGGTAAGACGATACAGACTATAGCCTAATCCTCTACTGCAAAAGTTGCGTTCAGCCAACCTAACACCTTTCTGTAATTCACACCTATTAACTGGTATTTTAGGAAGGTTGGCTGAGTGGGAATAAACCTCCTGAACACATTTTTAGGTTCACATTATTTGACTTGGGCAAACTTTCCAAACTGTTGCTACCTTTGCATACATTGCAAAAGATGAGACCTATACACACATATACAGCACTTCATTCAAAATTCTTCATCCAATTAATCACAGACTTTGTTCACAACTGGTAGGATCTATTCTCATTTTAACTATTCTCTCTCTCTTTCAATGGCTGACAATTGACCAATGCCAATTACTGATTCCTGTTTTAGGCCCATCATGAAAAAGGTTATTAAAAAAGAAGTTAATTCAAGGGTGGTAAATAATTGGAAATGGTCACATTAAAAAATTTGAACTGTTTGTACAAAAACAACTCATACAGATTGTTCATAAATTCACATCAAGTTGCACAACTTAACATTTGCATACATGGATGGATTTGTGTATAAATACAATGAGGGAAGAAACTGGTCCAGCTGAAATATTATCAAAGGAATTTCCCAACATTCTTTAGTGTTTAGATTCTTTTAAAATCACTGTTGGCCACAGCTTTTGAGCAAATATAAATTAATTAGGTGGACAAAACTGAAAAATGTTCCCACAGAGCATCATTCTATTAGATTTCAAAGGCTATAAAAACAGAAGTAGGCTTTTGTCTGTGAAAATTCTTCAATTAACCTGAGTATTTAATTACTAGCGATTTCATCACTTTCCTGTATTCTAAAGATGAACAGAGCATTTATTCTATTATATCTTGTTTGACAGAGCTCATGAAGCTCTGTCAAACAAGTTATAGTAGATTAAATGCCTGTATTGGATGTACTAAGGCCAAACAGGTCTATAAACATGGGAAATTTGGCAAATGTCAGGGCAATTTCTTGGCATATTATAAGATTTTTTATTCAATTAATAGAGGTTTGCTTAGTAACCTATACACAATGGAGCTCTGTCAAACAAAATATAATATATTAACAGCCTTTATTGGATGTGCTGAGCCAAATATATCTATAAACAAGAGGAATTTGGTGATTGCACTAATTTCTATGACAGTGTAATATCTCACCATATCACAACACTGTCCACTCAATTGGCAAATTGATTGTGACAGGAGTTTATTCTATAACCTATATGCAACAAGAAAGGGCAATTCAAAGAGTGTGCATATGCCCCCGACACGCAAAAAATTTTTTCTAAGATGAAAGAGTGAAAAAGGGTCATAACACTGGAAAAAATATGTGGAAGAAACTTACACTATACAGGTATCGTTCCCCCATGATGCTCTATCATAACATAAGATATCATTCAAATCGGAGTGGTAGTGGCAGAGATACAAGGGAAAATGTTGGTACAGATGGATGTACGAACAGATGGATGAACGGACAGATGGAGGTCTCTCCACTAGATGCCCCTTCGATTTTTCAAGTCAGGGACATAATTAACAGGTCAAATTTGTACTGGAGGTATGGTAAATGGGTTTGCGTTTGGAAGTTGTATTTAATTAAAAGGATTATTCAATTAAGAGATATCTGATTAAGTAGGTTATACTATACTTATGATCTGGACTAAAAATTTCTTGCCAAAACTCGAAATACAAACCTAGAACTTGGTTGTGAAGAGTTCAATGAACACAATGATTCTACTGCACATGACAGTTACCTCAGTTCTGCAAAAGTAGCTATCAAAACTTGATGAAAGCAACCCTTACACAAGCAGGGTAAGGTTACCTGGCACTGTCTGTCATGAGGATGGTGTACCGGGTATGGATACAAACATTCAAATTGGCTTGGTGGAAATAGTAAACACCTTTTATAACCTTGTAATTGAGCAAAGAAATTTTCTTGTTCGTCGTAATGTGCTGGAGTTATATTTCCTGAAAGAGAAAAAGATAAAATCATTATTTCTGAATACAATGGTAACACTGAAAAACTTTTTGTAACAGCTACGGTGCTGTGTTCATTTCTGTAGTAAAAATTTGTACATCAATAACTATTTTCTTACATTTTATTGCTAGAAGACATAAAACATCACATTATTACACCTCCAGCAAAAATTCACAACAAAAACCAACTGCAATGGAGGAGCATTGGGGCCATGGGATTTAAAAACAAGACCACCGCCAAGCGGGGCATCATACACCCATTACATATCATGTGGTGGGGGGGCACTGGATGTGTTGATGTGCATGCCGATTCCAAGTGTTGACCTCAATGTGTGACCTTGACCCTGGTGGGTTTGTAGTGAATTCTATTCATGACACATCATCTAGTGGTGGTACATATGTTGCTTAAGCTTGAGCTTGATTGTGATATTTTTTTCTGTTAAAAAGTTATGGGATGGACACAAAAAAGCTGATATGCAAGCCAATTCAGTCTATTTACATCTATTTGTGATCTTGACCGGGAGGGGGGGGGGGGGGGGGGGGGGCATTGTGAATTTTTGTATGCAACAAGTGCATGTTGATTCCATCTGTTGATAACTATCTGATGATCCCATCTGTTGATTCCATCTGTTGACATCTATCTGATCTTGGTAGATCGTCATGAATTTTGTACACAAGAGACCATCTAGTGTAAGTAGTCATTGTGATATCTCTTTCCACTAAAAAGTTGCAGTCTGGTCACAAAAAATTTGATGTGCATGCTGATTCTATATGCTAACGTCTATCTGTGACCTTGATCTTGGTTGATCACTTGTGTAAATTGTACGCAACACACCGTCTAGTGGTGATACATATGTTGTGTAAGTTGCATTGTGAAATCTCTATCCATTAAAAAGTTATAGCCTCAACACAAAAAATACAAGAGGCCCCGGTAACCTGAGGGCGCTCACCTGAAATGGTAGTCTAAATATCAAACCAGGGACTTGACTTGAATGAGCTACATACGCCCCTCCTAAGAAAAACATATACCAACTAGATGAAGCGATTGTGCCCACAAATACAGAGGATTTTCCTTCCATTTTCAGTTCCTGCACTTTTACATCCAAAAATTGAGATAAACGCATAAAAAAAACAGATTTTTTTTTATTTTTGTTCGGAAATTTTCGAAGTCCCAAACAAAATATTTTCAGACTAAAATTATTTTTTCTTAAAAAAATTGACCAAAACGCTAAAAAACCCCAAAACTAATTTCTGGATTTTGTTCCAAAATTTCCAAGTCCCACCAAGAATCCAAATTTTCGGTGTAAAAAAAAAAATTTTTGTCTTAAAATTGACCGAAACGCATAAAAAACAAAAAAACTCATTTCCGGATTTTGGTTCAAAATTTCTAAGTCCGGACTGAGACCCCAAATTTTCAGCCTAAATATGAACCCAGGGACTTGGCTTGAACAAACTTGAATCTCACTCCCCTAAATGATTCTTATTGGTAGATCTGAAGTAGAAGATTTTTAAAGAATATTCCTCATACTGCACTAATTTGAACATTTGGGCTCCCATAGCCAACCCAAATATGGACCGCGGGATATGATTTCAACAAATATGTGAATCAATGTTCCAAAGATGTTATATGTAAAATATGAAAGCTTTTGGAGCAGTGGTTTGGAAGCAAACGATTATTTAATTTTTTCCCATTGCCCACAGTGCTAAAAAGTTAAAAAATTTATAGTAATTTATATATTTTTTATACTTACCAATGACCCAGACTTAGCTGGTGCTAACTCCACAAAAACCAGGGCCAAACACAAATTTTGCCCCCCAATCCCCAAAATTTGCATCCAAAACAAAAAGAAATCATGTCCTAAAGGACCTCCATAGTACGACTCTACTGCGCATGCGCAGTGACGCAGTCGTCCCGAAATTGGCGCCAAATATCATTCTTACTGGCAGTGCCTGGTCAGCGCTATGTACTCAGCGGGGAGGCAAGAGTTCCCAACTCAGGGAGGGCCATCCCCGTCTGGGTCATTGGTAAGTATAAAAAATATATAAATTACTATAAATTTTTTAACATTTTTATACTGTACCAATGACCCAGACTTAGCTGAATAGTAAACAGGCTGGAGGGCCTAGGACATAGAGGAAAATCCAATAAGCTCAATTATAAAATAAAGAGGTAACCCCTTAAGGAGAAAAGGAGTATTAGGCTTTACATGTATCTTTCTTAATTAATATTTAAATTAGAAAGATACACTACCCTTAATAATTGAGCACAATAACATTCATGTTCTCTATTAACATCCAGTATAACCTTTATACTAATTATTTTTAAAACAAGCCAATAAATAAAGTAGTCCAGAGAAATGAGACTCTTTATAATCATTTAAAAGTGTCCGAGTATTGTATATTAAAGCCCGTTTGACACTTGACATATACAAATGCTTCACACCGAGCTACACTTTAAAAATAAGACATGAATGAAATTAAACATTAATATTACACTTTAAAACCATCCCGGAAGCGACTCAGAAATACTGTCTTGGAGGAGGCATTCCCTTGCTTTTCACTATAAAGCAGGTGACCTAAGGGAACACCCGCCCCCCCCCCTTCCCCTTGCCCTGGGTCAAATAGCCCAGAGCGAAGAGGGCAGCCGGACGGAGTCACTGCCGGAACAGAAAGCCTGCATAACTATAGTTGCAACTGTTTAGTGGACGACATTCTGAGCAACAGATAACGGACCTAAACAATGCAGGTCTCCAGAAATGGACTCAATATTTCTGAGATAAAAATTAGTAAATGTGGATGGCTGAGACCAATAAGCAGCCTTCATTAAATCTGTAATAGCAACACTATTAGCATAAGCCCAGGAAGTAGAAAGAGCTCTTACTTCATGAGCAGAAATCTTAAGCACAGACTGCTGAGAAGAAGATAAATCTTCATACGCAGTACGGATAGTTAACTGAATCCATCTAGCAATAGAATGGACTGAAATGTCCTTTCTATTAGGCATCAAAGACAGAAAGAAACGTTTCCGTCCCTTTCTGATGAACTGAGATCTCTGTTTATAGATACGTAGTGCTCTAACAGGACAGAGTAAAGGCCTACGCCCGTCTGAAGACGGAAGAGCCTTAATAACAATAGGTTCCGGATATTTATTAGGAGCCTGATTCTTAGCTAAAAAACCGACGTTAGTAGTGAAGGTGATAGTGTTCCCAACACTACGATAATGAGAATCATCCACCGATAGTGCATGAAGCTCACTGACTCTTCTGGCAGAAGAGAAAGCTAAGAGAAAAGCTGTCTTATAAGATAAGAATTTGAAATCTACTGTCCCAAGAGGCTCAAATGGCTTTTCCTTCAATTTAAGGAGAACCCAAGCTAAATTCCACTTAGGAATTAATCTAAGAGTTCTGGGTCTATTTATCGAAAAGTTTCTAACCAATTTCGATAAAGAGACATTAGATCCAATTTGTAAACTATCATGATGTGCATAGGTATCAGATAACATAGATCTATAACCCTTTATAGTAACCGGTTGCAGTTTGATTTCGTCAAACAAGTATACTAGAAAGTTAGCAATGTCTGGTATAGAGGGATCAAATATATCAACAGAATGATCCCTACACCAACGACGAAAAACCTTCCACTTAGCCGCATAGTTTAGCGAAGAGGAGGTCCTCCTACAGTTAGAAATCGCGTCCACTGCTCGTCCTGTAAAGTGCTTGCCATGCAAGAAGGACCGCACAACGGAAAAACGTGAAGGTTGAGACCTTGCGGGTTGTGATGCAGTTGGCGCGATTTCCCCTGCCAAAGAAGATCCTCTCGTGGAGGGAGCTTCCGCGGTAGGTCCCACAACAGACACCTGAGTAGATTTATCCACGGTCTCTGTGGCGACAGAGATGCTACCAACAGAATCTTGCATTGAGATTGTTTTATCTTTAGCAATACTTGTTGAATTAACGGCGCTGGAGGATACGCATATCCTATCATTCCGTCCCAAGGGATCGATAGAGCGTCTACAGCAAATGCTCTTGGATCCGGACACGGGGACACATACGTCTGCAACTGATTGTTGAGATGTGTCGCAAATAAGTCTATCATTGGCCGTTCCCATTGGTAGCAAATCTGATTGAATACTTGTTTGTTGAGAGTCCACTCCGACGGCAACAAGCGACCCTTTCGAGAAAGGGAGTCTGCTAGCACATTCAGACGACCCGGTATGTGACGGACCGAAAGAAGAACGTGATGTTCCAACGCAAACAGAAGGATTCTTTCCGTTAGATTGAACAACGGAACTGAATGAGTGCCTCCCTGATTCCGTATATACGCCACTACTGTCGTATTGTCGGATAGGATTTGGACATGAGCATCGTGAATAATGTCCATCCAGTGACGAAACGCAAGCCAAATTGACATCATTTCCTTGATGTTTATGTGCTTGCACAGGAATTGCGGATCCCAAAGACCCTGGCATCTCGAATCCGTTGGGATTAATGATGCACCCCAACCTGTTTGACTGGCATCCGTCATAATGGTAAAACTCGGATCCGGCAACTGCAGCGGAACTCCTTGAGTTAACCACTGAATGTTTGCCCAAGTCTGAATCTCTTGTTTCACTTGATCTGACAAGAGAACGTCTACATCGAGCGAATGAATTTTCACACTCCAATTCTGAGTCAAGAAAATTTGAAGAGGCCGTGTGCGTAGCCGTCCCATCGGAATGAGATCCGCAGCGGCTCCGCACAGACCTATCAGTCTCATAAATTCTCTCGCTGTGACTTTGTCTGTATTTAGACAATAGCGAGCGTAACAACTGACTAATTTCGCTCTGGTTAATGGCAGACGAACGAGATTGTTGTGCGTCTCGAAGCTCATTCCCAGATGAGTGAATGACTTGGACGGCACCAGATCCGACTTCTCCTCGTTTACTATGAAACCGAGACGTCGGAGCAATAGAAGAAGATTCTGAACATCGTTCTGAAGCGTTAACTCGTTGCCGTACCTCTGAAGAATGTCGTCCAGGTAGGCCGACGTTACCGCAGACGAATGAGCTCGGAAGTAGATCATTACCGAGTTCATTACCCGAGTGAAAGCCCAGGGTGCTAGATTCAATCCGAAGCACATGGCCCGGAACTGATACACCACTCCTAGGACTGCGAAGCGTAGATACTTTCGGAATGTCGGATGTACCATGACGTGAAAGTACGCATCTTTGAGATCTATGCTCGTTGCATAATCGTTCACCCGAATACTCGCTCTGACCGATCGAATCGTCTCCATATAAAACTTCGGAGCGATGATCAGCTTGTTTATCCAGCTCAAATCTATGACTGGACGGAACGAGCCGTCTGGTTTCGGAACCAGAAACAGATGGCTGTAGAATCCCAGCGATTCCTGGTTTTCTACGACCTCTACCGCGTTCTTCATTAAAAGAGACTGCACCTCTGATAGCAGAGCGTCTCTTTTCTGAGGGTTTGACGGAAGATGAGTCCACATTGGACTTCGAGTTAATGGAGGCTTTCGTTTGAAGGATATCTATAGACCTTCCGAAGTCACTCCTCTCACCCACGGATCGTCCGTAATCGACGCCCACTCTTGAGAAAAACTCGACAACCTTCCGCCAACTGGAACGCGATAGAGGTTTGAGCCATCACCTCCTGGATCTGCGAGGCCTGCGGTAGGAGAAACCACGTCTTCCACGACCCGCACCTCGCCTCGTCGACCTCGGGGCGTCCGACCGATTGTCCCGGCCTGAAGGACGTCCCGAACGAGAGTCGCTATCCTGACGGTCTCTCGAATAAGAGCTAGAGGACGCACCGGAACCTCTATAGGAACCTCTCTTGGGCGGATAAGACCCAGAAGTGCCCGCCTTATTCGTGTCTGCTGAATCCGACCTTTTAGGAGCGGATCTAAACAACAGAGAATCACTAGCTTTCTTTTTAATATTATCATAAATAGCGGAAAGCTTGCCGTCAAAGAGAAGATCTCCTGAGACCGAAGCGACTCTAAGAGAGCTCTTCACCTTAGAATCCACTAGTGTGGATGTAGACAGGGCTGCGTCACGTCTAACCAACTCCAGATTTGCCACTGAAAGGGCGGAGTTACACGTGGAATAAGCTACTGCCCTTGAAAGAAGTCTTAAGGAGGATTGTATATCCTGAAACTCTTCCCCTTGAAGACGCAGTGATAACGCCTTCGTAAGGTGATCTGCGTAAGATAAGGCATCTAAATTGGCTCTGTTAGACGCAATAGCTGTTTCCAACACTGCGGTTGGAATAGAAGCTGACGACGGTAATGATAGCTCTAAGTCTTCCGCCTCGTCGTCCATACGCAGAGGAACTCTCGGTATACCCTGACCTGCCGTGTCGAATTTATTCCTTGCATTAATGAAAGGCAGGTTGAGAGTATTTGCGGACAAGAAGCCTGCTTTCCCTGTCCTGGAAGCAAGTTTAAAAATAGCGTCGTTCAATAATTCAAATGTTCTTGCAACATTATTGGACTGCGACGGAAACTCGGGAGCGATGTCCCTGAACCGCTCGAAAAAATCAGAGTCCAATGACGCTATAATTCTCCTGTCCGGAAGCGCAGCAGTCTGGCCCGACGGAACAACTTGAGGAAGAAAGTGCCGGATGAAGTCTACGGCAGCTTTGTGTTGTTCCGAAAGGGATAGCTCCAATTCATCCGTATCCCTTTCACCATCCGGTCGGACCTCCCGATGTTCCCGGTCGTCCGCCCCCGATGCTTCGGCGGAGCGTACCGACCCAGCGCCGTCGGATAATTCTCGATCCGACACCGTCTCTGTCGGCTGCTGGGATGCTGCGATAAGCTGTGCTATCTGCACTAGAATGTCCGACGTCGAGACCTGCGGAGGAGCGGTCTTTCGCTGCTTTGCCGAGGGCAGCTCCGCATCAGATGGCTCCCGCATACTTTTCCTATGCGAACGTCCGGAGTCCATCGGTCTCGAATCCCTGGCTGCCGGATGGTGTGACCTGGTCGCCGAATAATCCTTCATCGGCGAAGCTGGCAAGATATCGGAGGTCACGCAGCCAAGGTGCGGTCGTGTGCGCCGGCGAGAAGAGGAAGCCTTAACAGTCTCTGCGGACTGCTTATACAACGGAGCGTCCCGAGCGACGGACGTATGCTCCGCTAAAGACACATTTTGTACCACAACATCTGGTCCCAGATGTTGTTGTACGAGAGAGGGGCCTCTCTCGCTCGCGGCCCGGCTGGACCTGGACGAGCTAGGAACCGGACTAAAAGGCTTCCTCCGTTCTCGTTCACTATCCGCCGTCACTGGGTGTGCATCTATTATTTTTATAGTGCTCGCATCACCCAAAATTTCCTCTTGGACCGCATCGGACGAACCCGGCTGCCGAACCATTCGGTGAATGGACGCTACACCGGGCGAGCTAGCGGACGACATTTGTCTAATCTCCATGAGCACTTTTGCCGCTAGCTCTGTATTTAATTGTGACGACGGACGCACACTTGAAGAAGATAACATGGAAACATCACCCTGTTCTGGTTCCTCTGAAATAGAAACTGAGAGAGTAGAGTGACCTTGTGGAGAAAGAGCCGGCATCGCTCTTTCTCCAGAAACAACATATCGTGACACACGTTTCCAATGTTTCTCATCCCAATGTTCACATACAGGACAGGGATTAATGCGAGAACACTGACTACAATTTATGCAATAATCATGAAAGTCAGAGGAAGATTTCTTCCTATTACAATTTGAACAAGTTCCTTTCATTGTGAAGGAACAACAATAAGTCCTAGTTACTCGCAAAAACCCCTGACACAAAGATACATAATAACATGATCCATTAATAAATGAAAAAACAATTGCAAAACAAAATAATTTTGAAAAAATATTTTTTCAGAGAAGCCCAAGTTGCTGAAAAGTAACGTTGAGCCCCGATGGATCCGATGGCAAAGTGTGGTCAAAAATTTTAAAATTATATAAAATAATTAATGAGACACTTTCGGATAATATAAATGTATCTTATAATGAGATAAACTACCTCAAAGGCAAACAGCCCCCCTCAAAAAAGGCTGTTGCCAATGAAAACAAACAGTGTAAACACAGAAGAAAACATGACTCCAGGCACTGAAAAAACTGGCCCGGAATCAGTCCTCAATTACACTCTATCTGATGCAAAACAGAGACTCCCAGGGGAGAATCTGCAGAACATCAGATGGAAGATGCAGAACACAAACGTTATACACCCATGGGTGAAAACGTAACTATGGGGAAAATAACAGAAAACATTCTGTAACCAAGCAACTCTCCCAGGGAATTTTTAGAAATGAAACTTCTCAAAAATATACCAAAAGCATGGGAGAATTGCAAGGGGGGACTATAGAAGGTTAGGGGAGAGGAAACACTGAATAAGCAGTGCAACAATTAGCAAGAATGACAACAAGAGGCGTTTGCCTCGAAAATAGGCAACTTAACATAATTTTAACAAAAAATTTTAAGTACAGCCCTGATTATTTTTTGCCACTTCTTTTTTCCTCTCCTCCTTCTATCCTCCTTAGAATCACATTTTCTCCAAGAATTACGTGTCTGGCATCCTTTAAACTGAGATTTACAAGCACAAAGATCAGTGAGATGTTGACTGATGAAGGGCCAAACAGAGAATGATATTTGGCGCCAATTTCGGGACGACTGCGTCACTGCGCATGCGCAGTAGAGTCGTACTATGGAGGTCCTTTAGGACATGATTTCTTTTTGTTTTGGATGCAAATTTTGGGGATTGGGGGGCAAAATTTGTGTTTGGCCCTGGTTTTTGTGGAGTTAGCACCAGCTAAGTCTGGGTCATTGGTACAGTATAAAAATATGCTGACTCCGCATTTTTTCAAAGCCCGAAAAAGTACCTTATGACAAAACCGATGGCAATTTTTTTTACCATTCCTTTCTGTTGGTCCCAAGGAAGCCTCACACCAAATAAAAATTCTCAGTGCCGTGCAGTTTTGGAGATATGGACGTTTTCGTTTTTTTCTATTTTTGGCTCCTGAGGGTCCCACGGGGCTGCAGGAAAATTGTTTTGGCATAAATCAAGTACTTATAACCCAATAATACCTCATATTAAATTTGGTTCAAATTGGCCTCTTGGTTCAGAAAATAGAAATTCTGGGCAAGGCAAAAAATCTTGCCTCTCTCAGAACAAAGGCAAATATTGCCCGTCAAACTTCTCTTGAACAAACTTGAGTCTACACCTCAAATGGAAGCTGCATACCAAATATCAAGTCTCTGCTTCGGCTGGTTCATGAGAAGAAGATTTTTTAAAATTTGTGCATTTTGGCCCCACCACCCCTCCACAATATGAGCAGAAACCCAATTTGAAGAAAAACCCAAATGCCCCTATATAACCACTACTCATGTGAATTTTCATTGAACTGCAGCCAGTGGCTTGGGAGAAAATGACCCAAACACCACCTTCATGACGTACGATGGATAACAGATGACAGGCGGACGACGGACGACAGACGACAGAAAAAAAGTGATCAGAATAGCTCACCCTGACTTTCAGTCAGGTGAGCTAATAACTGGTTGAGTGCTACATTATTTTTAGTGGTTTGCATTTGTTCATCAAAATTTGTTTTATTACAAGTTATCGAAGAGATGCAACAGGCACTCTTCACTAATTTGTGATAAAACAAATTTATATAAACAAAATATTATTTATTTTGACTGAACATGAAACACAAGGAAAGTGTTGGCTTTTGCTGTGGTACCTGCATTTTTTGGAAAGTCCTGATAGTGGCTTATAGCACTCAACCAGTTAATGGAGGGAGGGATGAATGGACATTCTAATGAACGTTACATTGCGGGGCTAAAAAATTTTTTAAAAATTCAAGTAACTGAATATGAAAAATTCACTTTTCCTGTGAAATTTAAGGCAAGTAGCTAACCCTAACCCCTTTCCTTTACTGACCATAATCTAAAACCTAATCCTACTAGTGACCTGTAATTTGTAGGCATTCAAAACCACTTCCAAAGTCACAAAACATAAAACCAGTAACATAATGCATTTTTAGCCACATAATCTCATGAACATAAAAAATCATGTCCAATGCTATGAGACTAGTGCCTCAAGTCTAATCAGCCCATTTGGGCATATCAATTAAAACATAACGTAGTGCTCATGCAGATGGATGAATGGATGGATGGACAGACAGATGATTAGGGATCTGCAAATCACAAATTCTTTTTCAAATCGAATCTCAAATCGAATCGTGTCTCTGATATCGATATCCAATCGAATCCCAAATCGAATCTTAAAAGACAAGTTCTTTCATATTGCACAAAATGGAAGTTACAGAACACTGTGATGACCCTTACATGACTGAGTGAACACCTTAAACACCAATAAATAAATATTCTCTCTAGCACTGTCGCTGAAACAGCTAGGCCTGTTATCCACAGTTTTAGTTTTTGAAGGCTTAACTTGTTACTATTCACATTCTTAAGAACGTGAATAGTAACAAGTTAAGCCTTCAAAAACTAAAACTATGGATAATGTTCTGGGCAAAACTCACTACTTACCTAACAATTAAACATGTCAGTTACTCAAATAGGAATTGAGCCTACATGAAAGAATGTTCTAATGACAATTTTATCCATTTTTTGTTGGAAATGTAACAAATTGAAGTTAGTCAGAGAGAACCCAAAAAATCAAATCTTTAGACTGATTTGGGATCAATCTCGAAGCAGACATATGGTACTGATATCGAATCGAATCTCGAATATTTGCAGGACCCTACAGATGAACAATGTCAAACATTATATGTCCATTTTAAAATATGTCTGTTTCTAAAAACAGGCACATAAAAACTTAGCTAAGGCCTAAAAAAAAGTTAAAAATCTATTTCTCAGCCCCTCCCACATGGTCCTTTTGGGAGCCACATGCCCTCTTTTTATAACCAATGCAAACTTAAAAAAATAAAAATAAAATGATTTATGTCTGATATTTTACACAAGTAAAACCACCTCCAAATTGATAAATTTGCCCCTTGAGTGCAACAAGGCTTTGCAATGCTTTAGCACTGCAAAGCCTTCTTGCAATCAACATACGAAATACATCACCACCCATGCTATTCTGTAGGTTATGAGGCCTAAAACAAAACAAACCAAGAACATGAACTTTTGATGGCAAAGAAATAATTACAGAAATAAAAAATAAAATAAAAAACTCAAATGAATTTTTACAAAAAATGATCTGAGAAACAGAAGATCTACTTTGTGGGGCTTCATTCTAAACTCTTACAAAATGGATGATGTCATCACCATGATCATGACAGTCTCACACCACTTGGTACTTGGTAAGCTATAAACATAAAGTGTTAGACAAGATGCATATACTAGGTTACAGATTTAAGACATGGATACAAACCTTCCATACCAATCAGAAGTAGATTGGATGTCAATGGGCCCCAGTTATTTTTTCGCTGCTGTTCTGTTATCCACTGCCAGTTGAAGTTGATGTAGTCTTTGACTATTTCTTTACCAACTGTGTCATTCAATGTCTGTTGCAGATATATTCTGAAATATAGTTTTAAACCATTTACCACATCACATTTTGAGTTTAAAATAAAGTGTATAACTAAAGATTATTGGAGATTGCACAACAAATCTTGACAAGTCATTCAACAAAGCATGGTCAATGTCAGTTTGACCTTCCCTCTGAAAGTTTATCTGGACCTTTTGGGACTTCTGACAGCACTAAACATCATATTTATAAACATGGCAGAGTGTGTAGGGCCGGATGCAGGGTCCACCGGACAAATTTTATGGTTTTAATATTTACAAAACTAATGTCTTAGCATGTGGATTTGGGTTCAATTGGGGGAACTTTTTTTGTGTGTATAAAATTACTCAAAATCCTTTAAAACCCATGGATCCCACCTACAACATGGGGTCAACTAGGTGAAAATTTTCTTGTCTAAGGTGTTGTTTCCTTTTAAAGGGTCATACCCTGTGTCATTGGATATCTTCAGCCAAATGGCTATTTTAGGTCATAATTTTATTTTGTGATAGCATGGATTTAGAAAATAATGCTCATTAAGGGTGATACAGCTAAAATCATCTGCTGTTGAGCTTGATTCAAACTGTGTACAGTCAGGTGTATTTCAGCTAGAGGGCAAGGTCACATAGGAGTGTTTAATGACTAACCAAGACCTTAAATAAGCATAAGGCTTTCTAAATAAGCATAAAGCTTTCTAAATGAACATAAAGCTTTTTGTTGAATCCCTTACAACAATAAATGGCTAACACTTCTGTACAAACATGTGATCTGTATTATAATTAGATGTATTTTTCTTTACATGTTAGTCCAATGTACTTTCATATGTTTAATTTTTCTTTAATAAATATTGTTCAAACTAACCCAGACCTGTTTTGGAGCTGACATTTTGTTGGTGACAAGTGAGACAATTTTTGTTTAAATTTCCTTTCAGAAATTGTTTCCAAAAAGTGAATAAGAAACCCAGATGTGTTTCCTTTGTCAGAATGTTGATGTTATAATCTAAAATCCTCAGTTGGGTAATGAAGAATTCCTATAACATAGTTTTCTCACAACCGATGCATGAAAATTGGAAATTTGCCTGCAAAATGAGAAAAGATTTTTTATTTTGACCTACTTTTGATCAATCTACTGTGCCATTCAGCTGAGTGTGTATGAATGATATAGTAATATTTTAAATCGTGTGTTTTTTTCTACAAAAAAGGCCATATTGACAGCATTTAGAAAATGTATACATCATGGATATTGTGAATATGGGAGGTAATTTGAATGAGAGATATCCTCAGTCGTATTAATAAGAAGTTGTGAATTTCCTGAAAACAAAACATCCAGTGAAAAACAGTAAGAATACTTTAAGAAAACAAGAGGCCCCATGGAGCCTGAGGTGCTTTACTGACAATAGTTGTTTAAAGAAGGATTTAATTAGCATTTATAGCTAGTTAACACTAGAGAGGAATGAAGTTATTTTATTATTTATAACTCTGTTGTCCATGCCAGATCATTTTTTTTCTAGTACTGGGATGCTATCACAGAAATAATGCTAAGATTTTCAGTAATACAAAACTAGGGAGTCCAAATATCATCCTAGGAACTTAACTTGAACAAACTTGAGCCTGAGTCCTTGCCTTCCACCACCAGGATGCTGCATACCAAATGTGAAAGCATTCTGACAGGTGAATCTGAAGAAGATTTTTAAAGAAATCTCCTCTGAAATTCCTCATACTGCATTAAGTTAAAATTTAGGCTACCATAGGGGGCCCAAAAATTAACCCAGGCACTCGAATTGAACAAACTTGAATCTCATCACCATTCAGTTCTACTGGTCCTAAGGATGCTTCATACCAAATAACAGTTCTTTGTTCCGTGTGGTTTGGAAAATATGGGCATTTAAAAATATTTCTATTTTAGCTCCTGGAGCTCCCACGGGGACACAGGAAAGTTAAAAAATTTATAGTAATTTATATATTTTTTATACTTACCAATGACCCAGACATAGCTGGTGCTAACTCTTAAAATACAGGGCCAAACACAAATTTTGCCCCCCAATCCCCAAAATTTGCATCTAAAACCAAAGAAAACATGTCCTGAATGGCCCTCCACACTTCACCTCTACTGCGCATGCGCAGTTTCAAGGACGTTCCGAAATTGGCGCCATTAATCATTCTCATAACCAGTGCCTGGTAAGCGCTATGTACTCAGCGGGGAGGTAAGAGTTCCCAACTCCTGGGAGGGCCATCCCCGTCTGGGTCATTGGTAAGTATAAAAAATATATAAATTACTATAAATTTTTTAACATTTTTATACTGTACCAATGACCCAGACATAGCTGAATAGTAAAAAGGCTGGAGGGCCAAGGACATAGAGCTAGATGGAATACGCTCAATTATATAAAATAGAGTCATCCCCTCTAGGGAAAAAGAAGTATTAGGCCTTACATGTATCTTTCTTATTTATGATAAATTAGAAAGATACAACACCTTCCAAAATTGAGCATCATACATCCATGTACTCTATTAATATCTAGTATAATCCTTATACTAATAATTTTTAAAGTAAGCCAATAAATAAAGCGAGTCTAGAGAATAGAGACTCTTTATACTCCTTAAAAGTGTCTGAGGAATGTATAATAATGTCCGTTGACACGTGCTATATTCAAAAGCTATACTTTAAAAACTAAGACCTGAATGAATTTTAAAACATAAACTTCTCACTAAACAACCATCCCAATAACAGCTCAGAATTACTAACTCCGGAGGAGGTATCCCCTTGTTTTCATAGTAAAACAGGTGACCCAAGGGAACACCCTCTCCCCCCCCTTTTTCTTGCCCTGGGTCAAATAGCCCAGAGCTAAGAGGGCAGCTGCCGAAACAGACAGCCTACCTAGCTATAGTAGCAACTGTTAAATGAATGACATTCTGAGCAGTAGATAATAGACCTAACAATAGAGGCCTCCAGAAATGGACTCGAAATTTCTGAGATAAAAATTCATGAATGTGGATGGCTGAGCGCAATGAACAGCCTTCAAAAATCTATAATAGCGACACTATTAATGTAAGCCCAAGATGTAGAAGAACTCTTACTTCATGAGCCAAAATCTCAAACACAACTGCTGAGTCAATGATATACCATAAGCAGTATCAATAGTTAATTGAATCCATTAGCAATAGAATGGAGTGTAACGTCCTTCTATTAGGCATCAAAGACAGAAGAAGCTTACGCCCGTAGTAATAAACAGATATCTGTTTATAAATACATAAACTCTAACCGGACAGAGTAAAGGCCTATGCCCGTACGAAGACGGAAGGACCTTAATAACAATAGGTTCCGGATATTAATTAGGAGCCTGACTCTTATGCCAAAATCCAACATTAATAGTAAAGGAAATAGTGTTTCCGATACTACAAAAGTGAGAATCGTCTACCGATAATGCAAGAAACTCACTGACTCTTCAGTAAAAGAGAAGCCAACAGAATTACTGTCTAAAAGGTCAGAATTTGAAAACTACTGTTTCCAGAGGCTCAAATGATTACTTAGCTAAATAAGAACCGAAGTTAAATTCCGTATAGAAATTTAATCTAATGATTCTAAGTCTATTTATCGAAAAGTTACTAACTGACTTAGATAAAGAGACATAAGACTCAATTGTAAACTATCATAGAGTGCATAGGTATGAGGTAACATAAACCTATAACCTTAATAATAACAGGCTGCAGTAGATCTTGTCAAACAAGTATACTAAAAAGATGCAATGACTAGTATGGAGGGATCAACAATAACAACATAGTGATCCCTACACCAACGACGGAAGAGCCTCCACTTTAGCCGCATAGTATAGCGAAGAAGAGGTTCTCCTATAGTAAGAAATCGCGTCCAAAGCTCGTCCAGTACAATGCTTACAATGCAATAAGGACCACACAACGGAATACGTGAAGGTTGAGACCTTGCGGGTTGTGATAAAGATGACACGATTTTACCCAGCGAAAAAAGATCCTCTCATGGAGGAAGATTTCGCTTTAAGTCCCACAGTAGACATCAGAGTAAATTACCCACGGTCTCTGTGAAGACAGAGATGCTATCAACAGAAATGAATTGTGGTTGTTTATCTTAGCAATACTTGCTGAAACAACAGCACAGGAGGATACGCTTATCCTATCATTCCGTCCTATTAGATCAATAGAGCGTTAACAACATAAGCTCAGAGATCCGGACATGTAAACACATACGTCTGCAATTGATTAGCAAGTTGTGTCGTAAATAAATTATCATTGGGCGCTCCCATTGATAGCAAATCTGATTGAATACTTGTTTGTTGAGAGTCCATTCTGACGGCAACAAGCGACCCATAAGTGAAAGGGAGTCCGGTAATACAATCAGACGACCCGGAATATGACGGACCAAAGCAGAACTTGGTGTACTATAACAAACAGAAGGATTCTTTCCATTAAATTGAATAACGGAAACGAATGAGTGCCTCCCTGGTTCCGGAGATACGCCACTACTGTCGAATTAACGGACAGGATTAGGACATGCGTTTCTGAATAATGTTCATCCAATGACATAAAGCAAGCCTAAAAAACATAATTCCATGGAAGATAAGTGCTTGCTCAGAGACTGCGGAACCCAAAGACCCTGGCACTTCGAATCCGTTGGGATCAATATTATATCCCAACCTGTTTGACTGGCAACCGTCATAATTATAAAACTCGGATCCGGCAACTGCAGTGGCACTCTCTGAGTCAACCACCGAATGTTTGCCGCAGTCTGAATCTCTTGCTACACTAGATAGACAAGAGAACATGTAAATCGAGCAATTCATGGATTGCTGAAAAGTTGCCGTCGAAGAGAAGCTTCTCCGAGAACGAAGCGACTCTGAGAGAGTTCTTCACCTTACTATCCACGCGCATGGATGTAGCTAGGGCTGCGTCACGTCTAACCAACTCCAAGCAGCCACTGAAGGGCGGAGTTATACGTGAACAAACTACTGCCCTCAAAAGAAATCACATTGAGGATCATATCCCGGAATTCTTTCTCTTGAAGACGTAATGATAACGCCTCAGTAAGGTGGATTACGTATGATAAAGCGTCTAAGTTAAGTCTATTAGACATCATTGTCGTTTCCAACATTGTGGTTGGAAAAGACATAGACGGCGAAAAAGATTATTTCCAGTCTTTAACCACGCCGTCTAGACGCATATGAACTCTCGGTATGCCATGTGCTGCCAAAATAAATTATTTGTATAAATGATAAAAGGCAGAAATGAGCATTGCGGACAAGAAACTAAACTATAATGCTTGGTAGCAAGCTTATATATATATAGCGTCGATAAATAATACACATGTTCTAATGACATTATTGGACTGTGTCGGTAAGTCAGGGACAATGTCCCTGAACCGATCCAAAATTCTGTGTCCAATGACGCTATAAGTCTCTTATCCAACATCGCAGCAATGTAGTCCGAAATAACAATCACTGGAAGATAATGCCGGAAGATATGTATGGCAGCTTCCGATGCTATGAAAGGGAAAACTCGAAATCTTTCGAATCCCTTTCGCCATCCTGTCGGACCCTTTAAAGCGTTCGGTCGTCCGTACCTGATGCAACCACGGACCGCACCGATCCAGTGCCGTCGGATAATTCCTGATTCGACCGAGAAACTGTCGATAGCTGGGATGCTGCGAAAAAACTGTGCTAACTCGGATAGCACGTTCGTCACTGAGGCCTGTGGAGAAGCGGTCCTACGATGCATTGCCGCTGGAAGCTCCGTGATCGTTACCCCCGTGCATACTACTATTATGCGAGCGAATGGAGTGTATAGACCTCGTGTCTCTTGGCTACCGGATGGCGTGACCTGTTCGCCATGGAATCACTGAATGACGAAACTGATCGGATACTCGAGGTCACGTAGCCAATGTGCGGTCGTGTGCACTGCTGTGAGGATGAGGAAGCATTATCGACAGTCTCTCGGACTGTCAATATAACGGAGCGTCCCGAGCGACGGACATATGCTCCGAATGTAAAATATCTGAACCACAACATGCGGTCCCCTATGTTGTTGGACGAGAGAGGGACCTCTCTCGCTCACAGCCCGGACGGACCTGGACAAGCCAGGAACCGGACTAACAGGCTTCCTCCGATCTGTCCTCAATCCGCCGTCACTGGGTGAGTACTAAAGTAATTATAGTGCTCGCATCACCCAAATCTCCTTCGTAGACCGCAACGGACGAACCCGGCAGCCGAACCATTCGATGAATGTACGCTACACCGGGTGAGCTAGCGAATGTCACTCCGTCGATCCTACAAGGGACCTCTTAGGCGATAGACATATTCCATGAGCACTTATTGCCGCTAGCTCTTCATTAACTATGACGACAGAGGCACACTTTTAAAAGACATCTCCGTAACTTTGCGAACAAGAAACCAGAAATGCTTGGTAATAGCAAGCATATAATAATAAATATATATAGCGTCGTTCAATAATTCGAAAGTTTGTGTGACATTATTGGACTATGTCGGAACTGAGGGACGATGTCCCTGAACCGAACCAAAAATTTCTAAGTCCACCGACGCTATCAGTTTCTTATCCGGCATCGCAGCATTCTGGTCCGACGAAAGAACCTGTAGAAGATCAAGTCGGATGACATACACAACAGCATATGTTGTTCCGAAAGGGAAAGCTCAAAATCCTCCAAATCCCTTTCAGTATCCCGTCGGACCGGATGAAATTTTCGGACGTCCGTACCCGCTTCCGCGGAGCGTCCCGACCCAGCATCGTCAGATAAAACATTATGCGACCGATTCAGTTGTTGCTGGGATGCTGCGATAAGCTGTGCTATTTAGGATAGCACGTCCGTCCCCGAGGCCTGTGCAGTAGCGGTCTTACGATGCATTGCCGCCGGAAGCTCCGTGTACGTTGACTCCCGCACACTTTCCTGTGCGAACGTCCGGAGTCTGCAGGCCTCGTGTCCCTGGCTACCGGATGGTGTGACCTGGTCGCCGATGATTCTCTGACTGGTGAAGCTGACTGGATATCCGAGGTCACGTAGCCAAGAGCGGTCGTGTGCGCTACCATGAGAATGAGGAAGCCTTATTGACAGCCTCTCCGGACTGACTATATGTCGGAGCGTCCCGAGCGGCGGACGTATGCTCCGAATGCGAAACATTTTGTACCACAACATCTGGGGCCAGATGTTGTTGTACGAGAGAGGGGCCTCTCTCGCTCGCCGTCCGGATGGACCAGAACGAGCTATAAACCGGACTAAAAGGCTTCCTCCGTTCTCCCTCTAATCCGCCGTCACTGGGTGTGCATTTGGTTGATTTATAGTGCTCGCATCACCCCAAAACTCCTTCTAGACCGCAACGGACGAACCCGGCTGCCGAACCATTCGATGAATAGACGCTACACCGGGCGAGCTAGCGGACGTCAAAGGCCGTCGAACCTACTAGGGTCCTCTTAGGCAATTGGCGTATTTACATGAGCACTTTTCCGCTCCGTGACGACGGAGGCACACTGTTGGAAGACATCACAGATACATCACCCTAATCTTGATCGTCTGAAATAGAAATTGATAAAGTAGAGTGACCCTGCGGGGAAAGGACCAGAATGTCCAATTCCCCACTAACATACCGTGACATACGCTTCCCATGTTGTCATCGAAATCATCAGATACAGAACAGGAGTTAATGCGAGTACACTGACTACATATAGAATGATTATAAAAGTCAGAGGAAGACTTCCTCTTATTACAATTGATCAAAATCCTTTCAATGTGAAAAGAAAACAAAGTCCTGGTACTCGCACCAACCCCTGACAATCAAAATACATAATAATAATATGATCCATTAACATAGAAAAAATAATTAAAATCAAAATATTTTGAAAAAATATTTTTTCAGAACAGCCCAAGTTTCTGAAAAGTAATGTTGAGCCCCAATGGATCCCAAGCCTAAGTGTGGACAAAAAATTTAAAAATATTTTAAACAATTTATGCAACACTTACGAACAATAATAATGTATCTAGTTATGATTAAATTAACATCAAGATATTATTTTCAAGAAATCCCCCCCTCACACAGAGGGCTGTTGTAAATGTAAACAATGAGTGTAAAAACACTAAAATAAGACTCCAGGCACCCAGGCCCGAAATCAGTTACCAAAAATACACTATCTGATGCAAAACAGAGACTTCCAGGGAAGAAACTGCAGAACATCAGATGGTAGATGCAGAACACAACGCCTAACCACCCATAGGTGAAGACGTAAACATGGGGAAAAGAACAGAATTCATTCTGTTATTCAGCTAAAACTCCCAATAAATTTTAGTAATAATAATTACAGAAACTATGCCAAAAGCATGGGAGAATAGCAAGAGAGGAATTAAAGGAAAGGGAGAGAGGAAAACACTAAAAAATCAGTGTAACTAAATAACAAGAATGACAACAAAATGGCTGCTGCCTCGAAAATAGGTAACTTAACATAATTTCATTAAAAAATTTTAAGTTACAGCCCTGATAATATTCTGTCACACATTATTCCTCTCCTCCTTCTATATCCTCCTTAGAATCACCATTTCACTAATATTTATGTGTCTGGCATCATTTAAACTGAGATTTACAAGCACAAAGATCAGTCAGGTGTTAACTGATGAAGGGCCAAACTGAGAATGATTAATGGCGCCAATTTCGGAACGTCCTTGACACTGCGCATGCGCAGTAGAGGTGAAGTGTGGAGGGCCATTCAGGACATGTTTTCTTTGGTTTTAGATGCAAATTTTGGGGATTGGGGGGCAAAATTTGTGTTTGGCCCTATATTTTAAGAGTTAGCACCAGCTATGTCTGGGTCATTGGTACAGTATAAAAATATTATTTTTTGCATGAATCAAGTACTTATGACTCAATAATACCACATATCAAATTTGGTTCAAATCAGACCATCGGTTCCAGAAATAAAAATTTGGGGCAGGGCCAAAAATCTTGCCTCTCCCATTACAAAGGCAAATATTGATCTATGAACTCTGTTTGAACAAATTTGATTCTACTCCTCAAAAGGAAGCTCCATACCATATATCAAGTCATTGTACCTACTGGTTCATGAGAAGAAGATTTTTTACGAATTTTGGAGCATTTTCCCCCACCCCCTATGGGGCTGGGCATGTTGATTTGAACAAAAACAAAATTCAATGTCAGAACAAGTAAGCACCTCAAATTTAGCTAAAGTTGGTTCAGCAGTTTAGAAGGAGCAGGTGCAAACATCATGTTCATAGACGAAGGACAGTGAGTTATCACTATAGCTCATCCTGACTTTCAATCAGGTGAGCTAAAAACAGTATTTGAGTTCATTACCCTTTCTGGAATGTGATCTCCACAGCAACCAATTGTATCAATAGGAATAAACTGTGGGATAACCAAAAGAAATATTAAAACATGTTTTTCCTTTTACATTTATAACCTGAACTGATATAATTTCCTTGAAAGTTCTCTTGAGGTATTTTATGTCCAGTAATGGTATTATTAAGCAAATTATGTGGGGTATTTGTTTTGTTTTTTTGTATTTTTGTTTACACATTTTTCTTTGACAATACCGTTAAATGACACAGTAATTTGGAGAATTCTTTCCAACAGCTTTCACAGCGCCTGAAGCATTCAACTTGAACAGAACCCGATATAAACAGAGTCCAAGAATGAATCTACTTTAAGCAATCAATTTCCATAGGATCCATTGTCAATCCATCAGCCCCTCAGGAGTGACTAAAATAGTCCAAGCATCATACCTTTTCTTCAGTTAATCATAATGTAAAAAGTGGAGCTCCCCTGGAGAGCCCCTTGATACAACCTATGTGGATTAATCTTGGTTACACACCCGTAGAGGGTACTTAATAAAAAATTACTAATCTTCAGCTACATGGCAAATTCTGGCTGCCATAGGGAGCCCAAATATTAACCCAGGCACTTGATTCGAACAAACTTGAATCTCACCCCACTAGAGATGTTGTATACCAAATATGAAAGCATTATGACTTGTGGATCTGTAGAAGATTTTTAAAGAATTTCCCTTATATTGCACTAAGTTAAAATTTGGGTTCCCATATGGAGCCCAAATATTAACCCAGGCACTCAATTTGAACAAATTTGAATCTCACCCCCCTAGAGATGTTGTATACCATATAAGAAAGCATTCTGACTGTGGATCTGAAGAAGAAGATTTTTAAAGAAATTCCCTCATATTGCACTAAGTTAAAAACTGGGGTGACATGGGGAGCCCAAATATTAACCCAGGCACTCGATTTGAACAAACTTGAATCTCACCCCTCTAAAGATATTGTATACCAAATATGAAAGCATTCTAACTGGTGAATCTGAAGAAGAATTTTCAAGAAATTTTACTCATATTGCACCAAGTTAAAATTCGGGCTATCATAGGGAGCCAAATATTAACCTAGGGACTTGGTTTGAATCTGACCCTCATAACAATGATGTATGTCAAACATTAAAAGATTCTGATTGGTGGTTCTGAAGAAGAAGATTTTTAAAGATTATTCCCCATATTGCCCTATGTTAACCCTTTACCCAATGCAGACGATATCAAAATTTATTATTTTAAATATCATTTTTTCAAATTTTTCAAAAACTTTTAACAAAACCATATCATGTGACCCTTCGTTGGAATGAGCTCGACGAGCCCGTTCCAACGAGCGGTCACATGATATGGTTTTGTGGAAATTTTTTGAAAAATAATATTTTTTCAACTGCTGTATTTGCATATTACGCGGGCGGATGCGGGCGATTCGTTGGGTAAAGGGTTAAACATCTGGGCTCCTGTATTGGGCCCAAAAATGAACCATAGGGCTTCATTTTAACAAACTGGTATCTGACCCCCCCCCTCCCCCCCCCCCCCCCCCCCCCCCCCCCCCCCCCCTATGGATGCTGCATATCAAATATCAAAAGATTCTGACCATTTGTTCTGGAGAAATTTATTTTTTAATTTTTGCAACTATGATCAGTATTTTTTCAATGCCCCCCCCCCCCCCCCCCCCCCCCCCCCCCCTACAGAACCCCTGTCATAACCGGTGGCAATTTTTTTTTACCACTCAATTCTATTGGTCCTAAGGATGTTTCATACTAACTAACAGTTCTCTGTTCTGAGTGGTTTGGGAAATATGGGCGTTTGAAAATATTTCTACTTTTAGCTCCTGGTGTTCCCACGGGATACAGGAAAATATTTTTTGGCATTTGTCAAGTACTTATGACCCAATAACACCACATACCAAATTTGGTTCAAATCAGACCATTGGTTTAGAAAATAGAAATGTTGGGCAGGGTAAAAAATCTTGCCCCTCCCATTACAAAGGCAAATATTGCCCCACGAACTTCGTTTGAACAAATTTGATTCTACACCTCAAAAGGAAGCTCCATACCAAATATCAAGTCATTGTACCCACTGGTTCATGAGAAGATATTAACAATATTTTGGAACATTTTTCCCCACCTCCTCCCTATGGGGCTGGGCATGTTGAGTTGAACAAAAATGCAATGCCTCTTCAGGACCATCACTCATATAAACTTTCACTTGAATTTGCCCAGTGGTTTTTGGAGAAGTATAAAACATAGTGTTGACTGATGACGGACAGATGGAGAGCAATTAGATAAGCTCAGCTTGACTTCATCAAGGTGAGTTAAAAATTATCCAGTGGACCCCCTCCCCCTCCACAATTTGAAAGTTTATTTGTTTTGCATCAAATCACTAAAAAATCCCCCAAATCTTGTTCTCAAGCAAAAAAAGAGTTTACCACAATCACCTCTGTCATGTGTGGAAACAATTCATTTAAACAATAAGCAAATTCCCCATTGGGTCCGGAGTTAAATTTCAAACAGCTGCCCACCAAAATCAGTCAAGTGTAGCACTTTGAACAAACTTTAATCTAGGAGTTATAGTAATGCTATATACCAAATATAAAAAGATTCTGCCCAGTGGATCTGAAGAAGATCTTTGAGGAATATTCCTCATAATGCACTAAATTGAAATTTGAGCTCCCAACTATGAGCTCATGGATTTCATTTGAACAAACTTGATTCTCACCACACTAAGGATATTAATACTATGTAGTAAAAGAATCTGACTCTGGATATGAAGAAGATTTGTTAAAGAATAGTCCTTATATTACACCAAGTTAAAATTTAGGATTGCTGCACATCAGATATCAAAAGATTCTGACAAGGTGGACCTGATGAAGAAAATTTTCAAAGGAATTTCCACATTTTGTACTAGGAAGCCTAAATATGAACCCAAGATCTTCATTTGAACAAACTGGAATCTGACCCCACTAAAGATACTAAAAAACAAATACAAAAAGATTCTGACTGGTCGATCTGAAGAAGGTTTTTAAAAAAATATTCCTCATATTGCACTTAAGTGAAAATTCAGGCTTCCAGAGGTTGCCCAAATATGACCCCAGGGGCTTGATTTGAATAAATTTAAATCTCACCCCCAAAGGATGTGGTATACCAATCATCAAAAGATTCTGACTCGTGGAGCTGAAGAAGATTTCTAAATAAATTCCCTCATATCGCACCAAGTTAAAATTCTGGGTCCCACGGGGAGCCCCAAAATGAACCCAGAGACTTGTTTCGAACACACCTGAATCTGACCTCTCTAAGGATGATCTATACAAAGAATGAAAAGATTCTGATTGGTAGTCCTGGAGTGGTTGATTTTTTAAAGAATATTCCTCATATTGCACCAAGTTAAAATTTGGGCTCCCACAGGGCACTCAAATATGACTCCAGGGATTTGTTTTAAATGAATTTCGATGCCCTGACTCCTTAGGCCTCCAAAGATGCAATATACCAAATATCAAGAGATTCTGAAGGGTAGATCTGAAGATATGAAGAAGAAGATTTTTAAAGACTTTTCCCCACATTAGACAAAATTAACATTTATGTTCCCATAGGGAGCCCAAATATGATCCCAGGAACTTGATTTGGAATCTTACCCCACTAAGGATGCCACAAACCAAATATCAAAAGGTTCACACTGGTAGATCTGGAAAAGGGTGTTTTTAAAGAATACTCCCAATACTGCAGTAAGTTAAAATTCAGGCTTCCAAAGGGAGCCCGAATATGACCCCTGGGACTTGATTTGAATGAAATTGAATCTGAACCTTCTACGGATACTGCATATCAAATATCAGATGATTCTCATTAATGGATTTGAAGAACAGGATTTTAAAGAAGATTCCTTGTATTGAACTAAGTTTCAAATCAGTAACTCTAGTCAGATGATTTGAACAATCACGAATCTGAACCTCCTAAGGATGCTGCATATCAAATATGAGAAGAGTCTGTCTAGTAGATCTGTAGAAGACTTTTTAGAGAATATTCCTCATATTACACTCTAAGTTAAAGTTTGAGTTTCCATAGGGGACCCAAATAGGACCAGAGGGACTTTAATTGAAACTGTCCTCCCCCCTCCCCCAGTTTATTTATTTATTTATTGGTGTTTAAGGTCATATACTTATGCACAATGGCTAATCATGACCATGACAGTTTTACGGGTGGAGGAAGCCAGAGTACCCGGAGAGAACCACCGAGCAACGACGAGCAGCTGCCAGCTTCCCAACATCGTAACTCTGCACTGCAGCACAGGCAGGGTTAGACTGGTTGAAGACATGTGTACCATCGACGTGCAGTACGCCTTAGTACACGGGGTCATCGTGCCCACATGTGGGCAATCGGGGTTAAGTGCCTTGCCCAAGGACACAACGCAGGAGTCCAAATTGATAGCTCAGACGGTCACCCATCCAATGATTAACTGGGCTCGACGTTACTTAACTTCGGTGATCTGACAAGAACAGGTTACAGCAATGCCACCACGCACACACACCTCCCCCACCCCCTCCCCCAATCTGTATGAAATCATCAGATCAAAAGATTCTGACTGGTAGATCTGAAGACAAAGAATTTAAAAAATGTGTCCTCATATTGGAATTCAGGTTCCCAAAATATGAACTTGATTTGAACAAACCTGAATCTTACCCCACTAACAACATACAAAATATCAAAATATCCTAACCCATGGATCTGAAGAGGATTTTTTAAAAATATTCCTCATATTACATTAAGTTACAATTCAGGATCTGTGAGAGAACCCAAATATGACTCCAGGGACATGGTTTGAATGAACTTCAAGCTGACCCCCAAAGATGCAATATACCAAATATATTGAGATTTTGGTAGATCTGAGGAAGAAGATTTTAAAATAAATTTCCTCATATTGCGACAAGTTAAAATTTGGGTTCCCATAGGGAGCCCAAATATAAATCTAATGACTTGTTTCAAACAAACCTGAATATGACCCCTCTAAAAATGTTGTGTACCAAGTATCAAAAGATTCTGATTGGTAGTTCTGGAGAAGATTTTTAAAAAATTGGGGGGTTGCAAAAAGAATTATTTTATAATATTAATAGCTTGTTGAAGAAAATGGTATCCTTCAGGTTGAATTCACTTACACCCGTTTGAGATTTAAATCTTGTGGGAGTGACTTTATGCTAGGTCGTAACGACATCATAGTTACTTGGCTTTGCATGGGATTCTCCAGTGTGTTGTTTGTAGTAACAATTTTGGGTTTGATCACCCCGTCTGTATCACTTAATTAACACAAGAGTGTCTGGGTGATGAATCAGGTACTTTAATGCTGTGTACACTTAATGGCTATTGTGAAATCAGATAATGTTGAAAATCAATTTATTTCCAACATTTTTCTTTGACAAAAGAAAAACAGAAAATTTCAACCAGATATGAATTTAAACAAGAGGCCTCAAGGGTCTGAGGGCGCTCACCTGACATGGTAGCCTAAATATCAACCCAGGGAATTGATTTCAACAAGTTGCATCTGCCCCTCCTAAGAAAAGCTTATACCAAATATCCAAAGATTCTGACCAGTGGATCGAAAAACAAGAGGCCCCCCGGGGCCTGAAGCGCTCCTCTTGAACAGAACACAATAGAAACAGAGTCCAAGAATGAGTAAATTAAGCAAGCAATCTCCATAGGCTATACTGTCAATCCTTGAGTCCCTCAGGAGTGACAAAAATAATCTGGGCATCATGCCTTTTCTTCAGTTGATCATAAGTAAAATGTAGAGCTCCCCTATGAAGCCCCTTGATACAACCTATGTGGATTAATCTTAGTTACACACCTCTAGAGGGTACTGAATACAAAATTTTTAATTCTTCAGCAACATGGCCAATTCCGGCTCCCACAGGGAGCCCAAATATTAACCCAAGCTCTCGATTTGAACACAGTTGAATCTGACTTCCCTAGAGATGTTGTGTACCAAATATGTAAGCATTCTGACTGTTGGATCTGAAGAAGAGTAATTTTAAAGAAATTTCTTCATATTGCACCAGGTAAAAATTTGGGCTACCATAGCGAGCACAAATATTAACCTACGGATCCGACTTGAACAAAGTTGAATCTGACCCCCCTAGAGATGTTGTATACCAAATATGAAAGCATTCTGACTAGTGGATCTGAAGAAGATTTTTGAAGAAATTCCCTCATATTGTACAAAGTTAAATTTCAGGTTCCCATATGGAGCCCAAATATTAACCCAGGCACTCGAATTGAACAAACTGGAATCTGACCCCCCAGCCCCCCCCCCCCCCCCCCACCCCTAGAGATGTTGTATACCAAACATGAAAGCATTCTGACTGGTGGATCTGAAGAAGAAGATTTTTAAAGAAATTTCCTCATATTGCACTAAGTAAAAATTTTGGCTACCATAGCGAGCCCAAATATATACCTAGGAATCTGATTTGAACAAACTTGAATCTGACCCCCATAGAGATGTTGCATACCAAATATGAAAGCATTCTGACTGGTGGACCTGAAGAAGAACATTTTTAAAGAAATTCCCTCATATTGCATTAAGTTAAAAATTGGGGTGACATGGGGAGCCCAAATATTAACCCAGGCACTTGATTTGAACAAACATGAATCTCACCCCTCTAAAGATATTGTATACCAACTATGAAAGCATTCTAACTGGTGAATCTGAAGAAGAATTTTCAACAACTTTTACTCATATTGCACTAAGTTAAAATTAGGGCTACCATAGGGAGCCAAATATTAACCTAGGGACTTGGTTTGAACAATCTTGTATCTGATCCTCATAACAATGATGCATACCAAACATTAAGAGATTCTGACTGGTGGTTCTGATGAAGAAGATTTTTAAAGAATATTCCCCATATTACAGTATGTTAAAAATTCGGGCTCCTATAGTGAGCCCAAATATGAACCAATGAGCTTTATTTCAACAAACTTGTATCTGACCCCCCTATGAATGCTGTATACCAAATATCAAAAGATTCTGACGACTGGTTCTGGAGAAAAGATTTTTTTTAATTTTTGCAAATATGCTGACTCAGCATTTTTTCGATGTCCATTACAGAACACCCTAACATAACCGATAGCGATTTTTTTTTACCATTCAATTCTACTGGTCCTAAGGAGGATACTTCATACGAAATAACAGCTCTCTGTTCCATGTGGTTTGGGAAATATGGGCGTTTGAAAAATATTTCTATTTTTAGCTCCCAGGGTTCCCATGGGGATGCAGGAATTTTTTTTTTTTTGCACGGGGTCAAGTACTTATGATCCAATAATACCACATACCAAATTTGGTTCATGCCGGATTATCAGTTCAGAAAATAGAAATTTTGGGCGGGGGCCAAAAATCTTACCCCTCCCATTACAAATCCAAAATATTGTTTCACGAACTTCGTTTGAACAAACTTGATTCTACACCTCAAAAGGAAGTTCCAGAGCAAATATCAAGTCATTGTGAACAAACTTGATTCTACACCTCAAAAGGAAGTTCCAGAGCAAATATCAAGTCATTGTACACACTGGTTCTTGAGAAGAAGATTTTAAAAACATTTTGGAGCATTTTCCCTCACTCCCTCCCTATGGGGTTGGGCATGTTGAGTTGAACAAAAATGCAATGCCCCTTTGGAACCATCACTTTCACTTGAATTGGCCCAGTGGCTTTGGAGGAGAAGACCAAAACATGGTGTTGACGGACGACGGACGACAGACAGACGGACGACAGACGATGGACGGCAGACAGAGAGCGATGAGATTAGCTCAGCTTGACTTTGTCAAGATGAGCTAACAAAGATTTTTTAAGAATATCCCTCATATTGAACTGAGTAATAATATGAACCCAGGGACTTGGCTTGAACAAACTTGAATCTCACCTCCAGTGGGATGCTGTATACCAAATATCAAAAGATTCTGACTGCTGAATCTGAAGAAGAAGATTTTTTAAGAATATTCCTCATATTGAACTAAGTTATAATTCGGGCTCCCACAGTGAGCCCAAATATGAATCCAGGGAAAATCTTTGAGTCCCAGAGTGGGTCTGACTGAACCCCAAAATATTTGTTCTCATAGCACAGTGATAACAAAGGCACCCCAAAAACACACTCATTCCTGTCCCAAGGTGAAAACAAAGGTACCCAAGAAGTTTCGTGAAGATCAGTTCATAAATACGAGCAGGGCTCAAAATAACCGGTATCGCATCGCATTTCGCGATGCAAAACTCGCTTTTAGCGACACAAATTATTATCTCTCATCACATTTTGCGATACGCAAACTCTGCAGTCTCTGGAATTTACGGTGGAATTTAGTAACGCCGTCACATTTTAAAGGGGAAAACCCACACTTTTTCCTATCACATGCATTATTGAGTCACAAAACTTTTATTGGGCGACTTTGATTTTGATTAAATTAACATGTATTATAAACAAAAAAAAAAAAACCTGTGCTGTTTTCATTTTTTGTACGGACCTGTACTGGTCTTAACAGGCTATGGAAATTTGTCAAAACAGAGCAATGCACATCAAGGGAGGTAATGAACTTACACACAATGAGGTCATGTCACAGCAACATGAAGTGGAGTTTCAAGCATCTTTTAGCAGTGAAGACGTGAAAGAACAAATAAATGAAGATGATTACCTGTACTTTTTTTCTAAAAGAACAACCACACGAGCTGAACTGAACAGTTACAAGGGAAAGAGTAGAAGAATAATTCATATTTAATCTTAGTCAGAGTCATGTTAAAATGAGATGAGATGATTACTATTGAGGGCGTGGTTTGGAGTATTTTATAGTGACAGAAATTGCACATGGCCAACTGGCGTTGGCAGTTACACTTTCCGTCCACAAAAAAGAGACGAGTCAAAATTTTTAATAAAGACAATATACTTACCAGTACCTCATTAAAAGCACAGTAGTTCATTGAGACCCCCCCCCCCCCCCCAAAAAAAAAAAAAATCCCCTTACCAATGAAAACACCAAACAATGTCCCGTTTACGAATTGGCAAGTAAAAAGCTACTATATTTCACCTGTTTTCATTTCACTGCCCATGGCATGACTGGAGTGAAATAGATATCCCATCCAACTCATAGGGAAACTTACCTGTTTTAGTTTATTTAATTTATGGACCTAATTTTGATCCATGGTTTTGCATGTGTCCCTCATCGAATTCTGACAACCTATTTTTGTTTTATTCCAATTTCTTCCTTTTGTTGGGGAGTGTTCAATTCTTGAAATATGGGGTACTACAACACAAGAAAGTATGAGATGTGTGTGATTTGCGCTTTTTTAGGTTACAGGATGTTTTTAGCCCTGATTTGGGGAGGGGGGAGGGATGTCACACGTAGAACTTCGTTTTTTCTGAGTTATGACATATGCACGATAACCTGTTGCTTAAATGTTGAAATATGAGGGACTACAACACAGATGGATATATGTGATTTGTGCTTTTTTTAGGTTACAGGACGTTTTCAGCCCTGATTTTGGGGGGGGGGGGGGGGGGGGGGGGGGGGGGTCGGGACGTCACACTTAGAACTTCGTTTTTTCTGAGTTATGAATGTGTACAGAATATGTGGAGGTGCAGTGTCAGATCGACTAATTAAACAAGAAATACTGGTGTGAATTCATGAATTTAGTATGCATGTATGATGTAATATAGATATATAGCCTACAAGTACAAGAGTATAGTCTTCTATCTATCTGCAGAGGTACTCACAACTTGGTATTAGAAAGATGCTATGCAATTTTCCAAAAAAGCTATGCAATTTTTTAAACTGTGTAGCATTTTGCTACGCATTGAAATTTTTTTATTTTGAGCCCTGAATATGAGCTGTATAGAAGTTGTAACAAAAATCTGATTGGACCTAATTTCGGTACGAAATGGCCACTGGCAGCCATCTTGAATTTTAGACCGCACCCAGAAACACTCATTCTCATCTCCAGGTGATAGCAAAGGTACCCAAGAAGTTTCATGAAGATCGGTTGATAAATACAGCCTCTAGCCCGAGCCGTATTGACATGTGCACTTACAGTGTATAAGTAGCACTAAATAATCAAAATTCATCTAATTTGCATAATTTCTGCACGAGAAAAAACCCTGTACTGTATGCGATGTATTCCATTTTACTAAACATTCATACAAAAATTTATTCAAATCAGAACTTTCATACAGAAGTTCTGTACAAAAGACTGATTGCACTAATTTTGGTACAAAATGGCTGCTGGTGGCCATCTTGAATTTTGGACCACACCCATCCCACGGTGGTAACAAAGGTACCCAAAAAGTTTCATAAAAGATCGGTTCATAAATACGGCCTCTAGCCTGAGCCGTATAGAAGTTGTGTACAAAAAACTGATTATAGACCTAATTTCGGTACAAAATGGCCATTGGCAGCCATCTTGAATTTTGGACCGCACTCAAAAACACTTTTTCTCATCCCAAGGTGATAACAGAGGTACCCAAGAAGTTTCGTGAAGATCGGTTGATAAATACAGCCTCTAGCCCGAGCCGTATTGACATGTGTACTTACTGTGTGTAAGTAGCACGGAAAAAAACAAAGTTCATCTAATTTGCATAATTTGTGCATGAGAAAAAAACCTGTATTATATGTGATGTATCCCATGGTACTAAACATTCACACACAAAATTTTTCAAATCAGAGCTTTCATATGGAAGTTCTGTGCAAAAATCTGATTGCACCTAATTTTGTACAAAATGGCTGCCATCGGCCATCTTGAATTTCGGACCACACCCAAAAACACTCGTTCTCGTCCCACGGTGAAACCGAAAGGTACCCAAGGAGTTTCGTAAAGATCGGTTAATAAATACGGCCTCTAGGCCGAGCCATATTGGCATTTGCACTTACAGTGCTGAAAGTAACACTAAATACATCAAAGTTAGTCAAATTTGCATAATTTACGTACGAGAAAAAAACCTGTATGATAAGTGATGTATCCCATGGTACTAAACATTCATTCAAAAAATTATTCAAATCAGCACTTTCATATGGAAGTTCTGCGCAAAAATCTGATTTCACCTAAGTCTGTACAAAATGGCCGCCAGCAGCCAACTTGAATTTCGGATCGGACCCAAAAACACTTGTTCTCGTCCCACAGTCATAACAACGGTACCCAAGAAGTTTTGTAAAGATTGGTTCATAAATACGGCCTCCAGCCCAAGCCATATTGAATTGTTGACAGACAGACGGCCAGACGGACGACGGATGACTGGCCATGGCATAAGCTCAAATTTGGCTTTGCCAAAGTTGAGCTAACTAGAGGGGGTATCAGTACCCCGTGGATCACCAACAGGTGGGCAATGTAAAGGGGTGGTTGGAGTAAAAAAAAAAAGTTCAAAACCTGCACACAAAAGTCCAAAATTAAAGAAAATAAGCAGCTAAAGGTTAAATAATAGAATAATAACCCCTAAGAAGCATGCTAACATAAAATAGGAACCATGGCAATATGCTACAAGGTAAGTCTCAACTTTGAAGAAAAGAAAGACAAACCTCAAAACCTGCACATATAAAGTAAAAAAAAAAAGTATCATATTTGTTTTAATGGGTTAAAATTGAGAAAAACACCCTGATAATGTCACAGTAACAACCATGGCAATATGCCAGTAAGGTGAAACCCTACCTGAAAAATATCCACTTGGAAGAAAAGAAAGAAAACCTCAAAACCTGCACATAAAAGTCAACAAAGTATCACATTTGTTTCAAAGGGTTAAAATTTAGAAAAATACCCTGAAAATGTTACAACAAGAGGCCCCAAGGGGCCTGAGGGCGCTCACCTGACATGGTAGCCTAATATCAACCCAGAGAATTGATTTCAACAAGTTGTATCTGCTCCTCCTAAGAAAAGCTTATACCAAATATCCAAAGATTCTGACCAGTGGATCTAAAAAAAAAAGAAGATTTTTAAAGAATATTCCTCATATTGATCTAAGTTATAATTCGGGCTCCCACAGGGAGCCCATATATGAACCCAGGGACTTGCCTTTAACAAACTTGAATCTCACCCCCCTAAGGATGTTGCACACCAAATATCAAAACATTGGAACTGCTGGATCTGAAGAAGAAGATTTTTAAAGAAAATTCCTCATTTTGAACTAAGTTACAATTCAAGCTCCCACGGTGAGTCCAAATATGGACCTAGGGACATGGCTTGAACAAACTTGAATCTCACCCCCCTAAGCATGGTGCATACCCAATATCAAAAGATTCTGCCTGCTGGATCTTGAGAAGAAAATTTTCAAAGAAATTTGCCTGAAATGCACTAAGTTCGAATTCGAGCTTCTATAGTGAGCCCAAATATGAATCCAGGGGGCCGATTTGAACAAACTTGAATCAGATTCACCCTACAATGTTGCATACCAAATATCAAAAGATTCTGCCTGCTGGATCTGGAGAAGACGATTTTTTAAGAAATTTGCCTGAAATGCACTAAGTTCGAATTCGAGCTTCTATACTGAGCCCAAATATAAACCCAGGGGGCCGATTTGAACAAACTTGAATCAGATTCACCCACAATGTTGCATACCAAATATCAAAAGATTCTGCCTGCTGGATCTGGAGAAGAAGATTTTTTAAGAAATTTGCCTGAAATGCATTAAGTTTGAATTCGGGCTTCTATAGTGAGCCCAAATATGAATCCAGGGGGCCGATTTGAACAAACTTGAATCAGATCCACCCTACAATGTTGCATACCAAATATCAAAAGATTCTGCCTGCTGGATCGGTGAGAAGACGATTTTTTAAGAAATTTGCCTGAAATGCACTAAGTTCGAATTCGGGCTTCTATAGTGAGTCCAAATATGAATCCAGGGGGCCGATTTGAACAAACTTGAATCAGATCCACCCCACAATGTTGCATACCAAATATCAAAAGATTCTGCCTGCTGGATCTGGAGAAGAAGATTTTTGAAGAAATTTGCCTGAAATGCACTAAGTTTGAATTCCGAGCTTCTATACTGAGTCCAAATATAAACCCAGGGGGCCGATTTGAACAAACTTGAATCAGATCCACCCCACAATGTTGCATACCAAATATCAAAAGATTCTGCCTGCTGGATCTGGAGAAGAAGATTTTTTAAGAAATTTGCCTGAAATGCACTAAGTTCGAATTCGGGCTTCTATAGTGAGCCCAAATATGAATCCAGGGAGCCAATTTGAACAAACTTGAATCAGATCCACCCCACAATGTTGCATACCAAATATCAAAAGATTCTGCCTGCTGGGTCTGGAGAAGAAGATTTTTAAAGAAATTTGCCTGAAATGCACTAAGTTCGAAATCGGGCTACTATACTGAGCCCAAATATGAACCCAGGGGGCCGATTTGAACAAACTTGAATCAGATCCACCCTACAATGTTGCATACCAAATATCGAAAGATTCTGCCTGCTGGATCTGGAGAAGAAGATTTTTCAATCTTTTTCCCATTGCCTTCAGTGTTAAAAAGTGCTGACTCAGCACTTTTTCGAAGTCCTGAATAAAGTACCTTGTGATCAAACTGATAAGGATTTTTTTTAACCATTCTATTCTACTGGATAAAAGAAAGCTTTATACAAAATAAGAATTCTCTGTGCCGTGTAGTTTTGGAGATATGGCAGTTTTAAGGTTTTTCCTATTTTTAGCTCCTGACGTTCCCATGGGGCAATGAGAAAATTTTTTTTTGCATCAATCAACTACTTATGACCCATTATCATCTCATATCAAATTTGGTTCAAATTGACCCGACGGTTCTGAAAATAGAAATTTTAGGCGTGGCCAAAATTTTTGCCCCTCCCATAACGAAGGCAAATAATGCCCGACAAACTTCTCTTGAACAAACTTGATTCTAAACCTCAAAAGGACTCTGTATACCACATATCAAGTCTCTGCTACTGGTGGTTCATTAGAAGAAGATTTTCAAAAAATTTGGCCATTTTTTCCGCACTCCTCTGCTCAATATGAGCGGAAACCTATTTTGGATAAAAATCAAAATGCCCCTATATAACCACTATTTACATGAAATTTAATTAAAATGTGGCCAGTGGTTTAGGAGAACGAGGCTCAAACACCACCTTCACGCAGGACGACGGACGACAGACGACGGACGAAGAGTGATAAGAAAAGCTCACCCTGACTTTCAGTCAGGTGAGCTAATTACCACCATGGCAATATGCCGGTGAGGTAAAACTCCACTTAAAAAAATATCAAAACCTGCACACAAAAGTCCAAAATTAAAGTAAATAAGCAGCTAAAGGGTTAAATAATACAAGAGGCCCCACGTGGCCTTAATCGCTCACCTGACAAAGTGACTCTAAGAAGTATTTTAGGTCACCTTCACCATGTCATGCCTCATCAACATTAACTGGTTGAGTGATAGATTTTGTTTGAAGTTCAACATTTGTTACCTAAAATTAGTTTTATTTAAAATCGTTGGTGTGTGGCCAATCTCCAATGATTTTTAATAAAGCAAATTTATCTCTGCAGACAAACTGGTTTAGCATGAAGCACAAACAAGGAATGTGAAGAGATAGCCTTGGACATCTCTCCCCAACTGTGGATATCTTCCATGTGCTACATGTATATATTTGCATGCAAGAAAACAAAAATTTTCACAAATTTTCCAAAATATTAGTTTTTTTTATCATCATTGAACAAGCTCAAACAGCTTATTCCAATAGGGGTATGGGAAGATCAGGTATATTTTTGAGACAGAAATGTGAATATATAAATAATGGTGTTTTTTTGTGAATGATGCTGGAGAATTTTGCGTAAAGATATGGTAAATGGTTTGTTCTAGATACAGAATGATGCAAAAGTATTTAAATTTGATTAGGCAAGTTGTTCCTATAATGCATTTAAAAATTGAAGTAACTGTTTTTTTGCTGACAAACTTTTAGATGTGTGTGTGTGTGTTTGTGTGTGTGTGTGTGTGTGTGTGTGTGTGTGTGTGTGTGTGTGTGTGTGTGTGTGTGTGTGTGTGTGTGTGTGTGTGTGTGTGTGTGTTTGTGTGTGTGTGTGGGGGGGGGGGGGGTAAGAGTGTTCTTGCAAACAAAATTCCTGAATAAATGGAAAATTTTATTTTTTGTGTGAAAGACATAGTGCGTGAATGTTGATTGGAACAAGCTTAGAGAGCTCATTTTAATGTGAAGTCATAAAGCTGTGTTTTACGTACGAAATTCTGGAATAACAAAAAAAATTGCTTTTTTGACTCAAAAAGCATGGTGTGCGACCTCTCATTGGAATGAGCTCAAAAAGCTCATCCCAATGGGGTATTTACAAGCGATAAGTACATGTATGTTTAAGAGACAAAAATTAAAATTTGAATAGCGATTTTTGCGAAGAATGCTGACAAGTTTTGGCAGTTATGCTGGTAAAAAGGTAAGATATGGAAAGTGGTTGTTTTTTAGAGGCGACATTTAATTAAGGGGAATTAACCCTTGATTACTGAGGTAACTTCTAAAAGTACTGAAATTTCATGAAACAATGTGAATAACAGACAACAGTTGCCTAAAAATTTCATGAATAACTAAAATTTTTATTCCTTTGTCTCGAAAACATGGCATATGACCTTTGTTGGAATGAGCTGAATGCGTGTGTTCCAATGAGGGGTCATAAAATTTGAACGGAGATTTGTGTGAATAATGCATTAGTACTGCTAGATTTGGGTAAACGGTTCACCCTGGATACCACCCCTTCTATAGTAGATCTTTTCTGCAAATTTTGTCTAAGATTCTATCAACTTTACAAATAAATACGTTCATGAATCACAATCAGATCCACCCCACAATGTTGCATACCAAATATCAAAAGATTCTGCCTGCTGGATCTGGAGAAGAAGATTTTTTAAGAAATATGCCTGAAATGCACTAAGTTAAAATTTGGGCTCCTATACGGAGCTCAAATATAAACCCAGGGGGCCGATTTGAACAAACTTGAATCAGATCCACCCCACAATGTTGCTTACCAAATATGAAAAGATTCTGAAGCTGGATCTGGAGAAGAAGATTTTTTAAGAAATTTGCCTGAAATGCACTAAGTTCGAATTCGAGCTTCCATAGTGAGCCCAAATATGAAACTAGGAAGCCGATTTGAACAAACTTGAATCAGATCCACCCCACAATGTTGCATACCAAATATCAAAAGATTCTGCCTGCTGGATCTGGAGAAGAAGATTTTTTAATAAATTTGCCCGAAATGCACTAAGTGCGAATTCGGGCTTCTATATTAAGCCCAAATATGAATCCAGGGGGCCGATTTGAACAAACTTGAATCAGATCCACCCCGCAATGTTGCATACCAAATATCAAAAGATTCTGCCTGCTGGATCTGGAGAAGAAGATTTTTTAAGAAATTTGCCCGAAATGCAGTAAGTTTGAATTCGAGCTTCTATAGTGAGCCCAAATATGAATCCAGGGGGCCGATTTGAACAAACTTGAATCAGATCCACCCCGCAATGTTGAATACCAAATATCAAAAGATTCTGCCTGCTGGATCTGGAGAAGATGATTTTTTAAGAAATTTGCCTGAAATGCACTAAGTTCGAATTCGAGCTTCTATAGTGAGCCCAAATATGAATCTAGGAAGCCGATTTGAACAAACTTGAATCAGATCCACCCCACAATGTTGCATACCAAATATCAAAAGATTCTGCCTGCTGGATCTGGAGAAGAAGATTTTTTAATAAATTTGCCCGAAATGCACTAAGTGCGAATTCGGGCTTCTATATTAAGCCCAAATATGAATCCAGGGGGCCGATTTGAACAAACTTGAATCGGATCCACCCCGCAATGTTGCATACCATATATCAAAAGATTCTGCCTGCTGGATCTGGAGAAGAAGATTTTTGAAGAAATTTGCCCGAAATGCAGTAAGTTTGAATTCGAGCTTCTATAGTGAGCCCAAATATGAATCCAGGGGGCCGATTTGAACAAACTTGAATCAGATCCACCCCGCAATGTTGCATACCAAATATCAAAAGATTCTGCCTGCTGGATCTGGAGAAGATGATTTTTTAAGAAATTTGCCTGAAATGCACTAAGTTCGAATTCGAGCTTCTATAGTGAGCCCAAATATGAATCTAGGAAGCCGATTTGAACAAACTTGAATCAGATCCACCCCACAATGTTGCATACCAAATATCAAAAGATTCTGCCTGCTGGATCTGGAGAAGAAGATTTTTTAATAAATTTGCCCGAAATGCACTAAGTGTGAATTCGGGCTTCTATATTAAGCCCAAATATGAATCCAGGGGGCCGATTTGAACAAACTTGAATCAGATCCACCCCGCAATGTTGCATACCAAATATCAAAAGATTCTGCCTGCTGGATCTGGAGAAGAAGATTTTTGAAGAAATTTGCCCGAAATGCAGTAAGTTTGAATTCGAGCTTCTATAGTGAGCCCAAATATGAATCCAGGGGGCCGATTTGAACAAACTTGAATCAGATCCACCCCGCAATGTTGCATACCAAATATCAAAAGATTCTGCCAGCTGGATCTGGAGAAGATGATTTTTTAAGAAATTTGCCTGAAATGCACTAAGTTCGAATTCGAGCTTCTATAGTAAGCTCAAATATGAATCTAGGGAGCCGATTTAAACAAATTTGCATCAGATCCATCCCACAATGTTGCATACCAAATATCAAAAGATTCTGCCTGCTGGATCTGGAGAAGAAAATTTTTTAAGAAATTTGCCTGAAATGCACTAAGTTCGAATTCGAGCTTCTATAGTGAGCCCAAATATGAATCTAGGAAGCCGATTTGAACAAACTTGAATCAGATCCACCCCACAATGTTGCATACCAAATATCAAAAGATTCTGTCTGCTGGATCTGGAGAAGAAGATTTTTTAATAAATTTGCTTGAAATGCACTAAGTTCAAATTTGGGCTCCTATACTGAGCCCAAATATAAACCCAGGGGGCCGATTTGAACAAACTTGAATCAGATCCACCCCGCAATGTTGCTTACCAAATATGAAAAGATTCTGCCTGCTGGATCTGGAGAAGAAGATTTTTTAAGAAATTTGCATGAAATGCACTAAGTTCAAATTCGAGCTTCTATAGTGAGCCCAAATATGAATCTAGGAAGCCGATTTGAACAAACTTGAATCAGATCCACCCCACAATGTTGCATACCAAATATCAAAAGATTCTGCCTTCTGGATCTGGAGAAGAAGATTTTTTAAGAAATTTGCCTAAATGCACTAAGTTCGAAATCGGGCTCCTATACTGAGCCCAAATATGAACCCAGGGGGCCGATTTGAACAAACTTGAATCAGATCCATCCTACAATGTTGCATACCAAATATCAAAAGATTCTGCCTGCTGGATCTGGAGAAGAAGATTTTTTAAGAAATTTGCCTGAAATGCACTAAGTTCGAAATCGGGCTCCTATACTGAGCCCAAATATTAACCCAGGGGGCCGATTTGAACAATCTTGAATCAGATCCACCCCACAATGTTGCTTACCAAATATGAAAAGATTCTGCCTGCTGGATCTGGAGAAGAAGATTTTTTAAGAAATTTGCCTGAAATGCACTAAGTTCGAATTCGGGCTTCTATAGTAAGCCCAAATATGTATCCAGGGGGCCGATTTGAACAAACTTGAATCAGATCTACCCCGCAACGTTGCATACCAAATATCAAAAGATTCTGCCTGCTGGATCTGGAGAAGAAGATTTTTGAAGAAATTTGCCTGAAATGCACTAAATTCGATTTCAAGCTCCTATAGTGAGCCCAAATATGAATCTAGGGAGCCGATTTGAACAAACTTGAATCAGATCCACCCTACAATGTTGCATACCAAATATCAAAAGATTCTGCCTGCTGGATCTGGAGAAGAAGATTTTCAAAGAAATTTGCCTGAAATGCAGTAAGTTCAAATTTGGGCTCCTATACTGAGCCCAAATATAAACTCAGGGGGCCGATTTGAACAAACTTGAATCAGATCCACCCCACAATGTTGCATACCAAATATCAAAAGATTCTGCCTGCTGGATCTGGAGAAGAAGATTTTTTAAGAAATTTGCCTGAAATGCACTAAGTTCGAAATCGGGCTCCTATACTGAGCCCAAATATGAACCCAGGGGGCCGATTTGAACAAACTTGAATCAGATCCACCCTACAATGTTGCATACCAAATATCAAAAGATTCTGCCTGCTGGATCTGGAGAAGAAGATTTTTTAATGTTTTTCCCATTGCCTACAGTGTTAAAAAGTGCTGACTCAGCACTTTTTCAAAGTCCCGAAACTGTACCCTATGATAAAACCGATGGCAATTTTTTTTTACCAATCCTTTCTGTTGGTCCTAAGGAAGCTGCACACCAAATAAAAATTCTCAGTGCCGTGCAGTTTTGGAGATATGGGAGTTTTAAATTTTTTCTATTTTTAGCTCCTGCGGTTCCCACGGGGCTGCGGGAAAATTTTTTTTTGCATAAATCAAGTACTCATGACCCAATAAGCCCTCACATAAAATTTGGTTCAAATCAGCCTCTCGGTTTGGAAAATAGAAATTTTGGGCGGGGCAAAAAATTTTGCCCCTCTCATAACAATGCCAAGTATAGCCCCACAAACTTCTCTTGAACAAATCTGAGTCTACACCTCAAAAGGAAGCTGCACACCAAATATCAAGTCTCTGCTACTGCTGGTTCATGAAAAGAAGATTTACAAAGATTTTGGTGCCCCTTGGGGGCGTGGCACCACCCAGGAGGAGGGGCAACTTCATTTGAACAAATCTGAATTGGCATTAGGTAATAAACATTTAGCCAACATTTGAATAAAATTGGGCTAGTGGTTTAGGAGGAGAAGTCGATAATGTAAAGTTAACGCCGGACGGACGACGACGGACGACGGACGACGGACGCCGGACGACGGACGACGGACAGAAAGTGATTAGTAAAGCTCCCCTTGAGCTTCGCTCAGGTGAGCTAATAACAAGAGGCCCCACGGGGCCTGAAGTGCTCATCTTGTACAGAACACAATTTAAACAGAGTCCAAGAATGAGTCTACATTAAGCAAGCCATCTCCATAGGCTACACTGTCAATCCTTGAGTCCCTAATCTAGGCATCATGCCTTTTCTTCAGTTGATCATAAGTAAAATGTAGAGCTCCCCTATGAAGCCCCTTGATACAACCTATGTGGATTAATCTTAGTACCTCTAGAGGGTACTGAAAACAAAATTTTTAATTCTTCAGCAAAATGGCCAATTCCGGCTCCCGAAGAGAGCCCAAATATTAACCCAGGCTCTTGATTTGAACACAGTTAAATCTGACTTCCCTAGAGATGTTGTGTACCGAATATGAAAGCATTCTGACCGTTGGATCTGAAGAAGAGAATTGTAAAGAAATTTCTTCGAATTGCACTAAGTTCAAATTTGGGCTACCACAGCGAGCCCAAATATTGACCTGTGGATCCGATTTGAACAAACTTGAATCTGACCCCCCTAGAGATGTTGTACACCAAATGTGAAAGCATTCTGACAAGTGAATCTGAAGAAGATGATTTTTGAAGAAATTCCCTCATATTGTACTAAGTTAAATTTCATGTTCCCATATGGAGCCCAAATATTAACCTAGGCACTCGAATTGAACAACCTGGAATCTGACCCCCCTAGAGATGATGTATACCAAATATAAAAGCATTCCGACTGGTGGATCTGAAGAAGAAGATTTTTAAAGAAATTTTCTCATATTGCACTAAGTAAAAATTTGGGCTACCATAGTGAGCCCAAATATATACCTAGGGATCTGATTTGAACAAACTTGAATTTGACCCCCATAGAGATGTTGCATACCATATATCAAAGCATTCTGACTGATGGATCTGAAGAAGAAGAATTTTTTTAAATTACCCACCATATTGAACAAAGATAAAATTTGGGCTTCCATAGGAAGCCCAAATATTAACCTAGGGACTTGGTTTGAACAATCTAGAATCTGACCCTCATAACAATGATGTATACCAAATATTAAAAGATTCTGACTGGTGGTTCTGAAGAAGAAGATTTTTAAAGAATATTCCCCATATTACCCTATGTTAAAACTTCGGGCTCCTGTAGAGAGCCCAAATATGAACCAATATGAACCAATGAGCTTTATTTAAACAAACCCTATGAATGCTGTATACCAAATATAAAAAGATTCTGATGATTGGTTCTGGAGAAAAGATATAAAAAAAAAGATATATAAATAAAAGCTCTCTGTTCCGTGGGGTTTGGGAAATATGGGCGTTTGAAAATATTTCTATTTTTAGCTCCCAGGGTTCCCATGGCGATATGGGAATTTTTTTTTTTGCATGGGTCAAGTACTTATGACCCAATACTACCACAAACCAAATTTGGTTCATACCGGGCCATCTGTTCAGAAAATAGAAATTTTGGGCGGGGCCAAAAATCTTACCCCTCCTATTACAAAGCCAAATATTACTTCACGAACTTCGTTTGAACAAACTTGATTCTACACCTCATATGGAAGCTCCATAGCAAATATCAAGTCATTGTACACACTGGTTCTTGAGAAGAAGATTTTAAAAATATTTTGGAGCATTTTCCCCCACTCCCTCCCTATGGGGCTGGGCATGCTGAGTTGAACAAAAATGAAATGCCCCTTTGGGACCATCACTCACACAAACTTTCACTTGAATTGGCCCAGTGGCTTTGGAGGAGAAGACCAAAACATGGTGTTGACGGACGACGGATGACAGACGACGGACGACGGACGGCAACGATGAGATTAGCTCAGCTTGACTTTGTCAAGATGAGCTAAAAATAGCCCCAAGAAGCATCCTTACATAAAATAGGAACCATGGTAATATGCTACAAGATAAGTCACCACTTGGAAGAAACGAAAGACAAAACTCAAAACATGCACATAAAAGTAAAAAAGTATCACATTTGTTTTAAGGGGTTAAAATTGAGAAAAATACTGTCACAGTAATCACAATGGCAATATGCCAGTAAGGTGAAACTCTGCTTGAAAAATATCCACTTGGAAGAAAAGAAAGACAAACCTCAAAACCTGCACATAAAAGTAAAAAAAATATCACATTTGTTTCATTGGGTTAAAATTTAGAAAAATACCCTGAAAATCTAAATTTTATAGTAAATTTCCTTTCTTATTATACCTACCACAATTGTTTACTACAGGCTTGCACTACAGTGGAAGTCCCTAACTCGGATAAAATACTCTCTATTTTTGTCTTTCCCAAGCAAGTTGGGAAAGAAAAGTGGTGCAAAAGCACCAATAAAAATAAGCCAAAACTGGGTCGAGTGCAACCGGCGCAGACCCAGTACGGGACGCTCTCTCCCAAGTACAACTCCACGACTTCCGTTGCCAGTGCGCATACCGTCTCTAAAGACTCATTCTTTTTGAATCCGTAAACGTTAGAGTTATGTGATCAGCGGGGAGGAAAGATTCTTTACCCGTAAAGAAGACGGGAGGGCCTCCATGTAAACAATTGTGGTAGGTATAATAAGAAAGGAAATTTACTATAAAATTTAGATTTCTTATCAACCTACTCACAATTGTTTACTACAGGCTGAATAGACAAAAGGCTGGAGGGAATCGCATAACCAACCCCCACATAACCCTAGTGCACTGGAACCGTGAAGCAGAAGGAAGAGGTCCCGAGGCTTATCAACCATAATGTCGCAATCATTGGTAAAGGACAATGAAAAGAGACATATGAGCCTGTGTGACACACAGACAGAAAAAAGGGCAGTAACAGCACAAGGCTGAAACTGACCTTCAAGAAGCCTAATGGCTATGGCAGACAACAGCCTGAGCAGAAGAAAGAGGACCCAAGGCAAAAAGGTCCTCCGACTGCTCCTGCAACTGGCGTAAATAAAAGGTGGAGAAAGTAGAAGCATTTCTCCAGTAGGCTGCCTGCATAACATCCGACAACTTGACGGAGTTAGAATAAGCCCAAGAGGTAGACAGTGCCCGCACCTCGTGGGCAGAAATACGATTGGTAATACAATCGCCAGCTGCTAAACGACTATAAGCCGTACGAATAGCAAGACAAATCCATCGAGAAATGGATTGAGGAGAGATCTTCTGTCGACCCGGAATGAGAGACAGAAAAAAACGTTTTCTGCCCTTCCGTATGAAGCGTGTCCGATCAAGATAAATGCGAATAGCACGGACCGGACAGAGCAAAGGGCGAGTACCCTCAACAGAGGGAAGAGCCCTGATACAGATAGGAGGAGGAGTAGTATCTGGTAACTGATTCTTAGCCAAAAAGGAGCAATCAGTGGTAAAAGTAACACTGTTGGGAGAACTCCTAAAAAAGGCCGGGTCAACCGAGAGGGCGTGAAGCTCACTAACCCGTCTGGCCGAAGCAAATGCCATCAGAAAAGCCGTCTTGTATGTGAGAAATTGCATATCCACCTGGGATAAAGGTTCGAACAGCGCCCCCCCCCCCAAGCAAAGCAGCACCCACGAAAGATTCCATCGTGGAGTAAGCTGCAAAGTCCGAGGCCTTTTCAAAGAAAAGTGCCGAACAAGCTTGGAGAGGTAAGGATTAGTGCCGATACGACGCTTCCCCACATAAGAAAAAGTCTCTGAAAGCATAGACCTGTAACCCTTGATGGTAACAGGCTGGAGACCCCGAGAATCAAACAGATATACCAGAAACTCCGCAATCTGTGAAATCGAAGGATTGGTATAATCAACAGAGTGATCAGCACACCATCGACAGAAGACCTTCCATTTAGCTGCATAAGCTAAACCAGTGGAGTGCCTCCTTGAAGAAGAAATGCACTCCACTGCTCGTCTCGAAAAACCTCTACGAAGGAGACAGGACCTGACAAAAGATATGCGTGAAGGCACAATGAAGTCGAGTCGACGTGAAACCTCCTCGGGCGACCTTGACAAAGAAGGTCGCGACGTAGCGGGAGACGTGCCGGAACCGCCGCCATCAGCGAGCAGAGCTGATTGATCCACACCCGCTGAGGCGACAGGGGAGCGATCAGAATGATTCGACAACTGCAGGTTCGAATTTTGGCGAGAACCTGAGGAAGAATCGGAACCGGCGGGAAGGCGTAGCCGACTAGACCGTTCCAATCGAGTGACAGAGCGTCCACGGCAAAAGCCAGAGGATCTGGACACGGGGACACGAAAGTGTCCACCTGATGGTTCCAACGAGTCGCAAAGAGATCGATGTGGGGACGTCCCCAGAGATCGCAAAGCGACTGGAACACTGCCCTGTGAAGCATCCACTCGGTGGAAATAACCCTGCCCTGTCGGGACAGGGAGTCGGCTAGGACGTTCAGACGACCGGGAATGTGACGAACAACCACCCCGGCGTGAACCTCCTGAGCGAGCAGTAAAAGATCCCGAGCTAACTCGTACATCGGAAGCGAGTGCGTGCCGCCCTGGTTCCGAATGTAAGCAACCACTGTCGAATTGTCGGATAGTAGAAGGACCTGGCGATTCGACAAGTGAGGGATCCACTGCCTGAAACTCAGAAGAAGAGCAAGAAGCTCCTTCTGGTTGATGTGTAGAGCTGCTTGATCCTGGTCCCACATCCCGTGTAGGGAAAGACCGAGAGGATCCAACGTCGCACCCCATCCGAGATCGCTGGCATCTGCCGTCAGGACGCGATCGGACGTGGGTAAGTCCAGCGGAACACCCTGCGTAATCCACTGAACATCTGTCCAGGGAAGAAGGTGAGGATACAGAGAGTCCGGAAACGGAAGCACCTGATCCAGAGAATCTACATTCGGTCTCCAACGACTGAGCAGAAAGTGTTGGAGAGGTCTGACACGCAGCCGACCTAGAGGAATGAGATCCGTCACCGAACCGCAGAGACCGATCAGCCGGAGAAAACTCCGAGCGGTCGCGGACCTGGACTGGGACAGAGTCACAGCAAAAGCTGAGAGAATCACAGCCTTGGCCTGGGGAACAGCCACCAAATTGAATTTGGTTTGGAAAGACATCCCCAGATGACAAAACGACTGAGAAGGGACCAGGTCCGACTTCTCCTCGTTGACTCTGAATCCTAGCGACGTGAGCAAGCTCAACAGAGTGGCGACATCCGATTCCAGTAAGGCAGCATTGGAATGCCTCTGGAGGATATCGTCCAGATATGCCGAAGTAGTCACCCTGGACTGTGTGCGATGGAACGCTATCACATGCGACATCAGTCTGGTGAACGCCCAAGGAGCCAGGTTGAGGCCGAAAGGCATGGCCTTGAACTGGTAAACTCGCCCCAGAAAAGCGAACCTGAGATACTTCCGTGACGCCCGATGCATCGGAACGTGGAAGTAAGCGTCTCGCAGGTCGATGCTGGCGGCGAAATCTCCCTGGTGAATTGAATGGCGGACCGACCTGAAAGTCTCCATGCTGAACTTGGGAGCAATGATAGACTGGTTCAGGATGCTCAGATCGATAACCGGTCGGAGTCGGCCGTCCTTCTTCGGCACCAAGAACAGGCGGGAATAGAAACCCACTGACTGAACGTTCTTGACGACCTCGATCGCCCCCTTTGCCAGGAGATTGGCAATCTCCGTGGACAAAAGTTCCCGACGTAAAACGTCTGAAGGAACTGTGGTTGGAAGAGGCACCCTTGACAGAGTGGGGTGCCGTCGGAAGGATATGCGCAGACCGGACCGAACAACATCTAACACCCATGGATCGGATGTGATGGTGGTCCAATGGTCTGCAAACTCTGCTATCCTTCCTCCAACCTGGGACGAGTCGAGGTGAGGACCTTCATTTCGAGCCCCGACGAGGCCCGCGAGAGGAGAAACCACCTCCTCTGCTAAATGAAGAATCCTGAGACTTCCCTCGATTCTGCCGACCCCTACCTTTACCCCGTGAGTAAGAAGCAGAGGAGGCGGCAGAAGGACCAGCCTTTTGCTTCACAGAGGAAGCAGAAGGGTACTTGTTAGGCTTGGAACGGCCCTTGCCTCCCCGAGAAGGCTGATCAAGCTGACGAAACAGCAGCTGATCTTTGGAATGACGTAGGACGTCATCCCGGACCGTCGACACGGAACCATGGAAAAGTTGCGGACCTGCCAAAGAAGCAGATCGAAGAGTAGCACGCTGCTCCTCGGGAAGGGATCGTCCTGTGTCCAGCACAGCGTCCCTTCGAACTAATTCCAAATTGGCCGTGTTACAGGCATGCGTGTGAGTAAGGTGCATAAGCGCCTTGGACAGCACACGCAAAGGAGCCTGTACCTCGTCAAACTTATCTGGAGGCAGATAAGCAGCCAAAGCTGAGACGACGTGATCTGAGAGAGAAAGCATGCCAAGCATCTCTCTAGATAAGCCCAACGTGGACTCCAGAGTCGTCATTGGAATGACGGCAGACTTGGGCTTGGAAAGCCCGAGGGAAGTGGAGTCCTGATCCAGAACCGTCAAAGTCTGGCAGACTGACGGATTGGCGGAATCGTAGGAACGATAACGCACAGGAGGCAAAAAGGTGTCAACCCTGGTGAAGAACGAAGTCTTCAAAGCCTTGGAATTCAGCTTGGCATCCAATGCTGAAAAAGCTTCAACCACCTGTACCGACTGGCACGGTCGAAGGCGCCCAGAAGCAGGTTGCTCCATAGGCTGTTGGCGCGCGACCGAAGATCGCGGCCAGGCTGACACTGTCGGCTGGTTAGCAGGTTTGAGCTCAGGCAGAAACCCAAACACAAAGTCAAGAGCCGCCCCCAAGTCCGAAGACTGCTGGCCCTCGACCTCAAGCATGTCGGACTCCTCCCCAGAGTCGGAAGACACATAGCCCATCGTGGGCAAACCAGCCGACGCCTCCCATGGTGTCGGGACACCAGAGGAATCGGAAACCGGCCTGTTTCCAATCCCGGGAGGCGGCGCCATAGGAGGCGCCTGGAAACCACCCATAGCCTCGCTGGAAGCAACAGGAAGGCTCTTTGAGAGAACCTGAGTGAGTAAGGAGAGGGCCTCCCTAAGCTCACTGCCTGTACCGACCGGTTCGACAGGGGAGCGAACCGGCAAAGTGGCTTCACCTCTGACCCTCTTAACCAGCGAAGGGTCACGATCCTCCAAAACACCCGACGCGGGACGACGGGCGGCAGCCGAAACATCTGAAGGCAGACGTGTATAGGGGTACGATGCACCCCGAGGATCAATATTGCGAGAACTCATGAGAGTCACCGCGGACCTCTGCGGGGCAGAAGGTCCAGGCTGCACAAAAGGCGTTGGTCCCCCAAAACTGGTCGTGTGACCAGAGTGAGCGGACGGAAACGCCCCGGAGTTCATAGTGTTTCCACTATGAACATCCGAATCCAAAGACACAACTGTGGTACTCGACGGCGACGAGACCACAGCGATGGGCTCGGCCGGCAGCCCCTTCCGACTTCGCCGAGTTGAAGTCAGGGAAGGCTGGGGCCGATATCCCACGTCTACAGTATCGGACAGTTCTGCAGTCCCCTGCAGCGAAAAGCCGAGGCCGGCTGAAACAGACAACGAAGCAGACGGACCAGCAGCAGTAGTAGATACGTCGAGAGTCGTTGAGGCTGGTGAAATAATGGAGAGAGCACACCGGCTCGGCTCCGAAGGAGGAGTCACAACCCTAGTGACAGCCTCAGATGTCGACTGGAGGGGGACCGTAGTCCCGGAACCAGGCATCTCTACACCAGAACACTCAACGGCTCCCGCAGTATCCACCACAGGAAAAGACTGCACATCCCCCACGGAGGAGGAATAACTCTCACCAGACAGAGTCGGTTCGGGAGGCCCCGAACGACCACGTTCTCCTTTCCCGCGGGAGCGGGAGGCACGGCCACGAGAACGAACGACACGATTTACAGACGCCCAAAAGGTGGAAGACCATGTTCCACAGACACCACACGGCCGCTCGGCCGAACACCCATTACAGGAGGAACACGACGAATGTACATCGTCCACATGCTTAGGCAGCAGACACTGCCCACAAGGAATTGTCCTAGGCATGAAAGAGGTGAGAGGAGCAGAGAAGGTGAGATCAGAAAACAGAACACCCCCAAAGAGAGAAAGGTGACAGAAACAAAGACCCCAGACGGCCGACCGGGAACCACCCAACAGGAAGACTACTCTCAACAGAAAGAAGAAACACTGTAGGAGTGGTACCCCGCTGACACCTAACTCTAACACAATAAAAAAATTTTGCAAAAAAAGCATTAACAATAATTGTGAAATAATCTAAGTCCGAACCGCGTGGCCCGCGAAATTCGCGCGCGACTCGAGAGAGAGCAAATAAATATACATGATGGACATATAATAGAAAAAAGAGAATATAAAACACTGTTCCTGAGAATACAAAGGATACACTGCGGTATAATGAATCAGGAATCATCAAACATCGAGTTGGTGGAACACTGATAAGCGTGCAAAAACATCTCGACACGAAGCGGATTTTAAAAAGAATGAGTCTTTAGAGACGGTATGCGCACTGGCAACGGAAGTCGTGGAGTTGTACTTGGGAGAGAGCGTCCCGTACTGGGTCTGCGCCGGTTGCACTCGACCCAGTTTTGGCTTATTTTTATTGGTGCTTTTGCACCACTTTTCTTTCCTAACTTGCTTGGGAAAGACAAAAATAGAGAGTATTTTATCCGAGTTAGGGACTTCCACTGTAGTGCAAGCCTGTAGTAAACAATTGTGAGTAGGTTGATAAGAAATGTTACAGTAACCACCATGGAAATATGCCAGTGAGGTAAAACTCCACTTAAAAAAAATATCAAAACCTGCACACAAAAGTACAAAACCTGCACACAGAAGTCCAAAATTAAAGTAAATAAGGAGCTAAAGGTTTTAAATAATATAATAATAGCCCCAAGAAGCATCCTAACATAAAATAGGAACCATGGCAATATGCTACAAGGTAAGTCGCCACTTGGAAGAAAAAAAAGACAAACCTCAAAACCTGAACATAAAAGTAAAAAAAAGTATCACATTTGTTTCAAGGGGTTAAAATTGAGAAAAATCCCCTGTCACAGAACTACAATGGCAATATGCCAGTAAGGTGAAACTCTACTTGAAAAATATCCACTTGGAAGAAAAGAAAGACAAACCTCAAAACCTGCACATAAAAGTCAAAAAAGAATCACATTTGTTTCAATGGGTTAAAATTAAGAAAAATACCCTGAAATGTTAAGGAAACCACCATGGCAATATGCCAGTAAGGTGAAACTCCACTTGAAGACAAAATTTCAAAACCTGTACACAAAAGTCAAAAACCTGCACAGAAAAGTCAAAAACCTGCACAGAAAAGTCAAAAACCAGAAAAGTCAAAAACCTGCACAGAAAAGTCAAAAACCTGTACTCAAAAGTCCAAAATTCAAGTAACTAAGCATGGAAAGGGTAGAATAAAATACGACTATCCCTGAAAAGCATCCAGACACAAAAAAAAAGCAAAATAAAAAAAAAAAATCAAAACCTGCAAACAAAAGTTCAAAATGAATGAATCCAGACGCCAACGCCGACGACGCCAACATGAGGGCTATGCCATAGGCTCACACAACTATCGTTGGTGAGCCAAAAAAGGAGAAAAATTAAAAAAAAACACAAAAATCGAAACCTGTACACAAAAGTCCAAAATTGAAATAATTAAGCAGGAAAAGGGTTAAATAATACAAACCTAGCCCTACAATGCATGTTTACATACAATAGAAGGCATGGTCATATGCTGCAAAGTACATCTCCACTTGAAAGAAAGGAAAAAAAAACATCAAAACCTGCACACAAACGTCAAAATAAGTCCAAAATTTGATTCAAAGGGGTAAAATTAAGACAAAATACCCTGGAAAAGAGTTAAATGTTATCATGAGCCCCCATAGCAATATGCAAAGAAGAAAATTTTTTTTTAAAAAGCACAAAAATCCAAACCTGTAAACAGAAGAAGTCCAAAATTGAAGTAATTAAGCAGGAAAAGGGTTAAAGAATACAACGTAGCCCTAAGATGCATGTTTACATACAATAGAAAGCATGGACATATGCTACAAGGAAAATCTACACTTGGAAGAAAGGGAAAAAAAAACCCATGAAAACCTGCACGCAAACATCAAAATAAGTCTAAAAATCTATTCAAAGGGATAAAATTTTTTTTAAAATGCACTGGAAAGATATCAATGTTATAATAGCAACCACTGCAATATGCAGTGAGGTCAACCTCACTTGAAATTGTTTTTTTTTATCACAACCTGTACATAAAAGTAAGAAGCTGTAAGCCTAAGTCCAAAAGCTGTACATAAAAGTCCAAAATTGAAGTAATTCAGCAGGAAAAGGGTTAAATAATACAAACATAGCCGTAAGATGCATGTTTACATACAATAGAAAGCATGGACATATGCTACAAGGTAAATCTCCACTTGGAAGAAAGGAAAAGAAAAAGCATCAAAACCTGCACGCAAACGTCAAAATATATCGAATAAAAATCAATTGAAAGGGTTAAAATTTAAAAAAAAATGCACTGGAAAGATATCAATGTTATAGTAACCACCACTGCAATATGCAGTGAGGTCAACCTCAATTTAATTTTTTTTTTTATCACAACATGTACATAAAAGTAAAAAGCTGTAAGCCTAAGTCCAAAACCTGTACATAAAAGTCCAAAATTGAAGTAATTCAAAGGGAAAAAGGTTAAATAATACAAACTTAGCCCTAAAATGCATGTTTACATACAATAGAAAGCCATATGCTGCAAGGTAAATCTCCACTTGGAAGAAAGGAAAAAAAAACAACATCAAAACCTGCACGCAAACATCAAAATAAGTCTAAAATTTGATTCAAAGGGTTAAAATTAAGACAAATACCCTGGAAAAGAGTTAAATGTTATAGTGAACCACCATAGCAATATGCAGAAACTAAACAAAATTTTAAAAAGCCAAAAACTATAACTAAAAGCTATAACTTTGACTTCCCTGTGGTCAACACAACCATGGTTTCCACTTCTGATGGGCCTTCTTATCAACATTCCAATAGCACTGCCAAACTAGAGGCTCAAGAGAGCCTAAAAACACTCACTTGGACCAAGTTGTCCTAAACTGTAAGGGTTATGGGTGTGGAGAAAATGTAATCTGAATGAACCATATGACAGATTCGCCAGCAATTTTTTGTCCAATTGTTTCAACTGCTCAGAAGAAAGCTTCATACCAAATACATAATCTCTAGTCCGTGCGGTTTGGGAAATATTGCACATTTCATTTTTTTTCTATTTTTAGCACCAGATGTTCCCACGCGAAAAATTTTGGGGGCATGAATGAAGTACTTAGGGTCAATTAATGCCACAAATAAAATTTCGTTCAAATCGCTCCACTGGTTCTTGAAATAGAAATTTTCAGGGGAGGTCAAAAGTGAGCCCATCCCCTGGAGAGCCCAAATATGGACCTATCAACTTTCTTTGAACTTTTAATCTTGAACACCAGAAGAAGATTCATACCAAATATCAAAGCATTCCCACTTGTGGTTCATGAGAAGAAGATTTTTAAAGAATTTCATCATATTTGGGCATAAGACCACGCCCAAAAAGGGCGGAGACCCCATTTGAACAAAACTAAAACAGAATACCCCCAAGATGATGTGGCCCATATATGTTTCAATTTGGGCCATTGGTTTGTGAAGAGAAGATTGTTTTTCACATTGGCCTCTCAATTTGGGGAATACAAATTTTGTGTGGGACACAAAATTTGGATCTTCCTGTAGTGAGTTCAAATATTGACCTAGAAACTTTCGTTGGACAAATTGGAATTTTGGGTACCAGAAGAGGTTGCATATCAAATATCAAAGCACTCTGATCTGTGGTTAAGGAAAACAAGTTGTACAAAAGGAATGCAGGTATTTAGGCATCAGGGATTAGAACCACAGAGACAAAAAATTTTTTAGTGTACTTACTTATTGGTGTTTAAGGTCACATATTTATGCACAATCGCTAATCGTGACCACAACATGGAGATAAAGTCAAGTTTTGTAAATCGTTTATACCCATGTTGCCCATTTTAGAGGACTTCCACCCCAAGCATTGGTGACTGGGTCCTATTTTACCAGTGTAACGGAACTTGTTTACCACAGTAAACAAGCACTGCTGCACTTCCCAGAGTTCCCACGGGGGAGTAAAAGTGTATGTTTACCCTACTAGTAATAATTTTGGATACTAAATATAATTTGTTAGTGTTCTGTGATTTGAGAATAAATGGGGAATGGGAAGGCTATGGGTATTGAATTTGTTTCTATTTTTTGCTCCTGGGGTTCCCACTGGGTACAAAAAATGCCCCCTGAACAAACTTGAATCACACTTCCCTAAGAATGATATACACCAAATATCAAAAGATTCTGAGTACTGGATCTGAACAAAGAGATTTTTAAAGAATATTCCTCATATTGAACAAAGTTACAATTTGTGTTAACCTTAATAATTTTGGATACTAAATATAATTTTTGAGTGTTCTGTGATTTGACAATAAATGGGGAATGGGAAGGCTAAGGGTATTTGAATTTGTTTCTATTTTTGGCTCCTGGGGTTCCCACTGGGCACAAAAAATGCTCCCTGAACAAACTTGAATCACACCTCCCTAAGGATGATATACACCAAATATCAAAAGATTCTGAATGCTTAATCTGAAGAAAGAGATTTTTAAAGAATATTCCTCATATTGAACAAAGTTACAATTTGGGCTGCCATAGGGAGCCCAAATATGAACCCAGGGACTTGGCTTGAACAAACCTGAATCTCCCTTCTCTAAGGATGCTGTATACTAAATATCAAAAGATTCTGACTGCTGGATCTGGAGAAGAAGATTTTTAAAGAATATCCCTCATATTGCACTAATTTGAACATTTGGGCTCCTGTAGAGTGCCCAAATATGGACCCAGGGGAGTACCAAAGGAGCTTACATACCAAATATCACAGCATTCTGACTGGTGGTCCATAATAATAAGATTTCCGGAGAAAATGATGCTTTTGGGGCATCACCCCCACCCCAGTGGGGGCACCGAGTTCATTTTAACAAACTGGAAAGAGGATACCCCCAAAATATTGTATGTCAAATTTGTCTGGGTTTGGGCTAGTGGTTTTGAAGGAGAAGACCGAGATGCAAAAGTTAACGGACGGCGGACGCCAAATGATGGCAAAAACTCACACTGACTTTGAGTCAGGTGAGCTAAAAAGGCAAACAGGCTCACACTTCCTCACTCAGAGCAAATACACCCACTCAGTCAACACTTGCATCTCATCGCATGCAAGTATCTGGAATTCAATCAGAGCGCAGGGGTTTTCAATCAGCTCTTCAGAGCTTGTACTGCACTCATGGAGAAAATTAACTCACAAGCAATATGACTTGACATGAAACAAATGTGTGGCTTGGTGTTCACATCGATGTATTAATCTCTGTAAACCACTTGAGATAAAGGTTGCAGATTATTTATGGTTTTTATTTAAAAGTGTAAAATCATACAGTGTCATGAACACCCATCGTTCAATGATTAATCAAACAATTCACATTACTACTGGGAGGTTATTTTCAAACTCTACATTAATTATAACAGGCTTATGAGAGATGTTTTCATTACCCGTCCTCCAGTTCCAAGATACAGTGTAACTTGGAATGTATCAATTTTACTTTCATATTTAAAGAAATTAGTATGTCTTTAAGCACTGACTACAGCTCAAACTTTAGTTGCTCTAGATATTCAGTTTGAGTTTAAAGAATCAGTTGGTGGAATTTTCCTTCCAGAAACTTTTAAAAACATTGAAACCGGGAAAGGTCAACTCCACTTTGAATTTATAAGAACTCAATAATAGCATATTGTGTCATTTGCACACTCAAAGAATGTCTAACACAAACCAAAACAGGACTTAAGTCATCTAAATTGTTCATATCTTTCAAAGGGTTGGTCTCGCTATGCCGGTCGGCAGAAATTAATTAACACCATTGACGACATAAAATCAAAGTATAGTTATTATCAAATATGTGTGTGTTTTTTTAGCTTGATTAGAAGTTTTCATCGGCGTTGTGATTGTGTTGTGATTTTCGCACACAAAGACAACTGCTGGAGAGGACTTTTTAATAGCATGTGATGGGGACAACAACAAGATGCTTCAACCTACAACATTTATCAAGTGAGGAAATTTATTTTTGTGACGGAACATTCAACAAGTGCCCTGATGTTTTTTATCATCCTAGCAGAAGATAACGTTTAATTAGATATATACATACGGACTATGAAACTGCAGCTAAGTTAAGTTTATTCATCGCCGGGTCACATCCCAACATTTTCAGAATGATAGACTTCCTCAAAAAAGAACAGTCATTCCAGGAATCAACAATAATTCAACTAAGTGCAGGAGAAAAAAAAAAGTACAGAAAAATTGACAATTCTCTGGGACATTTTAAAAGAATATTTCAAGCTGGTGAAATTGGACTACTCCAGTACCTGGACTCTGTTTCACACAGTACTGGATTTTAATTGAATATATAGTGTTGTGAATTATTATAAATTTTATTGTCTCAAAAGGTTCATTTTTTACAAAATTACATTCAACTTTTCCTCTCAAAAAATAGTTATCAAATGTCATTTTACCGTGATTAAGTCCAGTCGCGTTAACCAACTTCATCATTAAATGAGTAAACGAATAAGAAACGGACTATAATCCTTCTCCCTTTGATGTACTTAATCTTCACACATTTTTACTAAACAATAGCAACCGGCATAGCGAGACGACCCCACATGACAAACTTCCACATTGTAATTTTTGCACGTCTGTCAGAGCACTGATTTTCAGAATTCTCTGTTTGACTTCCTATTGAATGCCTGACCTCATTTTTGCACCAGACAATGCAGCAAAAGTTTTCTAATTTATCCCTGTGATCTAAAGCAAACAGGAATAAATCGGTAAATACCCACATTTTAAATGTTTTTTCGTTTCTTCGAACACATGTTTACTGCATATACCACACATATTTAACCATTTATCGAATGAATCGACCACATCTGTCCCCACAATTTGCAAATTAAGCATCAGAAAAAAGTATATTTTTCAAAACATTTCAACAAAATCATATCATATTACCCCCTCAAAGGAACAATTTCATTCCAATGAGGGGGTCAAATGACATGGTTTTGTGAATTAATAAATTTTGATGTCCTGTGCATTCAGTAAATGGTTCAAGTTTTATCTACATATGCAAAGTAAATTAAGAGTAAATTCTGTTTATTGTCTGGATGGATTTTTTAACATCTGTTGATGTAAATATGGGAACTAATTTGTGATTGCAGAATGAATTCAAAATCAGCAGCCGATTGGGTTCATTCTCCACTTAGAATTTTGTTCCTTCTAATAAAAACCTGATATCATAAAAAAACATCAAATTTTGTGAAATCTGAAGGCAAATGACACTGGTTAACAATTTACCTAACCAATCGGCCACATCCACCCTCTTAATTTACAAATTAAGTAGGTGAAAAAAGAAATTTCAGAAAAATTCAACCAAACCATATCATGTTACCCTTACGGAAAGAGCTTGTTCCACTGAGGGAATCACATGATATTGTTTTGTTGAAATTGTTTTAAAAATACAGACTAGAAGAATGATAAGTCATTTTTGTGCTTAAATGCATCTTATATTTTTGGATACAATGTACAGCTAATGTCATCGGGACTTCCTACATTTCACGTATAGCGCAGTTGTGAAATTGCACAGCATCACATGGTCAGGATTTTTCATCACATCTTCATCTTCAAGAGCACAGAGGTCGCGAAGTTATCTGCAGAGTTGTAGGTAAACCCGGGAGTGTATTTCCCCATTTTCATGCATATGCTGTACAGTATGTTGACATGTTTTGTCCTCAGTTAGTGGTATTACAAGAGAGTAGAAATGATGTAGAGACGTGCAACCGATTCACTGTTGGAAATAGTATTGATAATCTGGCATGGCTTCGAACGGATAAGTATGGTGTTGAACAGGTGTTGGTGAATCATTTATTTCATCATACTTCAACCCCGAACTCAATCCACCTTATCGGTTGAAGATTACAAAGCCAAAATTTATATTGTTAATCATTTTCTGGCTGAAGTTTTACCCTCCCCGTTTCGATTCAAATGTTGGAAACATTCAAGATTGCACCCGATAGTTTGAAAACATTTATGTGATGGGGTTCATTTTACACCACAGGGTTTGACAAAATACTACCGCAGTATTTGGGGAGCCATACTTTATTACTTAAACAATTTATCTTAACTGTTTTCACACCCATTCCTGGTTTTGGTTAATTTAGTGCAGTATTTTTGAATGTGTTCTGTATATTTTCAATCACCTGTATTACAATATATTATATTGTGTGCTATATTTTATGAATTAACAGAGGACGTTGATTTGGAAGTTGCACTTGGACTCATTTCATGCCTGTGGTGATGTATTATGTTGCCCATATTGTTTTACAATTGGTAATGGGTCTGTGTGTTCCATTTAGACTTCCAGAGTTTGTTTTTGCATGGGGCCAAATGGGGCTATTTTCCATTTCTCTACGCCCTGAAATGGGGAAGAAGTTAATGCATGCATCATAGGTGGGTGGTCTAGTTTTAATTTCATAATTTTTTAATGTGAACATCCATTTGGCCCTGTGTTCATCTCATAATGTTTCGGTTGATAATTTTCCACATGTCATTCAAACATCTGTTGCCTCATCAACTGATAATTTTGCTGCCGGTTCAAATATACATGTACCTGTACCGGTCGGGACTACTAGTTCCAATTGATCATTTAATGTGCCTTGTTCAGTGCCTGATGCCAGTTTGCGTAAAGTGAATAGTCAATTAAGGCCACCAAATGCTTTCCATCCAGAGAGGCCTTCATCTGGAATTTCTTCCAACAATCTATTTGGGAATTCTTTGGAAAATGATCATCCTGTAATGATGCAAGTGGGTTCTTCATCTCAAGAGTTTTTAATCCCACATTGTACTTCACCTGCCATTCACCCTAGGAGTGTGAGTAATTCAGATCAGGAACAGAACCAGTCTACTGCTAATTTTGCTCCACCAAATCCATCAAATAATATTCTTTTAACTGTGCAGTTACCATCACAGGTTCTAAGTGACAACAGGCTATCATCCTGCCAGCATATTATAGCCGATGCTTTTCGAATGTGTTACAGTCAGTTGGGGGTGCCAACGTTCACACTTCCAGTGCCATGAATATTTTGCCTTCAATGCAACCCATTGCTCTTGACCCCTTTTCTGCTAATGTTGAATCATAACCCTTGTCTATGACAGGTAATGATTTTATTTCCTCCTCTGTGCCTCTCACTTCCATGTCTCTTCTAAGCTAAAGGCCCATATCTAGGCCAATGAGTATGTTAATTTTGCATTGCTTTTACCACAGCAAGACGGAACAGGTTCCAGTAGTTTATCAGTTGAAGAATCAGATGAAGGACCTGCTTTGAAGTGGATACCCAGTAAACCTAAAGACATCTCATTATCCCAGTGGTTTATGACTTTTGAAATCTTGTGTGCAGTGCATGCAGAAAAACATCCCAAATAAGTGGCCAGTTTACTTAAGTATTGGTCAAATATCTGCCACATGTCAAAAATTGGGTATAACTGGTCATATTATGACCATCAGTTTTGTTTGTTAAAACAATACACACCTTCTTTAAATTGGTATTCAATTCATTGGGAGTCATATTTTAGAGCTGTGCCAAGTGGTAAGCAATCTTCAGTGTCACAGGTTCCATCGTATGCAACGTGAAGTAATTTCAAATTTACATCATATCAATCTGACTCCTTGATCCCTTGGGTTTTTCTTTCAGGTTTCACAGAGGAGGTAATTGTGCATTGCCTTGTCGATTTCCTCACAGGTGTTTCCTTTGTGGTCAGGATCATGCTCATTCTAGCTGCTCTGATCATTTCAAAAATGTGAAGTTTTCGCAACATCAGGGTGTTTCTGGTTCTTCTGCTGATTCCTTTCGAGGGTGTTCCAGAAACAAAGGACAAATTGATAATAAGAATGCCTATCAAGGTAGTAGCTCTAAGTAAATTGCTGTCTGGATAAAACAGATCTTTGTATCAAACCCTCATTCATGGTTTTTCATATGGGTTTAGAATTGGTTATCATGGGTCAGATGTTCATCTAGAATTAAAGAAACTAAAGTCTGCCTTTGAATTGCCAGAACAGGTCCAAAGAAAACTTCAAAAAGAAATTGCAGCGGACAGGCTGGATGGGCCATTTGATGTTCCTCATAACTTCATTATTTCACCTAGTTCCTGCAACATGGGCTTCATTTCGGGGCTTTACTGACACTCAAATCCGTTCCATGGGCAGGTGGAAGTGAAACACTTTTCGACTGTACATTCAGTCTCCTGCTTTAGCTTGATTGTTCACATTTGTTAAAGTGTTGTCCTACGAGGTACGTCCCACGTCAACATTCCATGCCATATTAGGTTGCCAAGTTATTCAGGCATTTCATTGTTTTTGAGTTGGTGTTTGGGCATCTTCTCTTTTTTATGCTATGCCTTGTCTGTATCTCCAAGTGTTCGTGTTTGGGCACCGACAAGCAGAATTTCGGAATCAAGTTTTCTTGCATGCCCCCAGGAGTTGTTGTATTATGCCTTTGTACAAATTTGTGGTTTGTTCTATAATGTTGCCCAGATGATTGTGATTGAGTGGTGTTTTTGTACAGTTGCAGTTTCAGCTTTGGAAGCATTTGGGCATTGTCAGTAAGCTGTGATTACAAACTGGTTTATTTCACATGTGTATGTTTGCGACATTGTGATTGTGCATTGAGTCATGAACTTGTTCCTTCCATATGCCTTCATTTTTTTCCTTCCTTGTATTGTTTCCGTATTTTTTTCCTTTTGTGGTGCACTTTGGTTCAGGATCTCTTTCTTCCTGGGTTGAGCCTCCTGTGTGCTATTTACATCGCTACCTACTTTGCTTCCTGCTTATGTGGGTTTCTGTCTTCTCTTACGTTGGGCGGAATGCCCTTTTTCACAACTCTGGTTCCGAGATGCATTTTTGGTCCCTTTTAAGCCACCCAACTTCATTTAACATCATGTTAGGTTTTATAAAGATATAGGTAACAGGTAAAGTATTAGTATTTATGTATTTTGGCAGCACTGTGTGGCATTTGAGCAAAACAAAATGTAATCTACATCACCAGGTAGTCCTTAAATGCATAATAGTGTTTAGAAGTTATTTATTAACTGGTTTTACCTTAGGTGGGGTTAATTGTTTATGCCATTTTAGCACAAATACAAAGACTAGTCATTTTTTGTGCTGATATGCATCTTATGTTTTCAGATATAGCTAATGACTGAATGGGGGTTAATTATGTTATCTAAATTGGTTCCTTATCAAGGTAATTCCTCACATTCCCGTGACTATTAAATGTTTAGTAAATCATGCTACAGGTGAACACATCTGTACTAGACCAATGAAAAGTTTTAGTTCTGCTATGTCACAAAATGATGGAAAAGAGGTTTTGTCACTGCCGAACTGGGCAAGATTCTACTAGGATGGAACAGAAAATTTAACCCCCCCCCCCCCCCCCCACACACACACACACATAACCCCAGACTGTTGGATCTATACCTTATGTTTTGGGTTTTGGGCCATTTCTATGCCATTGCCATTGGGGTTCTTGGACTGAAGTGCATTACTGTGGGGGCCCCTTTTATGCCATCCAACTTCATTTAACATCATGTTAGGTTTTATAAAGATATAGGTGACATGTAAAGTATTAGTATTTATGTATTTTGGCTGCACTTTGTGGCATCTGAGCAAAACAAAACAAAATCTACATCAAAGATTAGACCTTAAATGCGTAATAGTGTTTAGAAATTATTTTACTGGTTTCACCTTATGTGGGGTTAATTGTTTATGCCACTTTAGCACAAAACTAGTTTTTAAATAATTCAATTAACAAATTTTTATATTGCGTGCATTGTATAAAGGGTTAATCACTATAATGCCTTTGGATTTTCTATGTGTAACAAATGAAGATGAATGGTACATCACTTTTACTGCCAGAATTTTACAATGAAAGTGTCAATGACACTGCACTTAACTTGACTGTGAGTAGTGTTTGATGAAAAATTTATGAAAGGATTATGAAATAAGACAAGAATTGTGATAATTGACAATATGTTAAGTTCTGTACCCTACATGCTAGGTTTTCAACAAGAATAATTTGAGGTGTAGACTGTACTAAAGAATTGAAGTTTGGGTTGATGTGGCTCTCCTAGTTAACGTATGTCAACCAAAGTCACCAAGTTACAGTAAAATCATTCCAAAAAAACTACCTGTACAGTGTAGTAGAAGAATTAGGTCTGAGGCCTGAGTCCCTGTACGTCTCTCATGGTTGATCAATCTGAACCAAAATGGGAAATTTTTCCAGACATTCATTCAGAAATCCATCTGGACATCACAAGACCAAGGCACTTAACCAAGATGTAACAAAATCACCTCAATATGGCGTGCAGGTTGTGTCGAAGGTTTTAAGAGCAAGGGCTTGTGAGGCCCTCACTGTTGACAAATATGGCCAATTTAGACCAAAATCCACGCAGGATGTTCACATCTAGTCATCAGACCAAGTCACACTACCAAGTTACAACGAGACTGCTTCATAAATATGACCTGTAGACTGTGGTAAATAAAGATGTTAAGATTCGAACCTGCACAGCTGTCACATCTGACAGATCATGACCAAACTAGGATGTTCTCATCAAGACATCATGCAAAAAGAAAGGAAGTTCCATGTTTATGAAAGGATTATTAATAAGACAAGAATTGTGACAATTGACAATACGTTAAGTTCTATACCTTATAGGTTATGCATTCAACAAGAATAATAAGGGGTGTAGAGAGTGATAAAGGAATTTAGACTCGAACTCGTGCGGCCCTCATGGTTGACCGATCTCAACCAAAACAGGGCTACAGGATGAAATAACTAGATATCATACCGAGTCATCCAACCAAGTTACAACGAAATCCCTTCATAATATGACCTGCAGTCAGTGCTAAAGGAATGTAATTCATGTGCCCAAGTGGGGGAAACGGCTGACCGATCGTGACAAAAATAAGACAGTCTCATCTAGTCATCATACCGAGTCATCCTACCAAGTCATAATGAAATTGCTTCATAAATATGAACTGTAGACTGTGCTAAACAAATCTAGGTCACATGCCCATGTGGCCATCACAGTTGACCGATCATAACTAAAATAGGGCATTCTCATCTAGAATTATACTGAGTCATCCTACCAATTTACAATGCAATCCCTTCATAAAATCAACTAAGCTAAAAATGACAAAATAAACAGCAGAGGCTCAAGTGAGCCTAAAATGCTCACCTGGCTCAAATTGTCAAAACAGATGAGTGTATCAGCATGTCATCAGCAGCAAGAGCAATTTTTTTTATTTGCTATGACAAAACCAAAGGCAACTTTTTTGGCCATTCATTTCTGCTGGTCCAAGGAAAGCTTCCTAGCAAACTCTGTTCTGTGAAGTATTAAAAAAAAACAACCAAACAAAATTTTTGTTTTGTTTTAAACTACTGTGGTTCTCTCTAGTGCCCCCCCCCCCAATTTTTTTTTTTTTTTTAATAACAAGAAAAAACAAGCCAATCGATTTGAACAAACTTGAATTCGACACCCCTAGAGATGTTACATACCAAATATGAAAGGATTCTCACTGATGGATCTGAAAAAGAAGAATTTTCAAGAAATTTTCTCATATTGCTCTAAGTTAAACTTTGGGCTTCAATAAAAAGCCCAAATATTAACCAAGGGACCTGATTTGAACAACCTTCAATCTAACCCTCCCAGAGGTGTCGTACACCAAATATCTAGAGAATCTGACTGCTGGATCTGAAGGAGATGATATTAAATGATAATTCCCCATATTGCACTAAGTAAATATTTGGAGAAACCAAATATTAACCCAGGAACTTGATTTGAACAAATTTGAACCTTACACCTCTAGAGATGTCACATACTAAATATGAAAGGATTCTCACTAGTGAGTCTGAAATAGAAGATTTTTTACGAAATTTTCTTATATTGCACTAAGTTAAAATTTGGGCTCCAATAAAGAGCCCAAATATTCATCCAGGGATCCCATTTGAATATGAACAAACTTGAATCTAACCCCCCTAGAGATGCTGCATACCAAATATCAAAAGAATCTGACTCGTGGATCTGAAGAAGAAGATTTTTAAAGATTATTACCCATATTGCACAAAGTTAATATTCAGGCTCCCACCAGAAGCCCAAATATTAACCCAGAGACTTGATTTGAACAAATTCGAATCTTACACCTCTAGAGATGTCACATACTAAATATGAAAGGATTCTCAATAGCAGGTCTGAAAAAGAAGATTTTTTAAGAAATTTTCTCATATTGCACTAAGTTAAAATTTGGGCTCCAATAAAGAGCCCAAATATTCATTCAGGGATCCCATTTGAACAAACTTGAATCTAACCCCCCTAAATATACTGCATACCAAAAATCAAAAGAATCTGACTAGTGGATCTGAAGAAGAAGATTTTTAAAGATTATTCCCTATATTGCACCAAGTTAATATTTGGGCTTCCATAGGAAGCCCAAATATTAACACAGGGACTCAATTTGAACAAACTTCAACCTGACCCCTGTAGAGATGTTGTATACCAAGTATCAAAAGAATCTGACCGTTTGATCTGAAGAAGAAGATTTTTAAAGCTTATTCCCCATAGCACCCTAAGTTAATTATTTGGGCTCCTCTGTTGAGCCCAAATAAGAACCACGGGGGCGATTTGAACACTCTGGTATTAGACTGTCCTATGGATGCTGTATACCAAATATCAAAAGATTCTGATCAGCGGCTCTGAAGAAATATTTTTTTTTATTTTTTGCTGGTGACTCAGCATTTTTTCAAACGCCCCTGCAGAACACCCTGACACAACCGATGGCCTTTTTTTTTAATCCATTCTACCGGTCAAAAGGATGCTTCATACCAAATAACAGTTCTCTGTTCTGTGTAGTTTGGAAAATATGGGCATTTGAATTTTTTCTATTTTTAGCCACTGGGGGTACCCACGGAGCAACGAAAAAAAATTTCAGGCACCAATCAAGTACTATGGACCCACTTATACTACATGCCAAATTTGGCTCAAATCGGCCCATCGGTTCTTGAAACAGAAATTTTGGGCAGAGGTCCAAAATAAGTATGTGCCCACAGAGAGCCCAAATATTGATCTACCAACTTCTCTTGTACAAACTTTAATCTTCAACACCAAAAAGTGTTACAGACCATATATAAAGGCAATCTCTCTGGTGGTTCATGAGAAGATTTTTAAAGATTTTTTGGCTTTGGCATCATTGCCCAGAGCCCGAAGAAGGCAGCAGCTCCATTTGAACAAAATAGAAAAGGTATACCCCAGGAATGGTTTGTGCAATATATGTTTGAATTTGGCTGAATGGCTGTGGAGAAGAAGCCAGGTTTGCAAAAGTTAACAGACAACGGACGACGGATGCCAAGTGATGGCAATACCTCACATTGACATGCAGTCAGGTCAGCTAAAAACAGTTATTCATGCAATTTGGACAATTCCCAACCCTCAAACCACCACACACACCAATACATAAACAAGCCAACTGAAAGGCCAATGAAAATCCTTACTGTAAAAGATAAAAGCTCACCTCTCACCACCTTTAGCTTTATCATACTCTTTCAGTTTTTTCACGAAATCTGCAAATTTCATATCTGTACTTCGTGTTGGAGGAATGAAATCTCTGTGTGCCAAAACTTTTTTTTCATCATAATATTTGAATTTTCTGTCTGGTGATATGTAAACTGAATAACTGCTATTTCCAATATTTTTAGTGAGGTATTCCAAATCCCAGTGCAGTGCAGATGATACTAAGTTACTGTCAGTTAATACAACTGGATTCTAAAATAGAGAAATGTTATTAAGATAAATCTTGATATATGCAAATTAAATTGTAAGGTGGATTTGTTTTTATACCCCCACTCTCAAAGAGATTGAGGGGTATACTGGATTGCAAGTCTGTTCATCCATCTGTCTGTCTATTCATCCATCCGGTTCCATATCTCAGCAGTGAGTGGATGGATTTCAATGAAATTTGGTATGCGGTATCCTTTGGATGACCCTCTTCCACCACATGTTGAACAGAATTGCTCACACTATTTATTTATTTACTGGTGTTTAAGATCACCTACTTATGCACAACAGCTAAACATGACTGTGACAGTTTTACGGGTGGAGGAAGCCGGAGTACCTGGAGAGAACCACTGAGCATTAACTGTCAGCTCCTCAACATTCTAACTCTTTTCAAGCTCCGCTCAAGCAGGGTTACAGCGGTTGCAGACATGTGCATCATCGACGTGCAGTACGCCTTAGTACACAGCGTCATTGTGCCCCCATGTAGGCAACCGGAATAAAGTGCCTTGCCCAAGGACACAATGTGGGTCGTCCTGGACGGGGATCGAACTCGGGACCTCTAGCATAGAAGTCCAACAGTCTACCACTGCACCACCACGCTCCCAGTTGCTCACACTATTTTCACCTGCGTTACAGTACTTATTTTGTAAATTTTCATTGATTTTTTATTTTGTCCATCCAGACACAGCCCCATCCCTCGATTTGACACACGTGGGGGTTTGCAGGCACCTCTGGTGCAATCTCATGTTTATCCTCTTGCCTTAGTGACTATAAGGCCACGATTTTCAGAAAATGCAAATTGAAATTTCCCATTACAATTGTGCAACTTTGCATTATCAAACACTGTGATGAGTACAGTGGAACCCTGTCAATTGAATAGGCACTTTGCCAGTAAAAATTAAAATTCCATTAACAGGAGTATTCAATTGCCCAGAATTTGGTAGTAGTGCATCAGTCTGGTGACAAACTGAGTATTAATTAATATCTTATTTGACACTGGGTTTGTTCAAACAAGCCATAACAGAATAAATGTTTATTCTGGAAGTACTGAGGCCAAATAGATATGTCATACTTGGAAAGTTGAAGGCTGTCAGTAGAATTTTCAAAAAGTTACAATATATTTTATTCAATTTTAAAACGGAGTTTTACTCTAGACCCCATATGCAATTAACAGGGTAAATTTGTACTAAAGAAACTATTCTCTCTCTCGCCTCTCTTCATCTCATTCTCCCCTCCCGCCCCCCCTCTCTCTCTCTCTCTCTCTTCTCTTTCTCTTAAATACCTTCTTTCTCTCCCTTTTTTGGTTTGGGCTCTACTACTTGTTTTCCTTCGACCAACTCACTCACTCTCACTCTGGCCCTCCTCTCTATTTTCTTCTCCACTTGCGCCCCCTCTCTCCCTTTCCCTCTCGCTGCTTGTCTCTATCAACTTCTCTCATTTCCCTCACTCTTCTCTATTTATTTATTTCTATTCATGAAATGGATTAATAGAAGGCTTCATTTTTATATCCCCACTGTTAACGTGTCTTAACGAACATCTGACCAGTTCACAAGATCATCAGTCTAGTTCTAGTATACACACAGATATTGTTACATAGTTGTATATGGTTTGTCATGATTTTATATGTTTATATGTAAGGGAACTTGGGGATACATTATGAACATTAAGAAATCTAAATTTTATAGTAAATTTCCTTTCTTATTATACCTACCACAATTGTTTACTTCAGGCTTGCACTACAGTGGAAGTCCCTAACTCGGATATAATACTCTCTATTTTTGTCTTTCCCAAGCAAGTTGGGAAAGAAAAGTGGTGCAAAAGCACCAATAAAAAATAAGCCAAAACTGGGTCGAGTGCAACCGGCGCAGACCTAGTACGGGACGCTCTCTCCCAAGTACAACTCCACGACTTCCGTTGCCAGAGCACATAAACCGTCTCTAAAGACTCATTCTTTTTGAATCCGTAAACGTTAGAGTTATGTTTTCAGCGGGGAGGAAAGATTCTTTACCCGTAAAGAAGACGGGAGGGCCTCCATGTAAACAATTGTGGTAGGTATAATAAGAAAGGAAATTTACTATAAAATTTAGATTTCTTATCAACCTACTCACAATTGTTTACTTCAGGCTGAATAGACAAAAGGCTGGAGGGAATCGCATAACCAACCCCCACATAACCCCAGTGCACTGGAACCCTGAAGTAGAAGGAAGAGGTCCCGAGGCTTATCAACCATAATGTCGCAATCATTGGTAAAGGACAATGAAAAGAGACATATGAGCCTGTGTGACACACAGACAGAAAAAGGGCAGTAACAGCACAAGGCTGAAACTGACCCCCAAGAAGCCTAATGGCTATGGCAGACAACAGCCTGAGCAGAAGAAAGAGGACCCAGGGCAAAAAGGTTGCAACTGGCGCAAATAAAAGGTGAAGAAAGTAGAAGCATTTCTCCAGTAGGCTGCCTGCATAACATCCGACAACTTGACGGAGTTAGAATAAGCCCAAGAGGTAGACAGTGCCCGCACCTCGTGGTCAGAAATACGATTGGTAATACAATCGCCAGCTGCTAAACGACTATAAGCCGTACGAATAGCAAGACAAATCCATCGAGAAATGGATTGAGGAGAGATCTTCTGTCGACCCGGAATGAGAGACAGAAAAAAACGTTTTCTGCCTTTCCGTATGAAGCGTGTCCGATCAAGATAAATGCGAATAGCACGGACCGGACAGAGCAAAGGGCGAGTACCCTCAACAGAAGGAAGAGCCCTGATACAGATAGGAGGAGGAGTAGTATCTGGTAACTGATTCTTAGCCAAAAAGGAGCAATCAGTGGTAAAAGTAACACTGTTGGGAGAGCTCCTAAAAAAGGCCGGGTCAACCGAGAGGGCGTGAAGCTCACTAACCTGTCTGGCCGAAGCAAATGCCATCAGAAAAGCCGTCTTATATGTGAGAAAATGCATATCCACCTGGGATAAAGGTTCGAACGGCGCCCCCCCTCCCCCCCCCCCCCAAGCAAAGCAGCACCCACGAAAGATTCCATCGTGGAGTAAGCTGCAAAGTCCGAGGCCTTTTCAAAGAAAAGTGCCGAACAAGCTTGGAGAGGAAAGGATTAGTGCCAATACGACGCTTCCCCACATAAGAAAAAGTCTCTGAAAGCATAGACCTGTAACCCTTGATGGTAACAGGCTGGAGACCCCGAGAATCAAACAGATATACCAGAAACTCCGCAATCTGTGAAATCGAAGGATTGGCATAATCAACAGAGTGAACAGCACACCATCGACAGAAGACCTTCCATTTAGCTGCATAAGCTAAACCAGTGGAGTGCCTCCTTGAAGAAGAAATGCGCTCCACTGCTCGTCTCGAAAAACCTCTACAGAGGAGACAGGACCTGACAAAAGATATGCGTGAAGGCACAACGAAGTCGGGTCGACGTGAAACCTCCTCGGGCGACCTTGACAAAGAAGGTCGCGACGTAGCGGGAGACGTGCCGGAACCGCCGCCATCAGCGAGCGGAGCTGATTGATCCACACCCGCTGAGGTGACAGGGGAGCGATCAGAATGATTCGACAACTGCAGGTTCGAATTTTGGCGAGAACCTGAGGAAGAATCGGAACCGGCGGGAAGGCATAGCCGACTAGACCGTTCCAAACGAGGGACAGAGCGTCCACGGCAAAAGCCAGAGGATCTGGACACGACACGAAAGTGTCCACCTGATGGTTCCAACGAGTCGCAAAGAGGTCGATGTGGGGACGTCCCTAGAGATCGCAAAGCGACTGGAACACTGCCCTGTGAAGCATCCACTTCGGAGTCGGCTAGGACGTTCAGACGACGGGAATGTGACGAACAACCACCCCGGCGTGAACATCCTGAGCGAGCAGTAGAAGATCCCGAGCTAACTCGTACATCGGAACCGAGTGCGTGCCGCCCTGGTTCCGAATGTAAGCAACCACTGTCGAATTGTCGGATAGTAGAAGGACCTGGCGATTCGACAGGTGAGGGATCCACTGCCTGAAACTCAGAAGAAGAGCAAGAAGCTCCTTCTGGTTGATGTGTAGAGCTGCTTGATCCTGGTCCCACATCCCGTGTAGGGAAAGTCCGAGAGGATCCAACGTCGCACCCCATCCGAGATCGCTGGCATCTGCCGTCAGAACGCGATCGGACGTGGGTAAGTCCAGTGGAATACCCTGTGTAATCCACTGAACATCTGTCCAGGGAAGAAGGTGAGGATACAGAGAGTCCGGAAACGGAAGCACCTGATCCAGAGAATCTACATTTGGCCTCCAACGACTGAGCAGAAAGTGTTGGAGAGGTCTGACACGCAGCCGACCTGGAGGAATGAGATCCGTCACCGAACCGCAGAGACCGATCAGCCGGAGAAAACTCCGAGCGGTCGCGGACCTGGACTGGGACAGAGTCAGAGCAAAAGCTGAGAGAATCACAGCCTTGGCCTGGGGAACCGCCACCAAATTGAATTTGGTTTGGAAAGACATCCCCAGATGACAAAACGACTGAGAAGGGACCAGATCCGACTTCTCATCGTTGACTCTGAATCCTAGCGACGTGACGCAAGCTCAACAGAGTGGCGACATCCGATTCCAGTAAGGCAGCATTGGAATGCCTCTGGAGGATATCGTCCAGATATGCCGAAGTAGTCACCCTGGACTGTGTGCGATGGAACGCTATCACATGCGACATCAGTCTGGTGAACGCCCAAGGAGCCAGGTTGAGGCCAAAAGGCATGGCCTTGAACTGGTAAACTCGCCCCAGAAAAGCGAACCTGAGATACTTCCGTGACGCCCGATGCATCGGAACGTGGAAGTAAGCGTCTCGCAGGTCGATGCTGGCTGCGAAATCTCCCTGGTGAATTGATTGGCGGACCGACCTGAAAGTCTCCATGCTGAACTTGGGAGCAATGATAGACTGGTTCAGGATACTCAGATCGATAACCGGTCGGAGTCGGCCGTCCTTCTTCGGCACCAAGAACAGGCGGGAATAGAAACCCACTGACTGAACGTTCTTGACGACCTCGATCGCCACCTTTGCCAGGAGATTGGCAATCTCTGTGGACAAAAGTTCCCGATGTAAAACGTCTGAAGGAACTGTGGTTGGAAGAGGCACCCTTGACAGAGTGGGGTGCCGTCGGAAGGATATGCGCAGCCCGGACCGAACAACATCTAACACCCATGGATCGGATGTGATGGTGGCCCAATGGTCTGCGAACTCTGCTATCCTTCCTCCAACCTGGGACGAGTCGAGGTGAGGACCTTCATTTCGAGCCCCGACGAGGCCCGCGAGAGGAGAAACCACCTCCTCTGCTAAATGAAGAATCCTGAGACTTCCCTCGATTCTGCCGACCCCTACCTTTACCCCGTGAGTAAGAAGTAGAGGCGGCGGCAGAAGGACTAGCCTTTTGCTTCACAGAGGAAGCAGAAGGGTACTTGTTAGGCTTGGAACGGCCCTTGCCTCCCCGAGAAGGCTGATCAAGCTGACGAAACAACAGCTGATCTTTGGAATGACGTAGGACGTCATCCCGGACCGTCGACACAGAACCATGGAAAAGTTGCGGACCTGCCAAAGAAGCAGATCGAAGAGCAGCACGCTGCTCCTCGGGAAGGGATCGTCCTGTGTCCAGCACAGCGTCCCTTCGAACCAATTCCAAATTAGCCGTGTTACAGGCATGCATGTAAGGTGCATAAGCGCCTTGGACAGCACACGCAAAGGAGCCTGTACCTCGTCAAACTTATCTGGAGGCAGATAAGCAGCCAAAGCTGAGACGACGTGATCTGAGAGAGAAAGCATGCCAAGCATCTCTCTAGATAAGCCCAACGTGGACTCCAGAGTCGTCATTGGAATGACGGCAGACTTGGGCTTGGAAAGCCCGAGGGAAGTGGAGTCCTGATCCAGAACCGTCAAAGTCTGGCAGACCGACGGATTGGCGGAATCGTAGGAACGATAACGCACAGGAGGCAAAAAGGTGTCAACCCTGGTGAAGAACGAAGTCTTCAAAGCCTTGGAATTCAGCTTGGAATCCAATGCTGAAAAAGCTTCAACCACCTGTACCGACTGGCACGGTCGAAGGCGCCCAGAAGCAGGTTGTTCCATAGGCTGTTGGCGCGTGACCGATGATCGCGGCCAGGCTGACACTGTCGGCTGGTTAGCAGGTTTGAGATCTGGCAGAAACCCAAACACAAAGTCAAGAGCTGCCCCCAAGTCCGAAGACTGCTGGCCCTCGACCTCAAGCATGTCGGACTCCTCCCCAGAGTCGGAAGACACATAGCCCATCGTGGGCAAACCAGCCGACGCCTCCCATGGTGTCGGAACACCAGAGGAATCAGAAACCGGCCTGTTTCCAATCCCGGGAGGCGGCGCCATAGGAGGCGCCTGGAAACCACTCATAGCCTCGCTGGAAGCAACAGGAAGGCTCTTAGAATGAACCTGAGTGAGTAAGGAGAGGGCCTCCCTAAGCTCACTGCCCGTACCGACCGGTTCGACCGGTTCGACAGGGGAGCAAACCGGCAAAGTGGCTTCACCTCTGACTCTCTTAACCAGCGAAGGGTCACGATCCTCCAAAACACCCGATGCGGGACGACGGTCGGCAGCCGAAACATCTGAAGGCAGACGTGTATAGGGGTATGATGCACCCCGAGGAGCAATATGGCGAGAACTCATGAGAGTCACCGCGGACCTCTGCGGGGCAGAAGGTCCAGGCTGCACAAAAGGCGTTGGTCCCCCAAAACTGGTCGTGTGGCCAGAATGAGTAGACGGAAATGCCACAGAGTTCATAGTGTTTCCACTACGAACATCCAAATCCAAAGACACAACTGTGGTGCTCGACGGCGAAGAGACCACAGAGATGGGTTCGACCGGCAGCCCCTTCCGACTTCGCCGAGTTGAAGTCAGGGAAGGCTGATGCCGATATCCCACGTCTACAGTATCGGAATTCCTGCAGTCCCCTGCAGCGAAAAGCCGAGGCCGGCTGAAACAGACGACGAAACAGACGGACCAGCAGTAGTAGTAGATACGTCGAGAGTCGTTGAGGCTGGTGAAATAGTGGAGAGAGCACACCGGCTCGGCCCCGAAGGAGGAGTCACAACCCTAGTGACAGCCTCAGATGTCGACTGGAGGGGGACCGTGGTCCCGGAACCAGGCATCTCTTCACCAGAACACTCAACGGCTCCCGCAGTATCCACCACAGGAAAAGACTGCACATCCCCCACGGAGGAGGAATAACTCTCACCAGACAAAGTCGGCTCGGGAGGCCCCGAACGACCACGTTCTCCTTTCCCGCGGGAGCGGGAGGCACGGCCACGAGAACGAACGACACGGTTTACTGACGCCCAGAAGGTGGAAGACCATGCTCCACAGACACCACATGGCCGCTCGGCCGAACACCCATTACAGGAGGAACACGACGAATGCACATCGTCCACATGCTTTGGCAGCAGACATTGCCCACAAGGAATTGTCCTGGGCATGATAGAGGTGAGAGGAGCAGAGAAGGTGAAAACAGAAAACAGAACACCCCCAAAGAAGAGAGAAAGGTGACAGAAACAAAGACCCCAGACGGTCGACCGGAAACCACACAACAGGAAGACTACTCTCAAAAGAAAGAAGAAACACTGTAGGAGTGGTACCCCGCTGACACCTAACTCTAACACAATTAGAAAATTTTGCAAAAAAAGCATTAACAATAACTGAGAAATAATCTAAGTCCGAACCGCGTGGCACACGAAATTCGCGCGCGACTCGAGAGAGATCAAATAAATATACATTATGGACATATAATAGAAAAGAGAATATAAAAAAACACTGTTCCTGAGAATACAAAGGATACACTGTGGTACAATGAATCAGGAATCATCAAACATCGAGCTGGTGGAACACTGATAAGCGTGCAAAAACTTCTCGACACGAAGCGGATTATAAAAAGAATGAGTCTTTAGAGACGGTATATGCGCACTGGCAACGGAAGTCGTGGAGTTGTACTTGGGAGAGAGCGTCCCGTACTGGGTCTGCGCCGGTTGCACTTGACCCAGTTTTGGCTTATTTTTTATTGGTGCTTTTGCACCACTTTTCTTTCCCAACTTGCTTGGGAAAGACAAAAATAGAGAGTATTATATCCGAGTTAGGGACTTCCACTGTAGTGCAAGCCTGAAGTAAACAATTGTGAGTAGGTTGATAAGAAATCCGTCTGTCACTTCATGTCGGTCTGCAGGTGTGTACCCACATCATCATTTTCCTTCTCCAAACTACTTGCCTGCATGTTAGTCCCTTTACCTGTATGCGTATCCACTCTTTCTCTCTCTCTTCTCTTTCTCTCTCCCTCCTACTTTCTTTTTCTCTGTTCTCTTTCTCTTTCTCTCTCAGACACCTGACCACTCCCCTCTTTTGACTTGGGCACTTCCACTTCTCTTTCCTTTGGTCATCTCACTAACTCTCACCCTACCCCCTCTCTCTTTTTTTCTCCACTTGCTCTCCCCCTTTCTTTCTTTCCCTCTCACTATTTCTCTATATCAACTTCTCTTGTTTCCCTTACTTTCGTTTAATGAGTTTTAACTGTTTTATTTGTTTAATTTTACACATAAGGCTAGCCAACAACATAAGATCATTTTATGTAAATATATATATATGTATATCAGCACACTATAACATATTATGGCCTGTCCGATTCCACATTTTACCTCGCTTGCTCCTTTTTCTCTCTCTATCTCTGTCTCTCTCTCTCTTCTCTCTCTCTGCTCTCTCTCTCTCTCTCTCTCTCTCACTCTCTCCATCTCTTGTTTTCATGTTTGTTAACCTTCATTATCTGCTATATATACTATTTTGTTGCTGCCCACCCATTTATCTGTTTGTTGGTCTGTTTCTCTGCCTGTCTCTCTGCCTGGTCTGTCTGTCTGTCTGTCTGTCTGTCTGTCTGTCTGTCTGTCTGTCTGTCTGTCTGTCTGTCTGTCTGTCTGTCTGTCTGTCTGTCTGTCAGCCTCACTCTCTCCCCCTCTATCCTATCTCTCTCACACATGCACACACACACTCACTCTCTATTTCTCTTCAAAAAACCAATGATGCCTTACATCTCAAAATTAACAGGTTCTAATAAATTCAAGCTCAAAACATATACATATGATATAGGGTTCTATATTCATAGTTAGTTTTGGCACCACTCGGTGCTAAATCATGTCACACGGGCAGAATTTTATGGGGGACCTATGTCGGCCAGATCCCCCTTGTTATTGTTTTGTTTAACAAAAAATTGTTTTGAAATTGGTATATATATTTAATCAGAATATTAACTCCAATTATGAATCTACTGTAATGAGATTGACCTCGTTAATAATAATAATAATAATAATAATAATAATAATAATAATAATAATAAATACAGTTTAGAGCCATGACTCCATGCAAATGTGCTCTCAGGCTTTACAAAATTAAAAATAAATAAAGTCAGCTCTGTGTTAATCATAAATTTAGAAGGACATTTTATGTATAGGTTTGACCGAATAAGTACGTCTTAAGGTTAGTTTTGAAGGACTGATATGTTTGTGGTGATATCACGTGATCAGGCAGATTGTTCCAGAGAACAGGTCTGGCAATGGAGAAGGCCCGATTTCCCGCAGTTACAAGTGTACTGGTCTTGTGACAAAGATTATTTGTGGAGGGGGATCTCAGAGATTGTGTGGGAACATATAGCTGAAGTTGTTCGCTGAGATATGTAGGGGCCAATCCATTTAGACATTTATAGACAGTTACAATGATTTTAAAATCAATGCGTTTTTCAATGGGTAGCCAATGAAGGTGGTACAGTAAGGGTGTTATATGACACGATTTCCTTCTTTTAAGAATCATTCTGGCGGCACAGTTTTGGACAAGCTGCAGCTTATGTAGAAGGGACTGTTTACAGCCATACATTAAGGAATTGCAGTAGTCCAGGCGACTGGTGACAAATGCATGAATTAACTGTTTGGCGACATCCTCGTCAACCACGGCGCGCACCCTGCTGATGTTTCGTAACTGATAATATGATGTCCGACACACCTGTGTGACATGATAGTCAGCAGACAGTGTCACATCCATGAAAAATCCGAGGTTACGCACCATGGTGGAGGGAGAGATCAGATTGCCATCAACATTTGGATAAATATGGGACAGCTTCGAAAGCTGGCCGTATAATCCAATGTGGATAACTTTGGTTTTGTCGCGACTGAGCTTAAGAAAGTTTAACGTCATCCACAACTTAATGTCATCTACACAATGTTCTAACAAGTGAACTGCATACACCTCTTGGTGGGCTCTAAAATGAATGTCGAGTTGTGTGTCGTCTGCATAAAAATGAAAATCAAGTCCGTGCTTACGAATTATGTAGTAGAGGAGACGGTTTCTTCTCTCGCGAGCCTCTTCGGGGCTCGAACTGAAAGTCCTCACCCCGATTCATCCAGGTTGGAGGAAGGATAGCAGAGTTCGCAGACCGTTGGGCCACCATCACATCCAATCCTTGGGTGTTAGATGTTGTTCGGTCTGGGCTGCAAATATCCTTCTGAAGGCACACCACTCTGTCCAGAGTGCCTCTTCCAACCAAAGTTCCTTCAGACGTTTTACGTCAGGAGCTTTTGTCCACGGAGAGAGACAATCTCCTGGCCAAGGGGGCGATCGAGGTCATCAAAAACATTCAGTCAGTGAGGTTTTATTCCCACCTGTTCTTGGTGCCGAAGAAGGGCGGCCGACTCCGACCGGTTATCGATCTGAGTATCCTGAACCAGTCTATCATTGCTCCCAAGTTCAGCATTGAGACTTTCAGGTTGGTCCGCCGTTCCATTCACCAGGGAGATTTCGCTTCCAGCATCGACTTGCGAGACGCTTACTTTCACGTTCTCAAGGTTCGCTTTTCTGGGTTGAGTTTACCAGTTGAAGGCCATGCCTTTTGGCCGCAACCTGGCTCCTTGGGCCTTCACCCGACTGATGTCGCATGTGATAGCCTTCCATCGCACACAGTCCAGGGTGACTACTTCGGCATATCTAGACGATATCCTCCAGAGGCATTCCAATGCTGCCTTACTGGAGTTGGATGTCGACACTCTGTTGAGCTTGCTCATGTCGCTAGGATTCAGAGTCAACGAGGAGAAGTCGGATCTGGTCCCTTCTCAGTCGTTTTGTCATCTGGGGATGGCCTTCCGCACTCAGTTCAATACGGTGGCGGTTCCCCAGGCCAGGGCTGTGATTCTCTCAGCTTTTGCTCTGACTCTGTTCCCAGCCCACATCTGCGACAGCATGGGGTTTCTCCGGCTGCTCGGTCTCAGCGGTCCAGTGACAGATCTCATTTCTCTAGGTCGGCTGCATGTCAGACCTCTCCAACACTTTCTGCTCAGTCGTTGGAGGCCGAATGTCGATTCTCTGGATCTGGTGCTTCAGTTTCCAGAATCTCTTGTCCTCACCTTCTCCACTGGATGAATGTTCAGTGGATCATGCAGGTGTCCCGTTGGACTTACCCACACCCAATCGCGTTCTGACGGCAGATGTCAGCGATCTCGGATGGGGTGCGACGTTGGATCCTCTAGGTCCTTCCCTTCACGGGATGTGGGACCAGGATCGGGCATCTCTACACATCAACCAGAAGGAGCTTCTTGCTCTTCTTCTGAGTTTCAGGCAGTGGATCCCTCACCTGTCGAATCGTCAGGTCCTTCTGTTTTTCGACAATTCGACAGTGGTTGCTTACATTTGGAACCAGGGTGGCACGCACTCGGTTCCAATGTACAAATTGGCTCGGGATCTTCTACTGCTTGCTCAGGATGTCAATGCCGGGGTGGTTGTTCGTCACATTTCCGGTCGTCTGAACATCCTAGCCAACTCCTTGTCCCGATGGGGCAGGTTCTTTTCCACCGAGTGGATGCTCCACATGGCAGTGTTCCATCGATCTCTTTGCGACTCGTTGGAACCATCAGGTGGACACTTTTGTGTCCTTGTGTCCAGATGCTCTGGCTTTCGCTGTGGACGCTCTGGCCCTCCTTTGGGGTGGTCTTGTCGGCTACGCCTTCCTGCCGGTTCCGATTCCACCTCAGGTTCTCGCCCAGATATGAACCTTCAGTCGTCGAATCCTTTCGATCCCACCTCTGTCGCCTCGGTGGGTGTGGATCAATCTGCTCCGCTCTCTGTTAGCAGCGGTTCCGGCATGTCTCCCTCTACGTCACGACTTTCTTAGCCAAAGTCGCCCAAGGAGGTTTCAAGTTGACCCGACTTCATTGTGCCTTCGCACATGTCTTTTATCGGGTCCTGTCTCCTCCGTAGTTGTTTTTCGAGACAAGCAGTGGAGTTGCTTTTCTTCTTCAAGGAGGCACTCACTCCATTGGTTTAGCCTCTGTGGCTAAGTAGAAGGTTCTTCTGTCGATGGTGTGCGATCACTCTGTTGCTTCTGTCACTCCTTCGATCACACCGCTTGCGGAGTTTCTGGTATATGTTTGCTTCTGGGGGTCTCCAGCAATGGGTAAAAGTCCATGCTTTGGAGACCTTTTTCATATGTGGTACCGCATTGTTTCGACACTCATCCTTGCCTCTCCTAGGTTGTTCAGCTCTTTTCCTTCAAAAGGCCTAGGACTTTGCAGTTTACTCCAAGATGGACACTTTCTTGGGCACTGCTCTGCTTGGGGGTGGGGGGCGTTCGCGCCTTTATCCTGGATGGATATGCATTTTCTCACATGCCAGATCTCTCCTGCATCCATTTCTCAATGGATTTGTCTTGCTATTCGTGCAGCTTCCGCTCGTCTAGCTACTGGTGATTGTATTACCAATTGTTTTTTTCTGCCACGAGGTGTGTGCATTGTCTTCCTCTCGGGGCTTTTACTAACTCCGTCATGTTGTCGGATGTTATACTGGCAGCCTACTGGAGAAATGATACCTTCTCCATTTATCTGCGACAGTTGCAAGAGCTGACAGAGGACATTTGTCCTACGGGCCCTCTTTCTTCAGCTCAGGCTGTTGTCTATCCCAGCCATTCATCTTTTTACAGGGTCAGTTCCAGCTCCGTGCTGTTACTGCCCTTTCTGTCTGTGCGTCGCACAGAACCATACACCTCATATTTCATTGTCTTTTACTAATGTTTGTGATGCTGTGGTTGATAAGCCTCGGGACCTCTTCCGTCTGTTCACGGTTCCAGTACGCTTGGATTATGTGGTGTATGGTTGGTTATGCGATTCCCTCCAGCCTATTATCTATTCAGCATGTAGTAAACAATTGTGGGTAGGTTGATAAGAAATTTAAATTTTATAGTAAATTTGCTTTCTTATTATACCTACCACAATTGTTTACATGGAGGCCCTCCCGTCTTCTTATACAGGTAAGAATCCTTCCTCCCCACTTATCACATAACTCTAACGTTGGCGGATTCAAAAAGAATGAGTCATTAGTGACGCATATGCGCACTGGCAACAGAAGTCGTGGAGTTGTACTTGGAAGAGAGCGTTCCGTACTGGGTCTGCACCGGTTGCCCTCGACCCAGTTTTGGCTTATTTTTTTTTCTTGGTGCTTTTGCACCACTTTTCTTTCCCAAACTGCTTGGGAAAGACAAAAATAGAAAGTATATTATCCGAGTTAGGGACTTCCACTGTAGTGCAAGCCTGTAGTAAACAATTGTGGTAGGTATAATAAGAAAGGAAATTTACTATAAAATTTCAATTTTTTTTTTATTTTGAGTTGTCTCCCCAACAACACAAAAGTGATTATATATATTTCAATTTTTTGTTTGTTTTCACTGTTTGTTCAGAGGATCGAGTTCGATCAACAGAGAGACCACAGAAGTGGCGGCTTCGGGATTATTGGTTTTCGTCTTAAAATTGATCCTATCCCCAATCTGCACCTTGAGAGGTGTACCGAAGACGCTGGTGTTCAAGTGTCGATACTTCATCTTTTCGACTCTGTACTTCTTATCGGTTTCCACACCGTTCACCACGAGATTGACGACCGCTCTATTGCTCAAGTCCGTAGAAGTCAGAATAATCGAATAATCTCGCCTTCCGTCGGCATGGGATATCATATCAGACCGTGTGGTGGTCCCTTACCTCCATTTCCGAAGGACCATTCGGCTTTTTCCGCTTCTAAAGCGCCACTCTCCTCGGCCCAAACGGTGATCAATTGTCTAGCATATTTTATCTTTCCCATGACGGACATCAGAGTGCAGGCATCCGACATGTGTGTGGGATCCAGTAGATTCGTGAGTGCGTGTCCTCCCATGTCCAGTTTGCCTTCCATGACATCACCCTTTCTCCAGACTGTATTTTCATCCAAGTACTGTCTGCTGACCGTGCTGGAAGCGAATTCCAGTTCGTCGTCGAGACTGAATAGATTGTGTCCGTCCATATCGATGCCGGCCTCCATGGTTCCTCCATTTTTTTTGTTCAGATACAATTCATCGACTTGAGATTCCAGATAGGATTGAGAATCCTGTAGGGCAGAATCCACGTAGCCTTTGTTGACCACCGTCGAGTCTTCGTCTGCATCGCCGATCTGGGACAGATTCAATATCTTGTTGAATCCCGCATCCAGATCCAATTTCATTTCTAGCTCGTCGACGTTATTCTTTCTCAGTTCCAAGTCTACTTATTGTTTGGTCGCCGCATCGTTAAGATTCGTGGGAACGGGCACGTTGATTATCTTGTTAGAATTCGCGTTCAATTCAGACTGCATCACTTTAGGAACGTAGCGGTCTCTCACATTTTTACTGAATCTCGCGTGAGCGTCTTCCGCATATCTTTTAGTGGCGGCATCAGTAAAATTTCTAGGATCTGCTAAATTCAACACTCGTTTAGATTTCAAGTCGAGATCGTCCATCACGTCTTTATTCACGTAATTATCTCTCATGTTCTGTTGGAAATTTTCGTCTCCTCTATCGACGTACTTTTTAGTTGCGGCATCTGACAGATTGATCGGTTCGGGAAGATTGTAGATTTTCTTATTGTTTAAGTTTAAAAGGTTCTTCTCGAGGTTCGCATCTCTGGACGTATCGTTCATCTAAGGTGGCAATGTCCCCACCACTGCCAACAACTTCAACTGTTTTTCTTTTCTTTCTAGAGGAACCTTCATTATCGTCAGCACAACCAAATTTATCGACTGGTATGTTTGTGTGTGTTTTTGTGTTTTTTTTTATTTTTACTATTATTTAAAAAATTTATTTTTTAGTATTTTAATTATAACAACCAGAATTTTTTTATTTATATGTCTCTTTATATATATGTAAAAAATTTGTTTAATGTAAATCGTTGAGAATATCCTGAAAGTGATCTCCTTCCGACCATCTCTTGAGAACGTAGAGACACAGGTGACCGCAAAACACTTGATCTGACGCTTGCACTCGCTCGGTATTGTAAATAACTGACGTTAAAAAATGGTTCCTTATTTCTATCGGTGGCAAGATACCGTAGCTATTGAAACAACAATTATTATTCCTGTTAAACCACGCGACCTAATGTGTACCCTCACCTCCGATATCGTCCAGATTTAAAATTCCGCATTCCGAATCTTCATCGTCTTTTTTTCTCGGTAAGGCATCTCTAGAAAACAAACCTCGAAAATGTTTGATTTTTAAATCTTTCGTCGCCTTCGACAGATCAATGTTGGATAGAGGTTCGTTGGGTAAGACAACACCTTCTACGGATATGTGTTTTATTTTCTTATTCATAAATAATATTTATTTTTTTTTATTTGTATTTTCTTTTTTCTTTTTTTAATTTATAAACTTGCGAGTGTTTTTTAAACTTTTACAACATGTCGATGGCTTCAGTCGTACTGCATTCATCATCCTCTCGATTTTGTTGTTGAATTATCGCGGAATAATAATGTCTGAGTGCGAAAGTGTATTTTATCCTCACATATAATTCTCTTATCGTTGTCGGCCGTCAACACAATCTTATTGATTTCTTTGGTGTATATCGCATGCTTTTCGCTTCGAATCCCAGTCATCTTTTTATACACTGTCAAACCTTTGAAAAGACACTCTTTATACTCGTCGAAGCGATGTTTTTATTCATCACACATGCTGGAATGCCTTCACATCTCTTGATCTCTTCACCTTCGAGGAGATAAGCGTACAATTTTGGTCTCAAACCCACGAATTCAGTGATCTGTCTTCCACCACTCTTGTCTTTGAATTTACCCAACACCTTTTTATTGACACCCGTTTGTTTCTTAGATGGGTGATCGTCGGGATAATTACTCGTGCCGAACCATTCGTTCACATCTGGTGCAATGTTGTCATAGACGTCTCTAGTCTCTATCTCGTAGGCCAGACTGTCTGTGTAGGTGAACAATAGTTTGGCTTTCGAACCGAATTTTGCTTTGACGTAATCGTAGTGAAACTCGTACATCAACTGCTTGTTGACGTCTAAGATGATCGCTCCGAGATAACAGGGTTTGTCGAACTTCAGATGCGTCTTTTGCATGTGTACAACCACTAGATTTTCATCGAATATGATTCTATGTTGATAATTGGGCATCGAGATTAATTTTCTAGACCTCTCTTCAGACATGACGAGTTGAACGTTGGTTCTGTTCCTAATGTTTTCCATAGATTTTCCGTACACACAATTGTTCATGAGTTTGAAGAAATCTTTTTCGAAGTCGCTCTCAGTCTCCATTCTTAAATTCGTGTTGAGATCGATGTATTTTTTCATCCAAGGCTCCTCGTTGAATCAAATGATTCGATGCATGTTGATTAATCTCATCCCGTGATTGATGTAACATTTCAGATTTTCGCAATAGACCACGTACTTGCGTTTGCGATTTAAATTGGGAATAAGTTTTTCCATGCCATTCAATTTCATTCATTCGGGAGCCAATGGATAATCGTTGTGTAGATCGTGTAACATTTCCGGATAGTCCAAATTGACTTCTAGAATACAAGGATAGTGTCCATTTTTGTTCTTCTTCCAACGTGTCGACCCATTTGAAATTTCCGATCGGTAAATGATGACTCATGGCCAAATCATACAAATTATTAGCATCCCAATACTGTATGTATTTACTCGGTTTTTCCGAATCGAAGTCTTTTCCCATGTGAGAATTATTAGCTTTAGCTTATCTGGTGGATATCATAGAGATGCCACGCCTCACGGCCTTTTCAAACATGAGCAACATGTCGACGTCCTATAATAATTCCAATTGGACTTCGGTCATCTTCAAAAGAGCATCCCATGCAAGGCAGGGTGCCGTGAAATACCAACCCGGATCTAGTTAGTAATATTGACGACACACTCGTCGAAACTTTTCGAACACATCTATAATATAAATAATCACCACACTTTTGAGTGTGTTCGTAATCATCATCAGGAAATGTGGGACCGGTATAATTTCGAATAAAAATCTTTAGGAGGTAGAGCTACGTCGTCGAATTTCTCAAGATCACTCGTGTAATCGTACGGGTAGACGCCTTTCCTCAACATGACGTCCACCAATTGTTGTCGACGATCAAAATGTTTACTCGTGATTTTAAATTTCTCCCTATCCAAACTGCCGACTAGTTTTTCCAGACTGGCCGACATGAATTTGTAACTGTCGATGAAACAAATCTCACTATGGATGGAAATCGTTTTCTCAGACCATCGACGACTCTCTTTTTATTGACGACCTTCCATCTAGTGAATGAAATGTATTTTTCATCGCTTTGCGCGATGTAGCTCAACTCCCCCTCGGTGACACCCATATTTTTCACGAACAGGTGACTGCCATAGCCCGAGAGATTGTGAAATATCACCAGATAGAATTGAGCGTTTTGAAATCTTAAATTACATTCGTTGTGAGCCGCGCCACGAAACAGACCCATGTAGTGACTGTCATCTCTAACTTTTTTATTATTTTCAGACTGATTATCGAATAATTGTCTACAGATGTGACATTTGGTGGTTTCGTTGTATTCTCGCTGTTGCTCTGGCATGATGATTATGACTGTTGGATTTTTTAAAAATTTGTCGTATAATTTTTGAATTTTTGATTCTAAGTCTTCCACGAATCTTTGAGCCACGTCGTCGCTTTCAAAGGGTCGTGTCTGTCCACGTGAATCTCGAGATTCAATACCTTCTTGAACGTCAAACCACTTCCCTTGTCTTGATGAGCCATAGATTCCAACATCATGTCTTTCATCACTTCGTAAACATCGACTAATTCGTCGTCTCTAAATACAGTCTCGTTTTAGACTGGATATAGGCATCTTGCACCACACTCTCACCCGTGTTTGCGTCGACCTTTTTCATCAGACAATGCAAGATCATTTTTATTTTTAGACCCACAACAACTAGATGTTTTCGAAATAAGTGCAACACTCCACCCTTCGCCCAGTCAATGAACGATTCGAGATCGAGTTTTGCGAGACCGGGAGTCACGTCAAAAGTTTTTAAAAATCCTTTGATGGCGACGTCTGGTTCTATCGAAATCAACAATGACTCCAACACTTTGATTACCATTCCCTTTATCGCGTTGAATCCCTTTTTTTCATTTAGCGCTCTCACGATTGCATCCATCATTTTTTTTACTAGCGAATCGTCATCTCGAACCATGTCGCTTTTCATTTTTTTATTTAATATTTGGCAAGAATTTTTGCCCCACCCAGAATTTCTATTTTCTGAACCGAGGGGCCAATTTGAACCAAATTTAATATGAGGTATTATTGGGTTATAAGTACCTGATTTATGCCAAAAAAAGTTTTCTTGCAGCCCCATGGGAACCTCAGGAGCCAAAAATAGAAAAAAAAACGAAAACATCCATATCTCCAAAACTGCACGGCACTGAGAATTTTTATTTGGTGTGAGGCTTCCTTGGGACCAACAGAAATGAATGGTAAAAAAAATTTCCATCGGTTTTGTCATAAGGTACTTTTTCGGGACTTTGAAAAAATGCTGAGTCAGCATTTTTTAACACTGTGGGCAATGGGAAAAAATTAAAGAATCCATTGCTTCCAAACCACTGCTCCAAAAGCTTTCATATTTTACATATAACATCTTTGGAACATTGATTCACATATTTGTTGAAATCAAATCCCTCGGTCCATATTTGGGTTCCCTATGGGAAAGATATGTTCTGCGCTTCACTTTGCTTTTTGTATTCAAGTGTAAATTATGCAAAAAATACTGTATAATATCTTCCTTGGGTGGCAACAAGTAAAGATATGTTCAGCGTTATTATGCAAAAAGCAAATATAAATAAGAGACTATTTCTAAAACCTCGCCCTGGTAACAGAGGCAGAGGCAAGTAAGTTCGTATACCGTATTCACACATCCAACCACTCCTTGGCCCGAATCATTCAATCATTTAAAAGCACGCCTCCATATTTCCCCCCAATACCCAGCCCGCATCAATCAGACATCAGTACCGCTGATGAAAAATAGAATCTTATTATACCTTCCTTGCGTAGTAATAAAGCCCCCCCCCCCCCTCCTCCCCCCCCATCCACCCGATCCTTCCAGGGTGTGTAAATGTCTTGTCCCCACCCACTATTGCAACATATATATGCCCTCCACCACTGATCTAAGTTCAGCCCCTGCTATAATATTTACACTGACAATCGTAGGCTAGGATTCCATGCATCACCCCCACCTCCCCCCACATATGCATGATGTACACACTGACATATACACAATGATCATAATCTCAGAACATATACACGCTATGTTCAACACCAATGCGCTTTTAGGTGTAATTGCTCTACCCTCCCCCTCCCCCCCCCCCCCCCATTCTATGTCTACTGAGCCCTTCGGTTCTAGTGTTTGAAGTTTGTTATTCCAAAATGCTTCATGGCCCCTCCTGTAAGCTGTATTTTGTTGATTAATTTGTTCAATCCCAATAATCTTAAAATTGTTTATTGTTTCTGCGAATTGTTTTGTTTGGAGCATAAACCCACAGATTGCACACTTTCTCTCGCATCTATCAGATCCCGTCCCTTGATTGTTGAACATTTTATTATGCTTGCTATGGACTATAATATCTCCCAAATTTTTCAGTCTTTTGTACGAAATCAGGGGAGGTTTTTCGTTTGCCAACTTCATGCATTTTGAGTGGTGTAAAATGGGCATCCGCTTCCATGTTATTTTCCCGATGTCGGGGAGGCGCCACGAGTAGGTGACCACAAACGGGACTCTTTTGCCAGTTGATTTGTTGGATCGTTTTTCAAGTAACTGTTTACGCTCGATTTGGTCAACCTTTTTTAGTTGTTCGCTTACAAACTTCTCGTCGTAACCTCTGACATGCAGGCATTGTTTTATATCATTTTTGTGGCATTCATATTCAGCATTATCGGAACAAATTCTTTTTACTCTTGAAGCTATTCCATATGGTATTTGACTTTGCGTGCAGGTACTGATGCGTATCCGTGGGTTTTGTATATAAACCGGTTTTAAGAAATCTGCCTTCAATTTTGACTATCGTGTCTAAGAATTCAATCCTATTTTCAGAACACCTTAAATCAACCTGTATTCTTGGGTGTATCGTATTTGCCAAAGAATGATGATATTGTTTCAGTATGGTCATGATATAGCTGTAGATACTGAAAGTGACCTTAAATATCAATAATTAATTTATTCTCTATCTTTTTGTCTGTTTGAGAATGTGTGGGATTTGTTAACATATGAGGGTAAGCTTCCTACTCCATGATTTCACAATTTTTCCAACATATCTGTTTCAGATACAATGAAATACATGTAAAATGAGTTACTGTCACACACAAATTAGTTGTTTATTTGATATGGTTTAAACCATCTAGAGAGCTAGTATACACAGTGATGGGTACAGTTCAAGTCAAAATGAGTTGATTAAAGGGATGTTGAACAGCTTGTTAATATTTCTTGCATTACACTACTACTTTGCTATTTATTGACAGAAGGATTTCACAGAGGGTTTCCCTGACGGTATTTATTTATTGGTGTTTACGGTCACATACTTATCCACAATAGCTAATCGTGACCGTGACAGTTTTACGGGTGGGGGAAGTCGGAGGACCCAGAGAGAACCACCGAGCATCAACGAGCAACTGTCAGCTCAACATTCTAATTATGTTCAAGCTCCGCTGAAGCAGGATACCAGCGGTTGAAGACATGTGCACCATTGACATGCAGTACGCCTTAGTACATGGCATCATAGTGCCCCCATGTTGGCAACCGGGATAAAGTGCCTTGCCCAAGGACATTACGTGGGTTGTCCCAGATAGGGATCAAACTTGGGACCTCTATCATAGAAGTCAAACAGTCTACCACTGAGAAAATGTGCTTTCTTTCCTGGCGGTATTCATATTTATATGGCCAAACTGGTGTTGGATAACACGGAACATCAAAACATATAACACAAAATTTGTTCCCCATTGATTTTTGAAAGCAGTTATGAAAAGCTCAAAGAGCTCTTTCCTTTTTGTTTTTGGACAAGTGAGTATTCACTCAAAGTCATTTTTTGCAGACAGTGCTATTTTAAGTGGCCAAAGCACAAAGTCCCAGAACATAACTAAAGCCAGATTTATTGATTAAACATCTCTGCATATAGCAAAGCAAAGTGTCTCAAATTAACCCATTCCAAAATGATAGTAGAGAGTAACCAAAGTTGGATAATTCGGGTATTTCCAAATGGTACACTTATTCTCACTCTCATTGTGCTTGACGGTTAAATCTGAGATTGAAAAGGTATACCAATCTTACTCAGGGAAGGTGAGGACAGAAAAGTACAAAATTAATCAGAAAATGAATTTTGTCTGACAGTACTAATATTTGTACGAGCAAAACTGGTACTGGATTTATTTATTTATTTATTAGGTTTTTAACGACACATTAACAGCCAAGGTCATATTGTGTCGGTGACAGTTGTATGGGTGGAGGAAGCCGGACTACCCAGAGAGAACCACCGAGCAATGACGAGCAGCTGCCAGCTGCCCAACATAGTGTCTCCGCACTGTAGCACAGGCAGGGTTAGATTGGTTGAAGACATGCGCACCATCGACGGGCAGTATGCCTTAGTACACAGCGGCATGGTGCCCCCATGCGGACAGTCGGGGTGAAGTGATCGGGACATAATTGGAATATATCCGACAGATACAATGTCGGATATATTCCAATTATGTCCTGATCATGCAAGGCAGCAAATTGAAATTCTCAGAATGTTTCCTACTGTCCCTGCCCGACAGTTTAGTATCTTTGTCAAGTGTCAAGACTGCATGGAAATACCGTGGATCAGGTGGAAACCGAGGGCACGATTCGTCCCTACTTTATTCTCAACTCAACGACTTTTCCATTCATTATTTACCTGTCACCGGCTGAGTTAGGTATTATATTTGTCTATTTGATGAACTTTTCAACCTTAACTATTTGCGGCTTCATGTAGCACCACTGAAAGGCCACTGCACGGTTACCAATGTATTCAGGGATTGATTTTACGAAAATAACATTTATTCCGACTATACCCATATGGGAACTCCTAAATATGCAAAGGGTTAAACTTTTGATAATGACGTATAAAACAGAAGTTGTCATGCTACGCTTGCTGCATTCAGGCATAGAAAACATTCAGCGCTCAATGAATTAGGAATGGAGTAAATTGTCACTTAAACCTACGAAATTCTGAAAAAATGAGTTTTTTTCGACGGCATCTACCATTATGCATCTGAGACAGGGATTGCGTTAAACTTTACAGCAACCTTATAACAGAAAATATTCTTGGAATTGAACTGTGAATCCGAATTTTGAAAGCATTTTCGAATATTCTATTCCAAACTACCACTGCACGCTTATCAATATTCAGTGATTTTATGAAAATTAAAATTATTCCGACCATACCCATATGGGCAGTCTCGAATCTGCCAATGGTTAAACTTTTAATAATGACATATAAAACAAAAGTTGTCATACTATGACTGCTGCGTACAGCCATAGAAAACGTTCAGTGCTCAATCAATTAGGAATGGAGTAAATCGTCCCTTAAACTTACCAAATTCTGAAAACGAGAGTTTTTTTGGACTGCACCTATCTTTATGCAAACAGAACAAGCATAGGGTTAAACTTTACAACCAAACTTACGACAGCAAATATGCTCGGTAGGCAATTGTAAATACAAACATGTAAATCATTTTTGGATATTCCTTTCAAAAATGGAAGAAAAGTGAGCTCCAAATTAGCCAATTTTATGAAGAATTTTAGGGCACTCAAATTCAAGGCCCGAAAACTGGGTGAAGGTTAAAACTTTGACTAAAATATATAACAGCAAAATTGTTCTTGGATGAAGGCCCAATCCTCTCATGGAAAAGGTTTTGTGACAATATGGCTCCAGTGCTGAGAAAGTGCATGTAAATGTTGTCGAAAATAATAATTATTCTGACAGTACCCTTATGGGAAGTCTCAAATCTGCCAAGGGTTAAACTTTTAATAATAACATATAGAACAAACTTTGTCATACTTTGACTGTTGCAAGCAGCTATAGAAAACATTCAGAGCTCAAGCAATTAAAAATGGAGTAAATCGCCACCTAAATTTACCAAATTCTGAAAAAATTGGAAATTTTTTGGACGGTACCTACTTTTATGCAACCAGAATGGGATAGGGTTAAACTTTACAACCAAACTAACAACAGCAAATATGCTCGATAGTCAATTGTGAATACGTACATGAAAAGTGTTTGAAATTAACCCTTTCCAAAATGATAGAAAAGGCAACCAAAAATGGTTAATTTTGGCATTTTCAAACGGTACTCTTATTCTCGCCCTCATTGTGCTAGAGGGTTAAATCTGAGATTAAGAAGTAAACAGTAACTTTCTTCCACAATCATTGTTGCATCTAGCCATACCAAAACAATTATTACAACTACCTTATAATTAGAAAAATTTGCTCTTGAAGTTGGCAAAAATAACAAATATTCCGACAGTACCCTTATGGGAAGTCTCAAATCTGCCAAGGGTTAAACTTTTAATAATAACATATAGAACAAAATTTGTCATACTTTGACTGCTGCAAGCAGCTAAAGAAAACATTCAGAGCTCAAGCAATTAAAAATGGAGTAAATCGTCACCTAAACTTACCAAATTCTGAAAAAATTTGAGTTTTTTTGGACGGTACCTACTTTTATGCAACCAAAATGGGATAGGGTTAAACTTTACAACCAAACTTACAACAGCAAATATGCTCGGTAGTCAATTGTGAATACGTACACGAAAAGTGTTTGAAAATAACCCTTTTCCAAAATGATGGAAAAAGCAACCAATGTTGGCTAATTTTGGCATTTTCAAATGGTACTCTTATTCTCACCCTCATTGTGCTTGAGGGTTAAATCTGAGATTAAAAAGTAAACAGTAACTTTCTTCCGCAATCATTGTTGCATCTATCCAAACCAAAATAATTGTTACAACGACCTTGTTATTAGAGAAATTTGCCCTTGAAGTTGGTCAATTTTGAAGAAAAATTCTATATTCATGTCATTGTTGGCCAGTGGGGGTTAAAGTTGAAAGATCTGAGTGGTGATTGTGGTGTATCATATTATGCTGTAAATGTGTGGAAAATTTGAGCTAAATAACTGTAAACAATTTTGAGACATTCGAAAAATGGTGAAATTTTGAAGGCTTTGGCAGAATATTTTGAAAACACGCGTTTTCACAGATATGACGATACCGCATTTCACTAGATTTTATGAAATTACATAAGTGTGCCAAATTTGGTCAAAATCGTACAGCTTGTTTTTGAGCAGTTCAACAGACAAAATTCAGGGAGGAAAAACAAAAAATAAAATAAAGAAGAATAACAATAGTCTTTCCCAAACTGGGTTTGGGAAAGCCTAAAAAAAAAAATAGAGAAGAAAAATTTTGAAAAAGAAGAATAACAAGAGTCTTTCCCAAACTGAGTTTGGGAAAGCCTAAAAAAAAAAAAAAAGAGAAGAAAAATTATTTTGAAAAAGAAGAATAACAATAGTCTTTCCCAAACTGGGCTTGGGAAAGCCTAACAAAAATTTTTCCCGATTTTGGTCCAAAATTTCTAAGTCCGGAACGGGACCCCAAATTTTCAGACTAAATATTAACCCAGGGTCTTGGCTTCAACAAACTTGAATCTCACCCCCCTAAGGATGCTGCATACCAAATATCAAAAGATTCTTATTGGTAGATCTGAAGAAGAAGATTTTTCAAAAATAATCCTCATACTGCACTAATTTAAACATTTGGGCTCCCATAGAGAGCCCAAATATGGACCCAGGCAATTGATTTCAATAAACATGTGAAACAATCTTCCAAAGATGTTATATGTGAAATTTGAAAGCTTTTGGAGCAGTGGTTTGGGAGAAATGTAGTCTTATGTTTTTCCCATTACCCACAGTGTTAAAAAATGCTGACTCAGCACTTTTTCAAAGTCCCCAAAAAGTACCCCATGATAAAACCGATGGCAATTGTTTTTTTACCATTCCATTTCTGTTGGTCCTAAGAAAGCTTCAGAACAAATAAGAATTCTCAGTGCCGTGTAGTTTTGGAGATATGGGCATTTTAATTTTTTTCTATTTTTAGCTCCTGTGGTTCCCACGGGGCTATGGGAAAAAAAAATTCTGCATAAATTAGGTACTTATGACCCAATAAGCACTCACGTAAAATTCGGTTCAAATCGGCCTCGCAGTTTGGAAAATAGAAATTTGGGGCGGGGCCAAAATTTTTGCCCCTCCTTTAACATCGTCTCTTGAACAAACTTGAGTCTACACCTCAAAAGGAAGCTGCATACCAAATATCAAGTCTCTGCTATTGCTGGTTCTTGAGAAGAAGATTTTTTAAGAATTGGAGCATTTTTGCCCCATCCCTCTGCTCAATATGAGCTGAAACCTAATTTGACAAAAAATCAAAATGCCCTTATATAACTCACACGAAATTTCATTAATATGCGGCCAGTGGTTTGGGAGAAAAAGGCCCAAACACCACCTTCACGACGGACGACGGACGAAAAGTGATCAGAATAGCTCACCCTGACTTTCAGTCAGGTGAGCTAATGATGTGCATTCTCTCATTCCCACCAGGGGCTTTTCATGACCTTTTTTCATTCCTTCTTGAAAAAAAAAAAATTTATCATCCACCCTAAGGATCCCGGGTTTGGGGGCTCAAGCCAAACCCATTAAAAACTCTGGGGAACAAAAACACCTGTCAGTCTCAGATCTTCAGGAGCTACTAGAAAAAGAGAGGTTGGAAAATACTAAGCTAAAAATTCAGCTAAACGACCTTATCAAATCACTAGCTGAGGAAAAAGAGAAGAATGAGAAGGAGAGGGTTAATATTCCCTCTCATGTCTCTTCTCCAGACTCTCGTGATTCCAAACCAGACAGTCCTGCTAGAGAGCTAGATTCCCCATCAAATAGACAAAACAATCCAAATATCATGGCTGTCACAGTCACTGAGACTGACTCCGTCTCTGCCTATCTCAGCCCAGCAAGTAAGGAGTCAGCACCTCCCTCTCTACCGGAGAGTGAAGACGACTCAAATACAGTCCTAGGTTCAGTTCGAATGCCAGCAGTTGTGTCAGAGAGTTGCCCTCAGGTTGTAGCGCATGACATTGTGCCTCATGTTGAGGACAAGTCACTTTCTCAGATTATGGCAAGCCAAAAGTACAGTGAGTCGGCATCCAGTGCTGACATGGAGATCACCGAAATCACGGAATCTGATCAGAATTCTGTAACCAGCCACACCACCAGCACCCCGGGCAAAAGAAAGCACTACAGGGGGTCTGGTTCAGGACCAGACTCTGATTCTGATGAGGACAACTCCAACAATAACTCCTGGTCAATTGTCACCCCCAACAAGGGGAGACGCAACATGAAAGCTGCCAAAAAAAATTAGAAAAATTATCTCCCCCAGTGGAGATAACACAAGAGGCCCCAAGGGGCCTGAGGGCGCTCACCTGACATGGTAGCCTAAATATCAACCCAGAGAATTGATTTCAACAAGTTGCATCTGCTCCTCCTAAGAAAAGCTTATACCAAATATCCAAAGATTCTGACCAGTGGATCTAAAAAAAAAAGAAGATTTTTAAAGAATATTCCTCATATTGAACTAAGTTATAATTCGGGCTTCCACAGTGAGTCCAAATATGGACCTAGGGACTTGGCTTGAACAAAATTGAATCTCACCCCCCTAAGCATGGTGCATACCAAATATCAAAAGATTCTGCCTGCTGGATCTTGAGAAGAAGATTTTTAAAGAAAATTCCTCATTTTGAACTAAGTTACAATTCAAGCTCCCACAGTGAGTCCAAATATGGACCTAGGGACTCAGCTTGAACAAAGTTGAATCTCACCCCCCTAAGCATGGTGCATACCAAATATCAAAAGATTCTGCCTGCTGGATCTTGAGAAGAAGATTTTTTAAGAAATTCGCCTGAAATGCACTAAGTTCAAATTCAAGCTTCTATAGTGAGCCCAAATATGAATCTAGGGAGCCGATTTGAACAAACTTGAATCAGATCCACACCACAATGTTGCATACCAAATATCAAAAAGATTCTGCCTGCTGGATCTGGAGAAGAAGATTTTTGAATAAATTTGCCTGAAATGCACTAAGTTCGAATTCGAGCTTCTATAGTGAGCCCAAATATGAATCCAAGGGGCCGATTTGAACAAACTTGAATCAGATCCATCCCTCAATGTTGCATACCAAATATCAAAAGATTCTGCCTGCTGGATCTGGAGAAGAAGATTTTTTAAGAAATTTGCCTGAAATGCACTAAGTTCGAATTCGAGCTTCTATAGTGAGCCCAAATATGAATCTAGGGAGCCGATTTGAACAACTTGAATCAGATCCACACCACAATGTTGCACACCAAATATCAAAAGATTCTGCCTGCTGAATCTGGAGAAGAAGATTTTTGAAGAAATTTGCCGGAAATGCACTAAGTTCGAATTCGAGCTTCTATAGTGAGCCCAAATATGAATCCAAGGGGCCGATTTGAACAAACTTGAATCAGATCCATCCCTCAATGTTGCATACCAAATATCAAAAGATTCTGCCTGCTGGATCTGGAGAAGAAGATTTTTTAAGAAATTTGCCTGAAATGCACTAAGTTCGAATTCAGGCTTCTATACTGAGCCCAAATATAAACCCAGGGGGCCGATTTGAACAAACTTGAATCAGATCCACCCCACAATGTTGCATACCAAATATCAAAAGTTTCTGCCTGCTGGATCTGAAGAAGAAGATTTTTTAAGAAATTTGCCTGAAATGCACTAAGTTCGAAATCGGGCTCGTATACTGAGCCCAAATATGAACCCAGGGGGCCGATTTGAACAAACTTGAATCAGATCCACCCTACAATGTTGCATACCAAATATCAAAAGATTCTGCCTGCTGGATCTGGAGAAGAAGATTTTTTAATCTTTTTCCCATTGCCTACAAGTGTTAAAAAGTGCTGACTCAGCACTTTTTCAAAGTCCTGAAAAAAGTACCTTGTGATCAAACCGATAGGGATTTTTTTTAACCACTCTATTCTACTAGATAAAAGTAAGCTTTATACAAAATAAGAATTCCCTGTGCCGTGTAGTTGTGGAGATATGGCAGTTTTAAGATTTTTCCTATTTTTAGCTCACGAGGTTCCCACGGGGCAATGAGAAAATTTTTTTTGGCATCAATCAACTACTTATGACCCATTATCACCTCATATAAAATTTGGTTCAAATCGACCTAACGGTTCTGAAAATAGAAATTTTAGGCGTGGCCAAAATTTTTGCCCCTCCCATAACGAAGGCAAATAATGCGCGACAAACTTCTCTTGAACAAACTTGAGTCTACACCTCAAAAGGAAGCTGCATACCAAATATCAAGTTTCTGCTATTGCTGGTTCTTGAGAAGATTTTTTAAGAATTGGCGCATTTTTGCCCTATCCCTCTGCTCAATATGAGCCGAAACCTAATTTTACAAAAAATCAAAATGCCCTTATATAACCCCTACTCACATGAAATTTCATTAATATGTGGCCAGTGGTTTGGGAGAGAAAGGCCCAAACACCACCTTCACGAGGGACGACGTACGCCGGACGCCAGACGAAAAGTGATCAGAAAAGCTCACCCTGACTTTCAGTCAGGTGAGCTAATTATTGGGCTTCCAGTATATCCTAACGCCCCCTCCTCCTCTAACTCCTCCTCTAACTCACCTAAATCACCAAAATGTAAAAAATTGGCCAATGGCAAAATAGCAGCTAAATCCTCTACTAAAAAAATAACCCCGCTAATGGAGGTCAACACCTGCCCTCCTAAGGAATCAGATAAAGAGCCTATCCGCACATCTACATGTAACAACGCTACACCAGGGCCAAGTCATCAGGGGCCCCAAGCCATAACAATCCCAGCACATCGGTCGGGCATGGACTATGCAGCGGCTATTAAAAAACAAACCACTGCACCCAGAACCAGTCAGAACCGTCAGAAGAAGCTACTAACTCCACCCCAAGGAAAAACATCTTCATTCATAGTGGTAGTGACCAGGGTACACCCCGATACCAGCAAACAGGAGATCAGCCAAAGCATCCCAGAATGCAGCTGGGACAGGTTTACCTCGAGAGCCACGGGCAATTGCACTTGGAAGCTGAAAGTGACCTGTCCTAGCTGCGAGGCAAAACTAAGAATAACGACCGATGGTATTATCATAAACGGCAAGAGGCATGAAGCGGAGGAGTATCGGTCCACCCCTCCTCCAATTCAATGCCACAAGTGCCAGAAATTTGGGCACGTAGCCAACAAATGTAGAGGGACTTTGACCTGTATGAAATACGGAGGTAACCACCTAACCAGGGCATGCAGTTCCGACTCCTCCTCTTGTCCTAACTGTAAGGGCAGTCATCTTAGTAACTATCGTGGGTGCCCCCATTATAAAAAAGTCAAAACGAATATTGAACTAAATAAGAGCGCATGTATCGCTGAAGCAATACAATGTCCCCTACCGGACTATTGAGCATTAATAATTATACAAATGTTATAACCTAGATGTGATCAGCATGAATTCCGTTGAAGCATTTCCAGAAAACTGATATTTTGGCGCTTTTCCATATTTCCAAGGGCCATAACTCACACAAGAATAATGCAATCAGCATGAAACTCAAACTGGATCTGTAAGTCATCGTTCTATAGTGGGTTACCAAGAATGAAATCATTCGGTTGAAGCATTTCCAAAAAAAAGTCTGGAAAACTAAAGTATGACTGACAGACTGACTGACAGATTGACGGATGGACAGAGTGCAAATGAAACTTGATCTGTAAGTCATCGTTCTATAGTAGGTTACCAAAAATGAAATCATTCCGTTGAAGCGTTTCCAAAATAACAACGGAAAACTGATATTTTGGTGCTTTTCCATATTTCCAAGGGCCGTAACTCACACAAGAATAATGCAATCAGCATGACACTCAAACATGATCTGTAAGTCATCATTCTATAGTAGTTTACCAAAAATGAAATCATTCCGTTGAAGCGTTTCCAAAAAAACTCCGGAAAACTGATATTTTGGTGCTTTTTCCTATATTTCCAAGGGCCGTAACTCACACAAGAATAATGCAATCAGCATGAACTCAAACTTGATCTGTAAGTCATCGTTCTATAGTAGTTTACCAAAAAGGAAATCATTCCGTTGAAGCGTTTCCAAAAAAACTCTGGAAAACTAAAGTGTGACTGACAGACTGACAGACTAACAGACTGACAGACTAACAGACTGACAGACTGACGGATGGACAGAGTGCAAACCTATATTCCCCTCTGGCGATGTCGGTAGGGGACTAAGAATCTAGACTTGAAAAAACCCGACAACGCATCCTCCCCCCACACAATATGCTCCCTAGTCGTGGGAGCACTTTACTCTGTTCTAACTAAACATGTCAGCACTATTCTGTCTGACATCTGCCACGATGTAAGCCGTTCAGCGTCACGCCTTTTCAAAACACAAATGTCATGACAGTTTTCACAGTCAAATTGATGGTTTAATGCTTTTACAGCAATAAGTCTACTAATGATGTGCATTCTCTCATTCCCACCAGGGGCTTTTCATGACCTTTTTTCATTCCTTCTTGAAAAAAAAACCAACATTTATCATCCACCCTAAGGATCCTGGGTTCGGGGAACGAATCCTTACCAATTGGTTCAGGGGGCACCTTGAAGACAATGATTTTTTTAATAAGTGGCAAAGAGCCTATAGAAACCGTAAAGAAGGCATCGAGCATGTCTACCGACTAGTCACTCAAATGAAAACTGCAATCAACAATCAGCAAATAGGCGTGGCAGTCCTGTTAGATGTCAAAAAAGCATTTGACTCTGTTCGGCACAATGGAATGCGCTACAAATTATCCAAAATGAAACTCCCCATGAAATTTCTCAGATTACTATCCTCTTTCCTAAATGATCACGAAATTAAAGTCAGAGTGAACAATGAAATGTCTGACAGTGTCCCCCTTGAAGAACCCCAAGGATCCATCCTAAGCCCCCTCCTTTACATCTTCTATGTAAACGATCACAAATTCTCCGAAGATCGGGTTCAAGTCTCCCAATTCGCAGATGATAAGGGTCTCTGGGACTCTAACAATATGGCCAATCTACACCAAAAACCCCTGTAAGCGCTCTCGATGACCTAGAACAATGGTGTGCCAAATGGAGAATAAAGCTAAACGCAAATAAAGCCAAACGAATCACCTTTACTCGCAAGACAAACAAACGTGACTTTGACCTAAAACTAATGGATAACACGCTCCCAGAGTGCAAAGAGGCGAAATTCCTCGGCATCACCATTGATCAAAATCTGTCCTTCAATAAACACACTGACGATATGGCGAAAAAAGCAACCAAACGCATTAACTTATTGAAAATGCTAAAGAGAACTTTCTGAGGAGCCAACCAGTCCACCCTACTCAAACTATACAAAGCTTTTGTGCACCCAGTACTCGAATATGGGGCAATCATCCTAACTGCCCCAATCAAACTAATATGGGAAAATTCCAGAAGGTCCAAAATCACGCGCTTAGGGTCGCCCTACGCGCCCGATGGGACACACTCATCAAAACACTCCACGACAGGGTGGATATCCCCAGAATACAAGATCGCCTTGCCTCTCTAGCAGAGTAGCCACGAAGAACCATAATCGGCTAGCCGACAGCCAACTAATATCCGAACTACAGGTAATTTGCAAAAGCAGACAAAAACGTGAAAACCTAAGGAAAACTAATTAGGATTCTTACTAAGAGCAAAATGCCTAAAAACCTAAGGAAATAAGAATTAGGATTCATATCTGAGGACAAGACAGGAAAGTAACACCCCCGGGTGTGGCTCTGTGTGAGAGCCTGTTCTTCGCCTCAAAACTAAATAGAGAACGAGAAGGTGTACTAACAGGCAGATTAACAGCTTAGCTGTGGCCGTCTACCAGAAAGGGCTGCCTTCACCGACTCAACCAAGGTAACTAAAAATCGGAAACCTTGAGAATAAATAAGGAACGAGAAGGTGAGCTAACAGGTTAGATTAACAGCTTAACTGTGGCCTTCTACCAGAAAGGGCTGCCTTCACCGACTCAACTAAAATTACATCACGTTTAAATACTGTATAAAACTAAACATACTCAAGAATAAAAAAGGAATGAGAAGGTGAGCTAACAGGCAGATTAACAGCTTAACTGTGGCCTACTACCAGAAAGGGCTGCCTTCACCGACTCAGCTAAAATTAGATCATAAGCCTATTCAATGACTGCATTAAACTAAATGTCCTATTTTTATTGTTTTAATTTAACTTCATTTTACATATTCTAATGAAAACTAATTCTGCCTTCTTTTAAGCAGGTACACAGAAGATGCTTTTTGATCAGCACCCCAATAACCGCTATGGAAACTATAATCGTTACGGAAATTGCAACCCCCATGGTTCCAGAATATCCTCCACTCCATCCCTAGAAGTGGTCGACCACTTCAATGGAGGCGAGCATTGGTCCTGCGTCCCGCCACTGCCCCTTTTTGTAAAGCGTCCACACTGAGCATTTTCTGTCCCGCCCAAATAGGATTATAATGCAGGTCTGCCCCCGAACCAGGAAAGTTCGGGTCTTCTTCTGGTGGTCTCCGAAAGGGGTCGTTGTTGTTTTCTTCCTAGACGTCCTACCACACAATCAGAGACAGCCTGAGGCAGATTATACTTGCCAATGATGGCCATCATTCAAAATCATCTCCTAAGTGGCAGACTATACTTGCCTGAAAATCTAAGACTACTGCACCCTCGGGGAGAGGTAGTACCTTTGTGAGAGGACCCAACCTCCCACACTGGTCCTCACCCGAGGGTTCAACCTACACCAATCAACGGAGCCATCCGCCCGCCATGCTGCAACCGGAGACACCTGCCGAGTACATGAACCCTTCCCTCCTTCAACACGCCTCAACATGAGAAAACGAATCATATACAGTCACTGAGGGTCGAAAGGGGCTTGTTCCCCAAACCGTCCCTGCGTGCCTTCGGCGTGTGAAGCCATTCCATCCGGGATCATTATACTGAAAAAACAGGTCAGCAATGTTTGGCTGCAGCATGTAAATTCTAGATTTTTCAACTAAAATTACAGTACACTGAAAAAAAATATTAAAAAAAGGGGAGGACTGAAAAAAAGTTGGAGGGGGTAAAAACAAAAAAACTGGATTTGTTTGTTTGTTCATCAAGTTGGAATTTTATTTTTAAACAGCCATTTTATGTGGGACTGATGGAGTCCCAAATTAAATGGCTGTTTAAAATTCCAACTAGATGAGCAAACAAACAAATTCAAGGAGTGTTTAGGGAATGTAACAGTCTGTATACAGCTATATGGTATCTGTGTGCTATCTATGTAGTTCTATGAATCTGGTAATTTTTCGCACCCCACCTCTACTGAGTATTATTTTTTTGTGAGTGTGCTACATTTTAAGAGGTTTATTTTATATGTTAAGCATGTTTTGAAGAGAATAAAAGACTTGAAATTGTAATTTTTTCACTTTTGAATGATCACCAACTTTTTTTTTTTTTTTTGGGGGGGGGGGGGGGGGGGGACATGACTACTTTGGGGGGGGGGGGGGGGCAATGACTACTTGGGGGTGGGGGTGACTATTTTGGAGGTCAAATGACGAATTTGGGGGGGGGGGGAAATTGTTAGGGGGGAAGTGTCTGACATTCACAGGTATGTGCAGCTAATGTTTTATTAATATTAATTTAACCCCTTTACTGCAAAAAGGGGTTCCCCAACAGCATCTAAGCTTTGAGCGAATTGATACTTTGCAGGTGTCACAGTCTGTTCTTTTTCAATAGCATTGTTGTAAACTTCGGCATGATGATTCTGTATGAGGTGACGTAGGTTGGAGGTATTTACATACTGGGCGATGACAGACTTGTTGTATAATTGGCATTTGGCATTTCTATCGTCGTTTCTTATTGATATGCTACCATGCATTTTAGTTGACATTTTGTTGATTATACAAAATCTATGGCATGCTAAATGTGAATATTCAAAAGTTCAGCAAAACCGAAAATATACGGTTTTTTAATCTCTTTTTCGGTTCAGTTTCAGTTTCCACCTAAAAAAACGAGTTTCGGTTTTGGTTCGGTTAAACCAGCCAGCTCTAATTCCATGCTTCTTCTATCCTCCCAAAGTCAGAGACGAACTGCTTGATGACATCCCTTGCCACAATCTTCCCAATCTCTCCGATTAGCATATTAACCGTCTCCTTTGAATCACTCACTAATTACAGGTCCTTCATTCTCCATCCCACTTGCCCATTACTTTCCAGTGAATCTTGTTCTTTTAGACTGTATTTGGGCATTCTAGTAGAAAGTATTCCAGGGTCTCCATCATGCCTAAATTACACATCTGCACTCCTTTTCGCTGTTTTTCCCAATTTTTCCCCTCAATTCCAAGGACCGCGATCTCAGCTTGAACAACAGTGACCCCCCAAAGGTGCCATGAAGGTACTCTTCAAAACCAGGCCTTCTCTTTATCATGCAGGCCACCCAAAGACCTCTTCGATTTGGCTCCCTCTCACAAATTAAGGTTACTATCCTCCATGACTCTTTCTCTGACGATTTTTGTACTCTCGGTTGCCCCTACGTCTAGGTCCGTGATCTCCAATGAGTAGTTCTGAACTTCTCTATTAACTCCCTCACTTGGACCATCCACCCTGTCTTGTATTTGAGTTAAAAATATTCTGGAACATTACTTTACACCATCAGCTGTCGGGGAGATTTACCAAATAATTAAGATAACAGAGTTTCAATAAGGCTATCCTGTCCTTGATCCTCATTCACCCAAGCTCCCCCCTGACTACTTCTAGTGCTGCGGCATTACTTGACCCCATTATCCATCGGCCTGGCATTTTTAGGAGAGCGATTTATTCGCTCGCCTACAGGTCGCCTTGAAAAAATTAAGGAGGCGAAAACTAGCCCTCCTGGCCTTCAAAAATAATAATTATCATAACTGCCTATTCCTAAAACGCTCATCTTTTCAGATCTGTGCTGTGTTAGTGATCTCTGTAAGATGGCCACACTGCCCCTCCCACATCCCCGGGCCTTGCCAAAATGTGGCCATCTCTCAGAGGCTACCTTGATAGCAGCACCAAATAAAATGTACAAAGCCATCTAGGCAGAATACATTAGTAGTAAAATTTCATATTGCCACTTTTAGCTTCTGTAAGCTTGAGGAAAGCTAATCGCTCCCTTAGGCAATGCGAGGGAAGCAATTTTTAGCCCTCCTGCATTTTTAAGAATGCCAGGCCTGCACAGGTATAACTTTGCTTTGCTTTCATTTAGTTCGAGTCTCCCTATACCTGCTGACAGACAGTATCAATTATATTTCTGAAAAATCCAAAAAATATTTTTTCTCTTCCAATAATAGCCCACGTCCCCCTCAGTGGAATGAGTTCAATGTGCACATTCCAGTGAGGGGGTCATAAGCAATGTATTTTTTGAAAACTGCAAGTTATTGTAACCACCCTGCCCCACCATCACCATCCTTACTATGGCAAGGTGAGCTGGCTCTCCAGACCCTCCTACCAACAAGGTAAGTGATGGGGGGGGGGGGGGGGGAGGGGCAAATATCAAAAGACATCAGTCGGCATGTATTGTTCTGCATCCTGACTACAGCTGAGATGATAAGTTAAACTGAAAAAGATTCTTGTAATTAATTCACTGACATGGGTTACATGATATCTTGGCTAAGTTCAGTCGGAGCTGTCAATCTAGCATTTTTCGGTAATTAACGGCATCATTTTTATACAAATTGGAAAAATTATACAGATCTTAGTCATTCTGAAGAAACGGTTTATGAACCCCAATCTTATCTAATGTGTGGAATGCGTCAGTTTATCAACGTATAGTTACATGTACTGTACAGTTACTTTTTCAACAACACTCCCACCGAAAGTTGTCGAGACAGTGCCCACAGCATGCATTCAAACATCATTTAAATCAATAGTTGTATTCACGAAATAACGACAGTTCTCATACAATATTGCCATTGGCTTAAACAAATGGTTACACTGCCTAAATTTTGTTCAATTTGCAATAATCGTAATAGGTTCCAAAGTGCTTCACTCGCCCTCTTCTCCCATTGCTTACAACATGCTTTCAAATTCTTAAAATGTTTACACCCTGTGACCTTGCATACATGTCGATTAAAATCCAAGATGGCAGTTTCAAAATACTCTCGAGTGCCTAATAATAGTACAGGGCAAAATAATAGTACAGGGTGGAAAATTTCCTGAAAATTAATAATAGTACAGGGTCGAATAATAGTACAGGGTGGAAAAATTCCAAGATATGAGCCAACCGCTATGCTCTGAACACCAGACATCTGATGCTCTTGAAGTGGTGAAGGGCTAAATTACTTTCGGTTATCATAATTTTCACATGGATTTGACTTGTTGCAATTTATGGGAGAGTGCCTGTAGGCACTCTCCCATAAATTACACCAAGGCAAAACCTTATAGACTAATTAATTCTGTTTCAGTGATGGTATGAAGCACATCCACTGGGTACTAGGTCTTAAAGTTATGGTAGCAGTACTTCAGAATAAAGCCCAAATATATGTTTCCAGCTCTCTACCCATTAACATTTCCATTGCATCCTGTGTTTGCTTGTACATGTAACGGTACTTTACAAGTTTGTTTTGGTGAACTTCTTGAGATAAGCAGCCACTCTGCACATTCGATTGCTGAAAATTAATAATCAAACATACAGGGTCAAATAAGGATCATACAGGCAGGAATTTTGTTCGAAAAAGAATAATCATACATGTATGATTATTAGGCACTCAAGAGTAGGCTTACACCAACATAACATGGCTCAAAGTGCCTCCTATATTCCTTTCTAATATAATTTTTACGCAAAATAGATTCAGTTTGTATTTTATGCAGAATACAGCACAGGCAGTAAAACACAGAGCACTGATTATGTGTTAATTTGACTTTTGTTCAATCTGCTAAATGCCGAGCAGACGTTCTAACCTTCATAAAACACACAATTTTATTCAAATTGATAATGTACATCTAAATCATCTTAATATATCATTTTCTTATGGCCTTTATTTTCATTTGTTTGCCTTGTTTTTCTACTCGGTTCTGGTCAGCATTGCCCGGTTTTTAGTATGACCCGAAAACGTAATCAGGTATGCATGGGAGTTGAGACTAGCGGGAAATGAAAAAAAATGTGAGGACACAGTGTTCTTAAGGGGTTATATAAGTAATGGAATTTTGTTTATTTTGAAATTCTCACCTCTCATATTCCTTAAATTCAGATTAAATATACACAATTTATACATCAAAATGAAGGTTGGGATGTATAGAACACGAAACACATATGTAATCACTTCATAGAGTTGACAGCAGGCACCACTGGTTCCTAGAAGTCTGCTATCGTATTCGTACCAGAACTGATAAGAAATTAATATTTCGCAAGAACAACTCGTGGCCGAATGTGCTTTACATATCCAAGAAGAAAGCTAGGCATTCAAAACGCTTTCGACTGCAGCGATAGGACTGCATTTTGGAAAAGGACAACACTGTCTGCATTTTTTATTGAAGATGGTTTCAATGCTCGACAGACATGCGCAAATCACTCAATACCATGAATTTCCATCGAAAATCAAAATTGTAATTCTAAGAAATTTCAACAGGTATCATGATACCTTGCAATGAATATGGCAACTGTGCAATCTCTATCTAATAACAATATACTGTATGAAGGTGATCTTTTTTCATTATTTGATTTTAGACGGCGTTGTTTTTTTTCAAATTACACCCAAACCGTCCTCTGGCCAAACCGTCCTCTGCAATTTGACCCAAACCGTCTGCTACATTTTGACCCAAACCGTCCGCTAATACACCCAAACCGTCCTCCAGTGAAAATAAGTAGAAAATGAAAAAAAAATTGAATGTTTCTATAATTTTTCTCGACATGTTCAATAAACTTTGAAGCTATTATTGTGAGAACATGTTTTTTTAGTTTACATTTCATTATATTTTAGTAGAAGTTCTTTAATTTCTGATTGTGAAAACACAAGTTGAGTTCAGTTAATCAATGGTCACTCACTGTTTGTTACTTTAATTATTACTAATTATAGTAATTACAAAGATTGTATCAGTGTTGTTGTTTTTAGGCAATGTCTTTTTCTGGCCTTAGACAATAACTGATAACTAAACAGTGAAATGGCAACTAACTCCCCCAATGAACCCACTTCGGGAGTGGATTTAACATCGATGTTGTCTGGTTTTCAAAAGAGATAGCCAGATTGAATGACACTATTGAGGGTCTGCGCTCGGATCTTAGGGCCCAAAAAGAACAGTTCGAGAAAGAAAAATTGGAGCTAATGAAACCGTCGGAGGAATCAAAAAGGGAAAATAAGTCGGCAAATGGGAAAAAAGTAGACATAAATCAGGTTTACAAAAAATTATATTTGTAAACAGAATCCCCCCTCCCCCCAACCCTGTAAAGAAAACAATGTCTGTTTAAAAATATTATTTTCTGTTATCATGCATTGAAAATCGCTGCCGGTAATTTTCAATGCATGATAACATAAAAATTATATTTGTAAACAGCCTCCCTCCCCCTCCCCCCCCCCCCCCCTGAAAAGAAATAATGCCTGGTTAAAACTGAAAATCACTCGTAAATGCGCCCCCCCCCCCCCCCCCCAACAAAAAAAAAGAAAGAATAGAAAGTAGCTCATCACCTCTAAGTAATCACAAATCGTGTTTGTTCACTATTATTATTATCACAAATATTGTTTTGTTATCGTGTATTCATGTCATATAATCATTATTATGTTTTGTAAAAAAAAGTTTGAAACGTAGTTGAAAATGAAAAAATAAATAAAATCAATAAATAAACAACCAGTTTTATGTTATTATTCTACCACTCTTCTCTCTCATTCGCTCTTTCCCTGGAGGACGGTTCAGGTCAAATTGCTCAGAGGACGGTTTCAGTCGCTGTGGAGGGGCGGTTCGGGTTAGATTGGAGGACAGTTTGGGTCAAATTGCTAGAGGACGGTTCGGCCAGAGGACGGTTTGGGTGAATTCGTTTTTTTACATGCTTTTTTCTGTCCAATGACGACGACCGGAAATCAAAAGTATATTCATACGTAAACAAAAGCAACGGCTTTGGAATTTACCCCCATGCAGCTCTGTCACCATGTTTTGGAGAATTTTGATCCCCTGGCTTTGTTCTTCTTGGACATGTAAAGCACATTTGGCCAAAAGTTGTTTTTGTGAATTATTATTAAATTATCAGTTCTGGTACGAATACGGCAGCAGCCTTCCAGGAACCAGTGTTGCCAACAGTCGAGTCGATAACACATGTGTTTCGTGTTCTATACACCTCAATCTTCATTTTGAATCATTTTGTGTATATTTAATTTGAACTGAAGGAATATCAGAGGTGATAATTTTCAGAATAAACAAAATTTCATTACTTATATAGGCCCTTAACAAAAATTACTGAATGCTCTACCAAATCGTATGGCCTGTGACTGTGAGGCTAATTAGGACCGCCACAACAAATGTGACTTTGAAACATGCATTTTCACACGTCCGTATTTTTACATTTTATCGCGAATAATTCACTCATCGCACCTTCGGCTTCGGACACAAACATAGCATACCCCTGATGATATAAGATTTTTGAGCTTCCAGCATCTTCTGTGCTTAAACGTGGTATGTCTTCGCTAGGAAATGTATAAACTTTACAATATTTTTTTTATCTCTTCGAATGTTAAATCTGAAATTTTCTCTGTTTCTGCCATTCTCATAGATTTATTATTTGTTTACAAAACAAAAAGATAAACCAATCGGTCGCACAAAACTAACACCATAATCGTGAACAAGAGACCACGAAAAACTGCAGGTGAAGCGGTCCGTCGTTTCACCCAATTACACCCAATTAACACCCAATTACACCCAATTAAACCCAATTAACACCCAATTAGCACCCAATTAATACCCAATTAATTAAAATTGTTTTTTTGGGGTGAAATCTAAGAAGAAGACTATAGTGCGCCGATGGAACCCGTTACTTCGTCGGACAGTTTTGAGATCGTTCACATGAAATCCACGATTTTCGTGACTTTGGGACTAAAAATTGAAATCGATGTATAGGGCATGATTTGTTGATTTATTTATCATTCACTGTTAGTTCAGGTTGAATCAAATCGAGCTTGCGACAATTGTCAACATATTTCCGGTTACGCATGCGTGAACACAGTGTTCGAAACGCGCGGTTTTTTCGAAAAAAAGTTTCTGAGGTCACGATATTCAGTTGCACTGAGTGTGAAGACAATCTCAAGAGATTCTTGTCACGAGATAGGTAAGTATTTATATAAGCTTCGAGAGTAGTATTCGCTGTACCAGAAAGACAATATGAATAAGCGATGAATGCCATGCATTTACACGAAAACACATTGCAAAGTTGTCAAATTTTTCAACTTTCCAAAATGCCTGTAATTCCGTCACGTAATTCCATCACAGTATATTGATGAAAAGTTTTAATTTCAACGTTCGTTCTGGCTTATTCCTCTTGACAGTTCCAATTTCTTTGAATACAACCACCGTATTCAACAATTAAAAATGCCCTTCAGATTCTCAAGGCTGGAAATTTTGTTTACGCAGCGTGACGGAATTACACAGGTCATCGTGACGGAATTACATTTTCCCGCCCCCCAATTTTTTATGACGTCAGATCGTTTGACATTGTGTGTAATTATGTGTTAATTAACATTTCTATGTAATATAAGGTTAAATGAGATTATTCCACCTTATAAATACGCTATTCAGGTTGATTCGGATTGACCCATGGATGCATTTTGACTATAGCCTATCGACCAAGTAAACATCACTAATTTACCATGACTCCAAAACTTGCATAGCTAAGGTGGTGACCATGGATGGGACATGGCCTCCTAAAAATTACCCCCCCCCCCCCACTCCTCGAAATGACAAAATTAAGGCACCAGAGATCCCAGATTCACTCTCAGCGTATTGAATTTTCAAAATTTTCTCGCCCACAAATCACCACCTACCGGCGGGGGCACTGTAGGCCTGGGATGAGGGTGGGTATGGCCCCATATAGGGATGTCGGGAATTCCTTCATGGGAGGGGCATACCCACCCTACCTCAAGGCCTACAGCCTTCGGATTTGTCTGTGGCATATATCGACCTGGCACTCCCTTCAAAAAATACAAGAATTATTACCCCCCCCCCCTCCCCTCCACACACACACATTAGGAAATCCTAGCTGCGCCCCTGGTTAAAAAGCAATCCAAATCATCTGGCTTGAGTAAATATGAACTCAGTTGGCTTCATTTTCACATCATCCCTGTTGAGTTTACTTATTTGGTTCATATATATATTTTAACCAATAACTACTTGGTTGTCAGAAATTATAAATTATTATCTTTAGGTAGCTTGCGTGCATGTAAACATGTTTACCTTCCCGGTGAAAATACTATGCCACATGGGCCAGTATGGAAAACGCCCCAACCACATCGTGGCAGGCTGAATCATTTGAGCTAGCGACGGACGCGATGTCCCCTGTAAATGCTATTGGTTTAAGTCCGTCTAATTAGTTTTTCTCTTTTTTTTTATTCACAGATAATTATGGCAAAGACTGCTGCGGAAAGACAGCGCGATCGCCGGCTCCGAGTAAAGTTGAACCCATCGTTGCATCGAGAACACAAAAGAGTAGATCGTGAGCGGAAAAGATCGAGACGAGCAATGATGTCAGTTGCAGAGATTAAGGACTTGAGGATTAAAAACAAGCGAGCAGTCTATAGGTTCAGAGAAAGAGCCAACGGTGATGATGACGACCAACTTACTGAATTGCAGGCTCTCAACAGGATTTACAGAACTCCAGCTGCTCTCGGAAAAGCGCGTCGTCGGGTAATAAGAGCTCTCCCACAAAGCCCTAGGAAGAAAGCTGCAATTGTTAAAACTATTGCGTGTGAAATCCTGGACGCTTACATACAAGAGAAGCCAAGACCAACAATTCAATATCGCACGAAATTGAGCAGAGTGTACTGCACTTCTATGAGGATGATGAGATTTCGAGGATGGCACCGGGAAAAGCGGAGTTCGTCACCATTAAGTCCAACAACAAGAAGCAACGTGTTCAAAAAACGATATTTGTATAATACAATTGACGAAACATATAGGCTCTTTCTTCAAGACAACGAGGATGCCAGAATAGGCCGCACTGCGTTTGCTTATCTGAGGCCTAAATGGGTCCAACTTACATCAAAGATGCCAAGGAACACTTGTGGGTGCGTGTTATCACGGTAACGTGATTTTGCTTCTGGAATGTTTGCATTCTAAATGCCCGGATTCATTTCCATTATATACCCGCGACGATTTTCTTAGTAAATGTGTTTGCAACATCGAAAGTCAGGATTGTTGCATGGGAGCGTGCAACGCGTGTGCAGATGGGAAGCTATACGATGAGAATTTTAGTAAGAAAGTTCCCAATGATATTGTCTATTTATCATGGTATGAATGGCTGCAGGATGAGGAGGGGTATATGAAGAAAACAAAACGCGAGGGATCTATTCAAACCGCCGTCGTCGAACTCAAAAACAAGTTGCCAAAATTTGTATGGCACACTTTCATTAAGGAACACCAAGCTCGTTCATATAGAGATCAGAAGGCTGTGGCAAATGATCCTCATGGCGACGTTGCTCTGCTGCAAATGGACTTTGCAGAGAACTACACATGTCAGTACCAAGATGAAGTCCAGAGCGCTCACTGGAAGCAATCACAAGTGACAGTTTACACCGTGATCGGGCAGCACAGGGGACAAGTTAAAAATTACATAATCGCGTCCGACAATCGAAGCCACGACAAAGAGGCAGTGATTGCGTTTTCCGACAGGTCACTGGAAATGATAAAAAGTAATTTTCCAACTGCGAAAAGGGTGAACATATGGACGGACGGACCTTCCAGCCAATTCAAGAACAAATTCATTTTTGCTGTTTTGCCAAAACTCCAGTCTAAGTTCGAATTTGAACTAAGTTGGAAATATTTCGCAACTTCTCACGGAAAGGGGCCGAATGATGCTCTCGGTGGAAACGCGAAACGCTTGGTGTCCCGGAAAGTTAACTCGCTGGCATTCGTCGTTACCGATGCAGTAACATTCGCAGAAGCTATCGATGCTTGCCAGTCGTCTATTACCACAGATGTGATGAACGACCCATCAATCAACCAGCGCCTTGAGACATTGGGTGTCAAAAAGATATGGGACAATCAAAAGCCTTTCACTGGCACACAATCGATCCACTCTGTGGAAGTCTACAATAGTACTGCTTTGATTACAAAATTTTATGATTCTTGTGTTGACAGTACACTCAAAAACATACAATATGCACATGAAAAAAGGTCATCAGATGGTGTCGAAACCCTCAGTGCCACAACAACTATAACAAGTGTAAAAAGGGCAAAATCAAATAAAACAATCAGAAAAAAATTGTATGCCTGCCCTGGGTGTAACTGGTGTTTTGGTGATCCGCAAGACCCACTGTTAAGTGAGGATTGGGTAAAATGTAAAATCTGTAAGGCTTGGTACCATCTGTCTTGCGCAGAAGACAATGGAATAATAGAGGATGACGGAGGATTCCTTTGTGCGAAATGCTTATAACTAGATATCCCTGTTTGAGTTATATAATTAAACCTGAACACTGACTGAAGCCCCAGTCCAGGTTGATCAATCAAACTAAACAACCGAACAAATTTTGAAGTTAACATTTCAATTTTCACATGTAGTTCTGATTCCAATTATAAATTTAAAAGTGGAACAATGATTTGTCAATTAAGTTATGTGAAATTCCAAGTTCATATCCCCTCCCCCCCCCCCCCCTGTGGGTTTAGGCGTTAATGACTTTTTAGAGCCCCCCGTCCCCACCCACAAACAAAATGGCCAAAACGATATTTTGGTCCTGCATGGGCTGAAATTCATCCAAGAAACAATCCACACTGCATGTTCTTATATCAAGATATTCTAGTTTCAAAGACAAGTTCATGTAATGATATAAGTGCATTTACTGTATTGTGGATTGTTTCTTGGATCAATTTTAGCTCAGGACCAAAATATCGTTTTTTTCGTTTTAAAATTCAGAACTTATATCAATAACTTGTCTTTGATATTCTAGTTTCAACGTTGTGATGTGACCTCGACATCATCTGGAACAATATTGAGTTCTAATATACTACGATCGAGTAAGCCGAATTACTTCTGTCCGAATGCCCCTTCAAGTTTCAATATCACAAAGGCTAGAAAAAGTAGGGGCATTTGGTCGGAAGCAATTCGGGTTACCATGACCTGATAAAAAACTACAGATTTCTTTAATAATAATAATAATATGGTTTAAAGCCGAGTTTCCACTCGGTCCATCGTATATCACAGAGTTTGATCGTAAATCCGTTGTGTGAGGGAATTACACATTGTGAAATTCCGTCACGTCGGAAAATGTAATTCCGTCACGCCCTTCATTCGGCGGTAGCAAAAATATTACTGAACGGCCGTATTCACTATTTGAAGTATGTGTAAGCTTGGTATCCACTTAAAAAATATTCACCGTCATTTTAACACAAGCCAGCGAACATTTGCAGATTATCAAGGTACAAAGTGATCATTGAAAATCGAGGTAATTTCTGTGTAATTCCGTCACGTGTTTTCCGCTCACTGTGGCTGAAAAACTACTGACTCAATTAGTATTTAATCTTTATCATATAAAAAAGAAGATACAGAATTCGCATCCAAAATATTTCCCCTCCTTTTACCCCATTGCTGAAAATGTTTAATTGCACATTAAATCTAATTTTGTCGATTTTTTTGTAATTCCGTCACGATGGATTTCATGTTCAGTGTCTGAGTAAAGAATGTCTATATTGATATATTTAGTGTGACTGGGCAGGGAGCAGTCAGTTAATATGAGAGATATCGAATCAGTGTACATGTATTTGACCTTCCAATGCCCCTGCAGTAAAGACGTGTGTGTGTGTGAGGGGGGGGGGGGGTCCATTTTTTCCAGGTAACCACGGAGGTGTGAGATGGAAAATATGTTTTTAAGGGTACGATGGTGGGGGGGGGGGGGGGCGGGGGGGGGGGATAATGAAGGATACTTTGTCATCGCGTATGGCACGAATATGAAACAAAATTATATGCAACTCCAGAAAGGGAGTACGGTACATGCATACGTCTTACCATAGTCCAAACATGGACCCAAAGTCTGTTATATAATTTTGACTCAAAGGATGTACCAAACCCCAAACATATTTTCGGACTTTTGGTCCTAGTGTGGACCAGTATTACTCTTACTCTAGTAAATAACTGGGATGTGACTCAATATGGGTGGCGGTGGTGGTGGTGGTGGTGGGGGGGGGGGTATCCTGTAGTCTGTAATATAATTTGGAGGAGACTAATTTTGTTAGAACCAGTTCTATCTCACACAGTCAATGTGTGTGTCTATGTGTGTGTGTGTTGGGGGGGGGGGGGGGGGGTATTCTGTCATCGCGTATGTCATGAATACACAATATCTCAATATATAAAATGTACAGCGACGCTGGCAGCATTATGTTGCTAATTTTGTTAGAAACCAATTCTATCTCACACAGTCAATGTGACTATATTGGATGGGGGGGGGGGGGTATTCTATCATCGCGTATGTCATGAATACACAATATTTTGATTTCATATAAACTGGTGCAAACTTCACATCACAGGCCGTAATATAATATTTATCCTGTGGGCGTAAACTTATATTTGACTACGCCACGGCCCTGGAGGTTTGCACTAGATATACAAAAACATTGCAAAAAACATTTCACATTAGTGGGGGCGGGGGGGGGGGGGGGGTCCTCCCAAACTAACTGAACGATCACTACCTGTTCCGACTTAGTTAGTCCTAATGGGTCAAGTTCGACTGGCGCGCTGTAGTCTTGCTTCGAGAATTTGTCCCAAGAAACAATAACTTCGCAATTCAGTGGACGTATATATTAATTGGGTATTAATTTGGTTTAATTGGGTGTTAATTGGGTGTTAATTGGGTGTAATTGGGTTTAATTGGGTGTAATTGGGAATTGTCAACCCTAGAAAAGCAATATTCACTTTTCAAAGTTTGATAATTCCTTTATCAACATCAAGGAAAGTCAATTATTGTTTTATTATTATGGCTGAAAAAAAATCGTTTTGCAAATTCTTTACTTTATTACATATTTTTCGAAGAAAAACATCATATTCATGTGCAACAAAATAAGACGCAATGTGCATTAACTTTTTTGTCCATTGTAGTTAATTGTTATATTTGAACAGTTCCTAAACATCTGAGCAGGGAAATTTATGGAGCCCGGTAGGTGACAGGTTTCACTCTTATTTTATTTCGTTTTAACGAAATAATATTTAGTTTAAACAATATTTATTTCAGAAAAGCATGTTGAAGAACAGATTACATATTAACACAAAAGTACATAAACGGGTCCGTCGAATTACCGAAACGCACCGAAACGCGACCGAAACGGGAACTCAAACTACCGAAACGGACCTCTAGTCTATCGATCTGGGAGTCGAAAAGACTGTAACGGGTCTGCGTGCGCTTGACGACCTCCCCCACTAATCTTGAAATTTTAGATCCTAGGATAACAATACTACTAAATTCCAGACCCACCCCTGATAATCATCATAATTCCATCGCGGTACTGAGGAACTCCTAATAAATAATAACCCATGGGAGTCGGGTTCAAGTTAATTTTCCGACCGTTTCACAGTTAATGGGATAAAGGTTAGATGTGTTTCAGCTTTTAATTTTCACCTGTATGAAATACGGCAGATTTTGAGAAAAGGTGCGCCCCTTCTTCCCTCAATGGTTTTATAACAAAAGATCCAACCTGCCAACCCCGTCTCATTTCAGCAAGCATTATCGCTCAAATAGACCGAAGTGTGCATGGTCCAAAATGAGCAGTGAAAGTATCAGAACGAAATGAAATGATTTCGCGCGCCGAAGGCGCGCAGGGACGGTATGGGGGTCAAGCCCCTTTCGTCCCTCTTTAACAGTATGTGATTCGGTTTGTCTGGTCTGGCCGTGGTAAAGGAGGAAAGTGTTAAGATGCTTAGCGGCGTCTAGCGGCGTCTATGATTTCGTCTGCTTTTCTTAGAAGGAGGTGGCTGAGTTGGTGATACCCCCTTTGGTGGTGTTGAAGGAGTGGTGGAGGGCTGACTCGGTTGGTAAGGTCTGGCCCTCGCAGCTGCCGGTGGTGAAGAGCTTTTTGGTTTTGTTCTCAAGTAGTGGTTGCTGAGACTCTCTAATCCTATCCTGAGCATGTTGCCTTCGCACCCGCGATCTCTCAAGGCCTTAATATGGGCTTGTAGAAATATAAGGTGGTCGTCGTCTCTGGCCTTTTCTCCTAGGATACTTTCCACGGACTCCGCGGTGTTTGCTTCCTGGATGGTGTCCCGGTCAGAAAAAGCAGGAAGAGCAAGAGTGGGTTTAGCGACATGTGCGATGTCAGCCTCAACTTCCTGCTCCACAAACAGACTATCCTCCTCCATCTCCTCTTCGGGAGAAGAGTGTGATGGGCTGGAGGTTAGACTATTACCTGGCGAACCAGCGTCCTCCGGACCTTCCACCAGAGTGGAGGGTACCGAGCTGGACGTGGAACGGACATGGGTAGCAGGCATTGAGCGTTCAATGCCATGATTAGCCTCCCTCTCTTCCTTCTCCGTCCTTTTCTTTTCCATGAACACCGTCAGTCGGCGGGCATCGCGTCGTCTGGCGGAAGGTCCCTTCTTTCTTTTCCTTTTCTTCTTCTGGCTGTCCTTTGTCTGTGTTCGGCGCTTGTCATCATCCTTTTGCAGGCCCGAGTCACTTGGAGGGTGACCAGTGCGGGGGGAAATCCCCTCACGAAAGGTACTACACCTCTCCAAGGACGTCGGTTCGGCTTCTCTATCAAAATCCACTGTCAGGTGAATTTTACCTGTGAGCACCTGGATACTCCGGGTGGTAGCAAGGGTAGCCTTCACTCTGACAAGTGTTTCCTGGATAACAAGTGGGAGCTCCATTGTTTAGTAGTTAGCACCTCGGAGTCCAAGGTGCGAATGTAATGATGGAAAACTTTCGAAATGATGATTTCGCGCGCCGAAGGCGCGCAGGGACGGTATGGGGGACAAGCCCCTTTCGACCCTCTGTGACTGTATAGGATGGCTTTCACATGTCAAGGCGTGTTGCAGGAGGAAAAGGATCCGGTACTCAGCAGGTGTCTTCAGTAGTGTCCAGTTGTGGATGGGTAGTATCATTGGCAGATGTCGGTTGAACCCTCGAGGGAGGACCAGTGTGGGAGGTTGGGTCCTCTCACAAAGGTACTACCTCTCCCCGAGGGTGCAGTTGTTCTGGATTTTCGGGCAAGTATAGTCTGCCGCTTCGAGGATGATAATGAGTGATGGCCATCACTGGCAAGTATAATCTGCCTCAGCCTGTCTGTTATAGTTGGACTCTTTGGAGGAAAACAACAACGACCCCTTTCGGGGACCACCAAGAAGAAGACCCGAACTTCCCTGGTTCGGGGGCAGGCCTGCATTGTTAACCTATTGGGTTGGGACAAAAGATGCGCATTGCGCTTACAAAAAGGGGCAGAGGCGAGACGCAGGACCAACGCTCGCCTCCCTTAAAGTGGTTGACCACTTTTAGGGATGGAGCGGAGGATGTTCAGGAACCGTGGGGGTGACTGTTTCCATAACGGTTAGACTGTCTGTAGCGGTTATTGGGGTGCTGGTCAAAAAAACATCTTCTGTGTACCTGCTTAAAAGAAGAAGGTAGAATTAGTTTTCATTAGAATATGTAAACTGTAAAGATAAAAGTAGCACATCTTTAGTTGCGTGTCCTTGTGGTATCTGCTGTGTGTGTGTGGAGAGTATGGAAAGCACGAATCTTTACATTCGTAAGAGCAGTAACATACTCTCGTGTGGTATTGTGCTGTGTGTGTGCTTGTCGCTATGGGGGAGAGTATGAAATGCACGAATCTTTACATTCGTAAGAGCAGTAACATACTCTCGTGCTTGGGACCCCAATCGTTCCCTATTTATTATTTAGTTTTAAGGTGCAGGGGATCGCGAGCATTTTAAGTGGGCTGAACTTCCTAGTTTGCAGCGGGACGGTAACAGGTCTAGCACACTAGACCACACCCGAGGGTGTTTCTTTCCTGTTGTGTCCTTCGCTGGAAGTGGCCTTATTTAGTTTAGTTTAAGTTTATTTGAAGTTGAGGGTGCCGGGGATCGCGATCGTTTAATGCGGGTTGAGCTTCCGAGGCTGTCAGCGGGAGGGCAACAGGTCTAGCACACTAGACCACACCCGAGGGTGTTTCTTTCCTGTTGTACCCTTCGCTGATTGCGGACTTTTTTTTTTTTTTTTAATTTAGTTCAGGGGTATTCGGGGGCGTCGGGGATCGCAGTTCACCTTGAAATTATCTAGTTTTTATTCGAGCGGTCTTAGTTTTGGTTACAATTTTTGGGCTTTTGTCGGCTTTCACAAATTGCTCCAAGTTCGGAGATTAGTTCGCTGTCGGCTAACCGGTCATGATTTTTCGCGGCCAGGGTGGCTAGGCGGTCTTTGATGGTGGGGATATCGGCCCTGTCGTGGAGTGTTTTGATGGGTGTGTCCCACGGGGCACGTAGGGCAACTCTAAGCGCGTGATTTTGGACCCTCTGGAGTTTTCCCATATTAGTTTGGTTGAGGTCAGTTAGTATGATTGCACCGTATTCGAGTACTGGGCACACAAAGGCTTTGTATAGTTTGAGTAGGGTGGACTGGTTGGCTCCCCATGAAGTTCCCTTAAGCTTTTTCAGTAAGTTAATTCGTTTGGTAGCTTTTTTCGCCATGTCGTCGGTATGTTTGTTGAAGGAAAGTTTTTGATCAATGGTGATGCCCAGGAATTTCGCTTCTTTGCATTCTGGGAGGGTGTTATCCATAAGTTTTAGGTCAAAATCCCGTTTAGTTGTCTTGCGAGTAAAGGTGATTCGTTGGGTTTTATTGGTGTTTAGTTTTATTCTCCATTTGGCACACCATTGTTCTAGGTCACCGAGAGCGCGTTGCAGAGGTTTTTGTAATGATGGCCCAGAAAAAAATGTTTTTTGAAGTATCAGAACTGAATGAATAAAAGTCATTTCTATTGGTTGAGCGCCCAACCTAACACAAAGTTTGGGAACATGTTTTTTTTTAAACCAGAACTTTATCACAATAACAACACAAAGTGGGTGGTTTAACGATGTAAGCTGGTGATGCGTTGTCTTAGCGATGAGGTCTGTAGGCATGTGTCTTAGTGAAAGTGACAGTACATCTGTCTGCACTTGTGAAATCCAATAGAACCGCAGCGTTTTCGATTTCCAAATTGACACCACGAGTGAAATAAGGGAGTGGCACACGAGATCTGAAGAGTGTAGTATATCTCTTAACCCACAAGCGGTGTAAATTTGGTAATTGACATATCCCACAAATGATGTAAAATTGATAATGTATTTTAACAAGCTTCTGCTGGTGGGCAATGAAGTAATGTGGTCAAACAGTGATGCGCAACGACTGGTTTTATTGTGAACCATTAAACAAACTAAAATTTATGTCATTGGTTGAACAGTAGCCAGGTCAATACCACCGTGAAAGAACCGAGCAGTGCCCCGGCATTGACCCTAAACGCAAATAAATAAATGGTATAAATATGGATATCATTGGAACCAACGGGGACCGTCGGTCTCAATGATATCCATAATAGCATGGTAGTTCTCAATAAAGATAGTTAACCCTATCCCCAACGCTTGTAGCAGACAACACTCATGAAAAAAAAAATGTGTGTAATTAAAAAAAACAAATTTTTCACTTCTAAAACGAAGGTTATGACCCCTCATTCGAACCAGCGTGTCTCGACAGAAAGACCTTATCGCCCGTTTTAGTCTTTTGGGTGCATGTTTCGGTAGCTTAGTCGCCCATTTCAGTCCTTTATGGTAGGAAGACCTTCTTGTCGCCCTTTTCAGTCTTTTGGGTGCACGTTTCGGTAGATTACTCTCCCGTTTCGGTCCGTTTCGATATCGTTTCCGTCCGTTTCGGTACGTTTCGGTAATTCGACGCACCGCACCGCACATAAACTGAATTGGATTCAGCAGTATCGAAATAACGAAATATTATTTCGTTTTAACGAAATAATATTTCGAAATAACGAAATATTATTTCGTTTTAACGAAACAATATTTCGTTTTAATGGCAAGCAGGGCTAGATTACACCGCCTCACGACCTTTCGATTGCAAATTCTTATTCAACTAAGTAAAACGGTTACGTATTCTAGCAAAATATGAATTTGACTAATTAAAACTAATGTACGGTGGCTAATTTAGGCCACCCTCAATACTTTTTTATCTCGAGATCTCCTAATGACTTTACTTTATTATGGAATAAATTTAGTGGTATTCACTTGACGCACTCTCCTATCAATTAACGTTACGATCTCTCCGTTTTTCGCGATATGTGTATTACCAGAGTTTTTTTGGTGTTGTTCCGTATATCATAGCGTGTGTAGCGGTCAAGGTATAAAGGCCATTTACCAACCAGCCTGATTGGTCCGGATCTCTTGGTCTCGTGGGGCGTAGCCAGGATTCTGTAATGGTGTGGGAGGGGGCAATCATGATATTTGGAACTAGGCTAGATCTCCCCAGAGACAAATTATCATAAACAATAAAACAAACAATACTTAATGTTCGTTATATATATTTATTATTGCGTACGCTTCATTAAATTGTCACTTTTCACACATTCAGCTGTACATTTAGTACTTTAAAACATAGTTTTATACACTTACCGTCCTTTTACCGGCAAAAAGTTGTGTTCAAGCTATTTTTTAAACAGGGGTTTAACTTATTTACAGTTAGCGTTTCGCCAAACACATGCCGAGGTGATAATAAATATTAAAACCAACCACGCATCAGTGGATACTAGTTCTAGATTCCTGTATGTCCTACCCCAATGACACTTACAGGCGCCTATTAAAAGTGGAGTGCCTTGTTCTCACTCCACCAATCCCTATGTGTGAGCTCCCAGTGGTAGACCGGGGGGGGGGGGGGGGTTGAGGGCCCCCAAATGCAAACCATAATTAAAAATATCCTGCGAAGGGCTCATAATCGTGGGAGGGAATACGCACAATTCCATAGTTCAAGCATTATATCGATCTTGCCCCCCCCCCCCCCTCCACCATTTCGAAAATATGACTTCAATATGTGGACAGTCAAAATTCAATGCTCCAAGGACATTGGGGAAAAAGATTGGGCAGGTAAAACGGAAAAAATCTGAAAAAACCAAATCCCTATCCAAAAAATTCAAAGCTTAATTCAGATATACTTTACTTGTGTTACTTAGCTCATCCTATACCCAACATAACCTTTTACAAGAGAAACTCTCGTGAAAAAAATATTTGTGTAACTAAAAAAAAAAAAAAAATTTCACTTCTAAAATGTAGGTTATGACCCCTCATTCGAACGAGAGTGTCACGCTCGTTCGAACGAGGGGTCATAACCTATGTTTTCGGAGGAGAAAATACAAATCTGAAGAGGATTGAATAGCGATATTCGAGAATAGCGCTGGCCTGTTTTCCGTTACGTTGGGTAAAAAGTTATATTCTACTTGGTTTTGTTGAGTGAGGAGTTGATATTTTTTTTGTATCTTTTGTTTTATGTTCATATTTTTACATTTCTGTGCTACATTGAGCTACGTACATTTAAACTGTGCTATTTGTTTTTGAATAAACCATTGAAATCATTTGAGTGTTGTTTTGAGACTTGCCCCGTTCCTGACCCTTATATATCGGATGCATTTTGAGGCGGTTGCGACCAGTGTTCAGTTCATTCCTAATATCTTAAGTGAGGAATGAGGAAACATGATGTGACGCATAATCAGTACTGTGCATAGGAAAGTGGGTATGACGATGGACGCACACGCTTCACGGCAGAAAGACCTTATCGCCCGTTTTAGTCTTTTGGGTGAATGTTTCGGCAGCTTAGTCGCCCATTTCAGTCGCGTCTTAGTCCTTTATGGTAGGAAGACCCTCTTGTCGCCCGTTTCAGTCTTTTGGGTGCATGTTTCGGTAGATTACTCTCCCGTTTCGGTCCGTTTCGGTAATTCGACGCACCGATATTTTTTCATGGGGACGTATAAATTTATTGAAGAAAGTTGCTTTATTGATACTTTACATTAAACATACTTTTATTTGCCATAACTATTAAGTAAAAATGGATAGGGCTTAGGAGGACAAGTGCTTTCCACTTAGTGGAAATTGTTGTTGTTGTTGTTGTTTTCCATTTATCACTATCAGTTGATCAAGGTCTCTGGTAAGTTTCCACAGGTACTTTAACTGCACAATATACTTTTGCACGGTACTTTATATTTGTTATGACGCAATTTGGAGGAAGAAAAACAATTGTATTAGATATTTTTAGCAGTTTATTCTAAAAAAAACTAAGACAGCTTCTTTTATAACCTTCTGCAGTTCCACAGGATGCTGAGATGTATCTCCAAGTAAAGTTTTTAGATCTATAAGGCGTTTGGTGACTTCTACTTCATGATTGACAAATCCTGTCTCAAGTGAAGTTACCATTTCTTCTCTTTGTTGTGTGTACAACTGACAATTCAGTAGAAAACGACGTATTGTTTCTGCATAGCCACATTCACAGTTTATGTCACCATCTTCAGAAAATTTTCCAAAGTGAGATTTCAGGTTGGAGTGGCCTGTTTTTGGCCTGAATTTTTCACCCTAATAGTGAGGCTTGGAGTGGGATGACCAGGGGACTTATGTTAGATCACGATAGTTCTAACATGCCGCAGGGAAATACTTAAAAAAAGACCCGCGGTAGCTTGTGGTAGTAACGTTTTTAATATACCGCAGGTCCCTCGATTTGTAGGAGTAACAGCAAAACGAGGGACCTGCGGTATATTGAAAATAAATATGCGAAGGATTTAGTGACCTGTGGTAAGGATACCCCCACGGCGCAGACCGGTCTCATACCTGAATCCCCGCGAAACAAAACATTTATCAGTATTAACCTGCAGTAAATGACGGAGATAGTGAAGATGAGAGGAAAAACTGAAAGGGACCTGCGGTAGCCCTCTCTCGCCTCCCCCCCCCCCCCCCCCATAAAACTCTGGTACATTGCCCGAGTTTTTTTTTTGGGGGGGGGGGGGGGCAGGGAAATAATTCATATGGACCTGCGCTAGCTTGTGATAAAGTTTTAATATACCGCAGGTCCCTCGACTTGTGGAAGAAACAGCCATCTTCTTTTGCGAAAGAAGGGACTTGTGGTAGTTTATGGTAGATTTTGGGACCTGTGGTCATGCTCGACAGCCTGCCTTTTATGCCCAATAAATGCAATAAATTACCAAAAGGCCGCAACCAAGAAATACGATATAGTAGTGTTAAAAAGTTGCAACGCTGAAATATTTTGAATCATGTTCCCGAGTGTGGCGGGGGCCACATGGGGTGTGATACCATCATGGGTAATTTTCCTGACACATGGCAAGCTCTGAAAGCCTGATGAATTGCATATCGGAATGTTATGTACAATAGAAGACAGTTTTTATATTAGTTATAGTTTTATAGGTCTTCACACGTTGTTTTGACACGAAGAGCGTGATAAGTTTATGTTGTTTATATAGCGTAAATGGAAAAATATGCTCCGTTATTACTGATTTTTGGTGTAAAATACCCCCAAATATCAACGAGACGACAGTTGCCTCGAACTATTAGTTAAACAAAGATAATACCCCGCAAAACAAGGGACCTGCGGTAATTTTGAGGGGCCTGCGGTAAAATCGGGGACCTGCGGTATAAAGGCGCACCCTTCTGAGACGCTGGAGTTGAATGTCCAATTTTGAGTTGCAGGAGAGCACTGATTTTAGTTTTGGAAGATTTTCAATGCTGGGAAACAATGATACTGTATGTTCTGCTTTATCCAGATGATTGCAGAGAACTTGCCACTTTTTAACTATTGTGTTCTTTATTGATTTGATAATGTCAGATGTTGTATTAGGAGTGTCTGTTGATAATTGATTTGATAATGTTTTTGCATCTTCTGCTGCTTCCTTAGCTGCTTTGTCTGCAAGATCATTTCCTGTGATGTCAATATGGCCAGCTATCCATTTTATTTCAACGGAGCTGTTGTGGAAACCTCCGCTCCCATGATAACGTGAATACAGAAAATGTTACAATGGCGAAACAAACAAGAATATGAAATTCATAAATGTAAAATAAACTATTTGAAAGGGTTTATATATACATGTGTGTATGTGTATAAATACATATGAATATATAGCATTAAACAAAGACAGACAAAAAGAAAAAAGAAAGAAATACTGTTGATGTCCCTTTTGCATTCTGTGTCTCTCTTGATTTGAATCAAATTAATATTCAAAGCCAAAGGCCGTTTGGGCGCTATTCTGATTAGGATGTGTTAATAATAATAATAATAATAATAATAATCATCATCATCATCATCTCTCCGCCTTCTGTACCTCAGCTTAGGGACGTGTCTCATCAGATACATGCCTTTTCGTCAGCGACTCCGGCATTAAACATCGCAACCGTGACTATCGTCGTGACAGTGCCAACAGTGTACTGAGGCTCTGGCTCAACGTCACCCTGATGACGCGTCCATTCCACGAGCCCTGTTCTATATTGAAATGGATACCTTGAGTCAACATTGTTTTGCAAATATTGTACTCTCCCAAAAAAGAAAGTGTGCATTCTAAAAATATCATTAAAAAAAGATATATATCATTTTCATTCATGGAAATTTTATTCAATCACAGATGAATCAATTTGTGATCAACACGAGAAATTTCATTACGCTACGACGAATACTCTTGGTGCCATGGATAGTCAAAGACACTAAGGGTCAAACACAAAAGTCACACTCAATAGCTGGTATGACCTCCGTCTGCATCGACTACTGCTGTGCATCTACGCCTCATGGAAGCGAACAAGTTAGCATGGAAGTGGATTAGGGTAGGGTTAGGGTTAGGGTTAGGTTAGGCTAACCCTAACCCTAACCCTAACCCTACTCTACACCACTGCAGTCGAGCACGACGATGACGTAACGTCAAAATCGGATTCGAGGACGTAAGCCGTATTCTCTCAGCCGGTTGATTACTGTTTGAGGATGTATCCGTCTCAGGTTAGGGATGTTCCTGGCTGTCGTCGTTGCCGTTTGTTGCCGGTTCCGGAGATGGACGACACGGATATACCGATCTCGTGCAGGGGTGGTAACTCGGGGTCTCCCGGAGCGGGGTTGGTCTCGAACGTCATCATGTTGTGCATGTCGATGGACTAGCCTATCTACAGTGTTACGGTGGCAGTCCAAATGCTGGGCAACCTCTCTGTGTGTTCTGCCAGCTCTAATCATACCCAGGGCAAGGAGACGTTGATTCATTGTCAATCTTGGCATGCTAACGTGGAGTCGTTTTAACAGCAGCGCAAGTTTGAATGTGAACGATAGGAAGGCCTTACTTTAGTGTTTAAATACCCAAGGATTCACACTGCTGCATGAATTTTCAGACTCTCCACGTGCAAAACATGCCTTTTCACAAACGTGCAGCACGTCATTTAACGTTAATGCAATTTTAACGGGGAAAGCTGTTTTTGTGTTCAATATAACTTATTCATGAACAGATTAACACTCTTTACACCTACAAAATTATTTTTTTGGAGTTTGATCAATTTCTGCAATGCACACTTTCTTTTTTGGGCGAGTATACTAGATGGGGAAACTCGTTGTAGAATCTTCTGTATTACGCGATCGCCTCTTGTTAGAAGTAGGGTGGAATAATCTAGAAACAAAAAGAAACTTTCAAAAGATGTGTGTATCTTTTACAGAATCGTACACAACCAGTTCTAATTCTATTGTAAATGATATTGTGTTTTCTAGCACCATGGGAGAAGTATATTGGTGGGCTGTGTGATGGTATTTGGAACCACTAAAAATAAGATGAGACTTCAAAGTCAAAACAAACATTATGGCGTTTATTTCACTACGTCATACACGGCACGCTTGGGTTGGCATAAAAAAAAACACAGAACGTAAAGTGGAACACTTTACAGTTAGAAAACACGGATTGTCACATCCCTTCTCCTTTAAAGAAGTATTAACAGTTATCGTCCAAACAGCACATGTTGGATTATTAGAAAAATAGAAAAAAGTATGAAATTTACATGAGGTTATGCTAAATGTGAACTGTGTACATGAGGTTATGCTAAATGTGAACTGTGTACAGAACGTAAAGTGGAACACTTTACAGTTAGAAAACACAGATTGTCACATCCCTTCTCTTTTAAAGAAGTATTAACAGTTATCGTCCAAACAGCACATGTTGGATTATTAGAAAAATAGAAAAAAGTATGAAATTTACATGAGGTTATGCTAAATGTGAACTGTGCACATAAATGTACATATTGATACCTTCCATATCAATACATACCTCAACAAGTGTTCAGTTATCCAGGTATACAAATTACTGGGTCCTACTTGGACTGGTACATTATCATGCAATCATAATTTCCAAATAAAATCTTATGTCTATCACTAAGGGAACTTAACAAGTTGACCACTGTCAACTAAAACGCTAGAGACATGGGAAGAAAAGAGCTGAAAATAAAATTATTAAACATGGTTGGGCTAACTGACCTTCAGTCATTTGACTTGAACAGTACATAGGTTCAATTCTATTCATTGACCACACAAGTTCAAAATTTTATCCCATCACATAATCTCTGTATCTGGAGGGTTTATTGATTGTGGTGCCTGTTCGTAACCTTGTTTGTATGTTTCGTTGTGTAGTAGACAAGTTTGACCTGAACAAATCTTGTGCATTGTATTGAGATCACTGATCTTGTGAGAGTTCAAGGTCACCAAGTTCATTTTGTCAGAATGGTTCTTGAGTTAAACGTGGATGTTTCCTGTTTTGTCTAAATGTTGAACCGTCTTGTGTTGTGACTTCATATGATCTATAATTAACTTGATTGTTAACAACTGCTTGGTAGCGGCCCCGGTATATGACCATAGCGGTTACAAAAAAGGAGTGGAGAAAGCTCCAACAGTTTAGTTTTGAAAAACCGGGAGTCACCCATCAAGCCTTCTGGGAGATAGGATGCCGTATGTGATTATGAGATATCTGGTTATCCTATTCATGTCCAACATTGTCATGCCTCAGTTTTTAATAAATCGTTTAAACCGTGATTGGTTGTTCTGTGTCTTTCCCCACCAACCCTGAATCTTCGTTTGTCCACCATTCAGGTCCAAATTATTCACCGAGTCAGTCCAAGTTGCCTAGAAAGTTGGTCCGACTTGTCTTGAAACTTGGGTCGACTTCTTCAAAAGTTGGGCCGAGTTGTCTTGAAAGTTGGTCCGAGTTGTCTTCAAAAGTGGTCCGAGTTGTCCGGAAAATTGGGCCGAGTTGTCTTGAAAGTTGGTCCGAGTTGTCTTTAAAGTTGGTCCGAGTTGTCTTCAAAGTTGGGCCGAATTGTCTTCAAAAGTGGTCCGAGTTGTCTTGGTCCGAGTTGTCTTTGGTGCGAGTTGTCTGTAATTCCGTTATTGTAATCGTGGAGTAAAAGATCTGAAACCATTACATAAAGGTGACAAACATATTTTTCTAACTCGAAAGAGCGAAAAAGGACCATAACTCTGGAAAAATGTGTGGAAGAAACACACGTTACACCAGCTACATAGGCACCGTTTACCCATGATGCTCAATCACAACACCAAATATCATTCGAATTGGAGCAGCAGTGGTTGAGATACAAGCGAGAATATTGGTATGGACGGACAGAGGTCTCCATGGCACTAGATACGCCTTTGACTTTCCAACTTCCATGTCCGGGGCATAAAAATCACAACACACCCACCTTATCAATTCATAATGTCAGTAAAATAAACAGAATTATCAATTTTAATTAATTTATAGATGATGGGAAAATATTTGGCTTCTTTCGCCTTCTCGTACTATTACTACAAGCATCTGCAGGCAGGATGATGTCAACAAACGAAAATGAATGCATGTGGTCTGGTGTGTCAGGTTAAAAAGTAACTCAGCACGGTTAATGAAGAAATTGCGAATTTTTCGTGTATTTCATTTGTTTAAATGCCAATTGCGGCTAATTTTGACCGAGGATTTGATAATTCGTTTGGGTTTTGACCATCACGGTCACGCTGACTGCTGTTATGTTTATTATGATGTGCAAATTGGGAGATAGTTTCCTGTAAAGGAGATCTGTCACATTTGACAGTGTAAAAGGATGACAAAAGACAGTGACCGGCGCTTGTGTTGGTATGGTTGTTTGCAAGAAAAAACTAAATTCACAGCATCATCCAATCGCACATTATTTAAAAGCGCAAATGCATAATTTTCAACCCATCTTCAATCGATCCTTTGTGGACACCAACACGGTCGCGGCAAAGATCTATGGTTAGACTTAGTAAGAAGTAAATAACTTCACAACATCGGGGGAAATCAAGACGCTCAATATAGTTCCAGGTCACTTGGAATATACTTCGAGAAAAAAGTGATTGCTGATGCATTCAGCTTAATTTTTTATGAATATTACCTTATTTTATGTGTATCGTCCCGATTTTATACACTCGGTTATTTTTTTTACAAGTGGTTCATATTGTCTTTTTAGTGCGCAATAATTCAAATTTTTCGTCAACAAAAATGTTCAGACGGTCTGTAAACACTGGATGTCGCTGGAGAGAATTTCAAAGCATATTTTGCACTTATGACATTAACAGCTCAAGTATTTGCTGTAACTTGTTTGCAAATCCACTCATACATTGTCTCGAACAAATAAAGGGTGTGATCACGTCCTTTCATTCTTACAATAGCCTGAATGAGTATTCCTGCAAGAACCACATTATAATCACATGACCGGAATAAACATAATTGAAACATGGCCACATCCGGAACATCCAAAATTTGTGTTGGTAGTATTGCATTCCAACATCAAAACACACCAGAGTGTGTGTCATAACGACGATAAGATAGGACGATAAGAATGACAGGGGGTGGGGGGTCGAGTTCGAACGTATTTTGGAAATGGGCGAATAAACGTAAAGGAAGTAACCCACAGAGTATTAAAGTAGATGGCAGAGTTACAGATGATCAACATCAAATGGCATTAGAACTGGTCAAACACTGGGAAAAGGAGGAGGTGCAAAAGGTGATCTCGAAATTAAGGAATGGAAAAGCGGGAGGGGTGGACGAAATTCCTAACGAGTTTATCAAAAAAGGGGGAGAGGAACTCTTGGAAAGCCTAAGTGCCCTATTCAACTTAGCCATAGAAAAGCAAGAGGTCCCAAATGAGTGGAGAGAAAGCAAAGTGATATTTATTCACAAAAAGGGGGATAAAGACGTTTTGGATAATTATCAAGGGATCTCTATCGGTAGCAACATTGGAAAAGTTTTCTGTTAAGTCCTGTATGGGAGATTAGAGGAAGTGATTGAGGAGAAGGGTTTTTGGGGGGAGATCCAGAATGGCTTCAGGAAGGGAAGGAGAGTCACTGAGTACCTTTTCACGCTATCCCAAATGATAGAATCCGCAAAAGCATAAAAGAAAAAAGCTGTTTATGGCCTTTTTGGATGTTAAAAAGGTATACAATAGAGTATGGAGGGAGGGTATGTGGCGCAAGCTTGAGGCTCTGGGCCTGGGGGGGGGGGGGGCGAGTTTGTTGGAAATATGGAAGCATTATATAAAGATGTCCAGAGTGAACTTAGCCTTGGTAACATAACAACAAAACGTGTACGCCATGGAGATAGGCCTAAAACAGGGGTGTATCCTTTTCGCCAGTTCTTTTTGCATTGTACATCAAAGGTTTAGGAGATGAACTCCTGCATAGCGATGAGGGGTTAGCAGTTGGGGACTTGAAGATCCCAGGGCTATTTTTTGTAGACGATATGGTGCTAGTGTCAGAAAGCGAAGAGGGGCTAGCGAAAATGCTGGGAATTGTTGGGAAATATGGTAGCAAATGGAGACTCGAACTTAATGAAAGCAAGAGCAAAGTTATACCTGTGTGCGTAGTGAAATGTAGCCTACGAGAAGGTTAACAGTCCCTGCGATCAAGGTTGACAAGGAGGTCGATGAGGGGGTTAACCAGCCTCGCGGCCCAAGGTCATACACGAGAGAACCTGTCCATGTTCCATGGGAGTGACAGGGAAAGAGGGGATGGAGAAAGAGAAAATTCATTTTACTTAAAAGTTGTTAGAATTCAGTTATTTCTAAAATCTCAAATCTTACAATTATTGAACAGAAATTCTCGTTATTAGTCGAACTGCTGTGACCGAGTGCAGATTATAACTTTAACTTAATAGAGTACACACATCTGACAAAGACCTTAAGGAGAATTGACTTTCGAACTTAGAGTTCACTGCGTGACATGTACGATAAGTATCATAAGTGGGGAGAACAGTAAACAAAGTACTTTAAACCCAATTGAGAATTAAAGAACAGCTGACCATCGCCGTACGCTAAGGAGTTCTCAAGATTGACAGAGAAAACACCCTGTAGTCCTAAGTATGAAAACTCTAGAAACGGAATGTTGAAATAGCCTTCAAGTGGGGAGATCTCTGCAAGCCTGTTACCGGATCATTAATCTCTTGAACAACATCTGAGATGACTTGCCTCCGGGACCATGCTTGTAGAGTGAAGCACTTGATGAAGGTCACAGGCCTCACCGTATTCACTCATTAATTGCTAAACCTTAAGACAGGATGATTAGACTATTAGTTGCTCCAGTAGACCCACTGCAGGTTTCGGCTATTACAATATGACGCGTAGGGGTTAGGATGAAAATTCATCACAAGTTGTTTACGACTTTCAAGTCACGCAGCTCTGAATCACGCTGGATGGGGAAGCATATAATCTGATAGCTCGACTGGCAATAGTCAGTCGCCGCCTGAACTACCAACCGACAGTTAGGAGCTCGAACTACATAGCATGGGCTTTGAGTGGAAAGCCACACAGAATTTATTAGTAATGTCATGTCGCAGTTAGGTTATTTATTAGGTTATGTAGAAGACCTGGTGCATTGGCAGAGAAGCTGAAGACTGAGTGGTGATGTTCCAGCTCCAAGCACTTGTTGAATTTGTTGATGGAATGAATAAACATTAGTAGAAACTGTGTCGATGAGTTCCAGTTGTATTTAATGACTCTCTAGTTAATCGGTAGTGGCAACCACTTCGAGTAACCATAGTCTTCCACACACACACACATCATGCTGCCCTTGTTGTAGAACAAAGGAGCCACCCTTGGAAGATGCCATTCAAGTCCTACAAGTTAGAAGTTCCTTAGGGCCGCGTAACAACGGTCCTCTTTGGTGTCATGATCAGGATATTGAACTGGTCTAGCCACTGACCTGATTGTCGCGATACTATGCATCGGGAGATGATACAACATATCGGAACTTCAAGACAATGCATCGGAGGCAGCAGCGGAGCAGAGGAAAACTGTGTGTTCCTAAAATTTACACTGTAAGTACAACATTTTATTCATTCACTTTGCGAAGGGGTCGGTTAGCTCTGCCATCACGAAATAGTATTAACCCTGTAATAGCATAAAGTGGGAGAATGGCGAGTGGTGGGAAAATAATAGAATTAGACTCTGAAATGCGCCAGGAAATGGAGGACTTGGTTAATGCCGAGTCTGTACGTCGCACAGCCAAATTAGAACAACAAATGCAGGAAACACAGGTAGCTGGGGAACAGTGCCATCAACAAGACATGGCCCAACTGGAAACAAAAATTTTGGGTATGCAGTTTCAGTTAGAACAAGCGGACGCTCAGCTGAAACAGAAAAGTGCTGAGCCCACTTATCTAGAAGAAAAAAGGACGGGGGAGACACTATTTGCCAGTGGTAAAAGTAAATGTAAAACAAAATGTCAACAAAAATCATACAGGCCGGCCATCCAGGGGGTACAATACACCCTTCAGCAGGGGAATGTAAATATGGGTACTACAGCAAACGCCATGCAAACCCAAATGCTACACACCCATATTAAATGTTTTAATGGTGACCCCGTTAACTTCAAACCACGGATGAAGTCGCTTGACCACTATTGTGCCACAAATGAAATTTCAGACATGCAAAAATGCAGATTGGCCGCCCAGACAAGTGATTTTGTTGTGGCCGATTTTATTCTTCGCACCCTAGCCACCAACCCTACTGTGACGTGGGGGAGCTTGAAACCACAGCTCCAGCAGCATTACTCGGGGGTGATTGACGATAGTATGGTGAATAATTATCTGCGCTACATGAAACAAGAAAAATATAAAACTGTGGTCAGTTATGGTGAGAGACTATTAGATCTTTCAGAGGACGCTTATGGGAAGGATGTTGATGAGCCATTAGTACAGAAAACATTGGCAAATTATTTTGGTGATGGGTTATATGAAAGCAACGTCAAAACAAAATTAATTAGAAAAGCTCCCTCCACCTTAGAAAAGGCTTTATTTGAAACAGGGGTTAAAGAAAAAGTGCGAAAATGCAGTGAACCGGCGTATTTATCGAAAGCATACAGGTCAGATTACTGCAATCACGATTACATAGGAAGGGATGTTAGCCCTGGCAACTCCAGGGACATTCAGCCCATGGATGTCGACATCTCGTGAAAAAAAGTTATGTCCACGTAATTACAAAAACTCCCACCCCTCCCAGGTATAACAAGCAGGCACCGGACAAACAAAAATGGCAATATCAAAAGCCAGCGATGCAACAAAACATGAGGAAACCCATCTGCTACCGTCGTGGTAGGGTGGGGCACGTGCAGACTCAATGCTGAGTGCAAATTGCAAAGCAGGTGCGCACTGCCACAGCGCAACAGCCAGTAGAAAGGTCAATGGCTGACGTGAGGTGCTTTCGCTGTGGCAGATTAGGGCATATGATCTGCTTTTGCCAAGTAAGCCCGAGAATTTAAATAGGCAAAACTCTACTTATGTGGGGCAATAGGTAGGGGGCAAGGGGTTAAAACTACCGAACAGGCTCCAGAACATTGTAACAATACCGTAAAAATACAAGTGGGAGATAACATAAATGCATCAGTGAGAGAGAAAATTAGAAATGTAAATAAGTGTGATCAAGCTGAGAAAATAGGACATAAGTGTAAGAAATGTTTAAATATAGGACACCAAGAGAAAGAATGTAAATTGAAAACCATTCCCTTAACAAATCGACAACAGAGGTAAATAAAAACAAGATTTAATAAATGTAGTCAAAGGGAAGTAAGGCTGTCATGATTATGAATTTTCATAATCGATTATTTTGTCAAAAAAATCGACGGTTATTCGATTCTTTATGGTTAATATTTCTGTCTCGAATCCTAGAACTTCGTCTATGAAATAACTTGGGAGACGTTAAAAATTAAAATATCCTAATCATAAATGAAGCAAACGAACACCAAACCTTGAAAAATTTGACAAAACAGAATCTACATCGCATAGATTCAAACTTCAAATCATAGAAAAATGCATACTAAACTCACTAATGGCCCCATCCACGCTCAATGCATAATGATTATGAATTTAGCCTCAGGGAATGTCAAGTCAACAAAGCTTTACACGTGGAAATGAAACTTCCGGCTGCGGTACGTGTCAGTGAACAAAATAAATCATAATACTTTAAAAATAAATAACATGGCATTTCGAAGTTTTTCCCTCTTTACTTTCCGTATGTTAAAATTGCTTATCAAGTATCAAATTGATAAAAACAAAAACAACTCAACACTCGACGATGTCTTATTGGCAAGGAATACAATGTAGCCATTGAGAGACTTTTTTTGGCAGGTCACATGACTCACATCAAAGGAATGAGAAGTATTGGGAACTGAGTGATCACGCATACAATGATGACTGGGTTTCGGCTAACTTTAACTCGCGTGGTGCTGCGACTTGAAGCTATATATTTTTTTATGTTTTAACCCCCTTCACACTCACACACACATTTGTTGTTGAAATAGGTCCTTTATGTGAAACAATAGCTTGTGAATCAATATTTTCCCTTCGTTTAACAAAAAGGTATGACAGCACATGTAAAGTCAAATAATCGATCATTGAAAAAAAATGTCAATTATGACCTCAATCGACGGTTGATCGATTTTTCGATCATTCGTGACAGCCTTAAAGGGAAGCAACTCCACGAAATAAGAAGAACTTAAATAATAATATTCCCAGGGAGAAATCTAATCAAACAGAAAGTGTTTCTGGGCAGCAAACAGTAAGTAAATTATCTTCTGAATTAATCAATGAACCCAAGGAAATTAACCCTTGGCAGTTTGGTCAAAAGTGTGCAACTTGTAGAAGCTCAGACCATTATACAAAATTTTGTGAGGGAGTCAAAAAGTGTGACCGCTGTTCAGTACTAGGTCACTTTACTAAAAATTGTACACGGGTTTTACCGAAGAAAGAATTCACTGAGCGAGAGTTGCAAAATATTAAGAAAAATAATTTTATTTATGAGAGATATTCACCAGGCCACCCTCATAATCCCAAGTCAGCTCTAGAGGAGTGCTCACATAACCCAAAGTCAGCTCCAGAAGAGAGCTCAGGTCACCTGAGTAATTCCCAGGCAGCTCCAGAGGAGAGCTCAACGAGATCCAAGAGCTCACAAGTGAATACACTGAAAAAGTAAACCAAACAAGGAAAATTGATTGGAAAACAGTCTAGGAGGAATTCTGGGACTGTAGAATTAAATTTTGGCACAGCTTCTTTGGACAGTGTGATGATTCATGTGGGGAAGCAACGAGTCAGAGCTCTGCTCGATTCGGGAGCTCAAACTTCATGCATCAGCACAAAATTTTGGAAAAATATGCACAATCGCCCTCGATTAGTGGGCAATAGAAATCAACTACCAAGCATAACTGGTTTGGCTGGTACAAGTATTAGACCCAGGGGGATGGTGCGTTTGTACTTTTCCATTAATGGATTACCCCAGTCACAGGAATTCTTAGTATTGGATGACTTAAATAGGAGTTTGATTTTAGGGTTAGATTGGATTGCAGGAAATAATATTAACATATATTGGGGATTAAGAAAAATGAATGTAAACAGGCAATTAATTCCACTTGTGAAAGATGTACATGTGTCATGTTTAACCCGTCTAGTGAACAGCATTGAGTTGAAACCACAGAGTACTTGTGTTTGCACAGCTAAGGCTGTAGGGGTAAGATCAACTTTTGACTCTGAATTTTTAGAACATCATGGCTTAAAGCAAGGCTATATTGCAGAGCAAACACGTTTAATGGTAGGTAACAGCATTGTAAGTAACAATTGTGGTAATATACCAGTTATGTTGATTAACAGTACAAATAAGCATTATACATTGAAGCGAGGTTGTATTGTGGGAAAAGTTGAACCTGTAACTGCCGAGGAGGACTTAGTAGATATCACACAGGAAGTGATGAAACTTAGAGCAGTTGAAAACATAGACAATGACAATCAAGTAACAGATAGTGACATTCAAGTGCTACCAGATAAGAGGGAGTTGTTAATGAAATTAATCTGGGAACAGCGGGATGTATTTGCAAAAACTGATAAAGAATTAACCCAAACTGACACAATAACAATGAAAATAGATACAGGGGATGCCAGACCTATTAAGAGCCGGGCTTATCGTGTCCCACTGTTGAAACAAAAAATTATGGATGATGCAATTCAAGAAATGCTAGATGCAGGCATTATCCAAAGGTCACAGAGTGCATGGAGCTTTCCTTGCTTGCTTGTGGGCAAGAAGGACGGCTACAGGCGCTTTTGTGTAGATTTTAGGCCAAGTTACCAAGGTTACAAGTTGGCCGTTGCTATTCATTGATGATGTGTTTACGTTGTTAAATGGGTGCAAATATTTCACCACCCTTGACCTGAAGTCAGGTTATTGGCAGGTCAAGATGGATGAAAGTGATAAACAAAAGACAGCTTTTACGTGTCACAGAGGGTTATATGAGTTCAATGTGATGCATTCGGTCTTCAGAACGTGCCTGGAATTTTCAAGAGCTCATGACGGTGGTCCTAGATGGAATGAGTGAATTTTCCTTAGGGTATTTGGATGACATTTTGGTGTTCAGTCGTGATGCAAAGTCCCATATTGAACATTTAAGAGCTGTTTTGAAATGGCTAAAGCAACATAAATTAAAGCTAAAAGCAAAGAAATGCTCATTCTTTCAAGGCAAAACATCTTATCTTGGTTTTGTCATTAGCGGTGATGGGATTAAGCCAGAACCGAATAAAGTTGAAGTTATCAGAAAATTAGGTCCACCTACAACTGTAACAGAAGTAAGAAGCTTTATGGGAATGGTGTCCTACTATAGGAGATTTATACCTAATTTTAGTGAAATTGCACAGCCCTTAGTGGCCCTCACAAGAAATATGCTAGATTCCAATGGAAGGAGGCCCAACAAAAAACCTTTGATTATTTAAAAGAGAGTTTGACACAAGTAGCTTACCTGAGCTATCCCGACACCTGAAAGGGCTACATTCTCTATACTGATGCCTCTTGGACTTGTGGAGGTTGGTATTAACACAGCCAAGTGAGGATAGTACAGGACAGCTCCCCGGGGTGCTCGATGTGAAACCCATAGTGTTTTTGTCTCATAAATTGGGAGAATCACAACAGAAGTGGTCAACATTTGAAAAGGAGGCATTTGCCATCTCATATGCCTTGGACAAACTCAACCATTATCTACAGGGTGCACAGTTTGTCATTAAGACTTGTTGATGAGTCCCCAAAACAATGCCAAAGTGCAACAATGGGCATTGAAAATAGCTAGTTATAATTGTAAAATTGAATATTTACCCGGGAGACAGAATACTTGTGCAGGTATGTTATCAAGGTTACCTGAGGGGTTAGCAGATGTTGACCCAAATTACAATATGGATGCTGTAGATACAGATAAGGCCCTGACAGTGGGGGTGATTAATAGTGATAAAATCGATCCAAAGCGATTTGCCCATGTGTCAGTACCCACACAAAGTTCATGTTCAGCCATGGAGCCTGAGAAGGTTAGTTATCAAGATTTGGATATGAAATTAGAGCAGGAAAAAGATAGTAGACTTATGGGAATTAAAAAGAAATATCTTGGTAGTAATACCCCAACCAATATTAGTAGTAGATATATGATAATAGAGGAAGTATTACATTATATTAGTGCTACAGATGATAACCCACGAGTGAGGTTATGTGTACCTGATCATTTAACAAGAGAGGTGTTGAGACAATTCTATGATGACTTAGGACATTTAGGGATTGATAAAGTGTATTATAATATTAGTAGAAAATATTACTGGCCAGATTGATATAAGCTCATTTATCAATATGTTGAGAAATGTTTTACCTGTCAAGCTCAGAATACAAGGAAAGTCCACTTACCAATGCAAGAGGCCGATAGACCACCATATCCCTTTGCAAAAATAGCATTGGAGACGAGTGGTCCATTCCCAAGTACACTCTCTGGGAACAGATACATAGTCACTTTTATTGACATCTATTCTGGATGGCCTGAAGCATTTCCAGTACCAGACAAGAAAGGGGGAACAGTTGCAAATATATTAATAGACCAAATATTCCCAAGATTTGGCTGTCCATTGGAATTGTTGACGGACAATGGATCCGAAAATTGCAGTGAGGTAATGAAATATTTGACTGAACATTTGAAAATTCACCATGTGACCACTTCATATTACCACCCTCAGTCAAATGGTAAGGTCGAATGTTTTCATCGAACGCTGAGTGACGTCTTGGCAAAAATGTCACAGAAAAATCTTGAAGTTTGGGATCTGTTAATTAACCAAGCTCTTGTGGCCATCAGATTTAATGGGAGCGAATCCTCTGGATTCTCTCCCTATTATCTGCTATATGCAAGGGATGTGGTTTTACCGTTAGACACTATTTTGAAACCCAGACAGAAATATATGGGAGAGGAACCCCATAAAATTGCTATCCAGGAAAAGCATAAGGCATTTGCCCAGCAGCAAGCTCAACAACAAAAACGTGTTGCGAAACAAACATGCTTAAAGAAATCAGAAAGCAAAAGACATTCAGTTTGAAGTAGGTGACCCCATTATGTATCGAGACGGGAGATCAAAAGGTATGTTGGAGAAAAAGTGGGAATATCCTTTCTAAGTTATAGAAAAAATGGGCCCGCTGAGTTATAGAATAAAAGATCAGTTGACAGGACGAGTTATAAAGTGTCATGGGGAAAATCTAAGTTTAGCTCCACAAGAGTGAGAAGTCCCAGCACCGGAAAGGTGGTGCAGAACACAGAGATATGTAGTGCCACCAGTACAAGCTGCTACTGCCAGTGAAGACAGTAGTGAGAGTGAAGAGGAAAATGGATCAGGGAATCCATTAGGTCCTCTGATTTGAAATAAGAGACAGGTAAGAGAACACTCCTCATCTGAAGAAGAGAGTGTACCTCTTGAGGAGTTAAGGCATCGGTTGCGACGTTACAGAGAACATAAGAAAGCCATGCATGCACTTCTATCGGATGCACCCATGGAGGTAAATATGCAATGTAAGACAGAAAATGAGAGCAAAAGTACAGAAATTGGGAAATTAAAAAGTAATATTAGAACTGTCTTACATAATAACGGTGGGGGTGAAACAGCTTGTGGTATGGAGGTCACTGAAGCTGTTCCCTGGAGCACCACCGATTAAAGTACAACATGGCTCTGCACAGAGGGAGATAGGGTTGTGAGTGTGGGTGACAAAATTGTATTGACTTATGATTTGGCAGAAATTGAAACTCCAGCTAGGCCACTATTGGCGTCGCGAACCAATGAAGCAGTTTCGCTGGGTTTAGAATACTTCCAGATGTTCACGGGTGCACAGTGAATTATGGAGTAATTGATTGTCTTGGTATGAGAATCACCCACCATGTTAACCCATGCTTTCCTTCTCATTGTAGGAGCATGATGTTGTACTGGTGTTTTATTGGAAGTTTATTATTGGTAGCCATAAAAGGGACTACTACTGGAAAAGGGACTACTACTGGAGTAATAATTAGAAACAATGTGATATTCACAAAAGTGATGGAAGTTTACATGGTTAATAGTGATTGGTTGACCGTTTACGTACAAGAAGTACAACCTTTTATACAGTTTATGGAACACTTGGGTGTCCAAGTGTCAAACACAAATAGTTATTATGAAGCAATTAATGAAAATTTTGAGCAAGTCTGTGAAACGTATGGCAGTGTGAATGAAACACTTAATATTGCATTACGATCGATGATAACGGATACATACCAAGAGATAAGGTTCATTAATGATCGCTATGAACGAGTAAAACAGGACCTGAACGATTATCGCAAATCAAGTGGTCATACACCCTCAACGTTGCGTAAGAAGCATGGACTATTTAATTTTAGTGGCGCGGGTTGAGTTTTCTATTTGGCACTGTTACTGAATCGGATCTAAGAGGAATTATGAAAAACTTGGACCGATTGTCAAGGAATCAAGAGCTAATGCACCACGTGCAAAGGCAAAGTTTAACCATGATCAGATTGACCTATGCAGCAGTACAAGAGAATAAGGAATTCCTATTGAACTTGTCTAGGATAGTAGCTGATTTTCGGGTTGAAGTTACCCGACAGCTACAAGATGTAGAGAATCGTCTTGCCTTGATCGAACATTTTACGCATGCATATCACCAGCTGGAAATAGTGGTGACTCAAATGAAACTTATGATTACAACTGCCGAGACTTATATGCATGATGCGCATGAGCAGATGGATATATTGGCGGATGAAAAACTATCCCCGCAAATTGTCACCCCGACCTTGTTAACAACTGTGTTACGCAGTTTACAGGGAAAGCTTGACGACCATACACAATTACCTTTAGATATGGAGAAAGAATTATGGCAATACTACCATCTGTTAACCACAGATAAATTAGTCATCATAGTAAGGGTACCTTTGGTGAACACAAATTTTCAATTTGAGATCTTTCGTGTGAAGGCGCTGCCTGTGCCCTTGAAAAATATCACCGCCAATGTATCGTCTGAAATTGAGTAAGCTAGTCGCAATATATCAATTGGAAGCAGATACGTTAATTGTAGACAAACAGAGAATTCAATACATACCCAAAATTGGGCATGATAAGTGTGTGGATGATAAGAAACTCTTTTGTCCACTGGTGGGAGCTATATGGACCATACACACAACATCGAGTTGTATGTTATCCTTATTTCTAAATATGCGAGGGGAGATTAACAAGCTATGTACAGCTGAAATTCAGTTACACATTGATTTGCCTTTTGCAACACGCATCGAGGAAGGGTTATGGTATGTTACAATGGATGTACCATTGCAGTTCTCGATAACTTGTTCAAAACACAAAAATCCTAAACCACGTAGAATAATGCCACCTATAGGGTTACTTGAATTAAAACCTTTGTGTATGGCAATGAGTGGATGATTGTTACTGCATAGTTATTTTCATGGCTGTGACAATACCACCTACGAATTAATGTCTAGGACTGTTACCTAATTTTTCATTTCATCAGCGACAGGTCTGGAAGCCTGTCATCGAACAAGTAAATTTAACCACTTTCACCATGCCGAAAACGTTAAGTCATCTCAATAATCTACCCATGAATGATCTAGTGCGTGAACTTGGTGCAATGCAGCTAGTACCTGAAGAACCGTTCACTGTACCTAAGTGGGCATATTTCGTTGGAATAGTAGTCATTGTTTTGATGCTTTACGTACTTGTGAGGTGTATTCGAAAACGTGGCCATATTCAAATGCTAAATTGGGTCTTGCAAACAAAGTGTAAGAAGCACAGAGCTAGACATGACTTTTCGGAAAGCGAGTGTGAAGTGTTGAATGATGTTGTGCTAGGTTGAAGAAAGAAAGAACTTTCGACTCATGTTCATGTGCCTATGCAGTCAACTAACCAAATGACAGTTTTATCCTTAGAACCATCAGCTCCACCAGCAGAAGTACCAGTTGGAACTAGATCTCCACCAAAAGAAATAGTAGAACTAATGCGACAAACTCTTCAATGAGCAGTGAAGAAGTCACCTGTGTTGCGAAAACGACTGTATCCTAAGGTACACTATGACGCTGAAATGGATACTGTGAGTGCAACAATGGGTAATAAGGGACTCAATAATGATGAATTAGAAGAGGTTACCTCTTCTGCGTAAGTGACAATAAAGACAAAGGCAATAGATATTCTAGAGTGATTGTGTAAATAAAGTAGTAAGAAAAACAATGGCTGCGGCTGAAACAGACTCTGATTCTAATCTAGATATAAACAATGACGATGCTTATCAAGTTGGTTATGGGGGTCGTTTACGACACCTGCGTAGACAATTATTTCCATATGTGGATGAGACAACACAACAGTATGCCTTAATATTTTTGTTGTGAACATTGTACTGTTCACTGTGAACCTAGGAGGCAACACTATTATATAGTGCAACCAAATACCTATCAGTTAGATTTTTGTAGGATTTATGATGTTGATCCGTTAGTTAGGGAGACCACATTTGGATGTATTTTTACCGATTTCATGCATAATCGCATGTTTATAGAAATAGAATGGTACATGGTTTTAACAGTAAGTGCAAGATGGGTTGTCATTGACATGCGTTCAAATCGAAATCCAAAACTTCCAGATTTAATTAGTTATCGGTGCCGGGAGGGCCCAAGCACATACGGATTTGAAGTAGAGGTCAGAGAACGTTCGGATGCACCTGGTGGCTATGAGCTATGAGTGTGTACCCATGACTGACCCGGATGTGGACAAACAAAGCCATCAGATTTATAGAATGAACCTTCTCCGGTGACAGTGGAGAGTACCAAGCAGATCCTCTGTCACCCTACGGAGAAGAATTCTCCGTGTGCGACGCAGGGTTAGACCTGACGTGAGATATTTGATGTACCATCGACGTCACCCGGCTTATGATGGACTTCATTTTCATTTTTACTCCAGTCCAGGGAGGATTTACAGAATTTATAATTTAGCGGGGGTGCCACCTGATGGGTAAATCTCCTAGATATAGGGCTCCATCGAATACTCTGTCAAAGTTGCTACTACTCTTTACTTGAGATTATATTAAAGAGTGGAGATGAGGGGCGATGTAGAGAGAGTACGGGTTGCCTGTGATAGTCTTATTTGGTACTATCTTCCATTCGATTTGCTACAAAAATTGACGTTTAAAAAAAAAAAAAAAACATTTGAAAATTTAGACAATTTAAGTGAGGGATCTGGCAGGGTTTAGGTAAGTACTCACCAGATACTCTACAATAAAGACAATCGGGAAAACTAGTATGGGTGTGGCTTGACTGTCAAGAGAGGTACTAGAAGCACGTATACCCAGGGAAGCGGGGAGTTAGGGCATGTCTCAGGCCACTGCAGAGAAATATAAAATATAAAATTTTCTTTTTGTTTTTGCATTGTATTTTGAGGTTTAAAGGAAATATAACGAGTAAGACATGGCATCGGCATACTTACCGGAATTTGACGAGTACATAGAAGAACAACAAAAGTATAGTCAACAGGTTGATCGGGCAGGGCAAGAATCCTGGCTGATGCGCAAGGCAAACAGGTTGGATGTTTTTCGACAGGCTATGGCAAGTCATTCTTTTCCGTTTGATATGGGCATGCGACACTCCCAACTCTGGGTTCATTATTGAAAGGTCCTACATTATAATGTAGAGACCAACCAAAACGAATATGTGCTACATGAGGTATACTATTGTTATTGTATTACCCAAAAGGGACGACTCCTCCTTCCTAGGTTGGTTGAATGTGTTGGTCCACCATGGGCAGCACAGATCACCAACCGCATTACGACTGAAAGTGTGGTCAGTTATTGGAGTGACTACCGCTGGGATGGTAGATACTTTAATCACTCAGCCTACACATGGTCGATGGGAGAACGAGCAGCTGACCAGTTACCGAATCCTGGATTAGTGAGGCCCTTACATGAAGGAGAGTACATAGAAGAGGTTATTGATACTTTTAAGTTGAAAATCACCTTCTATGGCAACGACGTACGAGAAACTTGTCAAAAAAAAAACAAACGTCAATGTACCATTTGGTCATGTCAGCATGTTGTCGCCATAAGGAGCAGCAACAAAGACGATTGACATCCTCACGACTTGTTACAGGAACTGGGGAGAATTGTTGCATATGTCTAGAGGTCATTGTGTTACAACTAGAGGTGGCGCTTTAGTGTCCAAGGTGCAGGCATTGCGTTCACGAAGCATGTGATCTGCGGTGGATGGACGAACACAGCATTTGTCCATATTTTCGCCAAATTATTCATTGGCAACCAGCTACTTGTGTCCGTAGTGGTTTTCGCAGCCCGCATACCTCTTTCTGGTTTCCACCACCAGGGGAGGTGTAACTTATAAAGGAGAGCTGTTGCCATGCTAATGTGATCCTGTTTGTATATATATTTTGGGGGATTGTGTTTTCTTTATTTTAGAGTTCCAGACAAGCAGCCATGCACCAGGTAACTGCGATAATTCAAATAAACTATAATGACTCCACACCTACCGTATGCTCCATTTCGACTTTGAATCCTTTGTCGAGATCAAACTCCCGCCGGGTTTTGATCTTAGGTGGGGGAGGTTTATGTAGCGAAATGTAGCCTACGAGAGGGTTAACAGTCCCTGCGATCGAGGTCGACAAGGAGGTCGACGAGGGGGGGGGGGGGGGGGTAAGCAGCCTCATGGCCCAAGGTCATACAAGAGAGAACCTGTCCATGTTCCATGGGAGTGACAGGGAAAGAGGGGATGGAGAAATAGAAAAGTCATTTTACTTAAAAGTTGTTAGAATTCAGTTATTTCTAAAATCTCAAATCTTACAATTATTGAACAGAAATTCTCATTATTAGTCGAACTGCTGTGACCGATTGCAAGTTATAACTTTAACTTAATAGAGTACACACATCTGACAAAGACCTTAAGGAGAATTGACTTTTGAATTTAGAGTTCACTGCGTGACACGTACGATAAGTATCATAAGTGGGGAGAACAGTAAACAAAGTACTTTAAACCCAATTGAGAATTAATGAACAGCTGACCATCGCCGTACGCTAAGGAGTTCTCAAGACTGACAGAGACAACACCCTGTAGTCCTAAGTATGAAAACTCTAGAAACGGAATGTTGAAATAACCTTCAAATGGGGAGATCTCTGCAAGCCTTTTACCGGATCATTAATCTCCTGAACAACATCTGAGATGACTTGCCTCCAGGACCATGCTTGTAGAGTGAAGCACTTGATGAAGATCACAGGCCTCACCGTATTCACTCATTAACCGCTAAACCTTAAGATAGGATGATTAGACTATTAATTGCTCCAGTAGACCCGCTGCGGGTTTCGGCTATTACAATATGACATGTAGGGGTTAGGATGAAAATTCATCACGAGTTGTTTACGACTTCCAAGTCACGCAGCTCTGAATCACGCTGGATGGGGAAGCATATAATCTGATAGCTCGACTGTCAGTCGCCGCCTGAACTACCAACCGACAGTTAGGAGCTCGAACTACATAGCATGGGCTTTGAGTGAAAAAGCCACAGAATTAGTAAAGTCGCATCGTGGATAGGTTATTTGTTAGGTTATGTAGAAGACCTGGTGCATTGGCAGAGAAGCTGAAGACAGTGGTGATGTTCCAGCTCCAAGCGCTTGTTGAATTTGTTGATGAAATGAATAAACATTAGTAGAAACTGTGTCGATGAGTTCCAGTTGTATTTAATGACTCTCTAGTTAATCGGTAGTGGCAACCACTTCAAGTAACCATAGTTTGCCACACACACACAACACATCACACTGCCCTTGTTGTAGAACAAAGGAGCCACCCTTGGAAGACGCCATTCGGGTCATACAACTTAGACGATCCTTAGGGCTGTGTAACATGTGCCGCAAAGTGGACCCCACTCGAAGGTGGGGAGTGGGGGAGTTCTGTATTCTGGAAGGTAGCAGCAAACTTCTTAGTGTATGAGAGACTGGTGACTACGAGTATCTGGGGGTAAATATAAACATCACAGGAAAAGGCATCTACCGAAACCACACAAATAAACTGATTCTGAAGGGGAAGTGAATCCTTAACCAAATGAAACTTATAGGGAGAAACAGTTTCAGTAAGGTTTTCGTGGGGAAAACCATTTGGGAAATGGTGGGTCTCCCAAGTATAACATATGGTACGGAAGTGGTACCCCTAAACCAGACGGCTGTAAAGAGCTTGGAAATCCTGCAGAATGATGCAGGCCAATGGATAACTGGGTCGAGTAATGCCGCAGCACTAGAAGCAATCAGGGGTGAGCTTGGGTGGATGAGAATCAAGGACAGGATAGACTTATTGAAACGCGGTTATCTTAATTATTTGGTAAATCTCCCCGACAGCCAATGGTGTAAAGTAATGTTCCTGAGAATTTTCATCTCAAATACCAAGACAGGGTGGATGGTCCAAGTGAGGCAAATAATAGAGAACTACTCATTGGAGATCTCGGCCCTAGACGTTGGGGCAAACCAGGGTAAAAAAATCGTCAGAGAAAGGGTCATGGAGGATGGTAACCTTAACTGGCGAGAGGGGGTCAAATCAAAGAGGTCTTTGGGAGGCCTGCGTGATAAAGAGAAGCCTGGTTTTGAAGAGTACCTTGATGGCACCTTTGGGGGGGGGGTCACTGTTGTTCAAGCTGAGGTCGCGGTTCCTGGAGCTGAGGGGGGGGGGGGGGTAAATTGGGGAAAACAGTGAAAAGGAGCGCCAGATGTGTAATTTGGGCGTGGTGGACACCCTGGAACACTTTCTTCTAGAATGCCCAAAACACCAGTCTAAAAGAATAAGATTCACTGGGAGTATAATGGGGAAATGGTGAGGGAGAATGAAGGACATGTACATGTACATCTACATCTACATTATACTCCTAGCCTTCAAAGAATTCAAGATTATAAGGAGGCGCCGCATGAATGATTTTTTTTTTTTTTTTTTTGTAAACTGATAAAAGATTTGTTTAGATGACTATTTGACTTTGAAAAGTACTTGTAGTAGGTGGAGTTGAACTCATCTAGATCTGTTAAGCTTGCCATTGAGTATGGGATCTTATTCCATGCGTTGATAGTTCGAGGATAGAAGGAATTTGAGATATATTTGGGCACTGCATGGGGTCTAACATACTTGTGATCTCTAGTAGGAGTAAGAGGAGCAGTGTCTTTTATTTTTACAAGGTCATGGTGGATTTTATACAGTAAGACCATGGATGTATATAATCGGCGCTGCTCAAGAGTCGGCCAATTTAGGATGGTAAGCATGTCAGTAACACTTCTAGGGTGTTTATATATGTTCATGACATAGCGTGCTGCACGATGTTGGACCATCTCAATGTGGTGTGCGAGATCTTTTTGCCAAGGATGCCACACAGGTGAGCAGTATTCAAGTTGATGTTTCTATTACTTGTTCTTATGTTTCTTTTGATGAATCTTAGCGAGGTGTTCGCTTTATTTACTATATTATTTACATGACATTTCCATGAGAGATCTTTTGTTAGCGTTACACCGAGGTATTTGGCTTTATTTGTATTTTTAAGGATTTTATTGTGCAGTCTGTATTCATGTTTGATGGGGTTTTGTTTTCGAGAGATACTTATTATTTCGCATTTGTCAGGATTAAAAGCCATTTGCCATGCATGTTCCCATTTTTCAAGGTTTGTTTAGGTCTTGTTGGAGAGTACTGCAGTCAGAGGCTGAAGTTATGGTGCAGTATACGATAGTATCATCAGCAAACAGGCGGGCTGGGAATTCCAGTTTTCTACGAGGTCATTAATGTAGATCAGGAAGAGACAGGGGCCAAGGACAGAACCTTGAGGCACTCCAGAGAGGACAGGACAGGAATCTGATTGGACACCATTTACAATGACTCTCTGGGGTCTGCCTGCAGGAAAGGAACCTATCCAGTCTACAGTTTTATTGTTTATGCCGATACGGCGAAGTTTCAAGAGTAGCCGAGAGTGATCAACCTTATCAAAGGCTTTGGAAAAGTCCATTACCGCTATATCCGTTTGTTTACCCCGACCCATATTGTTTAGGACATCTTGAGTAAAGCATAAGAGTTGAGTTTCACAACTCAGTTTCGAGCGGACGCCATGTTGGTTTGGATGAAGAAGATGTATTTAGTGGGAGACTCAAAGGAGAGGGTTAATATGCTTATCGGAGAGATTGGGAAGAATGGAGCAAGGGATGTCATCAAGCAGTTCGTCTCCGAGTGTGTGGAGGAGAGAAGAAGCGTGGGAATAGGGAGGCAGTTGGGAGTACAAGGGTAACCAAGTCCCTCTCACCGAGAGGATTGGGCCGTTTCGTCCCCGGGACGATTCGTCCCCGAGATGTTTCGTACCCGGGACGATTCGTCCCCTATTGGTGGGACGTTTCGTCCCCAGGACGATTCGTCTCCAATGCAAATTCCTGTAAAGGATGAGTATTATAAATAACTAACAGTGGTATATTTCATTGATATAACTTTATTTGATTTCCAAAAGTTAATTGTTAGATATTTTAATCAATTATTTTTTACTCACCTTACTCACCTTTCTGTTTCTGATGTAGGTTCATGTATCTAATTATGCATAAAATCCAGCCTCGATGCCATATGAGTGACCATCATTGGTTACGAGCAGATGCTTCCCTCATTTATGAAAAAAAATCCAATCCCATATCTTCTCAATAATTTGGTATTGAAGTGGGACGTTTCGTCCACAACTGGAGACGAAACGTCCCACCCTGTCACGGGGACGAAACGTCCCACCAAGTAGGGTACGAAACGTCTCGGGACGAAACGACCATGACCCTCACCGAGAACCGCGACAAATCAGCGGCTGACCAAAGTATTATTATTATTATTAAAAAATTCTCCGAGTCTGTACTATGTTATCATTACATTGAGGACAAGGCTTTCGAATTACCGATCATTTTCTGGTTTTACATGTACGTTACTTATGCCATTGACAAATTAATCTTCTTCAAAATCATAAAATTCACCTTTTTTCCTGAAAAAAATTATAGTACTTTTCTATGCACTTTACTCATTATTTTGATATATAATTTACCTTTCCTCACTTTTCAACGGTTTCTGGGGCATTGGGAAAAATGTCAACAACTTGAGCAAAATTAGGTTGGACGACCCCTTAACTGTTGAGAGAGAACAAAAGTATGTACTAAGCACTTCCTCTTTATCGATATTCGAGGCGTATACTTCGTTCATGTGATTAATAACAGGAATCTCTGCTAGGCGGCTGGCACTTAGAAATGTTTGCAACATCTTCCACCACTGTGAACTCGGTCATACTAAATACCGAGGGATACCGAGGTAAACCGAGGGATACCGAGTTGAAGGAAAATAAAGATGGGAAAGGGGTAAAAAGGGTATTGGGTGGTGCGTTATGAGTATATAAATAGATTTAAGCAGTATGTGCATGGTTTTAATGCCATATATGAGAATTATGGGCGCGAACATAATAGTGTTCGTTGAAAAATCGTCCCGTCGGTATTTAGACGATAGCTTAGTATTTTCCGCGGCGGCACCCCAGTAAGCGACAGTGTGAATTGTTAATCACATTGTGACTTGTGAATTAGTTCTCTTTGTGGCTGTTGGCAATTGATTCCAATATTGTAGCGGAATCAATGGAAAAGTTTATCGATCTACGATCGTAAGTCAATACTGAGTTTGTTGTGATTACTGGCAGAACAGTGAAGCCCCACCAGCCCGTGACATGTTGATGTTTCCTTCCAGACGATATTCAAACACCCAAATCTCAGATTAGGTTCAGTCTTTGGTAACCTCACGAACCTTGTCGTGCTTCAATAGAACGAAGACTAGAATCAAGTTATCTAATATTTATTAACAATATTCTCGACTAACCGGTCGTTATCTTTGGCATTTAAGTACAAAGTTACAATATTCAGTCAACGTTCACGACTTAGAGCAACAGTGGTGGCATCCATATTACTTCTTGTAGGTAGGTATCTTCTAGTTGAGAGCCAAGAGACAACTTGTTCCAACACCCAGAAATTGGTGCTTATATACATCAGATGGGCACGTCGATTTACCCAATAACACCCAATACTACCCAATAACACCCAATAATACCCAATACTACCCAATAACACCCAATAACACCCAATACTACCCAATAACACCTAACAGCACTCAATACTACCCAATTGACACGGGGACAAATTCCCCAAGACCCAAGTTATTGCACTTAATCTCCCGGACATAATGTTCTGGATAAAATGTGGTCTGATTTGTTTGTGAATCATTCCATCCTCAAATTCATGCTGTTTGAGGGTCCATGTGCATAAAAAGTGAATGCAGTGTCAGGCGCGCTGAGATAGCGGCAATTGGGCTCACATTCTGAGAAGTTTGCTCATAGGAGAACTCGGCCCTTGTTATTGTTCGGCCCCAAGCGAAGACAGTTGAGAAAGTCGACAAACAAAAACAGCGCAGGCTATTTTCTTCCAGTTACCTCGAAATTTAGTTCTCAGATGCGCGATCAGTATTAGATTTATTCACCATATCAAGGTACCGCTTTGCTTCGTTCAAAGCTCAAAAGCTGCCATTTCGTATATATTTTCTCAAACAACTTTTGTCATGAGGACAGTTAACCCTTTGCCTAGGGCGTGTCATTATGCGACAGAAAGATATGAAAATCAATCAGGACTCCCTTACTAATGGTAGTTTCAAAAATCTTTTCCGGTCCAACTTACAAAGGATGGTGGGTAAATCTCCTTTCATGCTTCCCTGATGTGCTGACCGTCAACGAGGGCATCGGAGGGGAGAACCCCCCCCCCCCCCCTCGACGTCTTCGATGGCGGTCAGCGCTACAAGATGACGTACCGGCCATCCATCTACTATTTTACAGCCCACCCACTATTTTATTCAGCAATTCATCACTGGCCTGTACAATCTGACAAACTACTTATTGGGTGATAGAGGGTAGACGGCAAAATGAAGCTTCACCCTGACGAAAAACAATTATCTTGATTCACAGGCCCATCGAAGCGCAGAAACAAAAAAGATTATAATGCCACAATTAAAAGTTTCCAATGGCGATGGAAGGGATGGCAAATAGAAAGATTAAAATTTGATGAAAATGTAAGGTGAGAAAGAAATGAAGGAGTAGAATGACAAACATTTTTTTGTCTTTCCTTTTTTTAATAAAAGTAATGAATATCTGAAATAAATCTAGCACAAGACCAGTTCACATAACATTAGCACAAATTATAACAGAAGGTACATATCTTCACTGTATGTAAAAGAATGTTTCACTGAAATCCATTCACTAGTTTAAAAGAGGTCGCAGATAGCAATTGTCAACAACAACCCCCCCCCCCTCCTTTTAAGTGGGTGGTATAAATATAACAATAACATGAATTTGGAGGGCATTATGGTTCATTAGCGGCCCCGCAGCAATCATCAACAGCCCGAGGATTTATTAAAGACCCGAGACGAAACCGTGGGACGTTAATAAGCCCAGGGCTGTTTTTCATTGCTGTGGGGACGCTTATGAACCATGATGCTCCACAACAATCAGGTTATTACTATTATTACCACTCATTGTTATTGCCCTCAGAATCATGACATTACTAAAATGATCTTTCCAATTGTGTAGTCTAGAGAACAAATTTACAATGCAACTCAGATTTGGGACTTTTGGAAATGACACAAAGGAAACCAATGTACTATGTTGATCAAGTCAGACTAAAAAGATATTTAATAACATTGAAACTGTATCACAAACGCTAAGAGTCCATTTTTGACGTCACTCGACGATGCAGGGCGGCGAGCGGATAAAGACTATTTTCACCATTATTCACCCGCGGCCTGGCATCGTCAAGTCGGTCGCTAACGTATCACCTAATCGAACACCCCATTGAGTGTTGCGAACAACCCTATTCATTTATTTATTTATTTATTTATTTATTTATTTATTTATTTATTTATTTATTTATTTTAATCTGTTACATCGAGTTTTTTCAGAACGGCAGCGCCTCCTTTGTCCGGGCTTCTTCCCGCTAGATTGTTTAGGTCTGACACATTCAAAAGATGCATATTTTGATTTTATCGTTGAACGATTCTTTTTTTTTGTTTTTTGTAGAACTTTTACAAACCATTTCTGTTTTTCCTTGGCTCCAGCCTCAGCCCATTTGTCGGTGCTTATTTCATTTTTGGAGTCAACAATTTTCCAATTTTCCATACCATGTAGCGCACGTCTTAAATCTAAAATCTGCATGTCTGATACTTTAGTTAGTTTTGAAATTAATTGAGGTAATCTTTTAATTTTCCAATCAGTTTCTTTTTTTAATCTATTGTTTATTGATTCAGCATTATTGTTTGTCCACAAATCTTTAATAAGGCCTTTTTGAAGGGGGCGTATGACAAAATTAACTAATTTTTTTTCAAGAATTTAATCCAATATGTCCTGAATTTGGGGTAAGTTGAAGGTAAGGTATTTGAATTACAAACTCGGGTGACAATGGAATTGCTTGTCCTTTTTTTAATTACAAAATGAAAAAGTGAGACAAGCTCAGGAAGAAAGAAAAACTTTAACAATAATTATTCCTCTAGAATGAGAATTTTTTTATTCCAAAACATTGATTATGACCTCTCATAAGAGATCATAACCTAGCAATGTTTTGAAATAAAAGCTCCCCGAAAGTTTGTTTTTATTCCCTCCTTCAATTTGCCTCCAAAATAATCGATTGTTTCGGTGAACCGGAATAACTATTCATCATTTCAATTTGGCTGCGAGAAAAAGTGACGAATGAAGTTAATCAACACAATATATCAAAGATAGACACTCCCGATCTGCTCACATTTGCTGGTAATAGCTAATCAAATAATTGCAGTGAAATAATGAGACAGTGCGGTAATCCTTTGATCAACTCTTTTGAGCAGAGAATATTGGGGAGTTATTTGATATTTTCAAGTGTTTGTTGACGTAGTTAGATGTTCTGATAGGTTCGGATAAAAACTTTAAGGATTTTATCCGAATGTGTTTATAACATAATTGCAAAACCATCGCAATAAATGAACCACTTAAAATATGCCATGTGCGATATATGCTCTATATATTCGTTATTTTACTTAAAATAACAGAATATTGGATAGAGAAGTGAATAATAAATTACTAAATGGGTGGATGAAGAAATTACCACGAAATTGTTCACTGGAAAAGCGCAACATGAAACTCACGCTTTTTAAGCCTTCGATTTCGAAGTAAATCTTTAACACTTCAACATACATTGAACATGCATAGAAAAGCACATCGCCTACTTAATTTTCCATTATTTTATCAGCCTTTACGACGAAATGTTGAAAGTGAGTTTTTATTTTTCACTTTATTGAAAACAAGTAAAAAACTAATGGGCAAAAAAACCAAAAAAAAACACAATTACCCCCCCCCCCCCCCCCCCCCCATCTCAGAAATTCTTAGTGAGGGGCTATCACTGGAACTGGTTAACTCCGTCGATTCCAATGATATTCATATTTGCATGGTTTTACAATCAGTTTGTTGAAGCTCCCTTAAAAGTAATTTTCTGGGCTTTTTGCGCAATTTTGTCGAGTAAAGGATTAACCCTACATAAGCCGCAGTGTGCTGCACTTCGGAATTACTATGTTGGAAATTTGACAGGTGCTTGTGGAAATAAATATTATTTACCGATTTTATTCTTGTTAGGCCAAACAAGTAGTCGTGCTCATTTTCAACCGATCTGCAGGATCGACATATGTAAGATTCACTGGACGATGCGAAAAGTGAAAATTTATCGTCATCTGTATTTTCACATTTTGAATGACATCACATATTACAAACTTCACACAACAAACTTTGCACGTTGTGTGTCTCTTTTTGTCATGTTTTACATGGCCATCTGACTGCTCTGCGCTTGGGCATCTTGGAAGATTGTACTGACCAGTCGAACGAAGAGATTTCGCGCGCCGAAGGCGCGCAGGGACGATATGGGGGACAAGCCCCTTTCGACCCTCGTTGACTGTATAATTTTGGTTTTTGTATATCTCGGCGTGTCAAAGGAGGAAAAGGAAGGAGGGAAGAGGTTTATCCCTTTCTGCCCTTCTTGCGGCTCTTCTTCTTAGGTGGAGGTTGGCTTGGTGATGGTGATGGTGATGAGGCTGGTGGTGGTGTGTAGGTGCCCGCGTTGATTTTTTCTCGGAGCTCTTTTGCTTTAGCCCGTTCTGCCCTTGCCAGCTCTAGTTCTTTCATGATGTCTTCCCTAGTGAGTGGTGGCTGTACCTCCCCCGGGCTTTCCGGTAGTGAAGGAAGGGGGGAGTGAGGGGTGGGAGGCGGGGAAAAAGCAACTTCCAGTTTCTCCTCAGTCTCCACTGTTTCTCATCCAACTGTACCGGCTCAGGAGCCGGCAGTTGATTGGGTGTACCAGTGGGACTAGGAGGGGAACTGGCGGCTGCCTCCAGAGCCTCAACCCCCTCACTCAACTCTTTCTTCCTATTCCGGAAGGCCTCCAAGCGCCGGGCGTCCCTGCGCTTGGTCGACGGGCTCTTCGACCAAGCTCTTCTACTGACCAGGACCCTTGACCCCCGTATTTATTCAAAACGGTAAAATAATAACACCCTATAGCACGATATTCGATAGGCTAATTCTTAATTAGTAAGACTCTTCATACCTGATAATCGTGATGCATTGCACAAAACAGGTAGGGTTAGATAGGATGAAGACATGTGCACCTCGACGTGCAGTTTGTCTCAGAACACAGCGTCATCGTTCACCCACGTGGGTAATCGGGGTAAAGTGCCTTGCACAAATACACAACGCGGCAATTCGAATCAAACACTGAATGGTCACCTATCCACAGACTAACCGAGCTCAGCGTTGCTTAACATCGGTGATCTGACGAATATCAGTTTCGCCAACGTCTCCGCGCCCTGCCAATCCAAAGGGAGCTAGGGTATAGCCATGGCAACAATGTATCCCCCCCACCCAACATACACACCAAAAAGTACGCGATACCAACTATCATACTCACCATCTCCTTCACACACATACTGATATGTCGATGACAAACTCTTCAATTTTAATTCAGTTCCAGCCCCTCCCCTTCTTAGCAAGAATCAATATTTAACGCTGTTCCAACTTCACGAGTTTCGACGTGTCTTTGCTGCACAGTAATGTGGCATGTGCAGATTTGGGATGGTATTATTTATTTATTTATTTATTTATTTATTTATTTATTTATTTATTTATTTATTTATTTATTTATTTATTAAATGGGGTGGGGGTGTCAGCAGGGATTAGAATGGCAAACTGACACATTTTCACGTCTAGACACCTTCAAGTTTTTTATTTTATTCTATAAACTGGGTAACGCTGGGGTTAATTTAATTCTTTAAAATCTCCCTCGAAGAAATTGGTTCTCCATAAAATTGGGAATAACAAAATAACGCTTTCTTCAGACGAGAACATCAGTCGGTCCGTGTAAAAAAGCTGGGAGTTGTTTTCGCAAATTCAAAAGATGTCACTTGGGCGGCAACATGGTTTGGACAAGGGTCAAAGGGAAGTAGAAGTCATTGTTTTTGGAACTTCACAGTGAGTCGGTCAGAGAGTAAAAACATTAGCAACGCCTTCAACGACAATAAAAAGATCTCAAGAATTGATGTGTTGCACTGAAGACAAACCAAAAGAAACTGAGTGTTTACCTTATGGGCATTGAAATTTAAATAATAAAAAACCTTACCTTTCAGAAGGGTCTTACAAGTGGAATTGCTCTCTCTCTTTCTCTCCATTGTTCTCAAATTTTAACTCAATTTTAACGCTTTTTCAACCCAACACAAGCAGAAGGATCCTTTTAGTTGCCCTGCACCCCTACCCCCGAAATTTCCGACGGACGCATTTTCCAAACTCTTTTTAGGAGAGGACACCCGCCACTCTCCCACCGCTGCCTAATCTTCATCACTTATTATTATACTGATTTAGAGAACTATATCCGATACTTTACTTTCTAAATAAAAAATGGCTTGGATCGGGTGAGGTTTCTCTCCGAGGCGTTTTGATGAAAGGGATTCTGTCCGTGTGCAAGGGGAGGGATAGGGTCCGTAGAAAAATTTATTCCCGCCCTGTTATCGGGTAGTATAGGGTGTTATTGGGTAGTATTGGGTGTTATTGGGTGTTATTGGGTATTATTGGGTGTTATTGGGTATTATTGGGTGTTATTGGGTAAATCGACGTGCCGCATCAGATTTCTGATGCAAAACTTGATTACGTGATTACCAGTCAGCGGAAAAGTTAGGGAAAGTCCCCTGACGTATCAGTCGTCATTGTTAGACTCTCGTCCTGCCATGCAGACTGCTGGTCAGTCTGCATGCAGTCTTATGGAGTTGTCACTCCACAAACGCATTCCGCCGGGGTTCTGTAAACCGGGAAAATTGCGTGGTGGAATGTGCAATTCTGCAACTTCAGCATCATGTGATGCCCACGAGTGTTCAGGGAGTGTGATCTATGGGTTGCTTGCAGATAATGAAAGCTCAAATATTACCAATTCGAAGATTTCTGCCCGTGATATGATGTCCCCATCAATCAATCTCTTATCGGTACTTCCAAAGGGTGCGAGTCAGAGTACTCCTGTGCGCTGACTATTAGTTTTATACTATACAATTTCACGTGCTTCCAACTTCGCAACAATATCATGACATCAAGAATAGTCTTTTCGGAAGTGGTGATTTTTCACTCACCAACAATTCAAAAAAAACCCTTGCCTTAAGGCAAGAGACGTGTTCAGCACTCACGGCTGACCAACGGGGCCGACGAATTAAACGATTACTGCATGACTTTGCGTTTCCGACAATTCTAATAATCAAACTTCCACCGATGGACGTTTGTCTGTACATAAAACGATGGCAATTGCAATAAAACTGGTCAGGTAAAGAGAGTGGAAACCTCGAAAACAAAAAATGTAAAAAAAGGCCAAATTAAAGCCGTTGACACTGCATGAGCCGAACTGGATAAAAAATATACTATATATGTACATATACTAAATACAAGCTGTAGCTTTGGGTTACTAGACACAACCGAGTGATACTTATCATAGTACGCCACAAAAGTCTAATAACGGCACAAAGCCAATAATGGCAAAACAATAAACAACAACAAAAAACCCCCAAACAAAATAAAAAAACTGTAGAGCTGCCAGAACTGAAAAGTTCAACCGACGCAAAGCCCGGATAAAAGCTTATGGGAGTTTTATTTTTATCGAATATAACACTGATCTGAGTTGTGATACCCAATAAGCACTTACGCACTTCATCCACACATCGATGTAGCCTATTAATTACAAAGCTTACCTACTAAATACGGAGGGGCAGTTTTCGGCGATGGCTCGGTCTATATATTTTGCATTTACTCGAATAAATCAACGGTTATCTCACATGTACTGCTCCAGAGGCAGGAGGCTGGAAAAAAATGCGTGAACACAGGTGGAAATTTCTATTTTGAAGATTTTTCACCCACCCACCCTTTCCTGCATAATTTTTCCATAGCATTTTTGGGGACCCACCCAGTTATCATACATTTTATATACAAAACATTGGCACTCGAACACCAACTCAAAATGCGTAATTCAAACTGATTCAGTGTATATTTTTATATCTTCAAATATTTTTCCATTTACTCTATCAGATGCATTTTTCAAGACTTCACATCAGTTCACAAAGACACATTATTGCACAGCTCGAGAACCCCGTGTGGACCCAGGTATAATAGGTCCACATTTGGTAGCCAGGTTGTTAATGCACAGCAGTGATGGCATGGCTGTTCATATTGACATTTTACAATATTGATGTAGCAAATTCTAAGGAATTTGTTTTATCCTTATTTGAGGTCTCGGTGTGGATGAGCTTGTTAGTTCCTTCCCAGTGGTTGGTGGATTCCTTAGGCCTTCCCAGTGGATCTGTGTGAGTAATTCCACCTTAATCTTGGAAACTAGCAACGTTGTGATATAGGCATCATATAGCCATAGTTGTTGAAAGTGATGTAAAACCCCAATCAATCCAGATCAGACAAACTAAATGTATAGCTTAATATTCTTACAAATGTAGTCTCTCGGTCTTTACCTTGCAAATGAAACTCACTTATTTTTTTAGTTTAAACATTAGTTAAACTGACACATCATAGTGTAATAACGTAATAATCAACACGAATAACACAGTATAATCAATGAATTTGGATTCAGCAGCAAGCATGAATGCTTATGTAAGCTGTCTCCATAAGACAAATTGAACATTAGTGTGTATATATATGGCGAGTAGGTCATATAATGTATCAAATTAGGCTGAAAGGCATAGTTAGATTTAGGAAAAGAGTTGATACTAAAGAAAAGAGTAGAAAAGAGTTATCGGAAACGAGATAACTAGTGAAGTGAAATTAGAGAAGATAAAAGAAATGAAATAAAAGAAATGAAATACCCAGGTTAGACAGACGATTCCTCAGTACTTAAGTGGAAGTCCACGCTCCAGACATTTAATCCATCTTCTAAATCTCTACGCACGACACAGAACTAGAATCGCTTTGTCGCTATAATAAATTCGTGTTAAATATTTCCCTGTTGACCTGGGAGGTATAGTTAATGCTCCCATTTAGGATAACATCCGTATTTGTGTAATGTCTTTGACGTAGGGGGTCCAGTATACGATTTCTTTCTGTCGAATAGACAGGGCATCTGAAGAAGCAGTGTTCCACTGTTTCTCGCACACCGCAACTGCATAAAGGTGTTACAGAGATGTAATTATTGAAAAGGTGGTCATTCAAGTTACAACCTAGTCGCAGCCTGCAGTCAGTAAGTTCGCCAGAATGGGATTTTCAAGTCTGTGTTACAACGTAAGTTGTAATCGTGCGACGCAGACAGCATCTGGGAAGTAAGTTCGGCACGATATGCAAGGACCAGGCGATGATACATTTTGAAGAATTGCTTAATTTTGTGTTTTTCACGCCTTCGTTCCAAGGGCTCCCAACCCGTCTCTGCGTATAAAGGAGTTCTCCCACCCCTTCGCGTCTCGCCGGTTACAATTCGCGCTGCTTCTAATTGAATTTGTTCGATATTTTCGCTATCCAGATTGGAGCAATTGCCCCAGACAACGTTAGAATATTCTAGGACGGGGCGCATAAATGCCAGGTAGATTTTTTCCAGGATTTTCCGATCCACGGTAAATTTGTGTTTTCTTAGGAGTCCATTTCGTTTCCACTCTTTAGACGCGATATCACTCAGGTGATCGCTGCAGGTGCTGGTGTTGTGTAAGGTTAGTCCTAGGTGTTTATGTTCACTTACTACCTAAATCACAGTATTGGACATTTTCAATGATAGGTGCCGCGACTTCTCATTTTTACGTGACAATATCATTGTTTCAGTTTTTTGTGGATTAAAATCAACGAGTCATTGATCAGCCCAGGATTCTATTTGTACTATATCATTCCCTAACAGTTCTGCGGCACGGATAGGATCTTCGACGACGAGGTAAAGGGATGTGTCGTCGGCAAATAATCTGATATTGCTTGAGACGTTTTCGACTATATCATTGATGTAAATTATAAACAGTAAGGGTCCAAGTATGGATCCCCGAGGGACACCTGCAGTTACATTCCTCCAGGATGAGCATTCAGATTGAATTACCAACCGTTGTTGCCTGTCGCTCAGATGTGACATGAACAATTTGAGGAGTTGGCCTCTAATACCGATCTTTTTTAGTTTGTGTACTAATCCTCAAACTTTACCGAAAGCCTTACTCACATCACAGAAAACAAAACGTATTTCTTTCCATTCGTCGACAGCACAGCTGATAGTATTATATATTTCCGTGAGCGGGAACGTTGTTGAATCGTTGGGTGTGAATCCTGATTGGAATGATGTGAGTAATGCGTTGGTGCTGAGAAAATTGTACACCTTTTTGAAAAGTTTACCCAAGCAACTTAGCAGGGAAATCGGTCGATAATTGATAATAGTATTTGGGTTACCTTTCTTGAAAACCGGTGATACATTAGCTTGTTTTCATACAGGGAACAGAAATTAACACATTCACAACTATCACAATTCTTGTCGTATTTCATAATTCTTTCATAAACATTCAATATTATCCTTTTCACCAAACACTCCACACAGCCACGTTAAGCTACAGTGTTATTGACACTTTTATTTGAACCATTGACACACATACACACACACAAAGGCGACTGGTTTGCTGGTTAACACAGCCGGAGAAAACCGCCGAGCTGTGTTAAGTAACTATTAGACTCTCCAAAATGTTAACCCTGTAAAAACCGGACTGACAGTGTCAGAAACCAATTCTACAGACGCGTGCTGTTCTGCTGTGTTGTGCTCATTTGTACACAATGGTGCCACACACCACATGGGAAAAAGACACAAAGAACCTTGTCTAAGAACACATAGCAGATGATGAATGAGGATCATGATCGAACCTTCACCGTGATCTTTCAATTCGAAAATCACTGTGCTGATTAATGAACCATTGCGCTTCTCAAACTCGACTCTGATGTTTTGTTTGTGACAGATATTCAAGATTCTGACCCACTTCGTTGAAAAAACAAGTTCTTGTTGTTTAGATGTAGTCTATATAATACTGATAAAATGCAAAACGTTTTGTGAATGACTTTCATGTATAGAAAGCCAAAAAATATATAACGTTACCTAAATGACTCCCATATGATAAAAATATATATACAGCACGTTGCCCAAATGACGTTAAACAGGGTTGAAACTCTGACTGCTTTTCACCCAAACGAGTCAAAATTACGACAAACATGTTATTAGTTGCTATTTTAGGCCACTCTATGATCTAAAGATGTGGACTTTATTGAAATCGGGCCAAAATGCATATTTTTTTTTATTTTCTATCCTCCTGTGAATTGGGGATGTGTTCAACCAGAGGCCAACGCGGATTGGCTTTCATGCCAACGACCACAAATCATGTTAAAGTGAATCATTACTTATCTCTGAGACAACTACAGGATCTCAAGTTAAGCATTTTATTGAAACCTGGGCCTAAAATGGAATTTTTCCTTGTTTGCCACATCTGTGTATCCCAGATGTGTTCATTCATGATCCGACTCACGAACGTGACAACCGTTACTTATTCCCGGTTCCTTATTCGACATTCGACACTAACCCATTTTCGCCAAATAAACTGCATTGTGGGGTGGCACATATAGATTCATGAAGATTGCCACCAAAATTAGGCTCCTCACCCTCCCAAAATTGGGCACCCTAGGAGCCCAAAAGTGCTGAGTTGCTCAAAATCGTATTTATCAACCGATTTTCGCCAAATAAACTGCATTGTGGGGTGGCACAAATAGATTCCTGAAGATTGCCACCAAAATTAGGCTCCTCACCCTCCCAAAATTGGGCACCCTAGGAGCCCAAAAGTCCTGAGTTGCTCTAAATCGTATTTATCAACCGATTTTCGCCGAATAAACTGCATTGTGGGGTGGCACAAATAGATTCATGAAGATTGCCACCAAAATTAGGTACCTCACCCTCCCAAAATTGGGCACCCTAGGAGCCCAAAAGTGCTGAGTTGCTCTAAATCGTATTTATCAACCGATTTTCGCCAAATAAACTGCATTGTGGGGTGGCGCAAATAGATTCATGAACATTGCCACCAAAATTAGGCACCCCACCTCCCAAAATTGGGCACCCTAGGAGCCCAAAAGTGCTGAGTTGCTCAAAATCGCATTTATCAACCGATTTTCGCCAAATAAACTGCATTGTGGGGAGGCACAAATAGATTCATGAAGATTGCCACCCAAATTAGGTATTTCACCCTCCCAAAATTGGGCACCCTAGGAGCCCAAAAGTGCTGAGTTGCTCAAAATCGTATTTATCAACCGATGTCCGCCAAATAAACTGCATTGTGGGGTGGCACAAATAGATTCATGAAGATTGCCACCAAAATTAGGTACCTCACCCTCCCAAAATTGGGCACCCTAGGAACCCAAAGGTGCTGAGTTGCTCAAAATCCTATTCATCAACCGATTTTCGCCAAATAAACTGCATTGCGGGGTGGCACAAATAGATACATGGAGATTGCCACCAAAATTAGACTCCTCACCTCCCAAAATTGGGCACCCTAGGAGCCCAAAAGTGCTGAGTTGCTCTAAATCGTATTTATCAACCGATGTCCGCCAAATAAACTGCATTGTGGGGTGGCACAAATAGATTCATGAAGATTGCCACCAAAATTAGGTACCTCACCCTCCCAAAATTGGGCACCCTAGGAACCCAAAGGTGCTGAGTTGCTCAAAATCCTATTCATCAACCGATTTTCGCCAAATAAACTGCATTGTGGGGTGGCACAAATGGATTCATGAAGATTGCCACCAAAATTAGGTACCTCACCCTCCCAAAATTGGGTACCCTAGGAGCCCAAAAGGGCTGAGTTGCTCAAAATCGTATTCATCAACCGATTTTCGCCAAATAAACTGCATTGTGGGGTGGCACAAATAGATACATGAACATTGACACCAAAATGAGGCTCCTCACCTCACAAAATTTGGGCACCCTAGGAACCCAAAAGTGCTGAGTTGCTCTAAATCGTATTTATAAACCGATTTTCGCCAAATAAACTGCATTGTGGGGTGGCACAAATAGATTCATGAAGATTGCCACCAAAATTAGGCACCTCACCTCCCAAAATTGGGCACCCTAGGAGCCCAAAAGTGCTGGGTTGCTCAAAATCGCATTTATCAACCGATTTTCGCCAAATAAACTGCATTGTGGGGTGGCACAAATAGATTCATGAAGATTGCCACCCAAATTAGGCACCTCACCCTCCCAAAATTGGGCACCCTAGGAGCCCAAAAGTGCTGAGTTGCTCAAAATCGCATTTATCAACCGATTTTCGCCAAATAAACCGCATTGTGGGGTGGCACAAATAGATTCATGAAGATTGCCACCCAAATTAGGCACCTCACCCTCCCAAAATTGGGCACCCTAGGAGCCTAAAAGTGCTGAGTTGCTCAAAACCGCATTTATCAACCGATTTTCGCCAAATAAACAGCATTGTGGGGTGGCACAAATAGATTCATGAAGATTGCCACCAAAATTAGGTACCTCACCCTCCCAAAATTGGGCACCCTAGGAGCCAAAAAGTGCTGAGTTGCTCAAAATCGCATTTATCAACCGATTTTCGCCAAATAAACTGCATTGTGGGGTGGCACAAATAGATTCATGAAGATTGCCACCCAAATTAGGTATCTCACCCTCCCAAAATTGGGCACCCTAGGAGCCCAAATGTGCTGAGTTGCTCAAAATCGCATTTATCAACCGAGGTCCGCCAAATAAACTGCATTGTGGGGTGGTACAAATAGATTCATGAAGATTGCCACCAAAATTAGGTACCTCACCCTCCCAAAATTGGGCACCCAAGGAGCCCAAAGGTGCTTTGTTGCTCAAAATCGTATTCATCAACCGATTTTCGCCAAATAAACTGCATTCTGGGGTGGCACAAATAGATACATGAAGATTGCCACCAAAATTAGGCTCCTCACCTCCCAAAATTGGGCACCCTAGGAGCCCAAAAGTGCTGAGTTGCTCTAAATCGTATTTATCAACCGATTTTCGCCAAATAAACTGCATTGTGGGGTGGCACAAATAGATTCATGAAGATTGCCACCAAACTTAGGTACCTCACCCTCCCAAAATTGGGTACCCTCAGAGCCCAAAAGTGTTGAGTTGCTCAAAATCGTATTCATCAACCGATTTTCGCCAAATAAACTGCATTGTGGGGTGGCACAAATAGATATATGAAGACTGACACCAAAATTAGGCTCCTCACCTCCCAAAATTGGGCACCCTAGGAGCCCAAAAGTGCTGAGTTGCTCTAAATCGTATTTATCAACCGATTTTCGCCAAATAAACTGCATTGTGGGGTGGCACAAATAGATTCATGAAGATTGCCACCAAAATTAGGTACCTCACCCTCCCAAAATTGGGTACCCTAAGAGCCCAAAAGTGCTGAGTTGCTCAAAATCGTATTCATCAACCGATTTTCGCCAAATAAACTGCATTGTGGGGTGGCACAAATAGATATATGAAGATTGACACCAAAATTAGGCTCCTCACCCTCCCCAAATTGGGCTCCCTAGGAGACCAATGGTGCTGAGTTGCTCAAAATCGTATTCATCAACCGATTTTCGCCAAATAAACTGCATTGTGGGGTGGCACAAATAGATACATGAATATTGCCACCAAAATTAGGCTCCTCACCTCCCAAAATTGGGCACCCTAGGCGCCCAAAAGTGCTGAGTTGCTCTAAATCGTATTTATCAACCGATTTTCGCCAAATAACCTGCATTGTGGGGTGGCACAAATAGATTCATGAAGATTGCCACCAAAATAAGGTACCTCACCCTCCCAAAATTGGGTACCCTAGGAGCCCAAAAGTGCTGAGTTGCTCAAAATCGTATTCATCAACCGATTTTCGCTAAATAAACTGCATTGTGGGGTGGCACAAATAGATTAATGAAGATTGCCACCAAAATTAGGTACCTCACCCTCCCAAAATTGGGCACCCTAGGCGACCAAAGGTGCTGAGTTGCTCAAAATCGTATTCATCAACCGATTATCGCCAAATAAACAGCATTGTGGGGTGGCGCATATACATTCATGAACATTGCCACCAAAATTAGGCACCTCACCTCCAAAAATTGGGCACCCTAGGAGCCCAAAAGTGCTGAGTTGCTCAAAATCGTATTTATCAACCCATTTTCGCCAAATAAACTGTATTGTGCGGTGGCACAAATAGATTCATGAAGATTGCCACCAAAATTTGGTACCTCACCCTCCCAAAATTGGGCACCCTAGGAGCCCAAAGGTGCTGAGTTGCTCAAAATCGTATTCTTCAACCGATTTTCGACAAATAAACTGCATTGTGGGGTGGCACAAATAGATACATGAAGATTGCCACCAAAATTAGGCTCCTCACCTCCCAAAATTGGGCACCCTAGGAGCCCAAAAGTGCTGAGTTGCTCTAAATCGTATTTATCAACCGATTTTCGCCAAATAACCTGCATTGTGGGGTGGCACAAATAGATTCATGAAGATTGCCACCAAAATTAGGTACCTCACCCTCCCAAAATTGGGTACCCTAGGAGCCCAAAAGTGCTGAGTTGCTCAAAATCGTATTCATCAACCGATTTTCGCCAAATAAACTGCATTGTGGAGTGGCACAAATAGATTCATGAAGATTGCCACCAAAATTAGGTACCTCACCCTCCCAAAATTGGGCACCCTAGGAGCCCAAAGGTGCTGAGTTGCTCAAAATCGTATTCATCAACCGATTTTCGCCAAATAAACTGCATTGTGGGGTGGCGCGAATAGATTCATGAACATTGCCACCAAAATTAGGCACCTCACCTCTCAAAATTGGGCACCCTGGGAGCCCAAAAGTGCTGAGTGGCTCAAAATCGCATTTATCAACCGATTTTCGCCAAATAAACTGCATTGTGGGGTGGCACAAATAGATTCATGGAGATTGCCATCCAAATTAGGTACCTCACTCTCCCAAAATTGGGCACCCTAAGAGCCCAAATGTGCTGAGTTGCTCAAAATCCCATTTATCAACCGATTTTCGTCAAATAAACTGCATTGTGGGGTGGCACAAATAGATTCATGAAGATTGCCACCAAAATTAGGTACCTCACCCTCCCAAAATTGGGCACCCTAGGAGCCCAAAGGTGCTGAGATCCTCAAAATCGTATTCATCAACCGATTTTCGCCAAATAAAGTGCATTGTGGGGTGGCACAGATAGATACATGAAGATTGCCACCAAAATTACGCTCCTCACCTCCCAAAATTGGGCACCCTAGGAGCCCAAAAGTGCTGAGTTGCTCTAAATCGTATTTATCAACCGATTTTCGCCGAATAAACTGCATTGTGGGGTGGCGCAAATAGATCCATGAACATTGCCACCAAAATTAGGCACCTCACCTCCCAAAATTGGGCACCCTAGGAGCCCAAAAGTGCTGAGTTGCTCAAAATCGCATTTATCAACCGATTTTCGCCAAATAAACTGCATTGTGGGGTGGCACAAATAGATTCATGAAGATTGCCACCAAAATTAGGCACCTCACCCTCCCAAAATTGGGCACCCTAGGAGCCCAAAAGTGCTGAGTTGCTCAAAATCGTATTTATCAACCGATGTCCGCCAAATAAACTGCATTGTGGGGTGGCACAAATAGATTCATGAAGATTGCCACCAAAATTAGGTACCTCACCCTCCCAAAATTGGGCACCCTAGGAACCCAAAGGTGCTGAGTTGCTAAAAATCCTATTCATCAACCGATTTTCGCCAAATAAACTGCATTGCGGGGTGGCACAAACAGATACATGAAGATTGCCACCAAAATTAGACTCCTCACCTCCCAAAATTGGGCACCCTAGGAGCCCAAAAGTGCTGAGTTGCTCTAAATCGTATTTATCAACCGATTTTCGCCAAATAAACTGCATTGTGGGGTGGCACAAATAGATTCATGAAGATTGCCACCCAAATTAGGTATTTCACCCTCCCAAAATTGGGTACCCTAGGAGCCCAAAAGTGCTGAGTTGCTCAAAATCGTATTTATCAACCGATGTCCGCCAAATAAACTGCATTGTGGGGTGGCACAAATAGATTCATGAAGATTGCCACCAAAATTAGGTACCTCACCGTCCCAAAATTGGGCACCCTAGGAACCCAAAGGTGCTGAGTTGCTCAAAATCCTATTCATCAACCGATTTTCGCCAAATAAACTGCATTGCGGGGTGGCACAAATAGATACATGAAGATTGCCACCAAAATTAGACTCCTCACCTCTCAAAATTGGGCACCCTAGGAGCCCAAAAGTGCTGAGTTGCTCTAAATCGTATTTATCAACCGATTTTCGCCAAATAAACTGCATTGTGGGGTGGCACAAATAGATTCATGAAGATTGCCACCAAAATTAGGTACCTCACCCTCCCAAAATTGGGTACCCTAGGAGCTCAAAAGGGCTGAGTTGCTCAAAATCGTATTCATCAACCGATTTTCGCCAAATAAACTGCATTGTGGGGTGGCACAAATAGATGCATGAACATTGACACCAAAATTAGGCTCCTCACCTCACAAAATTGGGCACCCTAGGAGCCCAAAAGTGCTGAGTTGCTCTAAATCGTATTTATCAACCGATTTTCGCCAAATAAACTGCATTGTGGGGTGGCACAAATAGATTCATGAAGATTGGCACCAAAATTAGGCACCTCACCTCCCAAAATTGGGCACCCTAGGAGCCCAAAAGGGCTGAGTTGCTCAAAATCTCATTTATCAACCGATTTTCGCCAAATAAACTGCATTGTGGGGTGGCACAAATAGATTCATGAAGATTGCCACCCAAATTAGGCACCTCACCCTCCCAAAATTGGGCACCCTAGGAGCCCAAAAGTGCTGAGTTGCTCAAAATCGCATTTATCAACCGATTTTTGCCAAATAAACCGCATTGTGGGGTGGCACAAATAGATTCATGAAGATTGCCACCCAAATTAGGCACCTCACCCTCCCAAAATTGGGCATCCTAGGAGCCCAAAAGTGCTGAGTTGCTCAAAATCGCATTTATCAACCGATTTACGCCAAATAAACAGCATTGTGGGGTGGCACAAATAGATTCATGAAGATTGCCACCAAAATTAGGTACCTCACCCTCCCAAAATTGGGCACCCTAGGAGCCAAAAAGTGCTGAGTTGCTCAAAATCGCATTTATCAACCGATTTTCGCTAAATAAACTGCATTGTGGGGTGGCACGAATAGATTCATGAAGATTGCTACCCAAATTAGGTATCTCACCCTCCCAAAATTGGGCACCCTAGGAGCCCAAATGTGCTCAGTTGCTCAAAATCGCGTTTATCAACCGATGTCCGCCAAATAAACTGCATTGTGGGGTGGTACAAATAGATTCATGAAGATTGCCACCAAAATTAGGTACCTCACCCTCCCAAAATTGGGCACCCTAGGAGCCCAAAGGTGCTGAGTTGCTCAAAATCGTATTCATCAACCGATTTTCGCCAAATAAACTGCATTCTGGGGTGGCACAAACAGATACATGAAGATTGCCACCAAAATTAGGCTCCTCACCTCCCAAAATTGGGCACCCTAGGAGCCCAAAAGTGCTGAGTTGCTCTAAATCGTATTTATCAACCGATTTTCGCCAAATAAACTGCATTGTGGGGTGGCACAAATAGATTCATGAAGATTGCCACCAAAATTAGGTTCCTCACCCTCCCAAAATTGGGTACCCTAAGAGCCCAAAAGTGCTGAGTTGCTCAAAATCGTATTCATCAACCGATTTTCGCCAAATAAACTGCATTGTGGGGTGGCACAAATAGATATATGAAGATTGACACCAAAATTAGGCTCCTCACCTCCCAAAATTGGGCACCCTAGGAGCCCAAAAGTGCTGAGTTGCTCTAAATCGTATTTATCAACCGATTTTCGCCAAATAAACTGCATTGTGGGGTGGCACAAATAGATTCATGAAGATTGCCACCAAAATTAGGTACCTCACCCTCCCAAAATTGGGTACCCTAAGAGCCCAAAAGTGCTGAGTTGCTCAAAATCGTATTCATCAACCGATTTTCGCCAAATAAACTGCATTGTGGGGTGGCACAAATAGATATATGAAGATTGACACCAAAATTAGGCTCCTCACCTCCCAAAATTGGGCATCCTAGGAGCCCAAAAGTGCTGAGTTGCTCTAAATCGTATTTATCAACCGATTTTCGCCAAATAAACTGCATTGTGGGGTGGCACAAATAGATTCATGAAGATTGCCACCAAAATTAGGCTCCTCACCCTCCCAAAATTGGGCACCCTAGGAGACCAAAGGTGCTGAGTTGCCTAAAATCGTATTCATCAACCGATTTTCGCCAAATAAACTGCATTGTGGGGTGGCACAAATAGATACATGAATATTGCCACCAAAATTAGGCTCCTCACCTCCCAAAATTGGGCACCATATGAGCCCAAAAGTGCTGAGTTGCTCTAAATCGTATTTATCAACCGATTTTCGCCAAATAACCTGCATTGTGGGGTGGCACAAATAGATTCATGAAGATTGGCACCAAAATAAGGTACCTCACCCTCCCAAAATTGGGTACCCTAGGAGCCCAAAAGTGCTGAGTTGCTCAAAATCGTATTCATCAACCGATTTTCGCCAAATAAACTGCATTGTGGGGTGGCACAAATAGATTCATGAAGATTGCCACCAAAATTAGGTACCTCACCCTCCCAAAATTGGGCACCCTAGGCGCCCAAAGGTGCTGAGTTGCTCAAAATCGTATTCATCAACCGATTTTCGCCAAATAAACTGCATTGTGGGGTGGCGCAAATACATTCATGAACATTGCCACCAAAATTAGGCACCTCACCTCCAAAAATTGGGCACCCTAGGAGCCCAAACGTGCTGAGTTGCTCAAAATCGTATTTATCAACCCATTTTCGCCAAATAAACTGTATTGTGCTGTGGCACAAATAGATTCATGAAGATTGCCACCAAAATTTGGTACCTCACCCTCCCAAAATTGGGCACCCTAGGAGCCCAAAGGTGCTGAGTTGCTCAAAATCGTATTCATCAATCGATTTTCGCCAAACAAACTGCATTGTGGGGTGGTACAAATAGATACATGAAGATTGCCACCAAAATTAGGCTCCTCACCTCACAAAATTGGGCACCCTAGGAGCCCAAAACTGCTGAGTTGCTCTAAATCGTATTTATCAACCGATTTTCGCCAAATAAACTGCATTGTGGGGTAGCACAAATAGATTCATGAAGATTGCCACCAAAATTAGGTACCTCACCCTCCCAAAATTGGGTACCCTAGGAGCCCAAAAGTGCTAAGTTGCTCAAAATCGTATACTTCAACCGATTTTCGACAAATAAACTGCATTGTGGGGTGGCACAAACAGATACATGAAGATTGCCACCAAAATTAGGCTCCTCACCTCCCCAAATTGGGCACCCTAGGAGCCCAAAAGTGCTGAGTTGCTCTAAATCGTATTTATCTACCGATTTTCGCCAAATAACCTGCATTGTGGGGTGGCACAAATAGATTCATGAAGATTGCCACCAAAATAAGGTACCTCACCCTCCCAAAATTGGGTACCCTAGGAGCCCAAAGGTGCTGAGTTGCTCAAAATCGTATTCATCAACCGATTTTCGCCAAATAAACTGCATTGTGGGGTGGCGCAAATAGATTCATGAACATTGCCACCAAAATTAGGCACCTCACCCTCTCAAAATTGGGCACCCTAGGAGCCCAAAAGTGCTGAGTGGCTCAAAATCGCATTTATCAACCGATTTTCGCCAAATAAACTGCATTGTGGGGTGGCACAAATAGATGCATGGAGATTGCCACCCAAATTAGGTACCTTACTCTCCCAAAATTGGGCACCCTAAGAGCCCAAACGTGCTGAGTTGCTCCAAATCCCATTTATCAACCGATTTTCGCCAAATAAACTGCATTGTGGGGTGGCACAAATAGATTCATGAAGATTGCCACCAAAATTAGGTACCTCACCCTCCCAAAATTGGGCACCCTAGGAGCCCAAAGGTGCTGAGTTGCTCAAAATCGTATTCATCAACCGATTTTCGCCAAATAAAGTGCATTGTGGGGTGGCACAGATAGATACATGAAGATTGCCACCAAAATTACGCTCCTCACCTCCCAAAATTGGGCACACTAGGAGCCCAAAAGTGCTGAGTTGCTCTAAATCGTATTTATCAACCGATTTTCGCCGAATAAACTGCATTGTGGGGTGGCGCAAATAGATTCATGAACATTGCCACCAAAATTAGGCACCTCACCTCCCAAAATTGGGCACCCTAGGAGCCCAAAAGTGCTGAGTTGCTCAAAATCGCATTTATCAACCGATTTTCGCCAAATAAACTGCATTGTGGGGTGGCACAAATAGATTCATGAAGATTGCCACCCAAATTAGGCACCTCACCCTCCCAAAACTGGGCACCCTAGGAGCCCAAAAGTGCTGAGTTGCTCAAAATCGCATTTATCAACCGATTTTCGCCAAATAAACTGCATTGTGGGGTGGCACAAATAGATTCATGAAGATTGCCACCAAAATTAGGTACCTCACCCTCCCAAAATTGGGCACCCTAGGAGCCCAAAGGTGCTGAGTTGCTCAAAATCGTATTCATCAACCGATTTTTGCCAAATAAACTGCTTTGTCGGGTGGCATATATAAGTACATGAAGACTGCCACCAAAATTAGGCTCCTCACCTCCCAAAATTGGTCACCCTAGGAGCCCAAAAGTGCTGAGTTGCTCTAAATCGTATTTATCAACCGAGTTTCGCCAAATAAACTGCATTGTGGGGTGGCACAAATAGATTCATGAAGATTGGCACCAAAATTAGGTACCTCACCCTCCCAAAATTGGGTACCCTAGGAGCCCAAAAGTGCTGAGTTGCTCAAAATCGTATTCATCAACCGATTTTCGCCAAATAAACTGCATTGTGGGATCGCACAAATAGATATATGTAGATTGCCACCAAAATTAGGCTCCTCACCTCCCAAAATTGGGCACCCTAGGAGCGCAAAAGTGCTGAGTTGCTCTAAATAGTATTTATCAACCGATTTTCGCCAAATAAACTGCATTGTGGGGTGGCACAAATAGATTCATGAAGATTGCCACCAAAATTAGGCACCTCACCTTCCAAAATTGGGCACCCTAGGAGCCCAAAAGTGCTGAGTTGCTCAAAATCGCATTTATCAACCGATTTTCGCCAAATAAACTGCATTGTGGGGTTGCACAAATAGATTCATGAAGACTGCCACCAAAATTAGGTACCTCACCCTCCCAAAATTGGGCACCCTAGGAGACCAAAGGTGCTGAGTTGCTCAATATCGTATTCATCAGCCGATTTTCGCCAAATAAACTGCATTGTGGGGTGGCA